>JARHVA010005884.1:372500-1070206 GCA_037957365.1 Torreya grandis | reverse complement strand
AAACAAATTTGTAATGAACCCAATTATCCCAATGAAGTTGCATATATATGAAAAAATGTTATGGATCAATAATTTTTAAAGTCACTTACCTTGGATCTATGATTAAAATATATAAAGATCAAAAATATTTCCAAATGTGTATAAAAATTTCCTATTATGTTGTTATGTATATAAATATTTTTATAGAAAATAACATAGGTCTCATACACCTAAGTGAATAACTGGTATTCATCACATTAGAAGGGACTATAAGACCTAGTTATACTCTTAGTAAAACACTAGAATAATAAACATATGTACACATCATTTAGAATTTTCCATAAGTTTAGTTTGAGTGCTAACACCTCTCATCCAAATTTTTTTTCTATAGAAAGAATGGTTTAGAATGAATCTATATTTAAAACACGTGCATTTTAATTTTCCTAATATTCAATCCCCCATTATGTGAAAATTCAGTAGTTACCAAGCATGCCTTATATCTCTTAAAAAATTTACCAAAAGTAAATTTTATTTTGTAAATATACTTTTACTAGAAAATGTTCTTTCTAGGTGGATAAGATACTACTTTCAAGTCTTATGCTTCATAAATGAGTTGTAATTTTACCCCATTTCCTTCTACTAAACTTAATTTACATTTGATTCCTTGTAGGATATTGAATTATAATTTACTATTTTTATAGAATAGAGAGAATAATTAGTTCTTTATTTTTATCTTTTGATCATCTAGGTGTGAGTCTCATCCCCCAATCCTATTTATCCTTCTTAATATCTTAGTAGTGCATGTAGGATGAATAACCTCCCTAATAGAACCAAATTTATCTAAGGTGTGAGTATCTTACTCTAGACTCTCCTTTATTAAAGTTTCTTCATCTTGAATTTAAATATCCTCTTAATGATTTTATTATTTAGGGATCTTATAATTATTAGTCTCACCACTTCTATGTGTATCTCTAAGTGGAGTTACTAAAGATTCCATTCAAATTTTAGCTAAAATAATATTATCTTGATGTTATAAGACAATTCCCTCTATAGTGACCATAAAAGGAACAAGGTCAATGATCTTAGGTACCTCATCCTTAGATTACAAAAATAGTTACAATCATGAGAGATATGTAGGAAGGTAGGTTATATTGAGAACATGTGTAGTTATGTGACTTTACACATATAATCTTAATGGAAAATAGTAAAATTATTAGTGCAACTTTATTAGTCTTGTATTTCCTTCTCTACTTTACTTGTCTTCGTAGTCTTCTATTTTACTCTTTTCATATTTATTGAATCTATCATAGAGATCCCTAATCTTATTCTCTTATCTCTAAGCTTAGTATGGATTTAAGATAGTTTTGATAATATTGGATAATGATAGTTACCAACATCTTCTATAGTTACTATAGACACTATTTTATTATTATATAGCACCTCAGTCTTGTACACTTGGCAAACTCAGACCTTGGCTATTCATTTTAGTTCTACAGCTTTCCCACTTTTGCAAGTCTCACATCTACTCTATCTTGTGCCCCTTGGCCTATATCTCTTAGTCAAACTAGTCTTATGTTGATGACTCAGGTATTTTATCTTTCCTAAAATGCTTAAAATGTACTTATCTTCTATCCCTCAATTTTTGAGACTGAACCTACTTTACTGCTTCTTGGATACCAACTTTTGAGATAGATAGTAGCATCGATGTTAGTGTCTTGACCTGACACAAGTGTCAAGTGCCCTAAATTCATCTATTTTACAAATGATATGTATCCCAATGGTTGACTTAAGTTATTTAATGTGAATTATTATGCCAAAGGTATTGATATAAATACAAGATCAACCTTCATTCATTCCTTACCTAGCAACACCTAAAAACACCTAAAAAAGACCAAAGATACCAAGGTAACTTATCAAAAGCACTCTATCAAGCATTAAATTGAACAAAGCTTACCTATTTCCATACTAGTCATAGGCACAACACATTTATAGGTCTGAAGTACTAAAGGATGAACCTAAGAGCCTGAGTTTCCAAGTTACAAGCTAGGTCATTATTGTATGTGCTTTTCACATATGGTATGATTCAAACACAAGACAACATGTAGGGGAGTAAGACATGAGTCTAAGGCCCTATTACAGAGAAGTGACTACATAGGTAGTACCCTATGATAGTGGGGTCTTTGGGTTTATCTCAACACCATGTGCCCACTAACTCATTTTCCCCCAAGGTCACTATGAAGATGGAGAACTAAGGTTTTTCCATTTCATAAGGAGGGATAGTCCATGACTTAGATATAAATACACTAGAGTGAAGGCAAAGTAAAACCCAAAAGCATTTAGGTGGTCACATTCTTTTACATAGTTATTTTATATAAGACACTTACATTGAACCCAAACAAGAACATCGATGCAACTGTCCCAGGCTAATTTTAGTGTCAAGAGCTCTAGAAGCATCAGATTCAAAATTTGATGACTATTCTAAAAGTGTCTTCCAACATTCTTCCTAACTATTCCATATCCAATACTATGTCAGCATTGGAATCAACTAATTATATTACATCCTTATCATTTTTAAACATAACTTAGTTATACTTTCCATATTTAGGCTATTTCAACATAATAAATTTAGTGTATGGATATATCTAAGTTTAACATCTAATTGGAATGTTATAGATCTAATTATCACCCTTATTCCATTTAATTTCTATATACCCTTTAATCAAATCTAGGGATAACAATAAGATAGCCTTAAACTGCATTTTAGGGTTAAACATTTGGTGAACTTGATCTTTGAACATCAAACCTTATGTCAATTAGAGTTTTTTGGTTTTTTTGTTGATACTCCTTGATTTCTATAAATTTACAATCATGCTTGACATAGACATATTTATAAATTATTTCATGGTCTAATACCTTATAGTTGTTATGGTTTGCTACATTAGTTTCCTAGTTTAAACCATCTGATCCATAAGTTATTCAAAAATGACATTCATTCATGCTCCTTCTTGTTCTAATGTTTACAATAAGAGGGTTTTAAATTGCACTTAACACTTGATCTCTATTCAAAATTCATTTTGAAATGCCATAGAGCAAAAATCTAAGGGATATGACATTATTGAAAAATTGAGCAATAGATATACAAAAAATTAAATCTTTGAGCTCCTAAAGCAATCTAATGTCTATAAGGATATCCTATATGAGGCATTGTGTGAGACACAAGTTCCAAGTAATATTGAGCATGTTTATTTTGTAGATATTATGAAAGATCTCAAGAATAATAACAAGCTCATCACCTTTGATCTAACAGATTTACAATCTCAAATATATTATTGACCAAAATTTGCCTTTGTTCATACAAGTGACAATACAAAGTAAAGGTATCAAAAGAGTGCTATTTGATAATGGATCAGGCCTAAAAATTTGTAGCATGCAATTCCTAACCACCATGGGTATTAACACAAACCTTATTCAAAACATAATTATACACATAAAAGGGTAAAACATTTCACATAGCCCTTCGATTGGTCAAATTACATTGAATATTACCGTGGGTCCCCATAAATTGCCCACTTTGTGCCAAGTTATGCCAAATAATTTGAATTATAACATTTTATTGGGATAACCTTAGATACATGAAATGTATGTAGTCTCCTCTACATTACACACATGCTTAAAATTTTATCATCAAAGATTCATTTTCACATGTCCAATAGATCCTAATCCCTTCAAACATTATGTAATGGTCCAACAAATAAATAATACTAAATTAAAACACTCTAAATATGAGTCTAAAATTGATACACTAGTACAAGAACCTAATCAAACTATGTTATCTAAGGTACGAAAAAGATGGTTCTCATGTTTACCTAAGTCCCCAATTTCATTTATTCTACAAATAATAGAGTGTAATCTTATATCTCTCCCTCATCCTATTGAGGTTGATATGAGTCAACCTATACCCGAAGGATATGATGTGAATGTTTATTGTCACTATCATCAGGGACCTATGAATTCTACAAACCATTGATTTACCTTGAAGCATGAGATCTAAGATCTTATCGATGACCAAAATATTACATTTGAGGATCCTCTAAAGGAATTAGGTTCCAAAAAACTTAAAAATCATCCACACTTACAATATTTAACAAGTACATAATACATGGGTGGTGCTTATTTTTGGCATAACTATATTGATCTTAAACAAATAAAAACCACTTGCCATATAAATCATTTTTAGTAGCTTTGGTTTTGGTCTACAAGACTTGAAAAGTAATGATAGTTGGAAAGACTCCTTGGGAAACACACCAATACCAATTAATTATGGTCCTAAAGTTTAAACATGGGTTTGGGTTATGCCTACCACATTTCCATATGCATTTACACTGGGAAATCTTTGGCTATACCAAATGGAAGCAAAAATAGATCCAAATTAGTAAGGCATTTCCTTTCCTCATGAAGGCAAATTAATATATATTTCAAATGATAACAATACTTCTTATACTACACAAAAAAAATGTGAGGAGGAACATGCCATGTACCTTTTCAACCTATCCAATCATGATGAAAACAATGTAAAAGATCCAACTTATGATTTCCATGCATCGAGTGGGGGCAGATACCTATGACCATCCATTAGATGAAATCATAGAGTGGTCTCTTTAAAAATTCAAGAAATACCAAAAAAATAAAAAACATTTAAAAATACAATTTTTTTTGGCACCTACATGTTCTATTAGCTCCTTAGCACCTATGTGTTAGTTCCATGTAAATGGATGGCATATTTAGTTACTTCTACATATACACATGTGTGTCACACTTCTACTTGAGTGTGATATAGGCATACAAAAAAACATGATCTATTCCTATTTGGGAATTGGGATTTCCCTCTACTCATGTCAGGTAGACATTGGGGGTATTTAATTCTTTGATCTTAATACATAGGTTATATGATTTGATGATCATTATACATTATCATGTTTGAGCTTATGTATGTACTTACACATGCCTTTATCCATGATTATATCTTACATAAGGTACTTGATATGCTATACACTTGACATTTTTTCCTAACACATTGATCCATTGGTTATAATGACATGTTTATGCTAGTTGCTTATACTTTAATTTATGCACTTCCTTGAGTATCTTGCCTTTCTATTTGTAAGCCTTATTTGAGAATTTGAATATGCTCATTTACTTGTGGCCCCCATGGTTATGTATGCTTTTATAAACATTTGTATATGTTAATTTTATTATATTGACATTTGAATATGACATCCTTGATTTTTTGGACATTTGACTAAGTCACATCTTTTTGATTATGCGACATTTGAACATGCCCCTTATTTTCAATCTCCTTGGGCCATTAAATTTTGACTTGATTTTGAGTGCTCTTGTGTGTGTGATTATTTTCTTGTTGATCTTATATTGTTACTATCTAGACATTGCCATGATACTTATCATGCATATTAGGCCTTCATTTGATCACATTGGTTTTATGCATTTCAATGTTATATCTACCTAGACATGTTTCCTTCTATATGCTATATGGTTACATTCACAAATTATACAATTGTCTTATCATTTTGAGGTGAGGTAACTACCAGTTCCTATCTTTATGTCACCTCAAGGGGAGGAGTATTAGGGGGGAATGTCATAGAGGCATGTTCTCCACACTTGGAAAAATATCAAGATTTAGTGGAGGCATGGTTTAGAAGCATGCTTTCCACACTCATTTAGTATATGGTACTTATATTAGTTTCTAGATTCACTGGGGGCATACTTTAGAAGCATATTATCCACACTCATTTAGTATATGGTACTTATATCAATTTTCAAATTTAGTGGGAGAATGTCATATGGGCATGGATTTCACACATTCATAGTTCCTAGATTTAGTGGGGGAATGCTTTAGAATAATGTTCTCCACACTTATTCATTATTCAACATCTCCAAATTATATTAGAGGCATGTTTTATAAACATGTCCTACACATTGGTACTTATATTAGTTTTTAGATTTATCCATATATAGTGTGGGCAAACTTGGAAGCATGTCCTCCACACTTACATCGTTTATGAATTAGCCAAATCACACAATCATATTATTTAGATTCACATTTATGGCATAATTATATACACTGGCACTATTATTATACATAGTTTCAACATGAGACATATCTAAGGTGAATATGCTTTGCAAAATGTGCCTAATATTACAAAATCCAAATCAGTTTCATATTTCAAAACTCTTTTATGGACTATTACCACATCACAAACTTTTTCATACTAATACCTTGTAAACTTTTATGGAATTTATTGAGCCAATATATTATAGTAGTTGGTTCACATTTTGGTATGGTTGAGGTGATTAAATCACTTAATATTTCCAAGTTTTTAGGTTAGACTTGATTGTATCATCTAGCCTCAACAGGTTATACATATCATTGGGTTACATAGTTGAGCTAGTCTCAACTACCAAGTGGAAACTCACCTTTTGTTTCAAAGTTGGGGGCATGTGGCTTCTAATCTCTCTCTCTCTCTCTCTCTCTCTCTCTCTCTCTCTCTCTCTCTCTCTCTCTCTCTCTCTCTCTCTCTCTCTCTCTTTCTTTCTCTCTCCCCCTTGGATATATGCACTTTCAATATTTATCTATATTTTTCCTAATCTTAATTTTAGATCCTTACAAGGATACATCTTTTTGAAAATAACTTGTTAATAGACAAGGTGGTTACATCAACACATAAGTGTACTCTTAAAATTTGCTCTTTCAATTTTAATCTATTTCAATTACTTTAAATCCTAGATTATAGATAATGATTTTATACTATATCATACGTTTAGTTTTAGGTCAGTCACTAACAAATCACTTAAGTTGGGCACATACAAAGATAAGGTGTGCACACACACCCAAGTACACATTCCTTTCCTTTAAACTAACAATTTCATTACTAAATTAAAGGGGGGAATATATACACTATCTTATGATTATATATCACCACAATCTTGTACACTTGGAAAACTAAGACCTTGGATGTTCCTCTTAATTCTACACCTTTCTTACTTCTACAAGTCTTACATCTACTCTATCTTGTGCCCTTTGGCCTATATCTCTTAGTTTGACTAGTCTTATGTTGATGACCCAGGTCTTATATCTCACCTAGAATGATTAAAATATACTAATCTTCCATCTTTGCAAGTTTTGACCCTGTACCTACTTTCATGCTCCTTAGACACGAACATCCAAGATAGACACTAACATTGACATTAGTGTCCTGACCCATCACAAGGGTCTAATGCCTTTAAGTAATCTATTTTGTAAATAAAATGTATCCTAATGGTCAGCCTAAGTGATTTAATGCAAGTTATTATTCTAAAGGGATTGATATAAATACAAGATCAACCCTCATTCATTCCTAACCTAGCAATACTTAGAAACACCTAGCAAAATACCAAAGAGACCAAGGCAAATTGTCAAAATCACTCTATCAAGCATTTAATTAAACAAAAAATCACTCTACCAAGCATTTAATTGAACAATTATTCAATATTTTCATACATTTCATAGGTACAACACATCTAAAGGTCTGAAGTAACAAAGGAGCAGCCTAAGGGCCCAATTTTCCAAGTTACAAACTAGGTCACTATTGTACTTGATTTGCACATAATTATATAATTTAGACACAAGCTAACACATAGGGGAAAAATACATGAGTTTGAGGCCCTCTTCTAGAGTATTAGATATGTAGGCAACACTCTCTAACAATGGGGTCTTTGGGGTCAGCTTGACACCATGTGTCCACTAACCCATTTTTCCTTGAGGTCATTATGAAGATGGATAATGAGGGTTTTGCCATTTCACAAAGAGTGACAGTCTATTTTCTATTAGGTATTATGTATAGGACACTTACATCAAACCTAGATAATAGTGTTGATGCAACCATCTCATGTTGACATTAGTGTATAGAGCTCTAGAAGCGTTAGATCTAGAATCTAATGACTATTCTAAAACTATCTTTTAACCTTATTCCTACTTGTTCTAGATCAAACACTATGTCAACATTAGAATCAACTACGTATATTACTTCCTTGTCATTTTTGTACATAGCTTAGTCATACTTTCCATATTTAGGCTATATCAGTATAATAAATTTAGTGTATGCTTATATTTGAGTTTTGCATTTAATTGACCTACTATAGATCTAATTATCACCTTTGTGACATTTCATTTATATATGCCCCTTTAATAAAATTTAGGGCTAATAATAAGATCACCTTAGATTGAATTTTAGGGTTAAAAATTACTATAAATGTCCTAGTGTATCTTTTGGGTCTATTTTGGGACACACCACCCTTTGGGGCACTTTATTTTATACTTTTGGATCTTGTTGGTTAGATTGTGCATGCTAATATTTCCCCAATTCAAATTTTATAACTATATATATATATAAATACCTTATAATAATTTTAGGTATTAGCACTCACTAATTTACAAAGGCACAATTTGAGCACACAACCATCTAACTTATCATTATTCAAAATCTGAGGTTTATAAAGGGTATATATATTTTCATACTTATACAAAATCAGGAATTTCACTTCTAATTTCAATCACATTATTTGGAATGCACATACATGATAGTGGGAGAAATAAATGAAGTTTGAACCCTCTTTAGAGTATTGGAAAAGACATTACTCAGATAATTATTAGGGATTGGCTGAGGTCATTTCAACCCATAGGTCACATTGGTATCAAGAGTGAAATCTAGGGTTTGAAGCAAGGAAAAGTAAATTAGGGCTATTCACATAGATCTAAAGATATCAAAGTGCATGGGAGCCACTTGTGGACATAGGTGCAATGATCCAATTTATCACATATTAACACAAGTACCCATGAGAAATCTAGTGAATAGTGGATGGATATATCTACCATAGGCATCCAAATAATAGTAAAGATGTGATGTTGTGTTTTACAATATGTTTCTTGATCTGAGTCAACATAGAACCCGTACAAATCATATTTAATGACTTCAATAGAGAAAAACACAAAATATAATCCTAAAAAGGCTAAGTACTCTATTCCTTTGGTTGTTTTTATAAATAGTAAAGTGTAATAAGTCATAGTTATACTCAGATTTGTGCAGTTTATACATATTATAAATAGTCTAATTAGTCTTAAAATTTTAGCTATTAAATCCAAAATTAGTCAAAACATTGAGACTAATTAGATTGTATAAGATATGTCTAAACCAAACAAATGTGAGTGTAAGTATTATTTATTGCACTTTACTATTTATAGAAACAACTAAAGGAATAAGGTACTTAGCTTATTTAAGATTTTGTTATGTCTTTTGATCTATCACAATAAAAAATATACTTTATAAAGGTTTTATGTTGACTTAGATCAATAAATAGATTGTAAAATTTAGGACATTTTTGGTCACCTATGGCAACTATATCCATCCACTATCAACCGGATTTGTCCAGGAGACTTGTACTAAGATATGAAATTTTAGATTATTGTGCCTAGTGTATAAGTGGAATCTATGTATTTCTATACTTTCAAACTTGTGATAATAACTCTATTTTCCTTTTCCATACTTTAAACCCTATATTTCACTCTTGATACTACTGTGACCTAAAATAAGGTGTTAATTGGTTAGGTTGTATTGACCTCATCCAATCTCTAGAGACTAGTTGTGTGCTTCCTAAATTTCCAATAAAACATCATGTAGTTCTAACACTATCATGTGTGTGTGCCAAATAATGTGAATGCAAGTCTAAGTTAAATTTATCCTAGGTCTTCTTTTAGTACAAGCATGAAAAAATATATATCCTTTGTAGACTTAAGAGTTTGAATAAGATTAAGATAGATGGATATGTGCTCTAAGTGTGCATTTATAAATCAGTGAGAGTTTATCCCTAAAATCCTAAGGGCTCTATATACAGGGTTCTCAATTTAGAATTACAGAACTATTAATGTATACAAGCCAACCAAAAAATATCCAAAAGGATAAAAGAAAGCACCTCAAAGGGTGGCATGTCCCAAAACAAACTCAAAAGATATGCTAGGATATTTCTATAAAATTATAGACAATGCTAATAAATAACACTATATGAGATTATTGGAATTGCCTTGAAGCCATACAAAACTCAGAGATAAAAGAACATGACCATGGATCCCTATGAAAAAGTCAAGAAAGATGAAAAGAGTAAAATAAAAAAACTATGAAGGTAAGTAAAGTAGAGACCAAGACATATGAGTTAATAAGTGCCCTATTCACCATTAAGATGATATGTATGCAAAGTCATATAAAAGCATTATATTAATAAGGCTTATACCAAATTTGGGTGTATAAAATATCCCTCCCTCCTTTAATTTATTATTTCAATGGAATAACAAATATTAATTTAAAGGGATAAAGTAAATGAAAACCTAAGTTGAAGATCTTGAACTTATAATTTTTCTTTTCCCTTAGTGCTTCATAGTGTCCATGTGTACCCATGAGAAAATATGTACACAATTAGATTAATTACCATTCACATAAAAACAATATAGTCATAATGAAAAATAAAAATAATAAAATAAAAACTACCTCTGTGAGTATGCGGTCATTTACCACTCATTGAGTATGCTCATGTATGCTATACATGACATAATCCATATGAAGATTGTGCCTCTAGTCTTCTCTTGTTGGTAAGATTTTTAAATAAGATTTTGAGCACTGACTATGGAGATGAGACCTTGTATTGGGTTTGAAGTATAGCTGAGTATATCTTAAGAAAATTATTCTATATAATGTATAACAAATACCATATATATGCCCCCAATTCGACAACCTATGTAATTTGTGCCAAAATATCATAATATTTGTGAACTATCATCATATGCATCACATATGCCCACAATATGATTACCCATGTAATCCAAGTCATATAAACTATGTAATAATATCATCAAATTTGTTAATTGAGAGTCACAAACTCAAAGAATGTATTGCATACTCCCTAATTTTTATCAATTCAATCTAAATCTATGTCAAATCTATAATAATTTATGATAATTTATGTAAAGCTGTGATAATCTATAAATTTTCACCTACTCTAAGTCATATAATTTGTGTCAATCTAGTGATTTATGCAATCCGAATCTAAATTTGTGAAAGATTTCCAATGTATTCCCACTTTTGATAAGAGGGATGAAACTTGAAAGTCATTTTTATCAAAAGATCTACATACACACATAATGTAACACAATATAAACATGATAATTTGAATTATCTTCATTCATATGGGGAGCTATGTCATCATAAAACATTTTTATAATCGTGCAAGCATATCTTATAGTGTATAATCCATGGAAAATGACCAAATCATAGTGTTATATGTATTTAGTGTACTATAGAGGTGCCCATGTAATTGATCAATAAATGCATGCTACTAATTATTAATATTGATAAGTTATTTTGAAGGCCACAAATTTGATATTGACTTGAGTTGTAATTTGAGAAGATATCCCTTTTATCTTGGAGCCTATCAATTAATATAAAGTGGGAAAGTGAACATAATAAGCAATAAATTATGATAGTAATGCTTTTTCTGAGTTATTAGTTGATTATCTTAAGTAATGTTCATTCATTCATATCATATTGTATTTATTTATTTCCCCTATCAATGAGATGAAGGAAAAAGTTGGTGTAATGTATATATATTAATGATAGGCATGTAGAATATTCATCTTATAATATAACATTGAATTATTACAAAAGTAGTACCAATTTGAATATAGTCTTGTGTGTTTTCCAATGCAATTAAGGGAGGAGAAAAGGGTATATGAGTCTCGAGATATCATGCTTATCATATTTGGAATTTTCACATTATATTAAAAAATTAATTAAATTCACATAACTTGATTTTTTAACTTTTAGAATCCATTTGAAACTCATTTGATATTTATTTTTAGCTTTGACTACTAACATTATATGTAGATGAGAGGTGACACTTAACCTTATTTTAGAAATTAGAGATTGCAATTCAAGAGGAGGAATCACTAACAATAGTTTGTTTTGAAAATCTCACCTTTTGACTTATTTTGCATTTTTCTTTTTATTGTTTCTACAAATTTGTCACCTTTTTAGATTAGTTTTAGTGTTTGTCATAGGTGTCTTGATTTTAATAAAGGTGTCCAACCCTTATCAGATATTTTTATTTTCCTATTGGAATTATATACCATAGGAGTATATTTTTTTGTTGTAGGCATTTGCTAAAAATGATAAATTTATATATTGTAATTTTGATCATTGTAATTGATTTTTGTGAGGATTTTATGTAGAAATGATCTTGTATTTTTATGTAATTTTAGGGTGACATACATGTGAGGGATTTCAGATGAAATTGACACATGGAAACCATATTGGTCTTAGATAAATTTAGAAAGAGTGATGGTAGAGTAGGTAGGATTAAGACATGTTGGCCATCTAGGCACCATGCTCTATGATATGCACCTAATGACTATGCTTGTGAAGAGGTGGGATGAAAATACTTACACTTTTTAGGTCCCAATAAGGGAGTTAACTACCAATTTAAAGGGTGTATGGTGGATTCTGAGATTAGCAATAGTAGGGACCCTTGCTACTATATAGGGTGTAGAGGGATAGGGCCCAAGAGAGTGTTCCCATAGGCATATACCTAGACATTGTTGGGGATCTCATTATAGGGAAAACTATTTGACCATATTATTATCTGAGATTATATTTTTATAATTTTTTCCCTCTAAAAAGGATTTTTTGAAGGTGGTGAGGTCATTTCATATTGGATGCATTCTATTGTTTGGGACATTTTGGAGCATGGAACTATGTATTATTTGAGGCCATAATATGCTTGCCCATATATACCGATATTTATATCATTTAATTTATGAGGAATACAATGGAGAAATATGATTAACAAATTTATTGCATGTATGGGAATATGGGCATATTTCAAAGGTTCACCCCTTAAGCATGTTGTGTATGGATTGAAATCACCCATAAATGTTTTCACAGATGTGGGTGAGTAACTCACATAACACTAAGAGAAGTACCAAGGACTAACACATATTGTTTGATTATTTTAAAATATATTTTATCATTTGGAGGCCATACCAAGGTTTTTTTAAGGTGGCACAAGGATGGTGTACAACTATGCTAGACCAAGGTTAGTTATTGGTTTCATAACTGATAACCTAGAGTATATAAATGATTTTAATATGAGTGCATCACTAGGTAGTTTAGTGTGAGACATAGCATTTCCATAACCCTATGGGATTGGATATAGATGCATAAAGCTGATAGATGTCCCATTGAGAGGGATGGCCTAGTATAATAGAGCTATATTTATTTTGCTAGGAGAGGTAGATCTACTTATTTATATTATTGATAAAAATGATGCAGGGTGTACTATAGAGTATACACAATGGTGGGGATAGAGTTGATGAGAAACATTTACCATTATTGTATAGGTATCTAAGGTTGGCATGAGGCACATGCTTATGTGGATATGCGTTGAGACAATAGGGATGAACATGTAGCTGCACATGCAAATGCATCCCATGGATAAAGGTACATATATAGATGTATTTGGAATAATTTTAGTATTTTATCATGTTTTATTTATTTTTCACTAATATTGTGCACATAACATATATTTTTTAAGTTAATGATTAATTGACCATCATTATTTATTATTCACTTGGAGTTGTCATGAGACATGTTCTTGAAAAATCCCATGCTAGGAACACTCTTAGAGTAAGTTGATGACATAGTAGGAATTCATGTCCCACTTTGTTATTGTGCTATGATTGCTAATGTAGTGTATAAGACAATTGTGACTGAGCACAATGCACCGAGTGCCAAACTAGTTATGTGGATGCATAAAACTGATAGATGTCCTATTGAGAGGGGATGGCCTAGTGTGACAGATCTATATTTAATTTCATAGGAAAGGTAGATTTACTTATTTCTATTGATGATGAAAATGATGTAGGGTGTATTGAAGAGTACACACAGTGGTGGGGATATAGTCAATGGGACACATTCACCTTTATTGTATAGGTAGCCAAGGTTAGCTTAGAGGAACATGCTAATATGGATATGGATGGAGACAATAGGGATGGACATGTAGCTGCACAAGCTAATGTATCCCATGGATAGAGGTACATATATAGATGTATTCAGAATAATTTTAGTATCTTATCATGTTTTATTTATTTGTCACTAATATTGTGCACACAACATCTATTTTTTAATTTTATGATTAATTTACCATCATTATTGATTCTTCACTTAGTGTTGTCATGAGACATGTTCCTAAAAAATCCCATGCTAGGAGCACTCTTAGAGCGAGTTGATGACATAGCAGGAATTCATGCCTCAATTTTTTATTGTGCTATGATTGCTAATATAGTGTATACTATAACTATGAATGAGCACAATGCATTGAGTGCCCAACTAGCGAGACAATAGATGCCTCCACTAGTAATTAGTCTAGACATGGGGTAGAGTATTTTTACAGAGTACGTAAACATACAATGAGATCACTCAACCATTTAGGCTAGGTTTATGTCAATTGAGTTTGTGATTAAGATATGAATATAACAAGCCATCCTTGTTAAGGGCCTTATTCTTAGAGATGTAAATGGGGGGAATTGATATAGAGGGTTAGGCTGATCATGGTCTAATTATTGAGTGAGTCATTTATTATGTATCAAGAGAATTTTGTTGTCATGCTTAAATATGTATATATATATATATATATATATATATATATATATATATATATATATACATACATACATACACATAAATACATACATACATAAATGATTTTTTATTAGATTTATTATATCATGGATTTGAAATGTGTAATTATGTTTTGTGTATGTGTATGTTATGAACTTGCAAAACTATTCATGTTATCACATTGCTTATGTGTTAATTAACATTTATATTTTAATATTTTATATGATGTGATGTACTAATGTGACACCTTAATGTTATAACATATAAATGTAATGCATGTCTATAATTAAAGTAACTAATTATTCCCTCATAATCAGACACACGAATTATGATGGAATCATCTGACCAACTAGATGGTTTTGAAAATTATGTACTATACTAATCCTCATATGCAACTAAATCCTGATGATGTATCTTTGGCATGAAACTTTTAGGAACACTTGCACTTGCATTTTCATTATATACTTGAGCAATGATGATAGGCCGAAATTGATTGCTTTCTTGCTTTTCTAATGTATTATTCTTGACTTAATTTTATACATTGTACTTTGTTGATTTTTATTTGGTATCCATGACTATGTAATATGATATGTAATTATACTATTATTAAGAGTCTTATTGTTATTTTTATATGTATTTGATATGTGATTAAACCACCTTAGAAATCAAACAATATAGTCATATTATCCTTATCCAATTTTGTTTCCATTTTTCATAGCCAAGATTTCCCCAAAACTATACTGCCTTTTGTAATAACATGTTTGAGAGATAGTAATGTATAGTCATAAGAGTAATTGATAGATTAACATGCCTAATTGCATCCTCAAATAAGATAAAACATTAAGACTAATCAAATTACATAAAATATATCTAAACTATACAAATCATAGGGAAACTAAGATTTATTTGGCTTGGTTTCCATTCCCATGTACTATGAGATGTAACTGTACTCTTAGTAGTAGTGTTCTTTGTATTTTTTCTCTCTTACTAAGGTCCTACTAAGAGTACAGTTACATATCATAGTACATGGGAATGGAGATGACAAAGAACACTCCTACTAAGAAGGTATCCACCATCCTAAGGTGGTGGATACATTACCATATGTCAAGCATGTTATTACACAAGGCAATTTAATATTTGGATGATTTTAGTTGTAAAAAATGGAAGTAAAATTGGATAAGGATAATACAATTATATCATTCAATTTCCAAGGTGGTACACTCTTATTAAGGTTCTTTGTATTTTTTCTCTCTTAGTAAGAGTGTACTCTAAGTCAGAATATGTAATACCCTTCTCAAGCATTACAGTGTTTTTTCAATGATGTGACATCATTTGGACTACCGATGTGTTGAGTGTGTCCTTATGCACAATATGTGAGAGATATGTATTGTAGCTGGTAATTAGTTTTGATTTTAGTTACCTTATTATGGTGACATGGAACCAAGTTAGTTGTAATTCATGTAGGACCACCTTAGATTTTGTGTGTGTGTGTGTGTGTGTGTGTGTGTGTGTGTTTAACACTAACAAAAATTCGTATTATCACTTGATGTGATGTTTATACTTTACTAGAGGTTTCTATGTTGATAAGTTAATTTTGATAGATTTATCCATAGGACTAGATTTATGTTAATTCAAACACTTTACTTGAACCCATTGAGTAGCCATGTTATGTTAAGTTGGTCCTGATTATTTGACTTGTATTTTTATTGGTGTTTCAACAATAAAACTTATTTTTAAATAGGAATAATAACACAATTATGATTATGACCGAGCCTAGGTAAAATTTAATAATGGGCATAAATAAGATTATATACAAATACATATTTATATAAATATATGCATATTAAAATGTTATTATGTAGATAAGAAAATTAAATGAATAAAAGTACATATTTATTCATAATCTCGATAAATCAATAAATTTGGATCAAATATTGCTATTCTAGTATCTATACATATTGATATATGTACTTATATAAATAGATTTATATACTAATATAAGTTAAAATAATATTAATTAAATGAGCATGATTAGATATACATATATATGCACCTATTTATATATATGCATATTTTACTGGTTTTGGTAATAAATCTAATGCATATTTGGTTATTTAATTTTTTAATATATTAATTAATTTAATAAAAATGAAAAAATAAAAAAAATGAAAAACACTTAAATAAATTAAAATAGAAGAGTGGAAACCCTAATTTTAGAAAATAACATAAAATAATATACAAGCATTGCCTTTTCCATTAAATAGTTAACCTAGTAGAGAGATGAGCTATTTTGGAAAATTTGCCAAGGGAGAAATGAAAGTGGAAGAAGAGTGAAGGAAGAAATAATGATAAAAAGGAGAGGTGCAGGATACATGGAGGAGGAAGAGGCAACCAAGAGAAGTAGGTAGCTTCCATGGACTTGCAAAGGATTTCTCCTTTTTAAATCCATGTTTCTTTTTTCCAAAATAATAAGCTGAATAAATATTAGATGAAAACAAGGAATGTATTTTAACAAAGGATTTGATTTAAACATATGGATGCTTGCTTGTGAAAATATAATCCATATTTATGTTTTTAAACTGTATGAGAGCTATATTTATTTCTGGGTATTTGATTTGAGTTTGTAAAAGAAAAATAAATAAATACAAACCCTATATCTCTTACAACTCTATGATTTATTTTCATTTGACCTCGAGATTGGGAATAATGAACTTATAGTTTTTTTAATGTGTGTGTGTGTGTGTGTACATATATGTAAAAATGTATTATTAAAAATATATTACGTAAGTGTTCTTTTATTTTTATATTTAGTTTTATTGGTCTGAAATATATCTCTCTCTCTCTCTCTTTATATATATATATATATATATATATATAAATTTAATCTTTTTATTTATTATTTGATTGGTGGGAGGTGGTGGCTATGTCATCCAAATCCCCTTCCATTATAGAGGGGGGGGAATGGTCCAGTCGACCCGCCCCACCCCTAGGGCAGGCCTGACTGATGGCCACAACCATGGCCAGGGCTTTAAGCCCTAACCGCCAGCCATGGGCCACCAACTGCCAAGACCATATAGGGTTTTCTGTTTATATATATATATATATATAAACAAAAAAATAGATAATATAAAAATGATAATAATAATAAATAAACAAATAAATAAATAAGTAAATTAAACTAATATGTTTGAATTCATATACATAATATAATTCTTGAAAGTTATATATATAAAACAAATATAAAAGTTGAAAGTTATATATATATATATATATATATATATATATATAGACACACACACATACATATATGTATGTATGTGTTTCCTTTCAATATTTGATAAATGTAATTTGGTTATGGCATATGAAATTATATTATTATAAATATAGATAAGAGATCCTCATACCACTATTGCACTTTGCCAGATTTAGATGTGGGTCTAATTAGTTCATTTAAATAAATTTAGATTGATCTTTTATGACTAATAAATAGTCAAGCTTAGAGAAATATTTGGGAATATATAGTGGTAGTATAGATATTTAAAGTTGAATCCATTGCATGAAGTGATAACTTAAAGGGCTCTGAGAATGACATTAAATTGGATGCTCTCCCAATAGATGTGCTTGGTTAAAATCCTCTTAGATGATTCTTTAATTAGGAAGTTTTGTTGATGGTAATTTAAATAAATACATATATTTTAGATTTATGAAAGCTAAATTGAAGCCTTTTCAGTTTGGTTCACTTGTGAGTACCTTGGGAATGATGATAAAACTGGCATTCACCTTAATAGGTATGTCATAAGTTAGCTCCTTTATCTTGCACTTAGAAAAAATTTATGAATGGAAACCAATGTAGAAGATCCATCTATTTCTTTCTTTACAACTAGAGGGGAGCTCAAAAATCAAATGTTATTGCAATGTTTGGATAATACTTTTTTTCCATGGTAGTATTGTTTATGTTAGTTTGATTTGATTGTTTAACATTCATATTAAAATATTGTGTTATTATTGTAATAAAATTGTAACTATCCACATTAGTTGATGATAAACTTAGGTATCAAAAAGATAATTTTTATCTTGATAAGATCAACCCTTCTTGTTGCTTAGTATGTAATTTATCACAATATGTTATATTTTATTGCTTAAATATTTATTTAATTTTTTTTATTAATTTGAAAAATTGAAGTATTTAGGAGGGAGAAGTCTCTTGCTCATCATAAACAAACCCTTTTATTGACTATGTCATAGTGAAAGTTGGTGAGTACTAATAGCAGTTAGATTAAAATAATTTAAAATATTTTGTGTTGTAAAATTTAACTTGTAAATGAGATTGTTGAATGTCTTAGTTATTATTCCATGATTTGTGAAGAGGTAGTTGTAATTCAAACCCGTAAGTGGGGAGGACATTAGATGATTTATGAATACTTGATGTAATGTTTAAGTTTATACATGTATTGGTTTATGTATTTGGAGTGTTTTGTAGATTTGTAATGTTATTATTCAGTGATTGAAATACAATTACTACATCATGTCTTATAATAAATGAATTCGTTGTTATTCCGTAAATTGATAGTATTTTGAATCTTATAAATTATTATTTTATCATGATGTCATGTTATTTTGGAAATAACATTATTAAGTAGGGATGAAATTATAAATCAATATATTTATATCGAGTCATTTATGTAATACAAGCTCCTCTAATTATAAGGAATCAACTTGATAACTAAAATCAACGATAGCTCTAAGAATATGAATTTAGGCTTGTTGTATATTCATAGTTTATAGTGAATCAATGGAGGTTTAACTATATAAAAAGTATTGGCATTGAGTATATTACCTTGCATTGACTTCCTTTAATGTTGAAATGTTTAATTAAGGAGCCAATCCAAAAATTTATATAAATCAACCTTGCGTCAAATAAACTAAGTGTAGTCCATTATGTAAACTAGTATTCCACCCTCTCAAGCACAACCATTGGTATTATCCTCTTGGGTGGTCTTAATAATAATATTATAATCCTAATACAACAGATCAAGTGCTTTCATAAATTAAAGAATCTGATTCTCTAAATTATTTTCTTAGTGGCAAATTTTTTTTACATGTTTTAGACTTTAGTTGACCCTTGGAAATCGAATTTTAAAAATAGCCAAAGTAGTCTAATTTGGTATATGAGTTTTGATCATAATTTTTACTAGATGATAAAATTGGTTTATGATACCACATTAATTTTTAGCTCATATGAGCTAAAATGGTACCTCGAGTCTAAAAGTCTTTCATAGGGAAAATCCTTTTTACCTTGTTGATTTTCTAGCGAATATGCTCTAGAATCAACATCTAATAAATGGTTATAAATTGGATCCATGAGAAATGAAAGTTGTTCACAATTTTTTTTACCTTCATATCAACTTAAAAGCTGTTGGTTTGAAATTTTAATGCTGTTTTCTATTTTTAATGATACCTTTTTGAATTAAATTTATTCAAAAATTTCCTATTGTTTCTGATTTTAATCTATGATGTCACTCCAAAATGGGTGTTTTAATAATCACCTAGTTTAACATTTATTGAATATAAAAGTTTTATGATCTTATTTTGAGTTTCCTATTTATGTATAACCTTTCATATTTATTGTTTATCTCTGTTTGATATTTTTAGTGAGTCCTTAAATCTTGTTTATTGTTATTTTTGGGTATGACAGAAAACATTGTTAAGTGTTGCTTGGTTTGTTAATCTTTATCTTCATATCGATCATCCTTGTTCTAAAATAATAATTTATTTATGATGATTTTATCATAAAAATTTGACCCAATACCTTATAATAGTGTAAACCTTTCTCTGGGTATTTATTCTAGCATCATTTTGTAGCCCATTTAGCCACACTGAACCTTTGTAGCCTTAAGAGTAATTTTTGATCTGTTTGACTGTAGTGTTGACCCAATTATGCTTATTATTATGTTTCTTCTTAAATTTATACTTGTTAATGTCCCAATAATTAAGATGTCATCCTTTCCTATTTGTGAATTTGTACTTATAAAATTTATCTTCTGCTTGGTTGTGGTGTTCATGGCAAATTTATGAAGAGAATTGAAACCTATCTAGCCTTAAGTGTTTGTGAATACCTTATTATCATTTGAAATTCATATTATGTCAAATAGATGGCACCTAAATCACTAATAACTGATCTAGATTATATTTGAGCCTTGACTCTTTGTGCATTTTATTTCATGTAGTAGATCAAAGCACAACCGATTGGATCACAACCTTGTAGCAACATTGTGTTTTTGTGTTTGCTTGGATTTGTATGCCATGCTAGTGTTTTATCTTTGTATGCATATGATTTAGTGTGTTTTTTGGTGTGTTGGAAAAAATTAGTGTGGTTGTTTGTGTGCCTGAGATGTAAATTTTGGGTTTTATAGAATACACATGTAGATAAAAATTTGCATGGTGCCAAGTGTTAAAATCCAAAAATTGAATTACATTCTAGATTGATAATGATGTTCCACACACACATGTAGTTGGGATAATTACATGTAGTTTATGACCTTTTCATAATATTGGAGTCTAGGAAATGCTCAATCACTTAGTGGGGAATGGTTTGGGCTATCCAATCGAACATACTTACCCATTTTTTAAGGGTCATCTTGTGGTCAAAAGTAAGATAAGGGTTTCAAATGAAGGAGAAGGAAAATAGGTATTGACGTACATGACCAAAAGGGGACACATGCATAGTAAACATCTTTAGGCACATGCATAATGGTTTGAGGTGTAAAAAACCTATAAAGTTTATAAGACACTACCAGTAGAGTCAAGATAATATCAATTGCCAAAAGGGTATGACTATTTACTGGAAAAAAATAGGTAGGGTATGAGTTATAGTATTGTAATTTGAGAAAAGATAGGCCATAAACAAAATATTTTCAAAAGACTACTGTTATAAGTGGAATAAATTAAAAATAAGCTAAGCATATATCCATTTTATTGATTTTTCAATTCCAAATATGGTAAGTGCAATATCAATCTCTCCATATCTCAATTCAAATTTGTAGGTTCTTGCCATATTTTACATAATATGAATTATCCCTAATTCTAAATTATTTAGATCACATTAATCCAAAAATAAATAAAATACAAATCCTAGTTACACACACACACATTACCAAATAATATAAATAGTATTCACAAGTTATGATAAGGAATGGGCCATATGATCCCATCCATTAATGACCCCATTTCACCCCATATAATTCAAAATCGACATGGGTATTCCACAAAATGACTCATGAAACATAAATTTATTCCAACAAGTGTTATCCCAAAGTTATATGCCATTTAATAACACCCAAAACATTGTAACAATATGTATTATAGATCTTATGGATATCATATACATCATACTCTTCTTATTTCCACCCTTCATATGCAATTCACACATGTTAAATACATTAAATACTACCCTTCACATCCTAAACATGATACTACTCCATACATGATTGAAATCCAATGCTTTTATAGAAGTGAAAAATAAACGTGGAGATTTATGGACAAGAATTATGCTTATGTTAGTTAGTTCTTAAGCCACCTTAAGTGTTTGATATGTTAAATTAGTTGTAAGAAATTAAAACATGTAATCAATGAAATAAGACACAACATGAAAAAGAGATATGTTGGATATTACCTTAGAGAAACTCAATATGATAAAAATTCAAAAGAGTTAATCCATTCTTCTTCATCTCTTGAACATTATATAATTTATAAGATTATGCATTATTAGGCTTACAAGGACACCAAATACTCAATGAATCTACACTTTAAATGACCTTTACACTCTTTATTGGATAACTTGATTCTTTAGCAAAAAATACTACTAAACTCAACCATCTGAATTGTGTAGTCCCTAACTCATATTTGCTTTGCCCTTGATTGATTTTTTTACACTTTATGGAGATCCCATTCACTCACTTTTAATATTTTATTTTCAATCCCATTTATAATGTATTTTATTCTTTTTTTGATGCCTTTATTTAATTTTATATGTTCATAAATACACTACCAATACCTCAGGCTAAAAAATAAAATCCTAAGAGTCAAAATTGAAGATAAAATGTCTCCCATTCCTTCAAATTCTTGTAACTTAAAAATGCAGTGGTACCATGGGTTATTATGACATGCACAACCAACACAAAGGCATGTTATGGGGTTATTTTGATAATCTACATCCTATGCACAAAAAAATATTTTAATATGTATTTCAAAATTTGAAGGCCATAACATCTGCATATGGAATCTAATCGACATGTTTTTTTTGAGTTTACATGAATTTTTGAGAGGAACCCAAACATGTACTGTAAAATTAATTTTAATCCCAACCATATGATAATTTATTACTTATATAATAAATTATTTTTTCCAAAATTTTAAATGTTGAAAATAATTCTAAACGCTTATTTAATGATTGTTTGTCTTACTACCTGATTTGGAAGATCTTATTGATCCAAAATTTATATCAAGTACCCCAAATTTGAAGGATTTTGATCCCAAAAACATATAGATTGAAAATATAAGGATTCAAATTTTATATTATTATGTGGGATACCTTTCTTCATCATAATTTTGGATTGTAATTTTTCCCCTCTCTTGGAGAGTGATTGTGCAATGTGAAACCTACAAAACTAGATTGATAAGTAGTTCATGAATCCTTCCAATCTTTGCCAACTTACCTTCTAGCAATATTTGGTGTCTCTATCTTCTCCTTGGCTAATCCAATTATCCATTTTTATACAATTCACATTATTTTAGGATATAATGAGGCTATAGCTCTTGGGATATGTGTATACAACATCCTCTTTGATGTTCACATTCTTTTAAAAAGTGAAGATGTTTTTTTGCATAATGTAAGTGGTTTACAACAAGTCACCACTTTTAGGAATTTTCCTTATCTTGGGTCTCATTATTTAATAATGCATATAGATTTAAAAATAAATTCCTTTTACAAAGTTTCCTATATATTTGAACTCAAAACTTGCATCAAAACAAATGTAACATACATTGAATGAAACATTTTCAATGAAGAAACATGGATGTCAAAACATGCAATCATTATAAATAATAATATTTTTTTAGAGTGCTACTTGTATACACATAATATTTTCAAAATTTTATCAATTACTGACACTTTGTATCTTGTAGGAACCCATCGAGTCTCAATCTCTTTGAGTACATGCCTTAAGGGGTGCACTAAGAAAGGGGTGGGCAGATTAGTCATGCTTCTTAATATTACTATCCCTTTTACCACTTGTTATCTACACACTTATCTCCTAAAACCATTTACCCTAAGATTATTATTCTCAATTTTACCCATTCCAATAATTTGTCACATTTTATCCTCCTTTGCCTTACTTTATTCCCTTTTGGTCAGTCGGATGTATAAGGTTAGTTGACTGGGTTGACCCTATATTATTTTGATGTATTTTTCACTGAGGAGTTGGTTGACCTTTGGATGACCTAGACTGGGACCTAGTGAATTATTATTCAAAATTATACAAGGTTGACTGGGTCGACCCTAACAACTGATATTTATAGAAGGATTTAGGGTAAGATCTACTTATATATACAAGTTCATTTCCCACCATTTGATAAGAAGAAAGAAGTGAATAAGAAGTAAGTGTGAATGAACATCTACTTATTGACCATTATACTTGAGAATTAAATCTTAGGTTTCCATAATTTCTTTGGAGATATGGATCTTGTCTTATGGATAAGTATTTTGGATGCATCGATAGGTTGTGTAGCCTAGAGCTGATTTGTCTTTGTTATCCTTACATACCATAACAATTTTTTATGAAACACCTTAGCTAAGGGAGAGATTAAGGCTCGATGAGTTTATCTTCAAGGTAAGTATTTCTAACTTTGTTTCTCCTTTATAAGAGTAGATAGATAATGCATTTGTATTCTTATTCCATGCACTAAGATTCTATATACATTGACATGAATATATGTCTTCTATGTATGTTTTGTTTTATTTATTCTAACCCCCACTTTGTGCTACAAGATTTGGTGAGCACTAGATTAGATTTACTTCTTGTTATTAGAATAGGTGAAATATCAAAATCTAGGACCCCATTAGGGTTATTATGTGATTGTGTTAGATTGAAGGCTTTGGAAACATCCTTAACATAGTGTATGGTGATAAATGATCCCCTATTTGGGTCTAGTGGATCCCCATATTGGTCATTCTCCCATTTAACAAATGTATTCCCAATCAGAAGTGTAGGTATGCTCTATCTTCTCCAATCTAGGATTGATTTATAGACATGATGCATTTTTGATTGCATACATTTTGATGAACCCAATGTGAACTAATCCTTACATTATTTTTTCACTTATTTCTTTATTTTATCATTATTTTTTTAGATATTTTCCATACTAGGTTGATTGCATCGACCCAGTTCTAACTTTTATGTGCAAGTTTTTAGATTTAGGCCATTGAATCAACCCAGTAGACCTAGTATAATTTTTTAGATTTTTAGACATCTAGTTCATACTACTAGGTCAACCCAGTCAACCCTATACATTTTTAAGAATCCTATTCAACATACTAGGTTGATCCAATTGACCTTATACATTTTAGGTACATGACAACATGCTTCTATAGAGCTGTATTGACCTAGTCGACCCTATTATCAAAATTTGCAAGCATTTATCAAGATTTTTGAACATCAATCTCACCTTTTTACATCTCTGATCCACCAAGGTTACTTTATACTATTTCTCTCTCTTTCCTTACAATCTTTTCTTTCATAGTTTGTATTCTTTAAAACTTCCATTGTATAATTAGTTGGATTGAACCTATCAAACTAGTTTTATATTCTATGTGATGTCTAGATAACTAGGTTGACTCTATCAAACCTATTCATTTTCAAACCTTGGTTCCATAGTATAGAGGTGACACTATCGACCCTATTTTATATTTTGTATATACATTTTCAACTACATCAACACTGTACCTTGTTTCAAAGTTATAAATAACCCTTGTATGTTAGTAGTTAGCTCACACTTTCATTTCTTATTATTTGCATGCTTAAAATAGATCACATAGTCTAATTAGGTGGTTTTTAATTATCATTTAATTTCACCATTTTCTATTTTGTGCACACATGACCAAATCATAAAATCTTAAACAAGAAATTTAACAATTGTCTACCCAAGGCCAACCTACTTGGATTTCATCACCAAAGGGGAAGTTTACTTGACGTTGTGGTCAAGGATAAAGCATGGTTAATGATATATTTTGGCTAAGCACCTAACATCCTTATTGTTGTGGTGTATGAAGTGAGGGGGTAGGCCCCAATACCAAGCCTGTATCATTACCACTAAAGATCCCTTTCAATCTAAACTTCCTGAAACCATCCTTAGATTATTTTCTAGTTCCTTGATTATATCAAATTTCCTCTTACATTTAAAAACATATCATAATAATATAAAAAAATTCAGGTTGACCACTTAGTTAGCTCTTTACTTTCCAAGTTGATTACTTGCTCTTTGTTCAATTGTGTGTTGTATTGAAAAAACTTACATTAGCCAACATTGGTGCAAGGTTTTATGTTGTGTGCCTCAATTGGATTAGCCAACGTTGATCCAATGGATTGATTGTTTCCTTTCAATTCTTAATTTTCTAGATATTTGCAAAAATTATCTTGTTTTAGTACACAATCATTTCAATCGACACAGTTTGTTATAAGCTTTTTGATTTTCCTTGTCTACTATATTGGATCAACCCAATTGACCTTGTACACTTTTTTATCCTCTATTTGCTATACTAGATTGACCTAGTCAACCTAGTACACTTTTTAAGCCTTTATCTGCTATACTAGATCAACCCAATCAACCGTGTATAGTTTTGAGGCCCTATTTTATATGTTAGGTCAACCAAGTCAACCCTATACTATTTATATCACTTCTTATTTCCTTGATTTATTATCTTTTTATTACCTTGTTTAAACCTTTCCCTTCATCATGAACTTTTTGTTTGAGGATAACATTGAGTTGTAGTCAACATACATGATGAATGACACCCACCCTCATAGGATCTCCCATAGATAGAGTAGGGATCCTATCTTGGATGAGAGTAATATTCACATTTCCACTCACATAATGAACTATGGGACCCATCCTAATACCTCTTCATAAAACATAATCCTCTCTTATCCTTAAAGGACCAACTTGAATTGGAGTATGCACCAAATTTTTTAATTTATCTTTGAATTTTCTCAACATCAAGGAAAAGATCCCTCTACCATTTATAATCTTATGATTAGTGGTCAATCTAAAGATCCTCATTCACCTACTCTTACATTCTCAAATGGATTTGGAGGTAACAATTTCTTTGATTCTCATCCTCTTCCTTCAATTATGACTCCTCATACCATGAAGTTTTCCTCTTTATCTTCTTCCACCTCCATGCCTAGTATATCCAATAACATGGTAGGTTCTACATCTAGTGGGCCTCTCATAAGATCCACTATCTTAATCCTTCCACTAGTGCTTGGTTTACTACCCAAGGTAATCATACTTCTAGTGCTTCCTCTTCTCATCCCTTTACTACTCCATCTTTTACTACACAATCAAAATTTTCCACTAGTGCCTCACATTCTCATAGTTCCTCTCAAGCTCCTATCAACACCAATAGTAGTACCCAAGCCACTAATATCAACACTAATACCAACTCTAATACTTTTAATAATGCTAATCAAACCCATCAAATCTTGTTAAAAATAATCAATCAAATGAATACCTTTCAAACTCATAACACAAATCAAATGATGAGAATGCAAGATCACCTTCTCCATCTTCAAACTCATTCTCAACCAATGACTTGGGGCATGCATAACTAGAATGTCCCCCACTTCCTCTTTAATATTTCCAAGGAAATCTTATTCCTCAACCTCCTTTAGTTAACAAAATCATTAAGCATCTTTAAAATGAACCTTTTACTACTCAAATTACTAAAATTGATATAGGAGGTATCACACCTACAATTTCTTATAATGGATCAACTGATCCCACCCTTCATCTTAAAACATTTGGAAATATTTATAAGGATTGGGTCAAATTTAACACCTTTACCGCTATAAAACTATTAGTCAAAACCCTCACAGGTGATGCCTTAGATTGGTACAATCAACTTAAAAATCATTCTATTATTAGTTTGGAAGATTTAATGAATGCCTTAGTTCAAGAATTCCAAACTAGTGATCTTCTTGAAAACACTTTGGCTCACTTCATAAATTGTAAACAACTTGAAAATGAAACTACTCAAACTTTTATTAAAAGGTGGAAATTTTTTTCAAACAAATGTGAACATAACATGGCTGATGATAACATTTTCCATCTCTTTACCAATGCCCTTTTTTCTAAGCTACAAAATCAGGTCCACACTCTCTCTCTATGTACTTTGGAGGAGGATATTGACCAAGATAAATGCCAAGATTTCCTTATGCATCAATTCAAGCCACCCCAATGTTATGTGGGTCCTCATCTCTTACTTAAGAATAAAAATAGTAATATTACCTATGATGGTGTCATGGAATCTTATGACACTATTCATAATATTCAAGCAATCACTTCCGACCAATCTTTGAAACCAGCTCCCCCTTCTCAATAATATACCAATCCTAATTTATCATCACCTAACAACATTAATATTCACAAACCTCTATCCTCAGCTAAATTACTTAAGCAGACTCTACCTAGGCCTTCTACCATGAGAACTTGATCCTAATCATCCTATAAAATACTGGTATGATCTTCACAAGTTTTGTTGGTTTCATACTAGTTGGGGTCAATCTCATGAGACCTGTAGGCAACTTCATAATTTAGCCATGGATTTTCTTCTTGATCCTAATTTTGATCATGATTCTATCATTCAAAAGCATCAACAAGTTGATGACATTGATTTTAAAGATTACAAAACACATGATAAATCTCAAGCCTTAAACCAAGCCAATGCTCATTTGGCTATCTATAAAAACCCTCTTCCTAATCACCAATCTAATCAAGACACCCAAGATAAGCCCACCCCTTCCACCAATAATGTAGAAAGTATTGTTGACCCCACTTCTTAAGAGAATGTGGTTAACATGAATAATATGCAAAGGGTGGTTGATTGATCCAAAAATCAAAAGCTTTGGTTGAAAGATAATTCAAGAAAAAATAATAACACAATTCAAAATAATGTTATCTCTGAGAAGAGATGTTTTATTGATCAAATTTGTAGACCCAAACATATGCCTATCTCTGAGAAAAGATGTCTAATTTCCATTTGGGTTACATCTTAATTTATACGTGTTTTGAAGGTGGTATGAGGATGTGTAAGTCACTAATCTCGAGGGAGATCAAGTGGCTCAACTTCCATGATTTACAACAATACAGAATTCGAGGAATTACTATTTCTAGAAACTTACTATTTTTAGACTACACTACTAAAATTGAAATTTGGGGCCCTTCCATTGGGGTTTTGGGGGTATAAATTCATTGATCAAAGCTCAGTGCCATCTCACGATGTTCCCCTCATTATTATCTTTCCAACGGTTCAAACGATGAGTCAATTAGAGCTATGATGCAAAAGTTATGGCTCCTAGAAGTTTCGTCATCAATTGGGGTGGACCCGTCACCCAAATTATTGCTTGAATTGTTGCCCAGATCATTTATTTTATTGATACTCAACCTATCTACACTCTTCCATCATCTCAAACATATTGTGTTATCCGAGATTCTTCTCCAACTCATCTAAATGAGTTCGGGCAAGATGACCTTATAAATTTTGATAATATGATTCCCAATTTTCCCTTAGATAACACCTCCCATTATATTTCTACCACTATTATATCATCTTTTAACACTAATGATAATCAATTTTCTACCAACATTTCTTCTATCAATTCTCAAAGCTAATTTGAACTAGCTACTTCATCTCTCAACATAATTTAAAACCTTGTTCTCAACCTTCTCCTTCTTATCAACATAAATTCCAATGCACTTTGGTTTGTCCCTCGGAGGACCTTTTTAATCACTATGCACCTATTTCTAACAAATTTATTATGGGTTATGATGAAAGGGATCCCATTATGGAGCTCACTAATCTCCCATCCCAAATTCCATTCCTTGAGATTATGAGGACTTCTCCACATCATAGAAACCATTTTATGAAACTATTATTTGAGATTAACATACCTCATCCTTCCTTATCCAAATGTGAAGCAACCTTATCTGGATCCGAGGATAATATATTAAAACAATGTGAAGAGATGTCTATCAATGTTGATGAAACTATTGATACTTCTCTTTCCTTAAAATTTTCCATTTCCTCTATGATTATTGAAGAGATTCTACTTCATGTAGATGATCCTTCCTTATTCATTAAAGTCTAAATAAGTGATATCCATGTTAAGCATGCATTGATTGACGAGGGTTTATGCATATGTGTTGCCTCTCAACTTCATTAAGAACCTTGGATATTCAGAATGCAATATCAAATCCACACTCAACACATGCCAAAGACATGATAGAAGGAAAATTCCTCCTTTAGGTTATGTGCGGCTTCCCACTACCATCCCACCTATCACCATCCATGTGAAGGTGATGCTATTTAATTTTCCCCTTTCTTATAATCTCTTGCTTGGTAGGCTGTGAACTCACCGTATGAGAGTAGTTGTTTCTTATACCTACCAATGTGTTAAATTCCCTTATAATGGAGATATTTATATGATTCAAAGTGACACTAATCACTAGAAGTTCAAACAATTCCAAGACTATGGTGTTTTCAAGATTCCTACTCTTGAACCTTTGCCTAATGTTCTATTCTCTGAGTCTCAATGCTTCAATTTTCCTGTTAATTCCATTAGATGTTATAAAAGTCATCCCAAACTCATTGGCAACATTCCTCCTAACTCTTAGATTCTAATGATGATGATCCCAATGAGATTAACCTCAATATTAAAACTTTCCATCTCTCACCTCATCTCATCTTGTAGCTTTCAACTTCTTTGTAACCTTGTTCTTGCAAAATTCCTTGTGATAATATTCCTGTTGTCTTGACCAAGAATCAACATTCTATTCACCACACTTCCTTAGATGACAAGGTCATCCCTACTTGTGTCATTGATATTCACACACCTGATTACAATGATGGTTATTCCTTAGATGATCCATTCTTAGGCAATCTTATCTAAGCCCGTAATGCTAAGATTATCCATTATCATTCTTATTTGTTTGAGTCTTTTCATGTGTCTTCATGTATTAATTTGATTATAGTTAATAATTTTATCATTTTTACTCTTTATCATAGGGTAGAGATGGTGTCAACACCTTTAATTTTTTAGGAGTCCTATAGGAGTATGGTCATAAATCATACTATGACTAGGCCTTATCACTTTCTTAGGTACCCTTATCGTTATATCTTGCTTATCCCTAAGATGTGTGAAACCTTTCTAAGGCCTTCTATAGATCCTACCCCTCAGTGGAAATTTCATCAAAACTCATTCTTTGTTCCACTATACTTGAGCTTGTTCCCTCTTCCATTATTGCTAAGTCTATCCTAATTTTGATCCCATCACTCCTTTTATTGAGCCTTGTTAAGTTGTGGAGCTAAAAGCTTTAATAGTGTGCAAAAGTGGAGGTTGCTGAGTGACAAAGTAACCGACGTCGGTTAGGCCAACCGACATTAGTCATATCTTCAGCTACATAGTAACCAACATTGGTTAGGGGATCAGCCAGTATCAGTCAGATAGGAACCGACATCGGTCACCTGTGTGTTTCCAAAATTGGTCTAAATTTAGACAGACAGTTAGTTTGCATGTAAAGACTAATTTTAGTCTTGAGTCTATGTTTCTAATTATTGTTTAGTTTGGGATCTATTTAAGAGACCCATGGGGATGTATTGTAATTGTAGGACTAAAGGATTAGATCCTCAAGTGTAAGATCTAGAAGGAGGTCTGCAAGAGTGCCAGACCAGGAAGATCTACATGTGAGCAAGGTTAGTTGATCTACAAGGTGCAAGATCAGGGAGATCTGCTATGTGAGAGTAGGCAACAATGGTTGTGTTTATTATCACTTGGAAGTAGGCAACAATAATTGGGTTGATTGTCACTAAAAGTGTAGGCAACAACAATCATTAGGTTGATTGTCACATGTAAGCAAGGTTAGTTGATCTGCAGGGTGTGCAAGATCAAGGAGATATGCTGGAGGGAACAACAACTCAGTATTGAGTTGATTGTTGGTTGTAATAGATTGAGAGAGAGAAATCTTGAGGGAAAATTACTGTATGCCCAAGAGGTGTGGGAAGAGTGAGATTTCTTCATTGTATTTCTTTTTAGAAGAGTGTTAATATAGATTTTATCATTTCTCGTATCTCCTATTCTTTGCTATTTCTAATTTCTAGTTACTTATTACTTTTGGTTTAATTCCATGTTTAGTTGCTTATACAAAGGTAATCAATTGTACTGCAAGGAGGATCCTGATAGTTGGTATCAGAGCTAGGATCACTAACAAGTGGTAGAGCGGGTTAGTGTTTGCTGATTATAGGTTCACACTCAGGGGTTTTTGATTGAGTGGGAGTAAAGCAATGACAGAAGAAAGTAAACTAAAAATGGAAAAATTCAATGGCAAAAATTATCAATTATGGAGGATACAGATAGAAGATTATCTATATCAGAAAGATCTGTACTTACCAGTGGGTGGTGTTTCAAGTAAGGCCACAAATATGCAAGATGAAGAATGGAATGTTCTTGATAGAAAGGATTTGGGATCTATAAGTTTGAGCTTGGCATCATTTGTGATTTCCAACTTATCATAGGCAAAGACAACAGTAGAGTGAATGGAATCTTTGGAAAATTTATATGAAAAAGCCTCATCTTCGAATAAGGTATTTCTTATGAAGTAATTATTTAATTTGCAAATGCAGGAAGGTGGATCGATATATAGTCATATTAGTGATTTCCATGGTTTAGTAAACCAATTAAATTCAGTCAAAATAGTTTTTGATGATCAAATTAAGGCTCTCTTAATCTTATGCTCTTTACCTAAAAGTTGGACTAGTTTGGTAATGGCAATAAGTAATACTGCGTCTGCTTTAAATATCTTGAAAGTTGATGATGTTGTTAGTGTAGTCTTGAATGAATAAATTCATAGGAAAAACACAGGGGAAACATCAGGTAATGCTTTAAGTGTTGAAAGCAGGGGATGGAAAAGAGAGCAGAGCAAGCAAGGGAAATCTAGGTCAAAGATAGGCAGAAGATCCAAATCCAAAAATGGAAGGTTACCCTGTTAGAATTGTGGAAAGAAAGGGCATGCAAAGAAAGATTGTTGATTGGTAGAAGATCAGCATGAAGGAAATAAAGAAGCAAATAATGTAGGTATTGTTGCATGGGATGCTCTTATATTTTCATTGGATAAAGTAGAATCTTGAGTTTTAGATTCTGGTGCCTCTTTCCATGCAACCCCAAATAGAGAATTTTTCCATGATTATGTCCATTGAGACTTTGGAAAAGTTTATTTAGGGGATGGTAAGCCTTGTCAAATTGTTGGCAAAGGAAAAGTGTAGTTGAAATTATAGACTGGCAACATATGGGTGTTAAAGGATGTCATGTATGTTCCCATCCTAAAGAGGAGTCTAATTTCTGTAGGAAAGTTGGGTGATGAGGGTTACACAGTAACTCTCACAGTGGAATCTTGGAAAGTTTTCAAGGGTGCACTTGTATTAGCAAGAGGTAAGAAAGTAGGTACACTTTATCTATCTACTTGTATTACTGATTCTCCTTCTATTTTATCTACTTCAGATGTAGATGTAAAGATGTGGCTCTGTAGGCTTGGTCACATGAGTGAGAAGGGAATGCATGTTCTTAAGTCAAATGTTAAGAACTGGAAAGCCTTGGTTTTCAAAGAGAAGATGATGGATAGTGATCAACTCAAGAGGTTGAATAATTTTGAGCAGGGCAATGTTGATTTGGACAAGGTTATGATCCAAAATGAGCTCACAGGTAGAAATCATCACTCACAAGAAAACATAGACACCGATGTTGGTCAGGCAGAGATTGATGTCGATCAGGTAGGAACTGACGTCGGTCTAGTGGAGACCAAAGTCAGTGATGTCAGGCAAGTGGAAACTGACATTGGTCAGGTGAGAACTGACATCGGTCAGGTTGGTCAGGAGGAATTGACATCGGTCGGGTGTAGATAAGAGATGACCGAGATCGATCACTATTAGAATGAAATTTGGGTGGACAATAAGCTGTCAATGAGTCTCAAATGCCCATGAGGAGGTCTAAAAGAGTAAGTAAGCCTCAAATTCATTATTCCCCTTCTTTATACTACTTGTTGCACACTAATGGTCGAGAACCAGGGAGTTTTAAAGATGTAATGCAGGTAGAATCCAAGAAACAGTGGGAACATGGCATGAATGAGGAAATTGATTCCTTGGAAGAGAACCAAACATGGGATTTGGTAGAGTTGCCAGCCAGAAAGAAAGCACTGAAAGATGAATGGATTCACAGGTTAAAGAAAGGAGAGAATGGATAGGTGAGACAAAAGGCCAGGTTATATGGTCTTGAGCAAGCTCCAAGACAATGGTGTTTGAGGTTTGACAGGTTTATGACAAAGCATGGCTTTAGTCAATGTCAATGTGACCATTGTGTTTATTTTACCAGGTTGGATAATATTAGCTACATTATCCTGTTACTGTATGTAGTGTATATGCTTGTTGCAGGGTCACACATGTAGGGAATTGCTGAGCTAAAGGTAAAATTAGCTCAGACATTTGCCATGAAGGATTTGGGAGCAGCAAAGAAAATCCTTGGCATGAGTATTTCTAGAGATAAGGAAAATCACAGGTTGATTTTGTCTCAAGAGGATTATGTGAATAAGGTAGTGGAGAGGTTCAATTTGTAGGATGCAAAACTAGTTAGCACACATATGGTTGGATAGTTCAAGTTGAGCTATGAACAGTGTCCTAAATCACATGATGAGGTTGAGTACATGGTATGTACTAGACCTAATATTACCCAAGCAGTGAGAGTTGTCAAAAAGTTTATGGCCAATCTAGGAAAGGAACACTGGAAAGCAGTTTAGTGGATTCTCAGATATTTGAGAGGGACCAACAACAGGTATTTATGCAATGCAGGGTCAAACACTTCTCTACATGGGTATGTAGATTCAGATATGGTAGGTGACTTGGATGGCAGAGAAGCACCACAAGATATGTGTTCACTATTGGTGGAATGGTGGTTAGCTGGATTTTAGAGTTGTAGAAGGTTGTTGCAGTCATAGAGGCTAGCAAGGAAATGATATGGATGACTCAGTTCATGGAAGAGTTGGGAAAGGAGCAAGAGAGTTACAGACTGTACAGTGATAGTCAAAGTGTAACTCATTTGGCAAAGAATTCAGCCTTTCATTCAAGAACCAAACATATACAACTTAAGTACCACTTCATTAGACAGGTATTGGAGGATGGACAATTGAAGCTAGAAAAGATCCATACGGATAAGAACCCTGCAGATATGTTAACAAAGCCAGTAACAAAGGAGAAGTTGAATCTTCATTCAACTTTTGTTGGTCTTCAAGATTGAACTTGAAGATGGGGATACAAGCCAAAAACAAATTAGAGGATGTTGTTATACAGGTATAGGTACAACTGCAGTTGTTTATCTCCAAGTGGGAGATTGTTAAGTTGTGGAGCTAAAAGCTTCACTAGTGTGCAAAAGTGGAGGTTGCTGAGTGACAAAGTAACTAACGTCAGTCAGGCCAACCGACATCAGTCATATCTTTAGCTACATAGTAATCAACATCAATTAGGGGGTCGACTGGCATCGATCAGATAGGAACTGACATCGGTCACCTATGTGTTTCCAAAACTGGTCTAATTTTAGACGGACAGTTAGTTTGCATGTAAAGACTAATTTTAGTCTTGAGTCTGCATTTCTAATTATTGTTTGGTTTGGGATCTATTTAAGAGACCCATGGGGCTATATTGTAATTGTAGGACTAAAGGATTAGATCCTCAAGTGTAAGATCTAGAAGGAGGTCTGCAAGAGTGCAAGACCAAGAAGATCTACATGTGAGCAAGGTCAGTTGATCTGCAAGGTGCAATATCAGGGAGATCTGCTGTGTGAGAGTAGGCAAAAATGGTTGAGTTGATTGTCACTTAGAAGTAGGCAACAAAAATTGGGTTGATTTTCACTGAAAGTGTAGGCAACAACAACCATTGGGTTAATTGTCACATGTAAGCAAGGTCAGTTGATTTGCAGGGTGTGCAAGATCAAGGAGATCTGTTGGAGGGATCAACAACTCAGTATTGAGTTGATTGTTGGTTGTAATATATTGAGAGAGAGAACTCTTGAGGGAGAATTACTGTACACCCAAGAGGTGTGGGAAGAGTGAGATTTCTTCATTGTATTTCCTTCTGGAAGAGTGTTAATACAGATTGTATTATTTCTCGTATCTCCTATTCTTTGCTATTTCTGATTTTTAGTTACTTATTACTTCTGGTTTAATTCCATATTTAATTGCTTATACAAAGGTAATCAATTATACTGCAAGGAGGATCCTGACAAGCCTAATCTATTTCCTTCCTCACCACCACCTTCCCTTGGTGATGGTTTGCTTCCTTTGCCTATAATGGCTCTTTTTTCCACCAAATGGGTTGATGAGTCTTCTCTATCTTCTTCTACTCCTATTACACCTCTTCCTATGACTAATTATACCAATACCACTCATAAGCATATTTTTTTCTTCCATTGAACATAAAATCATTCATCCACTCATTGTCATAAGCTGTGATAATGTATTGATACTTTATAGCCTTCTTCCCTTTAGTCCTCAGACAAAGCCATGCCTCCCCCAAAGGTTCTACCTAAATATATGCCTAAGTATGGTGAGGTATATTATCTATGGAACCAATATGGTACCCATCACACTGATCATTGTTGTATCCTTCAACAACACCTTAAGGATCACCTTATATATAATCCTAGACCTTCTTCTATTCCTCTCATAGGTCATAATCACAAGAAGGATCCACCTTCTTCTCCCATGGTTCCACCTCCCGTGGTTCCATCCCCTCCTATGGTCCCTTCATCACCTTTTGTGCCTATGACTCCTTCACATATGGATATTCCCTCACCTATGGATCCTTCCCAACCCATGAGTCTTGCATCTCTCATAGAGCCTACTCCCATGCATTATCCTAAGCATGCCTTGCTTGATTTCCCTCCTCAGCATGATCCATCCAACATTCCTAATTTTTTTTTGAAAGATATTCGATGAGAAGTATTTTCAAAATTATTATTAAGAATAGATGATACATTAGAAATAGTTCACATCTAGCTTCATAGAGATCTATCTGATGTTTTAGATAATGTGTGTGGGTGGATTTATCAGTATTTATGATCACATGCATGGTGATTTTTCATTTACATTTGGATTGGATGTATGATCTACTATTATATTTATCTATCTATTAGAAAATTTGACATTGTGTTAAATTCTTATTTATCTTACATGGTGACTTTACTTTTGCACTCCATATTGCTTATATTATCATTTATGATTGCCTATGGATATTCTTATTTATCATTGCTTTAATTTTATTTCTTGAGTTTATTACTTACAAATTCCCTTCTTACTTTGCTTTCTTATCTCTATATTTCATGAATAATTGTCATTATGAATTGATTATACAAACCTGGTTCCCTTTACTCCTTTCCTATTACCATGTGATCAGTTAACAATCAATTCATCTCATTATATTCTCCTTATACCGATCCACTTTGAATCTCCTTTTTCCCCTTTTCATTTTTTGCAAACTAAGCATATACATAGTTGAGACTTGAGATCACATGTTGGTTCATTGTTAAGCCTAAGTATTCTAGTCAGTCTTTTTCTTTGGTCACTTAGCTTCCTTTAGCCTTAGCCTAAAGCTCATTAATGTGTATCACTAAATCTCTCATGATTGGTAATTCCAAATACGTATGGAGGAGGAATATTAAACAAACTTAAAAATATTTAAAATCCAAATCATTTAATAAAAGGTAACGATATGAAAGGCAAAAAATTCAAAATTCTCAAAAGTCAAATCACACTAAAAGATGTGATTAAAGTGCATCTCCTTTTTATAGTCTAAGCTCAAAATCCATAGATGGCCTCATGGTAGAACCAAGGTCCATTGGGGTGTGGTATTCTAGTAGATTAGAAAAGGATAATTAAAAAAATCTTTTATTTCTACCTACTTTTTCATGCAAGTACCCAATCTTTGCAATAGACTGACGACTCTATAAGGGGTCTTAAAGAATAGGGAACATGTTGTGGGAAGGTAGGTCCATTTTACTTTTATTTTACCAATCTAACTTCATGATTTGATCTTAGTATCATGATTATTTTCCCACAAATCTTAGTGTCTATAGCGAACAAGGTTTCCTTTGTACATTAATGGTCACTAGTCACTTAGTGTCTTCTCAAGTCCTTAATATGCCTCCTATCTCCTAAGGTCTTCTCATAAGATGCATAAGTTATGATTTTTACATTCAATTTTTCATTATTTATATTCCTCATATTTCCTCTTGAGAAATATTATTTTGTTTACTGATCACTCCCCTTGGGATTTCATTTGTGAGTTGCATTGTAAGACCATAGATAGGACCCGACCATCCACACAAATTACCACATTTTCACCTTCCTATTACCCACATCCTTTGTTACCCAATTGTCCCATTTTTTTCACCTCAGTGGTGTTCCCTTTATGGATTTATAGTGTAAGACCATGGATAGGACTTGGCCTTCCTCACAAAATTTTCTAATAATACAAGTCACAATCAAAATTACATGTGCTAAATATGAGATAAGATGTGATTGACTATGAAGTTACACATAATTTACATGATTCCCAACTTGATTTAGTATAGTTTATGCTTAATTAATTTCTATTTCACTTTTATCTTCTTATTTTCCAATTGCATGTAAGAATCCAACTATTTTCTTGAATTTTTCATACTTCCCAGCTTGGATTAGTGTGATAAATTTAAGACCAAATTTTGCCAATTTTGTTTTTCTATTATACTTCCCAACATGATATAGTATGATTGATTGACTTAATTGATTTTTTTTTTACCATTTGTCATTTTTTATACCTTCCATTTTATTACATTATTTTCATACTTCCTAATGTGATTTATTGTGATCTTACTTGTTTTAATTAGGTGCCAAATCTTTTGCTTGGTTTATAAACAAATTATTTTTTACCATTCTTTGGTTCTTTATAATTAGTCATTTATATTATTATTACACATTTCCCAACTTGAACTAGTGCGTAGGACAATTTTTGATTGATTATATTTTACCAAGGCCTTTTTACCTATTTCTTTTTAACCATGCATGTGTCCTACATAATGCTAGAAAAGAAACCACAACTCATATATTTACTATAGCATATATAATAACAGATAAATACATTTGCTAGAAAGAAATATACCAAAGCATCCACAACCACAACCATAATGACAACATACACAACCAATTTACAAAATGCCAAATTGATATATATATATATATATATATATATCTCATAAGCTTTGATATAACAAATATAACCATATACAATGCCCCAACTCTATGGTTGGCCCCATCTTATCCATCTCATGGCCTAACCATGCTACCTGTAGATGCCTCAATCTAAACCCTCCAAATAAAACATAGTAAAGAGGTCATCTAAGATTTAAATATTGACACTTGCCCCTATAGATGAGCCACCTAAGCTTGTACCTACACTAACTAGGCTAAGGTCACCAGGTGTGTTGTTCTCTCCTACTCCTATACCTATGTCATATAGGTCAGGGTCACTATATGTACCTATGTCATCTACATAACTATATTTAGATGTGAAACTCTCTCCTCCATTAGGTATTTCCATGCTCGTGTCTCTCCTAGTGGCTACATCCCTTCTCTACATACTCGTATCTACCTTGTTACCTCTCTAAGATAGTTTAAACTAGCTCATCTAAGCTAGTACAGATGGTACCCTGGGGTCTTCTAATGAAGTAAGGTCATATGATATCAATTCCCCATCCAAGATGTCATGGAGTTCTCCCCTCACAAGTGATCCCCATATATCCTACTTATCCTCTATTACACCTAAAAAATCACACTAGCTAGATATTAGATCACTAATATATCTCACAATCTATCTATCTATACATTTTTAAATAAAAACTTAAGCACAAATTTAATCATCCTTTATTAACTATCTATGTCTCGACCACTACTATCTCACCATCCATGTAACCACTAAGTATAGTCTCCCCATTTACAAAGCCTTTGAGAACCCCCTTTCTAGGCCACCTCTAAAAAACAAATCCTACCATCATAGTGTGAGTCCACCTTAACTTATACCTGAGTGGCCTCTCTATCATCTAAATCTTCCCTAGATCATCTACTGGGTTATCTGGGATGGTAATGGTCTTTATTATCTCCTACTCCTACTACCTCCATTAATGTCATGTACTCAATGGTCACTGCTCTTCTTATTATGGAGCTGGTGGTACCTCTGGTGCCCCTACCTCTACACCCATCTCTTCCTGCTCTACTCCCTATCATGATCACCCTGTCTATGGTCTCTCACAATGTGGTCTATGTGTAGCCTCACCACTGGTGGCCCTAGTCCTCTCCTCCCTTATGACTCTCTCATATTATGGGCCTGTTGACACAGTGGATTTCACCAGGGGTAGGAGGTCGAGCTCCTACCTTTCCACACGCAACAATGGAAACTCCCCTCTCACCTAGGGGACCGATGAAGCTGGAGGGGAGAGTCTCTAGATAAGGGATAGCTCCCTCTGATGTATCCTTTAGGCCCTAGTTTCTCCTACTACTAATAAATAAAATGAAAAAGGGGGGGGGAAAGAGGGAGAGAGATGTTGAAAATAGAATCTAAGCCCAAAAATGAAAAGGTGATACACCAGAAAAGTGTACCCACCCAGCCTGAATATAAACTTTTCACAAAAAAGAAGTGCCCATACTTTTCATCTAGAGTGGGAAACTCTTCTGTAATAGTTAGCTAGGGGTCTGTGGGAATACAGGGAGGAAGAAACTACCAGAGGTGTCCTCAGACACACTTATGGTAGCCTATTCACAGGCACCTACATTCCCCTAGGAACACTTCTGGCAGACTTGCAGAAAAGAGACTTCACAATGCACTGGACATGCTATAATCGATCTGTGAAAAGCATGAAAGACAATGAATTAACACAAAAGAAGAAAATAGACATATACTTTAAAGTGCAAGTCTAAATAGAGGTAAAAATGCTAAGTCCTAATTCAAGGTAAAAATTGGCAGAGCTCTGCCTTACAAGCCTGAGAGATTTTTGGGCAGAGTTTTGCCTTTAGGTTGAGAGAGTCGATCCTTCTCAAATGAGAATTTTTACAATATATAGAAAGAGGAAGAGAACTTGGCACTTATTGGGAAAGATTTTGGTGCTCTTTTTGCAAGCTGGCCCATGTGCGCTCTGAGCCTTAGGAAGAGAGAGCCATTTGATTGTCAGTTCCTACTTGACTTTGGTGTTCCACATTAATGTGAAAAACATGGCCGTACCTCTTTATACAAATAGATTACTCTTTTCAAGGCATTTGTGTGACTTGTCTGCTCATAAATGCAAACTAAAAGAAAAATAGGCCACACTATTTGGTGACCATTTGGCAATAACTCACCTCCTCTTTGCCACTTGAACCACTTTGTCTCTTTCTGCACTGTATCTTCTTCTTGTTCTTTCAACCCTTGGGGCTGATCTTCTAGCGAGTCACTGCATTCCTTGGGATATTTTCATGGTTGGTGCTCAAGAAATTCAAAAGTAAATGGCTATTTCACTATCTTGAAATTGATGTTCATGCAACCATCACCTTGAAATTGAATACCCAATGGCTAGTCTGTCTCCTTAAAATTGATGGCTTCCAGGACGTCACCGTCCTTGGCAAATTCCATTAGGTCTTTTTCCTGCTTCGACTTTTTTGCTTCATGGGATTTTGTCCTCCTTGGTCAGGCTTTTCCTTTGGCCTCTTTTTCCATAGACAAAATGTCTACAAGAATGATCTCATACTCGCTTCCTTTCCTTCAGAGTATTTTCTCGGGTTTTATATCGCGGCCCTTTTCCAAATTTCTTCAAACTTTTTGTTCGAAGGAATTCCTTCAAACAAAAAGTCTGAAAGAATTCATTCTTAAAAAAAATTATAAAAAACTTACCCCTATCTTTCCTTTGAAGTGCTTCCTGCCCTCCGCAAGGGCTCTTGAACCCAAAACTGCCCTCCATAATGACACTTGTCCTTTAGCTTTAGGACGCTCCCTTAAACCAAGCCGTTGAATTGACCGATTGAACCAAAAATGTTCAATAGTTCAATGGTTCAACATTGTGTGCCATTTACTTGAATTGTGCCACTTTAAAACAAGCCTTTGAACTTTTCCCATTGAACTGCTCCATTGAATAAACCGTTGAACCAATCCATTGAACCAGTTCAATGGTTCAAGTGTTTGTTGAACCAAGTGATTGAACCAAGCAATGAACCAAGGCATTGAACCAAGTGGTTGAACCTGACAATGAACCATTTGATTGAACTGAGCATTGAACCAATCCATTAAACTTTGTCGATTGAACCAAGTGTTGAACCAAGGCCGATTAAACCAAGGCATTGAACCTGAGCGATGAACTTATCGATTGAACCAAGGCATTAAACCAAGGCATTAAACTAGTTCAATGGTTTAATGGTTCAAAGATGCCAACCTTCTTTTTGAATTTCTTCAGATAAGAGCCCAAAGAAGCCTTGTGAAACCCAACACTTTCTAAATTGATTCTTCACGCACCAAAGGACTAACCTCTAGAGTCCATAGAAAAAGACCTGCAGAGTCCATAGAAAATCTCACTGCTGAGTCTGTAGAAATCCAAGCTCTACAGAGTCCATAGAAATGGACCTGTAGAGTTCATAGAAATTACTGGACTTGAAAAATCCATAGAAACTTCACCTACAGAGTCTGTAGAAATAAACCTATAGAGTCCATAGAAATAGACCTGCAGAGTCTGTAGAAATTCTTGGACTTTTGCAAAATCAAAAAATGAATTGGCCTAAAATAGCAAGGGAAGAAGGGGACTGATTTTTGGCTTATTGGGTAAAAAATGGTCAACAAATTGGTGACTCCTAGGGGAAGCATGCCTGATATGCTTAGAGACCAATTGTCTTGTAGTCCATTGGGCATGGAGTCAGAATGCAACTTTGAAGAAAGTTTAGAAACAACCCCAAAGTTCCAAGAATCAAACATGAAGCCTTTTACCCCAGACACAAGGGAAAGCACACACAAGACTAAAAACACTACTTGTGCAAATTGCACTTAGGGAAAATAGGAAAAGAAATTGGAAGAAAACTTCTATATACAGCTAACCATGAATAATTGCCTCCTTCCTAGATCAAAGGGAAAATTTCTCAAGTCCCCTTCCTGGCAAGAAGACTTATGGTGCCAGACAAGTGGCTGAATAAAAAGGAGATATGGTGACCTGCTCCTCTTGCCTATCACCTTGATTGGCCTGCATCTAAGTGGATCAAATTTGAACATGCTTCCAACATATATGTATTCTTTTTATTCCTAAAAGCTTGTTGAATGCTGGTCCTTCATGCTGGTGCATATCACCAAGAAATCTATGGCTACTGGCTCATCACCATTAGCCCTTTATTGTGCATGATCCCCTTGCAACGCATCATGGTTTAACTTGTTCCCTTTTGCTTCATTGAAAAACATGTCAAACTCATCCTCTATTCCCTCAAGGCATTCTTAAAGAAGGGTGACTGTGGTGATGTCTGAAATGGAAACACAAATTGACTGCTCATCCCATAGAACATCACCTCTTTATTCAAAACTTTCTTCTTCAAGGCTTTCCTCAAGGAAGATAGACCTCTCATTTTCCTCCTCAAAGATCAGGATCTCTAGATGTTCAAATATATTCTCCTGATCCTCCTCCAACTTAGGCTCCTTGGCATAGTAGTCCTCCTCATCAAAACAACAAGGAAGTTCATCAAACAAAGGGGAAGAGAGCTCACCATGCTTATGTTCCTCCTCATATTACTGGAACATCTATGTGTATGCATGCCCTGTGTCTTCTCCATTACTGATGAGGTCTTCATAAGGAGCATCAATGATGATTTCTTCTTTGATGTCACTCATGATAGCCTCCTGGGAAACTATAGATTGGATCTTCTACTCCTCACTCACCTCCTGCAGAACAGGTTCCTCCTTGAGAAGGGGTGAAGTGGAAAAAACATGTGGAAGAGGAGGCAGTCCTTGAGCTAGAATTGAATGATTCTCTTCCTTCCATTTGGACAACACTTCATCAATGTTAGGTGTGGCCTGTTATCTCTCTTGGAAATATGTAGGTGGGGTGTGTTCAGACATGGAATGTGTCGTTGGATTTGAACTATCCATCACACACTCGCTGAGGAAACTCTCTCTGGATTCCAACTCTGTAATTCTTCTAGCCATATCCTCTTGAAAGAGCCTTTCTTAGAGGTCACCAGCATCATCATGAGCAGAAGCAACCTCATATTCTTCAAGGTTTTGAGAAAAACCCTTCTTCTCCTCTTTCTTGCCCCATGATTCTACTATTTTCTTCCAGTTCAAGATCTCAGAATTGTAATTTTACTCTTATGAATAGGAAATAACTTTATTTTCTCCAAGGTCCTAGGGTTCCTCCACAAGGAATAAAAGTTCTATCTCTCTTTCATGAAGCAGCCTCATCTTAGCCTCTAAATCTTCAATTTGCCTGGCTAGATTATCCTAAAAGAGTCTTTCTTGGAGGTCACCAGCATCATCATGTTGAGTAGGAGCAGTTTCAAGAGAGATGTGTTGGTTCATAAGGTTCCCCCCAAAAGAAGATTCATGATCTAAGGAGTTTAGAAGGTTCATCTCCATGGGAGGTTGTTCTAGTTCCATTTGATGCTTGAAGGCTAGGTGTACGGGGTTAAGAGCAGGGTTGATTGATGCATCAAATGAGCTGGAGTGAGTAAGTGCCATCTAATAGAAAGGATTTGGTGTACAAGAGGGGGATTTATTTAGGATAGGAGGGGGCACGCAAGGTTGACTGCCTTGCATGAATGGATTCCTCCACTTTGCTACCTCCTCCTCCATGGATTGCAAGGCTTGAGCTTTCCTGAACAAACACACCTCTTTGTACATCAAGTCCTGTTGGTAACCATACTGCTCATCCAGTCTATCTATCTCCATTACTTGCTTCTCAAACTCCAGTGCCACTTCCCTTATTGTTGAAGGTTAACTAGGAGGGCTGCTTGAGGTGATTGCATAAAGATCCTAAGCTTGATCGAAGTCATATAAAGGAATACAAGGTCCATGATTTTGTGCGAAGGAATTATACATACAAAAAGTGATTTTTGATGGCACTTAGACTGCTTAACTAGCTAATTCAACTCAGAGTTACCATTGGTGTTGATGCAAAAGCCTCAAAAGGCTAGTTGGTTAAAGAACACACCAAAAATTCTTCAACTCTTTGGACAAAACCTATCTTAGTTGGTCCCATCGAGTGTGCCACAAATTGTTGATGTAGTGGATTACACCTAGGACAGAGGAGGCTGAGCTCCTGCCTTTCCACACAGAATAATGGAAACTCCCCTCTCACCTATGGGACCAGGGAAGCTGGAGGGGAGAGTCTCTAGATAAGGGCTAGCTCCCTCTGATGTATCCTTTAGGCCCTAGTTTCTCCTACTGCTAACAAATAAAATGAAAAAAGGGGGGGAAAGAGAGAGAGAGAGAGATGCTGAAAACATAACCTAAGCCTAAAAATGAAAAGATGATACACCAAAAAAGTGGACCCACCCATCCTGACTATACACTTTTCACCAAAAAGAAGTGCCCATACACTTCATCTGAAGTGGGAAACTCTTTTGCAATAGTCAGCTAGGGGTCTATGGGAATATAGGGAGGAAGAAACTAGCAGAGGCATCCTTAGACACACTTATGGCAGCCTATTCACAGGCACCTACATTCCCCTAGGAACACTTCTGGCAGACCTGCAGAAAAGAGACTTCACAATGCACTGGACATGCTGTAATTGATTTGTGAAAATAATGAAAGACAATGACTTAACACAAAAGAAGAAAATAGACATATACTTTAAAGTACAAGTCCAGATAGAGGTAAAAATGCTAAGTCCTGATTTAAGGTAAAAACTGACAGAGCTTTGCCTTACAAGCCTGAGAGATTTTTGGGTAGAGTTTTACCTTAAGGCTGAGAGAGTCGATCCTTCTCAAATGAGAATTTTTACAATATATAGAAAGAGGAAGAGAACTTGGCACTTCCTAGGAAAGATTTTGGTGCTCTTTTTGCAAGCTGGCCCATGTGCGCTCTGAGCCTTGGGAAGAGGGAGCCATCTGATTGTTGGTTCCTGCTTGACTTTGGTGTTCCACATTAATGTGAAAAACATGGCTGTGCCTCTTTATAAAAACAAACTACTCTTTTCAAGGCATTTGTGCAGCTTGTCTACTCATAAATGAAAACTGGAAGAAAAATAGGCTGCACCATTTAGTGATCATCTGGCAATAACTCGCCTCCTCTTTGCCACTTGAACTACTTTGTCTCTTTTTGCACCTTGTCTTCTTCCTGCTCTTTCAGCCCTCGTGGGTGATCTTCTAGTGGGTCACTGCGTTCTTTGGGATCTTTTCATGGTTAGCACTCAGGCAATTCAAAAGCAAATAGCTATTTCACTATCTTAAAATTGACATTCATGCAGCTGTCACTTTAAAATTGAATACCCAACGGCTAGTCCATCTCCTTAAAAATGATGGCTTCCAGGACGTCACCATCCTTAGAAAATTCCATTGAGTCTTTTTCTTGCTTCAACTTTTCTACTTCACGGGCTTTTATCCTCCTTAGTTGGGCTTTTCCTTCAGCCTCTTTTCCTATGGACAAAATGTCTGTAAGAATGATCTCACGCTCGCTTCCTTTCCTTCAGAGTATTTTCTTGGGTTTTGTGTCATGGCCCTTTTCCAAATTTCTTTAGACTTTTTGTCTAAAAGAATTCCTTCAGAATTTTTTTTGAAAGAATTCATCCTTAAACAAAATTCTTAAAAACTTACCCTTTATGGCTATCTTTCCTTTGAAGTGCTTCCTGCCCTCTGCAAGGGCTCCTGAACCCAAAACTACCCTCCGTAAGGGCACTTATCCTTCAGCTTTAGGATGCTCCCTTGAACCAAGCTGTTGAACCAACCAATTGAACCAAAAATGGTTCAATGGTTCAATGGTTAAACATTGCATGCCATTCACTTGAACTATGCCACTTTAAAACAAGCCTTTGAACTTTTCCTGTTGAACCGGTCCTTTGAACCAACCGTTGAACCAATTCATTAAACTGGTTCAACGGTTCAAGCATTTGTTGAACCAAGTGATTGAACCAAGCGATGAACCAAGGCATTGAACCAAGTGATTAAACTCAGTGATAAACCATTTGATTGAATTGAGCATTGAACCAATCCATTGAACTTTGCTGATTGAACCAAGCGTTAAACCAAGGCCGATTGAACCAAGGCATTAAACTTGAGTGATGAACTTGCCGATTGAACCAAGGCATTGAACCAAGGCATTGAACTAGTTCAATGGTTTAATGGTTCAAAGATGCCAACCTTATTTGTGAATTTCTTTAGACAAGAGCCTAAAGAAGCCTTGTAAAACCCAACACTTTCTAAATTGATTCTTCATGCACCAAAGGACTAACCTGCAGAGTCCATAGAAAAAGACCTGTAGAGTCTATAGAAAATCTCACTGCTGAGTCCATAGAAATCCAAGCTCTATAGAGTCCATAGAAATGGACCTATAGAGTCTATAGAAATAGACCTGTAGAGTCTGTAAAAATTCCTAGACTTGCAAAATCTATAGAAAGTTCACCTGTAGAGTCTGTAGAAATAGACCTACAGAGTCCATAGAAATAGACCTGCAAAGTCCGTAGAAATAGACCTATAGAGTCCATAGAAATTCTTGAACTTGTGTAAAATAAAAAAATGAATTAGCCTAGAATAGCAAGGGAAGAAGGGGACTGATTTTTGGCCTATTGGGCAAAAAATAGTCAACAGGGCCCAAAACTCATGCATCATTATCGATACTTCGAGGTGAGGCAAGCCCATCTACACTAGTACTTGTGCCACTGGATGTGGCTCCATCTACCATGTGTAGTTATTTATCACCTCTATCTATGCTGTAGATGGTGAAATTATGTCCTAACTAGGCCATGTAATCACTATATGCCCATATGGCTTCCATACTATGTCTACTCATCTCACTATCTATAACATTGGCATGTGGGGCATGATCTGCACTACCTGGTCTTGTCTCCATCTTAGTTTTTGAGGTGACCTATCATTGACTGCATGGGGTAACCTAGTTGGTTGATACATGGGAAACCTCTCATAGATCCATGTCATCAATAATAAGATTAGTCTAATAGACTTCTTCCCTCTAGAAAACACTCCATACATATCATGTATGAGCTACACCTAGATGACATACACTATATCATATATTACTCTTTCCTCTAGTATCATTTGGCTCAAGGCTACCATGAATAATGGTACCTTACCATCTAACTTGTGACACAACACTTGTGCTATCACCAACCATATCATAACCTTTTAGATATCTAGAATCTATGATGTATAGACATCAAACATGCTCACTCTCCACCCTATGTATATCATATTTGAGCCTATAGCCCATATGACTAAGGCTCTCCTCTCCTCATCACTATCTGATATCCCTATATTCATAGGTGTCTATGATATTGATAGTCCAAGGATGGCATGTACATCCTTCAGAGTGATAGCCACCTCTATTATCTCCCCCTCTACCTCCCACTTAAAGGTGTTAGTTAGTCATTCCCAACATCTAAGGAACATGACTAACAAATCCAAGATCAAGGGAATCCTTCACATCTCTCCTATGCCTCTTAGGCCTACAAAGACAAGTCTAACCCTATCTCCTATCAAAAAATGCTCCAATATATCTGATAACCATAAGGCATCCACTAACCACCAAAATCTGGGTCATCCCTAAAACCAAGAAACAACAAAAGATGTATTAGATATTTCATGTCATGTTTAATCAAAATACATTCTTTTTACATTTTTAATAAAAAAACAAGCCTAAATTGCTTTAACTTAGTCATTTTATAATATTTTTAGCCTACTCGATCCTTTTTTCCCTCATTTGGTCAATTTTGGGTCATTTTAGCTTTCTTTCAACCATTTACATGCATTTTTGTACTATTTTGGTTCTTTGGTCAAACTAGTTTGACCAAATTTCCTTATTTTTGACCTATTGACTTAAAAATCTTAGTCAACCCTCTTATTTCCCCCCTAGTACTATGTTATCATACTAGACTTTTTAGATCAATTGGAAAAATTGTATTAGGTTGGTAGTCTACAAAATGTATAGGGTCAACACATACCTATTGGGTCGACAGTGTGGGTTTTGTACAATTTCAACTTACTGGGTCATCTGGGTTGACCCAGTTGTTTTTTACTACCAACCCCTTACATTCTATGAGATAAGTGCCTTTTGGTAGTTATCTCCCTAAACCCTTGAAACCCATTTCCCTAATTGGTTTTTCATACCTATAGAATCTAATTTGGTTTCATTTTGACATCTAGAAACACTTAAATTATAAATTTCAAAAAATACACTTAACATACTAAAATATTCAACTACCTCTGGAGGTCCCTCTCATCTAACCTGTCGTCTCCTCGCCATCTTAACTTTTTTGGTTTCTTAGAGATCTTTTTCTCTCCTTCACAAGTCAAAAATAACAAATGACTTCCTTTTCTCCTATTTAAAAATACTTTTAAAAATTCAAATCTTTCAATTATTTTCAGATAGATTCCTTGTTTTGCTTTTATCTTTGTTTTACTCATCCATTTTTCAAACCATAAAATGTTCTGGATTCGTGATGACATAGAGAATATTTTTCACTATCATATGCCTATATTCCATTTTTTTGTTTTTTATCTATTTTTTGCACTAACTTCTACAAGTTCACCTACTGTTATTCACATTAGATGCCTTCACTTCTCTCACAATTTACTTCTTTATCTACAAAACTAAGGTAAGTAAAGGTATGTGTTTTTCAATTCTATCCTTTCGTTTATCTTATTTACTACACTTTACTTAGCATCAACATTATGTGTTATCATGTTCTATTTCCCAAAGCACCATCCCATGTTGCACTCACGTGACACATGATGAGCTTCAAGTGGGGCACATGTATACACATAATATTTTCAAACTTTTATTGATTATTGACACTTTGTATCTTGTAAGAACCCATCGAATCTTAATCTCTTTGAGTGCACACCTTAAGGGGTGCACCAAGAAAGCGGTGGGTAGACCATTGGTGCTTTTTAGTATTATTGTCCCTTTTTCCACTTGTTATCTACACACTTATCTCCTAAAACCATTTACCCTAAGCTTATTCTTCTTAGTTGTACCCATTCCAATCATTTGTCACATTTTATCCTCCTTTGCTTTACTTTATTCCCTTTTGTTTAGTCAACTATATAAGGTCAACTTGGTCAAAGCTATAATTTTTCAGGGTATTTTTCACTTAGGAGTTAGTTTACCTTTGGCCGACCTAGCTTAGGACCTAGTGAATTATTATCCAAAATTGTATAGGGTCAACTGGGTCGACCCTATTGGCTAACATTTTTGAAGGGATTTAGGGTAATATTTGCCTATATATACAAGTTCATTTCCCACCATTTGAGAATAAGAAAGAAGAGAATAATAAGTAAGTGTGAACAAACATCTAATTATTAACCATTCTACTTGAGAAGTAAAGCTTAGGGTTCCATACTTTCTTTGGAGATACGGATCTTGTCTTGTGGAGAAATCTTTTGGATGCATCGATAGGTTGTGTAGCCTAGAGTTAATTTGTCTTTATTATCCTTACATATCATAACATTTTATTATGAAGCACCTTGGCTAAGGGAGAGATTGAGGCTTGATGGGTTCATCTTTAAGGTAATTATTCCTTACTTTATTTATCCTTTATAAGAGTAGATAGATAATGCATTTGTATTCTTCTTCCATGCATTAGGATTTTATATACATTGATGTGAGTATATGTTTTCTATGCATGTTTTTTTTATTGTTTCTAACCCCCAATTTGTGTCATAATCTTTGGTGAGCACTAGATTAGATTTACTTTCATGTTAATAGAATAGGTGGAATATCAAAACCTTGGAGCCCCTTAGGGTTATTGTGTGATTGTGTTAGACTAGAGGCTTTGGAACCCTCCTTAGCATAGTGTATTGTGATAAATGATCCCCTAATCAGGTCTAGTGGATCCCCATATTGGTCATGTTCCCACTTAATAAATGTATTCACAATTGGAAGTGTATGTATGCTCATCTTCTCTGAGCTAGGATTGATTTATAGACATGATTTACTTTTGATTACAAACACTACTCACCATGGATGCACTCATTATAATGTATCAATTACCTAATATCATGCATCTTATTCTCCTTGCATGGAAGAACCTTGGGCTCATGAGCTTGTAATATGCTCACCAACATGTTTAAAAAATACTACCATACTAAAAATTATTTAGAGAACCTGCTATAATCTTCATGTGCATACAACATTTCAAAATCATGCTACTAAATTTATACATTTATTGACGATTATCATGTGCATACATAACCAACATAGGCATGCTACAATATCTTTGATTATAAAATACAGCTTATATATCCATGCTACAATAATGTGAGTTATAAAATGCATGATAAAACATAAACAAACAAATAGAAATGTTAAACATGATGTAATTTTGAGTTTGCATGAAGAGGAAAATAAAATTGACATGATGTTACCTATGTGATCCCTTGATATTAAACATATGTTTGGATATATTTTTCAACATAGAGTTCTTATTATACCCATATTTTCATTTTCTACAAGAAATTTGTAAGGAAATCATGTCAACATGCATATCAACATGAACATTAAGGTGTTGGAAATGATACAACCTATTTGATGTAATAGATGACTCATACATTGATTATTAAACTAAATAGTTTATCCATATCCAAACTTAATGAGTGAAAGAAATCCACACAAATAAACACTTCCAATGGTGATGAGAATATCTATGGGATAATCCCTCATGATAGTTTTGATCTTGGAAACCTATCTAAATGAATGTAAATTAGAAGATTAGTTTTGAAACAATCCTTATAAGGATTGATCTCTTGCCATGTTTACCTATTAGAAATGGTGATGGGTGCTACTCTATGAGTTAATCCCCCTTGATTAATTCTTACTTATATATGAGGGCTTATTCATTTACTACTTCTTGTCTTATAGGTGCTTGAACAAATTCCCTCTTGCTTGTAGAGGCCTCTTCCTTATTGGAATGCTCATTGATATTCTTTAGGTGATGTTTTGGATGAAGATCCTAACATTTTTCTTGCCAATTCCCACTTATGTTTCAATTTTTGTTTCCAATTATATTGGACACCATGCTCTTCTTTTTCATCTCTACATTTTGATTAGGATAATGCTATTTAAAAATTTCATTATTATTTTTAAATGACACCAGTTTGATTTGGATGAACTCCTCTGACACATGGCAACACCATGGTTATTCATTCCAAAAAAAATAATATGGATATGTACACCAAAATTTTTGTGTTAATGGCCACTCTTATTATATTTTAAGTAAACAATGGAAGATTTATTGTTTCCATACCTTCTTCAACTTCCCCTTGTGTAAGTATGACTAAGTGGCAATGTTTTACATCCTCCTTTGGGATGTTCTCCTTTCTTAAGATATGTCTTGCATTATTCCTTTATGATTTTACCATTCTTGGATATAACTTACATTCACTCACATATTCATGGAGTGAAAATGTACTAAATCCTCCTTTATAGAGTTGCTATCCTCTTCTTGGAGACTCTTCTTTGGCCATTTGATGTGGCACAATGTGACCTTACTCTTCATGAGAAATTTTCCCATTGTTTAGAGAATCAAACTCCTTAATATATTTAAAAAAATAAATGATGCCATTACCTTGCATGGGATTTTTTTTAAACTAGTGGTTTGGGAGTTTTTAAAATTTTAAGCTTGTCTTGATTCAGTTGCTATGGAACATTCTCCAACTTATTCTTTTCCACTAACATATCCAAAACTTGAATATTGAGGCATTTCCTAAAAGTCATTCCTTGGACTTTGATGTTGAGGCATTTTCCCTCATAACACATATTGATAAGAAACTTATAGACAACCCCCTTATTATGCATCTCAAATATACCAAAGGAAACATATAGATCTTGATGGAAATAAAGGGAATATAGTGGAGTGGTTACTATGCATACCTCAGTCATAGTTTGTGCATATTTAGTAGAGGATGACCTAATTTTATTTATATAATATTATCTCTCCTTTACTCATTAACCATAATGTTATAACTTTTTCAACATCTCTTCCTTGGTTTGTAACTCAAGTTGTAGTTCCTCAATGATGCCCATGATAAATTATACATGGTTCATCAATCTATTTTGAAAATTTTGTTCTCCTCTACCAAGTATTGCAATGAATTTATTACTTTAAAGTTTTCCATTTATTTTTTTTGGTTTTTATCTTCAAGCTTTTGAATACCTTCTCTCTTGAAATATTTTCCCATGGTTGGCATATTTTCAACCAAACCTACCCTTCCTTGTCAATAAACATACATTGAAAAATATATAACCAAATGTAGAAAAGTGTTAGTAAACCATTTCAAGGAAAAATAAAAATATAATATTATACCATATAATCTATAATTGGCATGGATATTCCATAACATGACTCACCAAACACATATTTATTCCAAAAAGTTTTGTCCCCAAGATCTATACCATAAAACAACACCCAAAATATATAATAAGATGTATTATCACTCTTATGATTATCATCTACATCATACTCTTATTATTTCAAACTTTCACATGAAATTACCATATAACACATACATTTAATACTAACTTTCACATGCTAAACATGCTATTACTCCATACATGACTATAAGTGTAAAACAAATGTGAATCTTTAATAAAAAGTATAATGTTTTTGCTATTTAATTCTTGAGATCCTTTAAGCGTATGATATGTTAGACTAGTTACAACCAACTAAAACATGTAATAAATGAATTCAAAAATAATACTAAAGACAAATATACAAGACCTTAACCTGGAGAAATTCAATGTGAATTTTTTAAGAAGAATGAATAAAAGCATCCTTATCTCCCTTATGTTCTATAGTTTTAAATATAATGCCTTTTTAGGATTATAAGAACACCAAATCCTCAATGGAACCTAAATTTTTAATGACCTCTACCCTCATAATTATATAAATTAATTATTTAACAAGAGAGACTACTAAACTCAACCTTCTCAATTGTATAACCCTCAATTCAGATATGCTATGCCCTTAACTACCTTATTTACACTTCACAAAGCCCCCATTCACTCACTATGCTTCCTCTATTGCCAATTTTTTATCTCTGATGCATTTTTATCTTTTATTATATCTTCCATGGTCTCTATAGGTTCATATATGAAATAATAATATAAATAACAATACTTTAGGATCTAAAAAATAATCCCAAGAGTTAGAAATGAAGATAAAACATCTTCCTTGTACCTTCAACTTCTTGTACCTAAAAAGTGCAATGATGCCACACATATTTATGACATTATGTGGTCTAAATAAAGGTAAACCACTAGTTTATTTTGATAATCTATCTCCTAGCCACAACCAATCATTTTGAGATGTCTTGCAACTTCTGAAGGGCATAAATTTCACATACATACTTTAATCAACATGCCATTTTTTTTAACTTGCATATATATTTGAGAGGAACCCAAATATGTACTATAAATTTAATTTTCTTGCTAAATATATGATGATTTATAAATTAAAAACTATTCATTGTAAATTACTTTGAATGTTGTGGATACTTTCAAACCCTTGTTTAGAAATTGATCATCTTACCAACTAAATTAGATAATTTTATTCATCCAAATTTTAGATCACACTCCTTGAGTTAGTTCATTTTATATTTCATGTCAAATCACATATTTATCTTTCATCCATACAATTCCATAGATATGATTCCCCAAAATGTAGCCAAGCATATCAAATATGCAACTATGCAATTTAAGGATGATAAGAGTGTCACACTTAGTAATCATGCCATAAGACAAAATTAAAAAAAACTCATCTCATTGATTAATTATATCATAAAAATACATATTACAAGTCACTCATAATAAAGTCATGAGTTACTCATGTATTCATTAAAAACTACTTATAGCTACTAGTCACTAAAAATCATACAAAAGGCACTCATGCTTCCACATGAGTCTCTATTGTATAATTTCTAATCACTAAAAAATATGATAAATTTGTAAGCTTTTGTGATTCAATCACAATTTATTCATGAATCATCTATGAGCTAGTATACATGTCATTCATATAAAAACTTGATTCATTCAAACATATATTATGAAAAAACATCTCACATTATGAGAAAATTAAGAGAAGCCACATAGTCTTTAGAGAAATTTTATTCAAATACCAAAATAATGTACTAGTGAAAACATATAATTAATGGAAACCAATTATATACCAAGATTACAATATTTAATATCATATTGTAATAGGATTATAAATCAACTATATCTACAAGAATCATGACTTCAAGTAACCATGTATAAGCTACATTGAACACAATCAAGAAATGATTTGTTATAATCTTTTTATAGCTAGCAAGTTATATTTATAAATCTCAACATATTCTAGATAATAATAAGACAAGCACCCACACTCAAGCTTATTCTTAATCCCTAAATTTTTTAATAACAATAAAATTATAAAGGTTACAAGGCAAAATATGTTAGCTTATTCATTGAATATTTTCCACAAATAATGAAAATCACCAATTGCCATGAAAATTTAGAATAAATATCAAGAACAAACCCTATGAAGGTTCCAATCATAGTGACAATAATAACAAGACTTGTAGACATAGTTGATAGTCATTCCTGACCAAGTTTAAACTACAAAGTGACCTAATATTCCATCACTTTATTTTATAATAAAAAGAGATATTCAACTACATATTGAATAACATGATATCCTTATATATATATATATATATATATATATATATATATATATATATATATATATATATATATATATATATATATATTCCTTTCTCTTGTCATAAAAAAATCAATATTACAAAACACATTCATACTTAAACTATCATTAAGTCTCACAAACTTATATTTAAGCAACCTCATCACTATAAGTTTTAACCATGCAATACTTATATTTCATAATGTTTCCATCACTAATAAGTATATATAACAAGAACAAACCAAACATTTTACACATAGTTATAGTTTACCTTACTAGATAAAAACACTTTATTTTAAATAAAAGCATAACCTACGAGTCATTTGAATCTCTAAATATCAACCAAGAAAATAAAGAAGACCAAGTATCATATAGTTTCAACAATCAATACTCATCACCATTTTGACCTTTGAAAAATAATGATAAATAAACAAACCCTTACTCAAAACCCTAATGGTTAATACAAATGTTTCTTTATCAATTTTGATTTAAAAAAAATATAAACATAGTCATACAAAATTATAATCCAATCATGAATAAACATGAAACACATATTCAAGTAACAATATATTTTTAGGTTTCCCATATTTCTATACCAATTTTATGGATTAAACTAAACAACGTAAAATATAAAATAAGATATATGTCATACATAAAGAAGAGAGAGTTTTAGAATAATAGCTACATCTATATTTTATTTATGAAAAATAAATATAAGATGTAATATTTAATTACATAGCTTACCAAAGATAACATGCTACATAATGGTTTAAGCTTACTTTCTAATCTTCCTTTATTATTTTCTTCCACAACATTATTAACCATCGACACATTTTTTCTCCTATTTTACTTTCACAAATACATTTCTCTACAAAGAATGGTAGATTTGAGTAATGAAAATATTATTTCAAGCTATTATTTAAACCTAACATTTGAACCCAAAATATTTGGCCATGAAATTCCATGCAAAGTCCTTCAAAACACAATAGATAAAATGTGCATGAAGATTTTAAAAAATTACCATGGAATGAAATCCATGCAAAAAATTACATTTACAAAATACTAAGTTTTCACCCCTTTCTTGCTTCTACTATTTATCATGATTGTATAACAAAATTAAAATAAAAACCTGATTTCCTTTTGACTCAATCCAAACCCTAATTATGTTCCAATCAAATTCAAGTTAACCACATTTAAAAAAAAATCAATGCTTATCTAATTCCTTAGGTTCCTTCATAAATGACCATGGATTTAATACATGAGAGGTTTTAAATAAATGTATATACTATTAGAAAAATATTAAATGCCACATTTTATTTTTTCCATAAAAAATACCATAGCCCTTAGTGGCATTTATCTATTTAATAATATCCATTAGGAAATTTTAAAACATCCCTTTGGTATGTTTTGAATAAAACACATAACCACTTAATGATATTTTCACAATAAAAAAACATATGCATAAATCATACCATCTCCACCTTTTAACTTTCTAGTTTTTTAATAAACTAGGTTATCAATGTAATATAAAAACACCTCAAACATATAAAATATATACTTAGGAATGAATTTAAAGTAATCAATGCCTTTGAATAATAAAATTAAATCATGCCAAGAATTAAGAGGTATTAATCACATGTGAAACAAGGTTATAAAAAAATAGGCCTATTAATCAAGGTCAATGGAATTTAGATATCCATATCTCAATAATACTGCTAAGAGTCTAAATCATAATTTAATTATTGAGATATTTGAAGACCATGCCACATTTATCATTAAATTGTAGTAAAAAACACATGCCCAACAACAAACGACCATGATAAATCAAATAGTAATCAAGTAATGATGCCACCATATAATAAACAAAGTGTTGAGTGTAAGAAACTCAATGTGATCAAATTATCACATTTATAAATGATAAATAAATAAGAATTCAAAAGAGAAAAAAAGGAATTCTCATGTGATTAAATCAATGTGAATAATAAAAAGTTGACAAGATAAAAATAAACCATGAAACAAACCCAAAATGGACTAATGCAGATGAATACATCAAATGTGCAATGTGTTATAACTATGAGATGCACTCATAAAATAGGGAGTCTATTTAGGAAATCCAATCTTAACCATGAATTGTTATTTATCTTTACTTTCACACACTCATAAACAAAATTCCATCAATAATATCTGTGGGGAGGTATATTTATGTATCAATTGTAAATATAATTGAATGAGCAATATAAACATATATATCCATGATCATTATAATGGTTTCAATTAGATAACAAGTATAATAGTAATAGATGTCGATATTCATAAGAAACATCAAATGTCAAATAATAATCATCATAATATAATTAAAAAAAGACCAAAATTCTAACGATTAGTTTTCAAAAGCCTCAAATAACATAAACACTCTAGAATAATGTCAAAATAATAAATGTCATAAAGGTAAAAATATGCGATATTAAACATGACTTATACATAATGACAAACATATAAATTAGGATACAGATGTATTTCCCTTGAAATACAAGTTTTTCATCCTTGATGACCTAATTGAGATGTCAACGTTAGAATTAAAAATAATTGGGTATGGAACTTAGCTTTCTAGTGAGGAATATTTAATTATATTCACCTTATATTTCTCAAGTTTTCTTTTCAATTTCATTGCTTTGTGAATAAAAATATTTACATTTTTGTACTAGAGTATATACTTTTCCAATCCATAATCCTCTTATTTTTCACTATATTTTCCACCACCATGTCCTTGTTCCTATACAATAGAGCTTCCAACTCTGACAAATAATATTTAGACATAAATTCTTTACATTTATTACACATCTTATATTATCATATATAACTCTATTGAATTTTATTTCTCAAGCCCTAAAATGACCTTGTAACTCCATATTATCATTTTATAGCTCAACCACTTCTCATTATAGCCATTGTACCTCTACCATATGTGTTCAAGGTAATTTGAATTTGTATTATTAAACATAATTTGAGTTAACTAATACCATTCTCTCATCATGTATAATGTAAACTCAAGATCTTTGCAATGTCTCATTAGTCTATAGGCAATCACCATGTGATATGTAACATACTCTTCCACATAAAACAACACATCCATGATTCATTGTAATTTATATTTGTCTAATAACTCTCATATAATGTTTCCATGTTTCAATGATATGGTAAAAAAGTCTTTTCACATTGACATGTGATTTTGGTATTGCTTCCCATAATATATTGTTTACTTCCATGACCTCACATATTGATACATAATTGAAAATTTTTAGGCTAAAGTATCCACACTATTGTGTTTATGCCATTAAAACTCAAAATATTTTAAAAATTTATTTGGGTAGATCAATAAAATGTTTATAAATAAGGATCCAATCCCATGCACTTATCTTACCGACCTCCACCCTTCTATAAAAATGAGCATCTATTACTATATGTTACCAATACTACTTTGTGTGTGTACGTGTATCCCCATCCTCTAATTTTTTTTCAATTATCATATACACATGAGTGTCCATGTCATTATTTTTCATATATGTGAGATGGTCAATGTGAATATTTTACCCATCATGAATTAGCTCATCCTCATCACCTTCCATCATATTAACACATCTATGTGTTGTGGTTTCTATCATGTTTTTATATGTAGTTATCTTCCTTTTTATCCTTATCTTAATAAATAATGCACATCTAAATAGTGGGGAAGTACATGACATATATTGTATTGAAATCCACACAAATAATTTCATAGTTGGAACTATACTTGTCATGTGTATTATTGAACCAACACTATTTAGAATACATATATAACCATATTTAATTATTATTAATTAGATACATGGTACTATATCATTCTCTATATAAAAATAATTTGATTATTGCATATCACTATGGAGTACATCATCATAGTGATCTTATAATTTGTCATCAACATTGTCATTAATAACAATGTATGTAATGCCTCTATGCTCATTATTGGACATAATTTATATATGTATTAAATGAATTAAAGGACAAAAAAAAAAAAAAAAAAGAAAAGAAAAGAAAAGAAAATTATGTCAATCATTCCATTTTCATTAAACAAAAATTGTACACAATTGATTTTTATGGGTATGGTGCATGAAGCATAAACATTGGATGTGGTAACGATAACATAACATGGATCATATGGGATTAATATAAACATTTAATTATTATGCAACCTTATCAAACATTGAACAAAATCATGCCCAATGTAAGATAATAAATATTAAAAAATATGTTGGAAAATTTTCCCTCTAATGACCCTTCTAAATTGTTGCCACGTGTTTAACCCTAAAAATATAGATTGGGGTTATCTAGGGTTAAAGGGGATAGAGATGGCCTAGGGTGAAAGGGTGATAAACTATCTCTATAGTGGGAAATTAGATGCTAAACTTAAATATAACATATTTTGAATTCATTAAACTAATATACGCTAAAAATAGTAAGTACAACTATGCTAGATATAGAAATGACAAAGAAGTAATGTACTTAACTAATTTTGATGTTGACATAGTTCTAGATCTGGAATAGGTAAGAAGTAGATTGTAATAATATTCTACAATAGTCATGAAATTCTAAATTAAGTGTCTCTATAGCCATAAACACTAGAATCAACTTGGGATGGTTAGATTGCCACTAGTATCTAAACCTGATGCAACTAACTTATACTAAATACCCATTAGAAAAGGATACAATCACCTGGATGCTTATAGGTTTATCTTCACCTTCACTCTGTGCATTCAAAAATGGGTCATGGACTATCACTCTTCATGAAATTATAAAACCCTAGTTCTTCATCTTCATAGTGACCTTGGGAAAAAATGGGTTAGTGGGCACATGATGTTGAGCTGACCCTAAAGACCCCTTTGTTAATGAGAGTTGCTTATATAACCAATACTCTAAAAAGGGCCTCATATTGATGTACTTCTCCCTTATGTGTTGGCTTGTGTGTGACTCATGAAATATCTAGATAATAAGTACAATAGTGACCTAGCTTGTAACTTGGAAAATCGAGCTCTTAAGCTACTCCTTTAGTAATTTAGACCTGTGTATGTGTTATTCTTATGACTGATATGAGAATAGGAGAAAATAGGAAAGCATTTTATTTATTAAGTGCTTGATTTAATACTTTGATAAGTTGCCTTGGTTTGTGTTAAGTTTATCCTAGGTGAGGAATGAAAGAGGATTGATCTTGTATTTATATCAATCCCTTTGGATAAATACCTAACATTAAATTACTTAGGCTAACCATTAGGAAATGTTTCATTTAAAAATTATATGAATTTAGGGCACTAAACACTTGCATCAAAGTAGGACACCTATAGCGACGTAGGTGTCTATCTGTGATGCTAGTGTTTAGGGAATAGAAAAGTAGGTACATGCTCAAAACTTGTAGAGGTGGAAGATAATTAGGTTTTTATCATTCTTGACAAGATAAAAGGTCTGGGTCATCAACATAATACTGGTCAAACTAGATAGGCTAAGGGGCACAAGAGAGAGTAGATGCAAGACTTTTGAAAGTGGGAAAGGTCAAGAATTGAGAGGAACAACCAAGGTATGAGTTTGCTAAATATATAAAACTAAGGTGATATGTAATCCATAAATGTCATCTGCACCATGAATCATAACTTTTATTTGACATCCTATATAAGTGGAGAATAAAACATATAATGGTTTCAATTAATTTCTACTCATTTCTTAGTTTGGAAGCAAGTAATGAAACTAGTAATAGGGTGTGTAGACGAATACTTAATAAAGTGTGTATGTGATCTAGATGATGGTGAGAACTCCTATTTAGCTTAAAAGGAATAACTTGTAGATAAGAAAGACATTAAAAAATGGGGTTGTTAGATGGATAGTTAAGTGGACTACCTAGCATGAACTAGATCTAAGAAGCGTATGCTTGCTAGGAGCTTGTCAATCCACTGTTTATAAAAATTAAGTTGATATAAATGAAGAAAAAGGAAATTTGCATTCAATAACTAGAAAGTAAATGCATGTAATATGAGATGAAAGTAAATTTCTTGATAAAAAAATACTAAATATAGCAAAATCAAGTCAATACTCATGCTAAGATAGTTGGGGTCAGGTTTAAAAAATAAAAAATGTCTCTACGAATAGGCAAGAACAAAAAAGATAAGGTCTGGTTGGGGTTAAGGGGGTGAAAATAAATTGTTTTTATTTTTTTCCATAGTGACCATCGATAGTTGGGTGAACCATCAACGGTTGGACTAACCATCGATGGTTGGGTAATTGTTGATAGTTGACATGACCATCGGTGGTTACCTATGTGATTCTATAAATGATAAAAAAAGGATTGTAGATTGGGTAATTTGGGTAAACAAAGGTCTATTATGGATCATGGGATTGGAAAATAAGGTATTGATGGGTTTGATAGGGTAGGGAAGTTAGAAATGGAATATAAATCAAAGAAAATAAACAAGAGATACCTGTAACTTGTTGATGGAAGGCTCATGTAATTTGCCCAGAGTGATGGTACTTTGGCCTTAAAAAGTGATACTAATAGAGGTTCAAGTCTCCATTGATGCTTCTTGATTGCTAAATGGATGCTAGATACTTGGATTTAAGATAGCTTGGATGCGATTGCTAGAGTTCTTGATCTGGATCTTCTCTTGCTTCTCTCCTTTTATAAGATGAAGTTACTAAATGTGTAGGAGGAAATTTATAAATGGATAGAGGATTTTTTTCTAATTAAGATGATTTAAAGCTATTTTGCATCACAAAAGATAAGTTTTTAAATTTGCCATGCTTATCTCATATAATTGGTTGCAATTCTTTAAAGCTTTAAAGTAGGATTGGAGACTTGATTGTTGACTATCAGGCTAACTATCAATGGTTAGGCTAGCTGTCGATGGTTGAAGTCTAAAAAAAATGGGTTAAAAAGGAGTTATTTAAAAATTTGAGTTAGTAAATTAATAAATAGGCTAAGTCAACTAGGTGGTTAACTAGCCTTGATCTAGGCAGGGGTTTTGGGTGCTTTGACATCTAAAACTATGTAGTTTTTGAGTGTATACATTTTACCCCTTTTTATTATGCAACTTTGGATTAACAAGCTACAAAATAAAAATGAACAAGTTGTTCGTGATGTTCTGATATCCCCAAATATGGGAGGAGGTATTCCCCCTCAAATCAGGAGTTGATGAAGTGAAGGAAAAATTAGGTCAGGGTTTGAAAAATGGTAAAGAGATAGTGAAAAGGTGGGTGACACAAAATAGTTAGGCATTTGAAACATAAACATGTGCATAAAATATGATGAAGTGTAATAATCAAGATCACATAGAGACTAAAGTTACCAATGTTGATACAAATAAGGTTGGGTTCTAAGGAGATGTATGACAAGGTAATCGATCCATAATGTTGGTCATAGCTGATCGAGTTAGGCCTATTAAGTCTTCTAGATAGGGTCAGCATTGGTCATAGGTATCCAAGGTAGGAAGTGCTCCCATGAAATGACACAAATTTTTTGGGCATGCATGAGATGGTGCAAAGTTTTAAAAGTGCAACATGGTAAGGTTGGTCAGTGCAGTTAAAATGATCAAGGCAAGGTTATCATAAAACATACAAATATTTGGGTGAAAAATGACCAACATCGAGGTGGACATGGTTAGATGTGTTGGTTGAAGAAGGGTAGTCTCTAAAAAATTAAGTGGTTTGGTTGGGAGAGATAAGGTAAGATCCCAAAAGGATAACACCTAAGTTGGATGTTCAAAGATTGTAAAAAAAATGTGGCACCCTAACCATCGATGGTTAGGGTTGTCCTCAGGGTCAACCATCAAATATCACCCTAATCATTGATGGTCAAGAAAAACCTAAAAAGATGAGATACAAAAAGTGAAATGGTGATTCATTTTTAACATTTGACCTTTTTTGCTTTATGTTTGGGGTGAATCAGAGTGTTTTTATCTTTTTGAATTTGCTTGCTGAGGTGTTGATGATTGATTGGTGAATTATGTGTGTGGGGGTTGACCTAAGTGATGACATGATGAAGGGTGGATGAGGACATGGCTATGTAGTAGTATGAGGGATTTGACCATACCAACAACCACAAAATGAGGTAAGATTTGTCTAGAAATTGATAACATAGTGTAATTGGTTGTTTTGTAAGGTGCATTGTAGTTAGTGGCGAAAGATTTAGGTAAGGTTTTGAAATGGGTTTAGAAGAGATGAAACCCTAGGTGTTAGGTTTTGTTGAATTAGGCCAAGGTATAGATGACTAAGATAGGGGAAGGGTGTGTTGGGTAGAAATTTAGGTGGTAATAGGTTTAGGTAGAGAAATTGGGGGGTTTAGGTGTTTTTGTAGAAGTTGAGGGTTTGAGTTGTACCAAAGATGATCACAAATAGTGACCATCAATGGTTCAACTCAATCATCAATGATTGAGCCTGGGAGGACAAGGGTCCACAAGGGACCATTGATGGTTTAAGGAACCATTGACAATCAAAGATATTAGGGAAAGTAGTGTAAAAAGTGAAGTTGAGGACATTGTGAGGTGAAGGTTTTAAATATTATGTAAGAGTTATGTTAGTGTGTTTAAAGGTTAAAGGTCTAGTCAAAGGGTTGAAAAGATTAGAAAGTGTATAAAATGTGAAAAGGGTTCAATGTATGTGTGAAGCTTTTGGAAATGGGTAAAAGATGTTGTCAAAGTTTTAAAAGGGTGTTGTAAGGTTGTAAATTATGGAAGATGAAGTGTGAAAGTTGTGGAAGAGATATTTAGAAGGGGGAAGGTGTATGTGAAAAGGTTTAAAGATGAAGAGGGGTCGGTGGGGAGCGGTTAGTGAAGAGAAGTGATTAGGTGGTTAAAATGATATGTGAGGGTTGGTGTCTGATAGATAAATATGTGTATTAGAGAGGTTTGGATAGATGTAATTAAGGTAGATGTACAGGGTTTGGTTGTCAAATTTGGTTAGGTTTAAATAGGTTGAGAAAGGTATATGTAGGGTGGTATTTAAGTTGTTAAAAACTAACTAGCCATTACTAACATGATTATTATAAAGGCACATGAGCAGATTTCGATGAGGGATTGGGTCCTTCAAAAAATTTCCAAGGTTTGAGATGCGATGATCATAGAGGAGTGGAGACATGGAGACAGTCAGACTAGGAATGATGATTCACTACCATCACTTACCATGAGATGTGGGTATGATTATGGCACTCATCAAGAGATGGGACCTGACCACAAACACATTTTTGCTATTGATAAGGGAGATGATGATTATTTTGGAGGAGATTTAGCGTATTACATAGTTACCCATTCAAGAGGAGCCAATCTACCATATAAAGAGTGAGGAGATTGTCTATCATATGGATTTGATTTATGGGGCAGATCGAATACATGCTCGATTTCACTTAGGGGGATTCAGTTACAGACCCTTATACTAGAGGACTCTCAAAGATAGATGCTTGATTATAATGATGATGATGGCCATATCCTGCTTTGTGATGCCTAATTCAAGTAGAGACCACTTCTTATACCTGTTACTAAGGGTGATGGTGGAGATGTTTCTAGGGAGGATTATGTTTAGATGGGCCCCAATGTTATTAGTGAAGATCTATAAAGAGCTATGGGCATTTAAAACATGTAGGTGATATGGGATTAACATTGGGTTCATGTTCTATTGCTAGGTGTATGAGCACATATGGGTGTTGAGGCTAGTAGGGACACCCTGGGATGGATTTAGCTAGGAACCCTTTCTAGTTGGTTTTATTAGATGGAGATGCGACTATGCATTGATAGGTGCTAGTGGTGGTGGTTGAGATATTGAGTGGTTTAGAAATGCCTTATAGGGATTGGTGGTAGTTAATATAGTATGGAGGCCATATGTAGGTTGGCCTAGGTGTTCAGGGTACAACTACCATACATTATCCTTACAAATTTGGCACTAGATTTACTAGATATGAGGTGGGGAGACACAACTTATCCTATTTGAGTGAGTGTAGAGATAGTTTAGACTATGTCAAGGGATCCCACCAAAAATCCCTAGATATAGGAGGGAAGATGCTAAATTCTAGTTCCTAAAGCCACATCCATAGGATGTCATGTTAGACTATGAGGAACTACTGATTAGAGCTATCATTAATGACACATGTATTGTAGATGGATATGTAGCTCGGTACTAGGCTAGATATAATATAACTGACTTTAGATGGAGTGATGATGGTCAGTAGCCTATGGATGTGGATCTTGTTAGGGAACCAACATATGATAGATAGGTGACAATAGCACTGGTACTAGCGTAGGCCCAAATTACTAGCTTACAAGGATAGGTGGTTGTTTTATAGGGTTAGATTACCACCTTGATGACAGAGCGAGATCAGGTGAGGATCTCTCTTGGGTTAGTGACTCAAGAGAGAGATTCACTAAGATAGAGGGTAGGAGTGTCTATATCAATAGTAGGAGGACCTCCTAATATATTTTTGAGGACATAATACTTAGCCACCATTAAGGAGCTAAGATATTACAAAGTGATAGTGCTAGCATAGTTTCCATTAGAGATGAGATATGGAGAGTATAGGGCCAACTTGGTAGGGGTGATTTGATAGCTACTCTAGGGTAGTGGGCCTCGACAGTGGGATAAGTAGGGATATTAGGGGGGCACCACTAGATGGTAGTGTAGGTGTAGATGGGGCTAGTGGCAATGGTGTACCAGGGGCCTGATAGAGGGGATTATATGATGCATATGTTCTTGATTTTGATTCCATCCTACATGTTGATGATGCAAGATGTATATGAGAGAGATTGATACATTATTCCATGTATTTATTATAGATGATGATTATGTTGTATGATGTTCATGATTATAGAGATGTTGATTATGTTCATGATGATATAGATGTTGGTTATGTTCATGATGAGATATATTTAGATTATGGTTAGGATGTGGTTATGATTATAGAGAGTTGAATACTTTGAAGCATATGAGATGTTGGCTTGTTGACCTAGGCATGTGATGATGTTTATGGATGTGGATGTTTTTTGGCATTTGATGTACATGATTATGGATGAATAATGATTGTGTTTATGACATGATGATATATATGTGGTAGACAATGTGATTAGGCTATGGGTAATGTTATTTATAGATCTTTATGCTATGTTCATTAGATGGATATATATATATATATATATATGTATATGTATATATATATGTATATGTATATATATGTATGTATATATATGTATATATATGTATATGTATATATATGTATGTATATATGTATATATATGTATATATATGTATATATATATATATGTATATATGTATATATATGTATATGTATATATATATATATGTATATGTATATATATATACATACATATATATATATATATATATGTATATATATATATACATATATATATATATACATATACATATATATATATATACATATATATATATGTATATATATATATACATACATATATATATATATATATGTATATATATATATATATATACATATATATATATGTATATATATATATATATATATATATATATATATATATATATATATATATATATATATATATATATATATATATATGATCATAGATGGTTTTGATTATTGTCATATACCAATGTTGTTTATGATATTATTATGGATATGTGATTGATGATGGCCTAGATGATGTATATATGACCATGTTAAAGAAAATGATGACATAGTTTATAGTGTTCATTAGATGGATATATATATATATATATATGATCATAGATGGTTTTGATTATTGTCATATACCAATGTTGTTTATGATATTATTATGGATATGTGATTGATGATGGCCTAGATGATGTATATATGACCATGTTAAAGAAAATGATGACACAATTTATAGTGTTCATTAGATGGATATATATATATATATATATATATATATGTATATATGTGTGTGTGTGTGTGTGTGTATGATCATAGATGGTTTTGATTATTGTCATTTACCAATGTTGTTTATGATATTATTATGGATATGTGATTGATGATGGCCTAAATGATGTATATATGACCATGTTAAGGAAAATGATGACACGGTTTATAGATGCGGCATGATTTTTATTCAGTAGATGTGATGTGACTCATGGATAATGTTTATGGTAAATGGTAGATGACATGGTTTATGTTATTTGTTGATATGATGTGTGAATATGGTTATGAATGTGGTTTATTTATGGTTCATTAATTTTAATGTTTAGGAATGTGTATGGTGTATGTTTTGGTAGGATGCTCATGTCCCATGCTTTATAAGGTGATATGTGGATGCATAGTTTTAGGCATATGATAAGATGTTAATGGAGAATATGGTTTGTTTTGTGTTTTTGGATAGATATGAGAATGTACTTGTGATTTTGAATTTAATATAATGATAATTTTTGGTGATTATATTGTGGATGATGTGTTTGTGCATGGTCATGATCATGGATAAGATGGTTTGGATTATGGTTTTTGATGATATGGTTTATGATATGATTAATGTTTGGGCTCATAGTTTTAAATGTATATGGATGATGTTATAAATGTCTGGATATGGTGTGTGACATAAGAATGTAATGAAAACACATAAAGTAGGTAAAAAACTAATTGTGGGAAAAGCTAAAAGAATCATGAGACACATGTCTTCATGAAATAGTAATGATAGGGTAAGAAAGGCATGATTCTATCATTGACAAAGGCCCAATAAAACCGAATTCAAATTGGATTAATGAAAATAACCCTTTCCAACACTTTGCATGAGCATGCTTTGATTAAAAAACAAGGTATTGGGATCACTTTGTGTCAAGTAAGCTCATAGTCCCTTCATCTTAGAGAATCAAAGAAGGGAAAGTAGGTGATAAGTAGATGATTGAATAGTAATGGGTAATATGGGAATCTGATGTGAGGTAGCTTGCCCCTTTTCTATGTGACTGAAGAACCCTAATAGATAAGTCCATTCCTTAATATAATGTGTAGACTGATTGATGTGGGAAGTCTAATAATGCCATATGTAAAAGTTGATTGTGGCTTGATTGATTTTATTTTGACATAGGGTTATTTATTGATTTTATGGTGTTGATAGACTTGGTGAAGCTGATAAATATGGGAAGCTTCAAATGATTGATTTGACAAAATTTTATTTAGCCATCCTTCAAGGGAGCAGTTTGCAATGCTAGAGATATGGACCTAAGTAATATTTTTCTATCCTAATTTGATTTTGAATGCTTGGTTTTAGACATGGACAAGTCTATTTAAGCTTAAAGCTTGATGTTTATGGAGGTAAGACTTTTAACATAAAAGGATGATGATGGTAGATGAGGGAAATTGGTTTGAAAGACAACTAATCATGGGATTCCATCTAAATAGAGATGAAAAGTATCCATGAGAACCATGCCATGGGTAGAGCCATGGTATCCATGCTTAGGATTAGGCTACAACTATGATGTTAATCACATTTTTCTATGTTGTAATCAAATGTCCTCAAGAGGAATAGGGTAAAAGTATAAGGGGAGTGAAAATATTGTAAACCAAATGATGAGCTTAAGTTAGACACAAAGGTGAGTTTGATCCTTGTTTTAACAATAAAAAGGATGTAGATGCAAAGCATTGAGAGGCTCAAGTTTTGGCTTACCTTCAAGAGAAGACAAATGATAATCTCCTGATCCATACTTATGGGTTATGATGTAGGGTTCAAGCCAATTAAAAGCAAACTTTCCATTTTTGCTTTTTTCCATATTAGTTACATGCTAGTTTTACTTTAAGATGTGGTATTCAATATTGAATTATTATTCTCTTATATGTTTTTTGTAAGCACACTTGATTTATTATTGATAAGAACTAAGTTTATTGAAGGCTGTAAGGTGATGTTCATTAAGGAGCTTAAGACGTGCGAGGTGTTCTTGACAATAATTAATGTCAAAAATGATGTCATGTAATGAGATGCAAAAATAAGGAATTTGGACTTTGAAAGGCAAGACTACCTCTACTCCAAATATGAGAGAGAAAGGGGTAACACCCATAGAGGTTTGAATGTTAGTATTATAGGTCCGTAAAGTGAAGGTAATGTGCAAATGCTAATCTTGACCCGAAGTACTTACTACTTTGGTCAGCATTTTATTGAGGATTTTTTTAGAGGCTTTTACTTGTCCATTTGCATATGAATGATAGGGTGAGGAAAAGCTTAATTTGATTCCAAAATCATCGCAAAGATATTGGACTTTCTTATTTTTAAAGGATTTTCCATTATTAGTGATGATCTTATGGGTAACACCTAAGTAGTAGATGATATGATGGGTGATAAAGTTGATAATCTTTTTAGATTTTGTGGAGATAAGAGGGATGGCTTCCACCCACTTAGTAAAATATGCAATTGTGATAATGATGGATTGGTGTCATTGTGAATAATGAGGATTAATTTTCCAAATAAGATTGAGACCCCATTATGACAAGGGCTAATATTCCTTGGACACATGAAGACCATGGGTAGGTGCATGATGTAAATTAGTGTGTTATTAGAATTTGACACACTTATTTACATAATCATAACAATCTTGATTGAGGGTGGGCCAATAATAGCCAAGTAAAAGGATATGTTTAATGATGGATAGGTCACTAAAATTTCCCCCACACATTATATCAATTGTTTCCTTGATAGCGTAGGAAGCCCCATAACTATGAAGGTAATGGAGAAGGAGACAATCAAAACCATGTTTGGAAAGGATTTCCCCTAGTATGGTGTCACAAGGAATGATGCCAAGGTTAAGGTGGTCAAAATTTTGGTCATACCAAATGTCAGAAGGAGATGCTTCCATACTAAAAATGGTAGGAAGGAAAAAACTAATATATGAGGGTGTGATAAATTGATGGATGGTGAAAAATAGTTTAAATTCAGCAAACTAAGATGGGATTTGGGAATCAAGGGAAGCCATTGTGTCTATGAACTCTTTGGTAGATCATGGAACTATCTAGATAAGGTAATGATTGAATGATGCTAAGAGTACACCTATGATATATATATATATATATATATATATATTTCAATAAGACATCATTCTTACATTGCTAATATTTATTGACCTAGTTGATAACAAGTTGGGAATCACCAAAGATACTGATTGTTTTAACTCCCAAGCTAGAGTGGTTTGAAGACTTATGACCAAGGCTTCATACTTGGCCACATTGTTGGTACATTTGAAGTCAAGTTTAAAGGAAAGGGAAAGAGGTTAATCATTAAGGGGAATGAGAATAACTCCAACACCACCACTATGTTGTCTTTTGGAACCATTGAAAAATAGGGTCATTTGGTAGGTGGGTTCCTCCCGAGAAAGATTTATAATGGACTCATTAGGAAATGCAAGAGGAAATGATTGATTGTCAAGTAGAGGGGCTTAAGCAAATTGATCAGTGATGACTTGCCATTTAATTGAATTTTTTAGAAGGAACTCAAGATCAAATTTAGCTAGGAGTATGAGCCACTTAGCCATATGCTAGCTTTAGTATAGTTTAGAGTGCATGTATTTGAGTGGGTCAGTGTTAGTGATGAAATAGGTTTTGTGATTAAGAAGGTAATGATGAAGTTTGAAAGCCATAAAGACTAAGGTGAGGCAAAGTTTCTCAGGTTGGGTATATCGAGTCTCATATTCTATAAGTGTGTGGCTAATGTAGTAGATGACTTGTTTCTTTGTTCTATTTATCATGATGAATGATCATTGCCCCCAAAAAATGGTCTGTGGTAGATATATAAAGGTAAAAAGGCTAGTCTTATTTAGGAAGAATGAGGACAGGTGGAGAGAGAAGGTACTTTTTGATTGAATCAAAATCTTGTTGATGGTCCTTAGTCCATTTAAAGGAGGTGTATTTCTTAAAGAGATGGTGAAAGGGTTTATATCTATCTGATAGTTGGGAGATGAAGTGATGAATAGATTTGAGCTTCCCCTACATGATACAGAGTTTCTTAAGATTAGTAGGAGGAGACATCTCCCAGATTGATCTAACTTTGGTAGGGTATATTTTGATTCATTGAAGAGAAATAATAAAACTAATAAGCTTTTTAGATAAGACCCCAAAAATGCATTTCTTGAGATTGAGCTTGACATGATAATGGATTAGTCGATTGAAGATGATTACAAGAATAGCTAGGTAATACTTATAATGTTTAATTTCCCAAGGAGATCATCCACATAGTCTTCTTTAATTTTATGGATGAGATCATGAAAAATGTAGGTCATGGCATACTGATAAGTTGCTCTAACATTATTTAAACCAAAAGGCATGACCTTGTAGTAGAAGGTCCCCCATGGGGTGATAAAGGAAGTTTTATGCTGGTCTTTATGGGAAATCAAGATCTAATTATATCTTGAGGAACTATCCATGAGGGATAACATCTCATGGCTAGCTATAAGATCAACAAGTTAGTCGATGTTAGGCAAAGGGAAGTCATCCTTTGGGCAAGCGAGGTTAAGGTCATGAAATTTGATGCAGAGGCAAATTCCCCCTATGGGTTTGGTAATGGGAATAATGTTGGAAACCCATTATGGATAGTCAATGGGTTAGATGAAGTCAACAGATAAGTAACACTGAAGTTCTTCTCTAACAAGAAGGGCAAGGTGAGGATGTATCCTACAAAGTTTTTGTTCTACTGGCTTAACCTTAGGATGGGTGATAATGTTGTGGAGGGAAATAAAAGGGTCAATTCTTGGCATATCCTGATAAGACCAAGTGAAGGCTATGTTATGGTCATGAAGAAAAGAAGGGTAATCTTATTGCTCTATAAAATTTAAGGATTGACCAATTTTTGATGATACAAAGGATAGCTTGAGTACCCAAGTTGACATTGATAGTGGATTCATTCAACATGGTTTGGTTCTTAAGGGTAAGGGATTTATCAATATAATAATCCCCCATATCTAGGTAGGTGAGAATGGAATCATCATCTTGATGTTGGATGGTGTTGATGGTAGGAAAATTTCTCTCTATCATATCAAAATGGATGAGAGGAACGGTTTTAGTTTGGCCACACTTTTGATAGGTTAGTGGGCCCAAAATAATGGTATTAATTAAAAAAGTTGGATGAGATGATATCAAATTCTTCAGACTTCAAGAAAGATGGGGTTGGTGAAGATGGGGCCCCCTCTTTGATGGTGGTGATGGGTTTTGGTGAGGTGGGTTATTTTGGTGGTATGAACCCAAGGCTAAATAACTCATGAGGTGTTTGGGTTTTGATTATGGGTAACTCATGAGGTCCCTATTCATAAAGGCTGAGACCAAACCCCTTCTTAGTACACCTATAAAGGTAAGCTTTAATAAAAGATAATTTGTTGAGATAAGAGAAGTCAAAGGTGAATGGTCAAATATGAGGGGTGGTTGTAAGAGCAAGAAGCAGATGGTTGAATCCCTCATATATGAAATTTGTTTGATTGTTGAGGAGCTCGAAAGGGATGATGGTGTCGATGTTAGGATCATAGGAAGGGTCATGTTTAAGGTTCCCATACTCTTGGGGAGTAGGTAAAGCATCTAAAGATAAAAGATGATACTCCCCAAGCAAAAGTCATTAAAATGTGGATTCCAAGTGGTCCTCTATGGGAATTTGAGAAGGGATTGATGAGCTAGTGGAAGCTTCATCATGATTGTGGGTGGGAGTGCTATGGGTTTTGGTTGGAGGTAAAGTAGTGTTATTAGTCATTGATGGTGAGGTGGATGAGGGAGTTATAAGAACATCATTAGGCTAATATGTCATATTACAAAATTAAAAAGGACTAGGGTTGGATTTGATGGTAAAAACTTGACCTTCATGCTCAAATTTGACACATCGATGCAAGGTGGAAGGGACACAACTCATGACATGAATCCAAGGGAATCTAAGTAACACATTGTGTTGGAACTCACCCTCTATAATGTAAAATAGTTTAGGAATGGTATGGGGTCCTAAACGGATATAAAGGATAACTATCCCCAAGGTTATGGCCATAGTATCATTGAATGAGTGAAGAACTATTATGCTTTTTGACATGATGTTCTTAGGTAGCTACAATTAGTCATAAGCATGGGAGGAGATAATGTTGATGCTATTTCCTCCATTAATCATCACCCTTTTGACATAGGTGTGATTGGTGTATATGATGATAAAGAGGGGAGGATCAAAATCCTCAAGATGAGTAGGAGGTATTTTAGAATCTTGAAAGGTAATGAGGGTAGAAATTTAGAGGGATCCAATAAAGGGTACAAGAGGTTTTGGATCATTTGGCTAAACCTTTATAGATTACAAAGCCTCTATCAATGCTTGACAATAGTAGGGAAAGGTGTTGATTAGTTCATAAAGGATCATTTTCACTGGTGTTTGGTGAAGTTGTTTCAACATGATATGCTGGATGGATTCAGATGGGTTGGAGGGAGAGGGTCCCAAAATGGATACTTTAGACTTTGGTGGTCATATAGGTAAAGGTGTTTGGAGTTGGTCATAATATTGGGGGTTGAAGGGTATGCCCAAGGAATGAAGACTTTGGATTTTCAATTATCTTTTTATAGGGCCTACAAGTGGGTAACCATATGAATAGTGTGGATGGGGGGATTTGCTAGGTTTGGTGGTTGCTTCAGTTCATCCTCACTCTTGGATGAGAGTGGGGGAGTAGGCAAAGGTTGGGTAGGTTGGGTTGATGGTAGGATTGGTAATGGAGGTAAAATAGGTTCATATAATAATAGATTATCCTTGTCATATAATCTATAAACAAGTTCTTAGAGAAATTTGTAGTTCTTTGTGTCATGTCCCAGTGCCCTATGATATGTACAGATCAAGTTATCATTGAACCAGGAGGGTTTGGTATTGGAAGGGTAGAATGGTTTGATAGGTGGTAAGATAATGGAAGAAGTTTTCAACAAACTTTGTAGGATGGTTGAATAAGATTCATTCACAGGTATTAGAGGTGATGAGTTTATAGTTTTAAGGACAAGAGCCTTCTTAGAAGCAATTTTCACCTTAGAAGTTGTAGGTGGTGGAATGGTTTTGGTTAGTGGTTGGGATTGCTTATTGATGGTTAGCTTTGGGGTAAATGAGTTGGGAGTGGATGATTTAGATGATGAGGGGTTGGATACAGGTGAGAAAGTAGAGGTAGATAAGTTAGTTAAGAATGAAGGGGAAATAGATGATTTAGTGGGTGTAGGTTTAGGTAAAGAAAAAGAGGATGGATTACTAGATGAAGAATAGGTAATTGGGATAGTAAAGGGATGGGGTCCTAAAATATAAGGTAAGTGAGAAGAAGGTGGTATGGGTCTAGTTTGAGGTTGAGGTTTGGGTAAATTTATCTTTTTAGTTGGTTTGGTTGGGAGTTTCTTTGGTGGACTAGATGGAGTTAAGTCCAACTTCAAAGAGGGGTGAGTTCGAATAGGTGTGGGAAAAATTCCCAGGTTCTTAACTGGTTTGGTAAGAGAGGCATAAGGTGATTTGGTAATACTAATTAGAGGTGGTTGGGATGGTTTACTTATGATTTTGGGAGAAGAAGTGTTTAATGGGGATGTAATAATGGGTTTAAGGGTAGATTCAAGGGAAGTTGATGATTCAGATTTGTTTTGGTAAGGGAGCCCAAGATGATGCCAAAAGGTGGTTCTATAAAAGTTGGGTTGAGAAGTGAACTCTAGAATTTGGATGAGTATAGAAAATGGCTTGTAGATGGGCTTGGTTCCTTGGTCATTAATTTCAAAAATTAATCCCCTTGGTGGAGAAGAGGGAATGACTCCTTCATCCTTGTTTTTGATGGGAAGTTCAAAAATTGGTGGTTGGGTAGATGATGTAACCTTATCTTTTGGGATGGTTTCCAAAGAGGGAATAGATGGTTCTATGATTATAGAGGTAGGTTTAGTGTCCTAAAGTGAAGGAATAGACATGGTTGCTTCCTTTGTTTTGGTGTCTAAAGGAATGGAGGGTGGTTCTACCACTTCAATAGGTTGAGTGGATGAAGAAGAAATGGTTAACACAAAGGTTGCCTCTTTTGGTGTTTCCATCGAAGGAGAGGTGGATGAAGCTAAATACTTAGTATGAGAAGAGAGAGGGTGGTTGATTCATTAATTTGAGTAGCCAAAGGAATGGAATGTGGGTCCACTACTTCCATAAGTGAAATGGAGGAAGGAGTGGTTGAGGCAATGGTATCCTCAATAATGGGATGACTAATAATAATGTTGATTTTATATGCCTCATGTGAGTGAGATGATTCTAGTTTATTGTCATGGTGATGGGTAGAAGTAGCATGATTGGGAAAAGGTTTGTGGAAGATGTCAATGGACTGATTAGGAGCTACATTGGGATTATCAAGTGCAAGTTCTCCACTATCAATTAAGCTTTAGATGATACTTTTAAAGGTATTGCATCTATTAATGTCATGTCCACTAACTCGGTGAAAGGCACAATGGTCATTCTCATTGTACCATCTAGGCACAGGGCAAGAAGCATCAAATTATTAGGGTGGTTTAATAAGTGGAAGCTGGATGAGGTTACGTTTGAGTAATTTGTCCAAAATTGAAGCATAAGACTCCCCTATGGGAGTGTATTATTTTAGAGGAGCTCAATTTTTGTTTTGGTTTTTTTGTTAGGAAGGGTTAGAAGAATTGGTTTCATAGGGTTGATTGACAATTGGTGGTGGAGAAGTCTATAGGACAACTAAGTTCATAGATGCTTTTGTTTTGGTATTGGGCTGGTTGGTAGTTTTAGAGGGAGGATCATTAGATTTAAGGCTAGAATTCTTGTTTCATAGTTTTAATTTCCCTTCATCAATGGATTAGTTTTCAAGTTTACGTGTCATGGTGAATGCCTCATCAAAAGTTCAGAAAGTTTGAACTTGAAGAGAGGGGACAATAAGTTTGACACAACCCTGAGATAAGAACTCAATCAACTCAGGTTGGGGTAGGGATAATGAAAGTCGGTTGATGAGACCTCTCCATCTTGATACGAAATTAGAAATTGATTCATCATCAAATTGCCTAATAGAATAGAGGTCGGTAATAGAAACTTTTTAAGATATATTTACTGAGAAATCCTATAAAAAGATTTGGGCAAGTTGGGAGAATAAAAATATGGAGTGCTTGGTGAGGGCACTATATCAGTCAAGGGCTGGTCCTCATAAATACATGGGGAAGGTACAAAGGAAAAGAGAATTATCATATGTGATCAAATAAAAAGAGTGATGAAATTCTCTCAAATGTTATTGGGGATCCTCCTTACCTTAGAATTTTGAAAAATTAGGTAATTCCCATTGAGGATAAGCATGGATAGGAGAAAACAGATGAACGGGCTAATTATAGATTTGATCATAAGATAAAAGGTTATGAGACCCAGATATAAATGATTCTAGGTTGGTTATTTTGTCCATTAACATCCAGACCAAATCTATTTATGGTTGGGAAGATGAATAATTAGGTGGTAAGCCTTGTTGAGGTTGGGTGGAAGTAATGTATGGATAAGTGATAGAGGGTACTGAAGAAGCCATATATTGGTAAGTGGTCATGTAAGGTTGGGATGGTTCTAAATAAGGGTTGATTGGCACACACATTTGGGTGAAAGGTGCTATGTATCTTTATGGGTTAGAAAGATATGGGTAAGATGTCATGGGTACTTATTAGGGGGATGATATGGGTTGGGTTATAGGTATGTTTATGTTGGTCGATGGTGGTATGGATGTAGATTGGGTTGGGGGTATGAAAATGCTAGTTGGTTGTTGATGGGTGGTAACTCTAGTGCTAATAGGTGGGAGGGTTTGAGGTATGGAAAGTACCAAACTCTAAAATGGGGTAGAAGTTGGTCAGTTGGTTGAATTAAGTGGAATGGAAGAAATAGGGGTAAAGGATACCCCCACGATGGAGGGAGTATAGGTGAAAAGAGGTAAGGTTGATCCAATGTTGGAGGTATTGGTTGGGGTAGTAGGTGTTTGATTACTAGTTGGGATGTTGGATGGAGTTTGGGGAGTAGTAGGTGGGATATTGGATTAAGAAGAGGATTAGGTGAGCATAGGCTAGGTAGAGGTGGTACCCACCAAAAAATGGGGAGGCATACCATAGGGGGGATATGTAGGAGGAATTGAAGCAAAAGGGGTATGGGTATATAAGGTATATATAGGGAAGAGCCATAGGGTTGTTATCAAGGAAGGCATTGAAATTTGAATCACCCTCAGCAATGATTGGAGGCATGGTAAGAGGGGGAGAAAAATGGGGTGAACCCTTAACATCAGAGGTATACTCCATGGAGGAAGAAAAAGAAGGTGGTTATTGGTTTTTTTGATTTCTCAACTAGTATCTAGTAAAGACCATGAGAGGAAATAGAAGATAAAATCATGAAACTCACACCTTAAAAAAAGAACAAGCAAAAGAAAAAAACTCAAGGAAATAAAAAATACACTAAAGTGCATTTAGCAACCTAGGATTATTTTTAAATTGCTTTTGGATTATGCTTTAGAAAATGTGAATAGGAAATTTGGTTTTTAGAGCAGGTACTAAAGAGGAGATCTAAGGTTAGTTTTAGGTTATGTTTAGGTGCTCAAGAGTGAAATCTATATTGATCTTCAGTATGTGGATTTGTATTTGGGCCTACCCCATCAATTCACACATTGTAGTGATAGGGGTGTTGGGTGCTTAGCCAAAATATACCAAATCTCAGAGTTTATACTCAACCAGAGAGCTAAGTTGGTTCTCCCCTTGGTAATGATCTCCAAGTAAGATTTATAGGAAGGGGTAAGGTTTACCACTAGGTGATAAAATCCTAGTTGGGCCTTGTCTTAGGTATGTTTTGATGTGTTTATTGGTTATGTGGTTTAAATAAGTGTGTGATAACAAGAGTGAAGACTATGATTAATTACTTTGTTTTTAAGTTACTAGATGAACTAAGATAAATAAGCAATCATTGTATAAAAAAAGGTTTATTTTAAGCTCAAAAGGAAATTTTATATTTCATTTGATAATAATGCAATAAAATAAGAAAAAGGGATGATCAATCCCACTAGGTGTGCCAAAATGTTTCAGTTAATTTCCACTCATTTCTTAGCTTGGAAGCAAGTAATGAGACTAGTAATAGGGTGTGTAGAAGAATACTTCACAAAGTGAACATGTGATCCAAATGATGGTGAGAACTCCTCTTTGGCTCAGAAGGAATAACCTATAGATAATAAAGACACTAAAAAAGGGGGTTATTAGATGGATGGTTGAGTGGACTACCTAGTGTGATCTAGATCCAAAAAGTGTATACTTGTTAGGAGGATGTTAATCCACTATTTATAACAATTATGTTGATATAAATGAAGAAAAAAGAAATTTGCATTCAATAATTGGAAAGCAAATGCATGTAAGATGAGATGACATTAAATTTATTGATAAAAAAAACACTAAATATAGGACAAGCATGTCAATACTCATGCTGAGATAGTTGGGGTTAGGTTCAAAAAATTAGAAAGGTCTCTATAAATAGGTAGGAACATAGAAAATAGGGTCTGGTTGGGGTCAAGGGGGTGAAAATAACTTTTTATTTTCTACCACAGTGACCATCTATGGTTGGGTGAACCCTTGGTGATTGGTCTAACCATCAATGGTTGGGTAACTATTGATAGTTGAGATGACCTTTGATGGTTGAGCTAACCATTGGTGGTTACCTAGGTGATTTTGGAAATGATAAAAAAAAGGATTGTAGATTGGGTAATTTAGGCAAATAAAGGTTTGTTATGGATTAGGGGAATGGAAAATAAGATACTAATGGGTTGATAAGGTAGGGAGGTTAGAAATGGAATATAAATAAAAAAACAAGCAAGAGATAATTGTAACTTATTGATGGAAGGTTGAGAAATTTGGCTAGAGTGACAATACTTTGGCCTTCAAAAGTGATATTGATAGAGGTTTAGGTCTTTGTTGATGTTGATTACTTGTTGAAGGGATGTTAGATACCTGGATGCAAGATAGATTTAATATGGATTGATAAAGTTCTAGATCAGGATCTTTTCCTACGTCAATCCTTTTATAGGATGAAGTTACTAAATGTGTAAGAGGAAGTTTATAAATGGATTGAGGAAAAGTCCTAATTATGATGCTTTAAATCTAGTTTGAATCAAAAAATGGAAGTTACTAAATGTGCCATGATTATCTCATACAACTGGTTGCAATGCTTTAAAGCTTTAAAGCAGGCTTGAAGACCCGACCATCGATGGTTAGGCTAATCATCGATAGTTAGGCTGACTATAGGTAGTCAAGGTCTAGAAAAAAATGGTTTAAAAAGGGGTAATTTAAAAAGTTAATTTAGTAAATTAATAAATAGGCAAAGTCAACTATGTGGTCAACTAGATTTAGAGTCAGATAGGGGTTTCAAGTGCTTTGACATCTAAAACTATGTAGTTTTCGAGTGTCTACAATAACATATCTAGATTGGCATTTTGACTATCATAAGTTCCATTGAAGAAATGAAGAACTAAAAGAAAAAAAGAGTAAACAGAACTAGAATTTAATATTTCTATATTTGGCATTTTTGCTTGTCACTAAAAATAAAAGATAATTCAGGGAAGAAATAGTGCCACAAATACTTGTTTATAGGTATTTTATGGTTTTGAGATTTTTATTATTACATTTATATCTAAATTTATTTAAAATTACATTTAGGGTTCTACACATATAGTCACTCTCTTACTCTTGTTCTCTTTCATTTTGCCTCAAGTGTAGTGTCCCCATATTTCAATGCAATACTACATTATCCATTCCAATGCAAAAAAAAATCCATAGTATCCATAATTAGTTATAGTTGTTAGATATATTATTTTTGTGGATAAATATGATTAATATTATCTAGATAAATTATATGGATAAATATGATTATAGCATAGTTGATGTGTATAGTGTTGTGTTAGGTTTTGATTATAATATGCCCTATTTTAGTATAGAATTATGGGATTTTTTATTTGAATGCAAAGTCATTAGATGCATGATTTGTCATTATAACTATAGTAGCATGAGTATATAGGAATACGATTGGATGAGTGATACATGTATACTGAGATTACAAATGTTCCATTCCATATTAATCCACTAGTTTCAAAGCTATTATTCATGTTTTATTAGGTTATTATTGTTCATTTGGTATTATTATTGAGGTTATGTCATGTTGTGTTTGTTAATGTCATGAAAAAATTATGAAATTTTTCTTATAGTTTTTTATGCTATGGATTGATTTAGTACTACAATTTTCAATCATTTTACTAGTTTCATTTGCTTACTTATCTTTTACTTGTACTCATATTAGATTGGTTCTACTTTTTATTGTTTTTGAGTTTAAGAAATCCCTAATTTATATGGTTTATATGTGATTGACCTTTTTAAATTATTATTAATAATGTAAAAAACTAGAATATAAAACCATTGTTGATAACTTTTGAGAAATGTATGATTGCAAGATGATTGTAGCATAAATGATGAGTATAATATTGTGTTAGTTTGTAATTATGATCTACCTATTTGACCTAAATTAGGATTTTTAAATTAAATGAATTGTTTTGGGAAACATGATAAGTCATTGCTATTGTAACATGATACTTTTTGGAATATGATTAGATGATGTGAGATATGTATATTAGCCTTAAAGTTGTTCCAATTTTACCTGAATTGGGATTTCTAACTTAAATGCAAAGTTTTGGGACACATGATAAGTCATCACTATTGTAACATGATACTTTTTGGAATATGATTAGATTATGTGAGATATGGATAATAGCTTTAAATTTTTTTCCATTGAATTTTTCTTCATTTTCATTTGTTCCATTTATAATTTATAAGTTATAATTTTTAATAATTATTTATAAATTTATTTTAGGTTGTTAATTTAATGTAATTATGAGATGTTTTATGTTTTTTATATGATTTTTAGTAAAATTTATTCTTGTTTAGTTTATTTATGTAGGTTGATCAAGTTTTTAATTGTGCACACATGCCATTTATGATTTTGTGCAAGCTTTTGATGTTAGAAATGAGAACTACATTGTATCTTCTTGTTCCTAGTGTAATAATATGAAAATACACATATATTATTACAATTTAGGTATGGAATGGAAATTATAGTGACAAAAAATAAATTTAACAAAATTACAAATATTTCAGCTCATGAAATTCTCAAAAATAAAGTTTTCTCAATGATAGATTATAAAATAGAATGAGAGCGATGTAATATTAGAACTGTAGATTTGGTGACAGTGATGCCCTTAAAATGACTTTGTCTAGAGAAAAAATAAATCTTGATTCCCCTTGAAAAATTTTAATAAAGAAGAAGACAAGTCCAATTAGGAAGGGAAACACACTTTTATATGTCAAATACAATGAAACGTAAGGCCTTTTATATGTTATATCATGCATTGTTGTCATTGAATATTTTAACTATAAACTTAAATAATATATTTTATGTTTTAGATATTGGTGTGCCTATGATCCTCAATATATTATAAATGTACCTCATTTCAAAAAATATATGAGAGATTATCATAAAAAAATAGGTTGCTTATTCCAATTCATTGTGAAAGTGTATGGATCCAAGTAAGAAGTTGCATTCATAAACTTCACGAGTTATCAAAATTTTGATGCAAAAGTTGTTCCTTATCATGGAATATAATACCACTAAAAGTATTGTAGGTCCATGAATGCCCCTTGACTCTCAAGTCAACTTGTTTCAAGGATAAATGCACTTCTAGTAATGGATGTTCTTGTGGATACAATATGTGATGTGAACTATTTTTGTGAGATTTTTAGTAAATTACGAAGTGAGATAAACAACCTCCTACTAAGAAAATATTTAAAACATATGTAACAAATTGAAAAATATGAAGGTCCAAAAACATGATAATGGCCCTACTACCTTGAACATGTGGTATTGAGAGGAGATATATATATATATATATATATAATTATTGTTGTAAATGATAGTTTTTTTGAATTAGGGGCCCAATCTTGTATATGAAACCACAAAAGGAAGAGGGCCTAGAAGCCCAAATAAAACCAAGAGATATAATAAAAAAGACCGTAGGCTAAAAAAATAGAACTAAAAAATGATAAGAAAATAACATAAAAACAACTAATATTTTTTATCTCCAAAAACCTCATCCTAGTTTTTGGTCATGGTCTTCAAATCTCTATCAAGGTTTAAGAATTTTTTAGGGATTTTCCCTTTCTATTTTTTGCACACACTACATTTTTACTTCTTACTAGTCAATGCCTCAACCTTTTCCATCATGCCACCCAATAATCCTTTGAGAGATTAAATGCCTACAATGTTGTTCTTCATTGAAGCTTTACTTATCATTACTAGTAGCCTTGTATTATCTCTCTATTTTACATTCTCTTATTCTAGTGAGTCCATCTTGTCCTTGAATTTTTTTAGCTAAGAATTCACAACTGAGAGTTTGTCTTTAATTTTGAGAGTGTTGACTTCGTGATGCAAATTTTTGACTTGATCTTTGAGGGTAGAATGGTGTCTAAATAACCACCTAATGAATGAATTTTTAAGGTCAAACTCCTCACCCAACTTGTCCTCCTTGATTTTATTTCTAAGAATGTCCCTATGTAGATCTAAATATACATTCAGAGTAGTTGAATTAGGCATTTCTAATGGGGAATCCACTTCCCCATTTTTATTTGCTTCTTTAGATAAAATTTATTACCCTATTTCCCTTTATTCTGAGGAAAATTTGACAACTTTTATTTTAAGATGAATGCCCTCTACTATCTCCTCGGTCCCATCCTCCTGAATTACCATGGGGTTATCATACATGGATACATCATAGTTACTAGGTTCCTCTTTGCCTAAGATAAATTTCAAAGGTTTTGAGTTACTCATTAACATATATTTAATATACTTTTACTCTAGGGTAGAATGGTCCTTTTTGTTTGTATTTCCTTTTTCTCATTTTTATTAAGAATCTCAACCTCCTTTTATTCCTTTAAAATAAGGTTTACACTTTTCATAGAGGGATTGCTCTCTTTCTTGATAGGTTTAGGTCTTTCTCCCCTTGGGAAATACTATGAACCCTTGATAATTCCTTTGAAATATTTATAAATGATAAAAATCACAACTTGATGAATAGGTTGTGATTTTTTTATGTTTACCCTCCAGGGTGATGTAGATCATGATTTATTTATCCACCTCTGCATATGGTTGTGGTAAACTTTCCCAGTTGAACCCATTATGTAGGGGGGTGAGCTTTTCTCCTTCTTGCAAAAATTTCTTATTCTCCCCTCATAATTTATTCCCATATTGAATATTTTTGTGACTTCCATCTTTAAACTTATAATGAGAGAAATTAATTCCTCTATAATCTCAATTTTAACCCCATTTATTTTGATGTTCTTCCTATTCCATCCCTTCATGAACATATTTGACATATGTTCATCATACCCTTATATGTGTTGCATAAAGTTAGCCATGCCTCCTTATTGTAGGATATTTTATAGCACTTAATTTTCATTGATGTTATTCCATCCCATTTTTTATCTTGGGAATAAACAAATTTCTTATAATTAAGTCATAAAAATGAGATTTTTTTATGCCTTTATTATTTCACTCACTCTTGGAATCCCCATGGATTTGATACGTGCTATCATCATAATGAGTCAAAATGGGTTTCGGTCCTAAGATATCCATCATTTGAGTTGAGCTCTGCTATATCATGATTGCCATAAATAGAAACATGATATAATTTCTAATGATGTTACTTTCTCTATTAAGATTCTTCATGGTTAAAATCATTGAATTGCAAGGTAGGCTTCTGATTCGATTCTTTGATGGATAACTATAGACAAGTCCTCCTTGTTAGTCCATTTATTTAGTCTACAAGAATTCACCCCTTCATTTTTAAACCAATTCATAGATTGGTTACCTTGCTTGTATGAATGCTAAAAAATGATTTCTTGAAAGGATTTAGATAAGAATAAGGTTTACTCCATGATTTTATTGATGCTCCATCCTATCATATTTTTCCTAGATAGAATGTTGATGATATTTAAAGAATTGCCTTTTACTATGAGCTTATTGATCCCTAATTCTTTAGCCAACCTTAGTCCCCACAAGGCTATTAGAGCTTCTACCCAATGATTTGTTTGAACTCCCATCACACCTGCATACACAAAAATAAAACATCCTCTCTCATCCATCAATATTACTCCCCCCTAAATCCCCTAGGTTCCCATTTGAAGCCTCATCAAATTTAAGTTTTACCCAACCAAGAGTTGGGGTTCTCCATTTAGTGTTTTTTCTAGAGTCTACTCTTGGATCATTTCCCAACCAATTCTACTCCTCTATTTTTTAGTTAATTTCTATCTTGGTCTCCTCCTCAAACATTATAATAGGCTTGGAAGATGGATTAACATTGAAGTTTTCCTTGATTTTTTCAAGGATCATATGCTCTACCTTTTCACTTGAGAGTTTATTGTCTCTAAACACTCTATTATTACTTTCCTTCTAAATACCTCATATGACATGGGGTAAGGTTAGATACAAAATAGAAATGATTTGGTAATTACAAAGGGAGAGAAGGTCCTTATCCACCAAATATCTATAACTAACAGTGGATGCACCTAATTAATTTGGAATCTATCTAATACCTTGCTCCAGATTTTATGAGTGAAAGGGAAAAGAATGAATATATGATTTCTAGTTTCATTATCCTGCTCATAAAGCAAACATCTATTCAAAATGACCATATGACGTTTTATTAAATTATCAATGGTTAATATTTTAGTTTACATAGATAACCACAAGAATAGATTTATCTTTGGGGTAAGGGTTTTACTCCAAAGTTTTGACCAAGGAATCACCTCTCTTGGAATAGAGGAGATTAGAATGTATCTAAACTTCACACTATAGGTTCCATCAAATGATTTAGTCCAAATCAATTCATCATCTTACACTAAATTAGGAATATGAAATTTTTGAAGCATGTTATTTAGACTATTAAGAATAACCAAATCTTCCTCTTCTAGACAACTATTATAAATATATTTCTAATGTTTTCCTTCCTCAGTATTTTGGATGTAGTCCCAATCCATACAACCTAGATATATTTGGATGGTATGTGCAATTTATTTCCATGGTTCCATAAAGATAAAGGGTCACTCTAACAACCATGTATCCTCCTAGAATATAAATTTTCTCCATTGCCTATCTTCTATTTACATCCATTTATGATGTTATATTTTATAGTGATGATAATATTCCAAAAGCTACAAACTTTCACACACTGATATTCTTCCAAGAAACATAAAGCTTCTCTAGAATTTAGTTATTTGGCCTATAGAATTTTGCCCCAGTGAGTGGGAGATGTGATGAATATCCAAGCCATTTTTTTTATTAAGGACTTATTCATCCATATTATTTTTATTAATCTTAAATCTCCATTGCATTTTGAGGTACATACTCTTTCCCGTGCCACTGGAGGGAACCTATTTTTATCTTCTGTTCCAGTCCATAGGAATCTACTTTGATTTTTTTCTAGATTTTTTGCTATCATATTAGGTATTTTGAGTAAAGATAAAAAATAAATTGGAAGACTTTGAAAGGTACTCTTTATGAGATGTAACTTACTTGACTAGCATAAAATGGCTCCTTTCCATCCTACGTACTTCTTTTGAAATCTCCCCAACAATGAATTCCATATCGATGGGGGTAAATTATTAGAGTAAATAGGCATTCCTAGATATTTGGATGACAACTCATTTATTTGACACCCCATAATGGATACAATCCTATTATGTCTTAATATAGGAGTGTTGAAAAAATACAATGAGCTTTTTATAATGTTAATTTTCTGATTGGAAGTGCTTTCATTATTCTGAATGATCCTTTTTATTTATCTTTCCTCTCATACTAATGAATCAACCATAATTATCATATTATCAATAAATTATTAATAAAAAGAGGGGTCCATATTCCTAGCTAGTTGAAATCCTTTTAAAAATTCATTAGATAGAGCAGCTGAAAGCAAACTGCTTAGAGACTTAACCATTATAATGAACAAAAATGGGGATAAAGGATCACCTAGTCTTATTACTATTTTTTTATATTAAAGTACCATACAATAATCCTATTAATGAGGATATAAATTATAATAGAAGAAGTGCATTTGCATATGAGCTATCTAAAATCATCTTGGAAACCAAATGTCTTAGCACTTTATCCAAAAGCCTTCAGTCCACCCTATCATAAGCTTTGTTCATGTCAAGCTTAAGGACCATACTTTCTTGATTACTCTTTCCGATGGAGTACAAGGTCTCATGAACCACTATTATGTCATCTTGTATCTATCTTATAGGAACAAATCCTCCTTGGTTACACCATACTTGGTAATTATGGTGATACCCCATTCATTATGGGTATTAAAACTAAATGGATGTTAGAAATGATGGTGAAACATTCAAAAAATAATTTTATTTCGATCGATTTAAATTTTAACATAAAGAGGTATGTGGTGAGCTTAAGTTAAATCTACAATTTCCTTTTGTATTTATGGATTAGTTGCATATATTTTTACAAAAAGAGATAAATCTAGAAATAGGTTGTATTTATAATTTAGTTTGAAATTTTTAGTAACTTTATGAATTTTAAGACTTGAAATTACTATATTTTATTAATAAATATCTTGTAGAAGTTATATTATTAATTTTATTTTTTTAATTAGATTACTATTGGAGTGTCTAACATAAATTCAAGATCATTATGTTTTCCCTTTATTTATATTTTTTAGAAGTGTTTAGATGAGCATAATAATTATTCTTCGACATATTCATTTTATATAGGTGTTGTGGTGTTATTTTAGTTTTGAATATTTTAGTTATTGTATTTATTTATTATAAGTGTGGTGGTTTATCATGTAATGCAACACATTGAAATTTTAATTTTTTGTCAAAATTTAGAAACAAAGAAGGTTGTGTTTTCTAATGCCAATGTCTATAAGATATAAATCCAAGAAGGAAACAAACCCTATCTTTTACCACATTCAGTTATCTTGGTCATGTATAACCCCTCAAAAACTAGCTTGTGTCAAGTTACATTGTATGTATAGCTCCATTTATGTTTACAATTTACTCTTATATTTATAGTTTATAATTTACTATTATTATAGACATATTAATTTGGTATTAGACACTTAACAATGTTAGTTTTAACAGACCCTTAACATACATGACTTGTGCATATATAATTGACTCTTGCTCACATTTATCTTAGACATTCATCTATATATGGTCTTAGCCTTTACAAATTTTCATCATTCACATATATGATCTCCCTAGTTTGAGCCCTACTATCTATTATCATAGCAGACTATTTATATTCTTTGAATCATTATCTTCTCCATCCTAGATAACTTTGGAAATAATCATATGTTATTGGTTAATAATAGCATCTAACTTTGCCAGAAGTGTCCTAGGTTATCTAAATGAATTCTTTTAAAGTTCAAGCCCTTCCCATTGGTTAGCCCACCCATTTCAGATGTTGGTTGTAGAGGGAAAATACCAAAAAATCCAACTAAATATAAAAATTAAGCCTAAGACTATTCTTATCTAATGCATATCTTGAGCTTACTTGAAAAAACACTTGCACATTAAGGAAAACATCTACACACCCTTGAGGCATTTCTCTAAATCATCCAAATCTAAAAACACCTCAAAGGAATAGTCACTAAGCTAAGTATAAACACCAAGAACATGGTCAAAGTTGCATATTATCAAGTGTCAAAAGTCAAACAGGTTATATGCACACAAGTGGATCATTATTGAGCACACATCGACATATATGGGATAACTATGTGTGGTTTGAGCCCTCTTTAAAGTTTTGAAATATAGGCAATGCTCAACCATATAATAGGGTATGGTTAGGCCTAACAAACCCATATTTATAACCTATTTTTATATGCCAATACAAGTATCAAAAATTGATCTAGGGTTTCAAGGTGAGGGAATAAAAATATAAATATTCACATAATATTGAGCCTCTAAAATTGAAGATGAAACATCTTAACAGGTATATGCAATACTCTATGTCAAAATTATTGGCAAAAAAATAGAATACAATTTTATCCAGAAGAAAACATATTCAATTGCTATAAGAGTCTAAGAATTACTAGCTCCATCTAGGAAGATTCTAATAGTCACTATCCCAATTTGAGTGACCATTGGTCTATTTCATACGATTTCTAATAATTGTACACTAACATAAATCATAATAGAATAGAAAAAATCTAAGTACCCAATCCTCTTGATCATTTATATAAATAGCAAGTGAAATTAATTAACTTTAGTCTATTTATTACATTCATATCTGTATAATTTATAAATTTATCAACATCTAAATTATTCAAAAGCTTTAGCTTAATTAGATTACTAAATCCAAAATAATTTAAAACATATAGGTAAATCCAATCATTCATTCCAATGTAAAAAACCCTAGGTTTCCCTTAGGGTTTCATCTTACCTTCTTAAGGTTTTATATTTACACATCATAACTAATTTATTATTTCCATAAACCTTTATGATGATCTAAAATTTTCCTCTTTTTACCTAGGGTTTCATGCTTATTCTCCTATTAGGGTTTCTTCTATTAGGGTTATGGCTTATCCCCATACTTGTTCTGTTTATATCTAATTCAAGCTGAAGGTATTTTCAAAACACTTAGAGGTCTTTGTTAGTGAAATTGATTAGATCAAAAAAATATTTTTGTTCCTTAAATTTTTTTAGGGATTTTATAGAATTAGGGTTTTACTCTTTTTAGTAAACCCTGTTTAGTAGGAAAAGGACATACCTATTCTTTAGAAACATTTTGGGTTTCATTTATCTATTGATACTAAAAAAAATCCATTTTCCCCAAAAATTCCTAATAGTTTTATTAAGGTGGTCATTTCTTTATTTGGGCATTATATGGCATGCTTCTATGCATGAGTCTTTTTATCCCTCCTCAATTTATTGATAGCTACCATCCATCCCATATTATTTTCCTAAAGATTATAATGAATATGGAGGTCCATGCTATCACCATCCTAAGAAGTAGGATGGATACAATCTATTGTGAATATCAAATATGAAGTATTTAAGGTTTATGATCTTAAAGCTAAATATTTAAAAATAAGAGAAGTAATGTGCTTAATTTGGTAATCCATGACAAGACTCAATCATTGAATTAACCTACTTAGAGTGTCATCATTACTACAAATCATATGATGACTATGACATAATATATAAACGAGTTGCAAAATAAAATCTAAAATTTATGTGTAATGGTCACATCACTTGAAGATAAAATTTCACATGTTCCAAATCTTGAGAAGACTAATGTAAATTACACATCTAGTTCTCCATTAAAATCCTATGTGCCTCAAAAGGTTACATTTTAAGTATGGGTTAAGACCTAAGATGCATCTATGACTAATGGATCAAGTAGTTTCCATAATAAGTCTTTAGTAAAATTATTCAGAATCTGATTCCAATTAAGTTGATCACAGTAACTCTCATACATATTCTCAATAGTTACAACCATTATTGTGTTTATCATATAAGCATTGGAGATTATATAAATAATTTTCATGTTTTAAAAAATAGAATACAAAATGTTAAAAATATTGGTAAAATTACATTGGATACATATATCAAAGAACCATTGGGTTCAAGCACATCATATATAATTGAGCAATGTTAAATTTATTTCAACTCCAAATATTGAGCTAGCAAAATAAGAGTTACATATGCAAGGTTTAACTAACAAAGAGGAATTTAAAAATGAAAAATTTCCCAAGAAAAAAGTTTATAAAACAATATATCACGATGATTTGACTAAGAAAGAGTCACTTAAGAAAAAACTACAAAAACAATATGTACTTAAGAAGACTAATGTTACAACCATAGTTTCTAGATGGGAAACTATAAAAAAATCTTAATTTTTAGATCCTTTTATTGTCAAGCCTCACATAAATGTAAAGTAATTCACCAATTTCATGATTACTAGATATTGTAAAATCAATTTATATACCATGGAAATTTTCATATCTCTTCAATATGATATTGGACACTTGAATAAGACTAATTCATCCAAATTATGAATCAAATCCATTGAGTTTATAGTAGTTATTGATTTCAAACCATGTTTTATTACATTTCAAATTATCCCTAATTTAACTTTATATAAATATGTGCTTAGAGGGTCATGGATAAGATCAATGTGGGTGACACTTGATCAAAATCATGACTATACTACATTTGAGATCAAAGGTAAGACCATTTATATTTCATGAGATGGAAGATTTTTTGAGAAAGAAAATATATTTGAATCCATTTCTTAGATTGATAATGAATCATATATAAATAATTATTCTATGAACATAGCTAAGGTGCGTGATATTGACATAAAATATGATTACAACGACAATATAACTTACATGATGAAGAGGGAAACATAAATGGTGATTATGACATATATAATAAAGTACCTACATGGGAAAATACCATTAATGAGACCATAAATTATCATGAACATAACTCAAATTAAAAAAACACAAAAAAATTAAAAATATAAAAAATACAAAAAACATCAAAATATTCAAAAAATAAAAAACTAGGACTTATGCATAACATGTGTTCCTTGTGTACATGATTCATTTTATGTCATATATAATATATATGGTAGATTAAATATTATTTTTTTATGCACATAATTTTCATGGTAGACATGAGTGGGATATAAGACATACATGTTACTTATGACATGGACATATAGATGTAAGACATTCCTAAATACAGAGGCTACCTTCTTACATTGGGGGCATGATTATACTGGAAGAATCTTGGTACATTATATAGGTTATATATTTCTATGACTATTTTATTGATCATATTGAGATACTTAGATTTATTACACATGAATTAACTTTTCATATACTCTTTAGAGTGTTACAATCTATGGATATTATACTTTACTATATGTGATGATGATTTGGTTGATTGTGTAGAGTAACCTTGTTATATGAATGTTAATGTTAATACATGTTCTATGTGTGATATTTGTGTGTATTACATTATGTGTTGATTGATATGCATGACATTATGTTACCATTATTTGTTACATTGTGTGCCTTTATGAGTGACTATTGATGATTGTTACATTACATGACCATTCCTCTGTGGCATTGAGTGATATATTATGTGATTATATGAGTGCATTGATTGTGTGTTTTCAAATCATGTGTCCTTTATGTCAAATATCTTCTAGTATATCACATGGACATGCTTTCTATATCGATTTATATTCTTATCATGTCTTGAGTGCTTGTGCGCATCATAATCATGACATTGTGTGTATATGTGTGGATACATACATGAATTATTTCTAAGATTATGGTGCCATGATTCATATTATACATTTTTATAATTTTTTGTGATACCATGATTCATATCATGAATGTTTTGTGTGTCTTACTACTGAATACTTATATCTATGATGATTATTACTCTGATGATTATTACTATGTGCTTAGTTGATATATTTATCTTGAAATGACACTTGTATTCCTTAGGATACATGTTTCATATATGTGTGATAGATATTATATATATATATATATATATGATGACATAATATAATAATGTTAGCACATGTGCCTTGAATTCTTACATTTTTTTCTATATAACAAGATGCATCTAACTATTTTAGTTTAAGATGAGTGATTAACAATCTAAATCCATCACATTAAAATGGGGGAATAATAGTGGGATTGTCATAGAAATATAAGCCTTTCCATATGAAAATTTATATTTTGGGATATGTCACATGATCCAGACAACTTAGATTGGGATATATTATGATATAGATGAGATATATTATGATACATATTAGGATATTTTGATAGATTGAATCATATGTAATGTATATGTGGGAAATGTTTTAGGAACATGTGATAAAATACACTACATAATGATAAATATTGCATGGAATATATTGAGCATAATTATATAATTACATAGCTCAGATTAAGATTGGACATATTAACATATAAATTTATGGCATTCTATATCACATATTGGTATAGATGGATTAAACTGGGGTTCTTTTATATCATGATAATGTATTGAAAGGAACACTTTGAATATAAAACCTATATGCAATGGCAATTCAAAGTTTTTAAATTTACACATGATCCTAGTATGGGGATCTATCCTTAGCATGTGAACTTGATATAGGTTCCACCAAAAACATTATGATCATATTTTTAGTAGAGTCGTTGAGGTTTTTGTGCCACTCAACTACAAGCACTTATCAATCGTCAATGAGGGTTGGGGCATGCTCTTCCCAACCAATGGTTCTAAAAAAATGGCATTTCCTTGGGGCATAGTCACCCCATTCTCTAATGAAATCATGAGGGAAACTTCATTTGTGATACTCATAGGCATATTTATTCCTTGATTTTTCAATTTCAAGTATTTCAATGATCTAGATTGGTTAAGATTTTATATCATGAGTGGACATTGATTTTTGCATGTTTAATTAGAGGGTTTGCATGGAGAAAAAAATATTTTAATGATATACCTGAAGAAACCAATAATAGTTATACTAAACTAACCAAATTTATTACTTTATCTTTTTTATCTAACATTTTTAATACTATACTAGAAGGGGGGGGGGGTGATTTTTAGACACATAAATTTGGTATTAAACACTTAAAAATGTCAATTTTAACCAATATTTAACATACATGATGTGTGCTTGTAGAATTCAATCTTGATCACATACTCTCCTATCCATTCATCCACGTATAGGATATCCTAAGTTTGTGATCAAATGCCTATCATCCTAAGCATACTATCACCATTCTCTATATCATTATCGTCTCCATCCTAGATAGCTCCAAAAATAGTCAGATGATATCAATAATTAGTAACATCTACCTTCATTTAAGGTATCATAAGTTGTCCAAACAAATAATTTTAAAATTCAAACCCTTCCCTAGGGTTGGCCTACACATTTTATATTTCATTTATGGACACAAATTAACTAAATATTTAGCTATATATACAACAATCCTAAGGCTATTCCTATCTAGAGCCTATCTAGAGCTCACTTGGAAACATTTACACATTGAGGAAAAAATCTACACACTTTTGAGGCACTACCCTAAAGAATTCAAATCTAAAAAATCCTTAAGGAAATAGTCACTTAGCTAAGACTGAATAATAAAATAAAGGTCAAACTTGCATCTTATCAAGTGTTGAAAGCTAAACATGTTGCATGGATAATAGTAGGTCACTATCGAACACTCATCCACATGCATGGGATATTTATGTTTGATCTAATCCATATTAGTCCAAGTATTGGGATGTAGGCAACACTCAAACATATATTTGGGTATGATTGGGGTTGTCTAACCCATCTTTCTAACCCCATTTTACAAGCCAATCCAGATGTTGCCCAATCCAGATGTTGAAAGTGGAGCTAGTGTTTCAAGGTGAAGGAAGACAAATATGAATCTACGCACATGAAACATCTTGATAGGTAGGTGAAATATTATGTGTTAGAGAAAAAAACATAGAGGATAGTTCTGGTAGGAAGTGAAAATATCCAATATCCAAAAAGGTCTAAACATTACTGGATCCATCTAGGTAGATTTTGATAGTCATTATCCTAATCTGAGTGACCATAGATCCATTGTAGGGCATTTTTGATGACTATACAGTGACACAAACCAAAACAAAACATAAAAAATCTAATCACTAAATACTCTTAGTTATTTCAATAAATAGTAATTATAATTAATCAACTTTAATTTGTTTATTACATTCAGATCTATGTAATCTAGACATATCTTATACAATTTTAATTATTCAAAGGTTTTAACTTAATTAGATTACTAAATCCAAAATAAGTTAAAACACTTATATTTATAATTTATATTTTTCACTTATATTTATATTTTACATTTTATTTTATTTTATTTTTTATTTTCTAGTAATGATGGCATACGTTTTATTTCAGTTTCATCTTGTATTGACAATTGGTTACATATCTCCTCTCATCTTGAATATATAGTTTCATTTAGACTTTACATTAAAAATACATTCTTTTTATTTTCATGAAATGCATTATAAAATATATACACTAGTTTTATTTTATGAGTAAGAGAGTGGTGTGTTGATGGAATAGGTGGTTGCATCACCTAAAAAGACTCATGCCATCCAAAAATGGTTTCAATAGATAAATGATTGAGGCCTTCAATATTGACCACACTTTAAGGTGGTTGTATTCATGATTGATTATATGAAAATTGGGCTTGAACCCATATGGTTTATGAATTTATGGTTTAGTACCTTTTTTAAAATCCTATTGTCGATTCATCAATTATTTTATTTTGAATTCTCTAGTAATATTTTTAATTACATACAAAGTATATGAATATGTCATTTACATAGAATGTGGTTGAAAAATGTGATGAGATATGCTAGAAGTAAGGATACATGGATGAAACTAATCTCCAACATTGCAGAGATATTGTATGGTACTTGTGATTATGAACAAGTTATGAGTGTCATTACATACTTTGATGAAGAGTTTCAGGATGAGCATGATTTTTGGAGTACTTAACAACATATTGTATCAATAATAACAAGGCTTATAACACATTATTTCCTTATGCATACGAATTAATTCTTTCTTGTAATACATGATTTCAATGTTTATTGTACAATTTTAGAAACACGGTGATTGTTTTACATCAATGAGTTTGAATAATTCAAATTATTTCAAGATATGTGAGATTTTTTCATGATTTCACTCACTCTATCAGGATAATAATGTATCCATAAAATCATCCCATTACTTTATATAGAGTAAGTTTTTAGTTGATCTCATGAAGAAATGTGGCTGAAGGATGGATTGGTTAATATTTGTTTGCTTAAAGAAGGGTGAGCCATATTATAAGGATTGTAAGCATTTAAAACAATTAATATTTTGGAAGAATTATAAGAAGGAAAAACTATATTATTAGTCCTTGGAAAAGTCCAAAAATATTCTATATGGGAAATATTTTACTCATGGGAACATCACATATGCTTATTGGGTGAGAAGCCAAATGAGAAATAAAATTATATATCTTGTTTTAAAATTTGTCCCATGAGGAAACCATTGCAAGCATGATAAAGTTAAAGTCTTTGATATTTATAAGGGTCTAAGACATTGATGATAATGAAGGAATCAGTGAAGAGATGTATGAAGAGGTAAATAATTCTATTCAATTTCAGGATCTGAAAGCCAACATTGTTAATTTAGATAGGGAAAAAAAGACCTACTATTATTTATAAAGGTAATAATGAAAATGAAGCATCCCATACATGGAAACCTATTGTGATAAAAAAACTTGATTAGATAAAAAAAAAGTGATTGAACATCTTCTAGAGTCTCTAGGTAGTGGATTAAAATTGGCCTCCTTGGTTGCCAAAATTTGTGATTAAGTTAAACATGGAACCTTAGGAGACTATAAATTTATTATAGAACTTATATGTATACACCTATTTTTTTTAACTTTATCATTTACCAACATTTTCTCTTATAGGGGTTGTGCATCAATTCACTTGAATGCATGCCTTAAAGGGTGTACTAGGAATGGAGTGAGAACAACGTGTGGTGTTTTACAAGAGATGTTAGAATTATATCTTCATTACATCATTAATAATATTATCCTAATCTCATCCAAGTGTTTATCCATCTATCCATTCCATCTACTAACTATCCATATTTATTAGCTTTCTTAAATCCTATTATTTGAATTGGCCAATACCACCTATTTTATGCATTTATCCTTCTTGTACTATATTGGCCAACTCGATATAAATCGATATAGTTACGATTGTGTTTTTTAAAATTTTTATTATATCTACTTAGACAATACCATACTATGTCAATTGACATCTTCTAACTATATCGACTGGGATGATACCATAAATTTAGAGTCTAGAGTTAGTTTTCTGTATTGAAGCCATATATATATGTGTCACATTTCATTCATATCATATCATATCATATCATATCATATCACACTAATTCTGTATGATTTCAATCATAATTCTTCCTTAAGTATCATTTGGGATATTTAGTTGATTATAAACTTAATTATAACCTTATCTTGATGAGTCTTGTCTTGTGGTGTCATTGAAGCTTGTGAGTTCCTAACTGAGGATATCTAGGTCTTCAACTAACTAATTGAGGTCTTCAACCTACAAAATCTCTTTAAAATATCTAATTGATCCAAGGGGGATATTTAAACATTGATGGATCTAACCCAAAGTAAGTGTTTATATCCCTATAATATTTCATTTATTTACTTAGTAGATTACATATTATTTGTTGATTTGTTAAGGAATATATGTGTATCCTTATTTAAGCCTTCCCTATACCAAATAAGTTGGTGTAGATATATGATTACTTAAAATTTACACAAATCAATTTAGGTTGTATTTACCCCCATTTGGTTTAAAATTGCACCTTACCCATTTACAACCATTCTAACCTATCATTTACTTTAGTTTGTATCCTATTTACAACCATTAATCTTGCATATTTACAACTATTTAACTTTTTTGAGGTCAAGTGAGTGTTATATACTTGTGTCATAGTTTTAGTCTTTATAACACTTTCATCTTGACATTTGAGTTCTAGGTTACCCTCTTCTAGATCTACAAAATTTATTAGTCCTTACCGGATCATCCAAGTATATGCAGGATTTATTCAATTGAGCTTATTTGAGTCCTATTTTATTGAGAGAAAGAAGATAATTGTAGGCCATCCTAGCCCATGCATACATTCTGGTGAAACCAATGTGAATCTTATCCCTCATACCATTAAATCAATTTTATGTTTGTCCTTATAGATTCTTAAAAAAATATTTCAAAGTACCAGCCTAACTATATCAGTAAGCTTGATACAATTTCTAACATGTCTATAAATGGTAAAATCCAACACGATACTATTTTATGTTTATCCTAAAATATATCAACTAGCCCAATATAGTCTTATGTGTCTTTACAACTGTATCAACTAGCTTGATAGAATTCTTTGTGATCAGTTTTAGTTTTCTTAGTTTTTAACTATATCAACTAGCTTGATACTATTCTACTTTATTATTTGAATTCACTACATGCTTAAAATTTATATTTTAAATTATATAACTTTCAATATTTATTTTTAATTAATTTTGTTTTTATAGAAACTATGTTCTAGTAGTTTTAAAATTAATAGAAGTTGTCGCTATGGGCCAAGAGGTTGTCAATTTTACCTGAACCATGGTGTGATGGATATTTAATCAACACTAAATTTACTAGACAATATTATGCATGTAATTTAGTTTCCACATACCTCAAAATATATCAAAAATTCTTAGGATTCCCCATTTTCAACCTTAGGAAGCCAACCATCCTTTTGAGTTTATAGTGCACCATTAAACATTAGATCAAGAAGTTACTCTTAATGTACCTCAAAGATGGGATAGTGTTACCATGGGTATAGTGTAATCCTATGTGGTTAGTACCTTAATGAACATATTTAAAATTTATGATAGGGATCAATATATCTAAGAGACTATAAGTCAATCAAATCCATTTTTAGTTTACCTACATATCTTTATTTTCATAAATAGTTAAATTTTTACTTGATTGTCTTACAAACTATATCAACCAACCTCATATCATTTTGTGTTGTGTTTTCAAGCTACATCAGTCAATATGATATATTTATGTGTGTTTTATCAGCTACATCAACCAACCTGATACAAATTTTTATGTCATCCTAATTACATCGACCAACCCAATAGAGTCTAATTATACCATTCTTCTACCAATTGTAGTAGTCAACTTGATACAATTATTTCATGTACTTGACTGCATTGGTTAACATGATACAATATCATTTCATTAGTTCCAATTATTATCTATATTGGCTAAGCTGATACAGTCTGATTTTAGTATTTTTGTATAATTAACTGTACTAGCCAACCCAATATAACTAATATTTTCTATTCCACTATGGAATATGTTTTTTTACCAATATAAAGAGAAAACATAATAGGAATATATGGACCTAACCAATCCCCATAAAGTCCCTAAAACTTGTATGCTTTATAACTTTGCTATGATTGAAGACCAAAATACAAGTAATTATCATGTGGCTTCAACTACATTTAAAAGTTATGAGCCACATAACAATCTTAATACCACTAGATGAGGTCATTCACCCCAATACCATGAGGTATAGGATGAATGTGATCTTGATTATTCTCATGAAATGATCATATATCTTCATGAGCATCCCAAGCACAAGGGTAAGAACCCTATGGTGATCTATCAATTCATGCTGGTACCCCATGTGGAAACTCATCCTTCTTTGCTTTTAGTTTTTATATTGGACTTGGGGTAAGCTAATACACAAATTACTTAATCCTTTCCCCATCCATATTTAAAAAATACAACATTGAATAAACTTAGATAATAATTCATTAATTGATATTATATTTAGAATAGTCAATATATTTGAGACTGCATCTTATATGAGAGAGAGGTTACATATTTATAGCTACATGATCTCCTTGATAGAGGGAGTCAACACCTCCCCAATATCACTCAACTCAAACCTATCTAATAGAAATTCACGTATATATTATATTATTATTTTATACACACCTATAAAAATGTGATCATTAATATACTATTCCTAACATTCCCCCTTAGTACAAATATGAGGAGAAATTACATCACATAAACTAGAAACATAATCATATGACAATGCATACTTTTAGGTCTGTATACTACTATCTAAATCTTGATACACATGACCACTAATATGTAAAGAACACATCCTACATTTATTCCATGTGAATGAAATAAATGTTTCATTAGGTGATCAACTTCATAAAGAAGTATGATAGTAAGAGAATCTCTATAGTTAGAGGATTTTTGTAGTTAGCCACACTCCTATACCACCGTTGCCATATTCCATGATATCTATACTCTCCTTTTCTCCAATTCAGTAGGGGAACACATAATATTCTTTCTCACTTATTAAATATGTGATCATAAATGTAATTATTGTTCTTATTTTAAGTCACACCAGATAAAATGTTGAAAAAATAACAAATAAAAAATGAGGACTAAGTACTCATCATTTATGATGTATCCACTACACATGATTGTTTCCACTCAATCTCACACAACATAGATAGTCACCATTACAACTAATGATCATCCTTATCATAGTCATTTTGGCTCATAGAATGCAACTATCTCAAAACATGACCCCATCACTAGTGGCTTACAAGAGGACACTATTTATCCTCCAATATCTAGTGTCTTCTATATTCCTGCATAGGAAGTTACTTACTCAACAAGATAGGTTAACATGTGCTCCAATGGTTCTGGCAAGTTCTCTATTGGTTGCTTACATAAAAATTAAAACCCTCTTCTAATCTAGATGTTACGTACAAGCGATAATGCATCCATGAGGCATTTTTTTTATTTTTAAATTTTTTGAAAATGATAACTCACTAAAAATATGTTTGACAAAATGACTCAACTTTTTTATTTTTGACATTGATGACCAAAAGACTAATGACTCATTACACTTTGACATACAAATGAATTCTAATTCTAAGATATTTTTGACAATATTTGACATAAAATAACTTTTACAAAATCTAATGATTAAATAATGACCATAAAATTTGATTTTATGACTATAACTATACATATAAAAGATATATAAATATTGAAACTCCTCTTCCTCATTTGCTTTTTAAATATTAAAGGAATAACTAATCTAAATAAAGCTTATGACCCAAAAAAAAAAATCCTTAACAAAAGACTTTTATAAAACCTAGAGTATACTATACTAATAGGCCCATGATCATAAAATAACTTTAACTAAACTTATAAACATTAAAATTATAAACAATTTTTACCTCTAAAGATTAAAAGACACATAATGACTAAACAACTTGAAAATATTGACCATAGAATATAAACTAATGCAAAGACTTAGACAAAAAAAACTTAATATATTTAATTTCATATGCTAACTTTGAAAACTATAATGACAAAAACATGTATGATTTTGTAATATGATTTTGTCATGCTCAAGTGGAAGATGAATTTCAATCTTGATGATTATGACTAGGAATCCAAGATCGATGTTGGGTAAATGGCAAGTGGTGGGAAGAATTATATATCAAGACACAATCATAATTTATAATAAATACTTTGATAAGAAGGCATTCCAATTACACATAATCAAATTTAAATCATCTTCAAAGATGAGACCAATGGTAATAGATTTGCTATGTGTTGGTGCTAGAACTACTCATAAATTGCAAAAGTCAATGCTGAGAAGTAGATACACAAGTTTTAGATCCCACTCCCCGATTTATGTGCATATGTGAGCCATTGCTCAAGCTTAATTTAGTATGACAGACTAGATGGGATTAAATGCTAAAGTCATGTGGAAGGTCTGATGGTGATTCATAAAACCTATCTTACTTTACACCTTACACAAGCTTTTCATCCATCCAATCAGATTGAAGATGGCCGATTGGTAGGGTGAATGCAGACCTTATAGTGGAGATAATATAAAATTATAAATGGCACTATCATATAGAGCTTTTTGTCTTCAAAAAAAATATCTCACTGTACACATCAAACCAAACAATGATAGAGTGAGAGAATAAGTTCTTGGAAGATGACTTGAACGCATTGAAAATATAGCTGCACACATAATACTTACCTCACATTCCAATTATAGACCTATATTCTTCACATGTTGGCAAGTGAATGACATAAATATTGGTAGTGAAAATATAAAATCATAGCAAAGGACCAAGTAAATCACTATATTGGTGTTACAAATATAAAACAACTAACCCATAACTTCTCTTACACATTTATTAAACCACCAGAATCACTTGCTCCAATACCAAATAATAAGTCTAGTTCAAATTTAACAAATACAAAAATGAATAAACTCATATAATAATTTATTAATTGATTTTATATTAAAAATATTCAATATATTTGAGACTACATCTTACATGAGAGAGAGGTTACCTATTTATAGGTGGATGATCTCCTTGATAGAGGGAGTCAACACCCATCTCTTGATTTCTCAACTACTCCCAAATATCTCTCATCTCAAACCTATATAATAACAATTCACATATATATTATATTATTTTTCTATACACACCTATACAAATGTGAGTACTAATATATTATTCCTAACATCTACCATGCCTAGTATAGCTCATAACATGGTGGGCCATTCATTTAGTAGGTCTACTCAAAGTACCCACATTAACACCAATATTAATACCATCTCTACCAAATCATGACAAGATACTCAAGCTCCCACCTCTAACAAAAATTATCCTAATAATTATCAAATCACATTACAATCCATGAGCCATATGGATAAATTTCAAACCAAAAATAATGCCTAGATGACACAATTACAAAACCAAAATTTGTAAATGTAAAATTACCCTTAACAACTTTAGTGGGGACTACCAAATCTAAATTCAAGTTCACCCTCCTTATATATGCTCATGGTAATCTCATTATAAAACCACCACTTCATAATAAATCCATTAAGCAACTCCAAAATGAATCATTGGATCCTCAAATTAAAAACATAGACATAAGTGGCATCACTCACTTGATAACCTATAGTAGATCCATTGATCCTAATTTTCAATTGAAAGCCTTTATTAACCTCTATAAATATTGGATTTAGCTTAATGCCTTTTCAAATACCAAGCTACTAGCAAAACCTTCCCTAGTGACATTCTACATTGGTACAACCAACTCAAATATAACTCCATCTCTCATTTGGAGGACTTAGCATATTGATTTAGCAATTTCAATCCAATGATGTTTATAAAAATAACTTAGAACACTTCATTAATTATAATCAATTAGATAATGATATTTTTTATGATTTCATCAAATATTAGACAACCTTAGCTAACAAAGCTGAGCATAACATGTTAAAAGACAACCCCTTCCACTTGTTTACAAATGATTTTAAACACAAACTATAGTAAATTAATCAATAATCTCTCTCCAAAATAATTGGAAGAAGACCTTGACCAATCTAAATGCCAAAAATTTATTATAATATAATTCAATCCTTCCTATCCCAAGCCTATAAATCATGTGCTCATGAAGTCTAAAAATAAAAGTGCTACCGATGATGGTGTTTCAGAAACATACAATCCCAAAATAACCATTACCTCTATTCTACTTGGAAGCTTTGATGAAATGACCCTTTATTGATATATCAAAGGAAGTCCCTTCAAACCTCTTTCTTATTCATTATTTAATCATTTCCAATTTCACTATCCTCATTATATAGATTATATTAGGTTACATCTTCCTAAACCCTCACCAAGAGAATTTGATAATTTTTGACCTAGTGCTCATTGATACAACCCCAATTTTTTTTATTGGTTTCAAGTAAATTGGGAACACTACCCTGAGACTTTCAAATGACTTAATCACATTTCTTTCTGATTATTACTTGGTTCAAACTTTGATCACAAAGCTATGCTTTCAAAATGATAACAATATTATGATAGGGTATCCAAAGCTCATGACTCCAAAGTCAAGCATGATGCCCTTCAAAAGTTAATGATCACCTTACTATTTAATCATATCCAATTATAAACCATAATTGAAACCAATAGCTAAAAAATCAAAATTAGCTACGTATTGCTAATGTTTTTGACATCATGATGAATGCATATTCTTCTAATGATTCAAAAAACCTAGTCAATATCAACAACATGAAGCAGGTAGTCTCTTATATCAATCCTTATCCTCATTATAATTGTATCATTTATCCTACTTAGAAAATAGTTAAGGATAAAATTGTACATCATTTTATATACATCGATCATGAAGAAATTATAACCCCTAAATTTTATATAGCCAAACTACACTGGCCAACCTGGTACTATTTTATTCATTTACAATTTTACTGGCCAATGTGATATAGTTCTTTGATTCATAACTACATTGGCCAACCTAGTGTAATTTGTTTTTCCATTCATATTTATTACAACCATACCAACCAAAATGACACAATCTTTTATTTCCAAATCTAATCCAACTATATTAGCTAGCCTAATATGGTCTATTTCTTTAACTAATTTTATTTCTACTATACTAGCTAGGATGATATAGTCTATTATTTTCCTTAATTATGATGCTCTTCAATCAACCAAGTTGATACTATTTGATTTTGATGATTATATGCAACCAACTTCATTGGCTAGGTCAATACCATTGGCTCACCCTACCGTAATTGTATTGGTAGGGCCTATACTACACACATTGAATCCAAATTAGATTTAAACTAGATTATCTCCTTCTAAAACTAATTTGAATCATAATTCCATATCTCTTTCATAGTCTTATAACTCACATTAGATATGATGAATGGGACTCCATAGAATAACTTTCTAAGTTCCCCTCTCAAATTCAACTCCTCTAACTCACGAGGACATCCCCATGTAAAAAAACAAATAAATTCAAATCTTATTAGACATGAACATTCCTCAACCACCACCTATAGGGAAACAATCTACCTTGCCTAGGTTTGAATATAATAGTTTATAACAATGTGAAGAAATCTTCATATTGGTTGATCAAACTTTGGATACATCTCTTTCACTAAAATTACCTACAACCTCTATGATCCTTGAAGAAATATTAATTTATGTGTACAATCCTCCTTTGTTCACAGTGTTCAAATTGGTGATATTAAAGTCAAGTGAGCTTTTATAGATGAAGGTTCTAACATGTGTCCTTAGAAATCATCAAAACTTTATGATACTCTGAATGTAATATTAAGTCTATCCAAAGTACATACTAAGGATATTAAAAAAATAAAAATTCCTCCACTAAAATGTGTTTTATCTCTATCATTATCCCACCCATCATAGTTAGAGTCAAGGTTATGATTTTTAACTTTACCTTATCTTACAACATTTTTATTCGTTGTCCCTATACTCATTACATGAAGGCAATGGCCTACTCAACATGTCAATATATATATTATCCAAATAAACATGATATTTACAATATTCAAGGTGATATTAACCCTTATAATTTTGAATAATTCCAATAGTGTGGTGTATTCAAAATACCAACCCTTGAACCCTTGCCTAACATTTCTTTTTATGAATACCAACACTTTAGTTATCCATCAATTCTAACCTAGGCTACAATTGTCATCCAAAACTAATGGGAAATATCCAACCTAACCTCTTAAATTCTATTGATGATGATCCTAATGAGATAAATATAAATATAAAAACATCACATCTCCCTTATAATATCATGATTTAATTACCTCCCTCCTTGTGACCTCATTCTTGTAAGAAGCTAACGAAGGATATAATTGCTTCTATGGTCAATCCTAAGAAGCTTGATTCCCACTCATCTTCTTGCCTTATAGTTGTCAAATCCATTAATATAAATCTTACCACTCTATACTAAAATGATGATTATACCCTTGATGACCCCTACTTATCTAGCTAAGCCCAAGCTAAGGATGTAGACATTATCCACTATCATTTTTCTCTTTAATGCTCCTATGAACAATCTACATCTTATTATAACATTAAAATAATTGATATCATATGTATTCCTTATAATTTACCTAAAATTACTCTACTTTTGGTTTATGTCCACATGTTTGAGATGGAGTGAATTCCAAATTATACCATACACACCACTCTTGTTACTTCCAATACTCTTTGGAATATGCTTCAAGATAGATCCATGACTAGACCATATTGGTTTGCTATGTTTTTGATCCTTCTAGTTTGAATCCTATTAATATGTTGGCCACATTGATATTAAATACACTAATTTTGACTCCTAAATAAGTATTTTCACTATTTTTTTCCTTCCACATGGTCTATGGTTACTCCTAGCACTCAGTTTATAGCATACCAAAGATATCTGAAGTAGAAGCAAGCAACCAAGCTCCTGAATATACCATTATTTTATCTAACAATGATGAATTATTTGAAGAGGTTCTAAATAGACCCAAATTTTAATCTCCACCTATATCAATTACAATACCTCACCTAGCAACCCACAAAAATGAATCATATTACATTTTTCATAATGTGTTTGATCACTTAGCTAAACATTATCAAGACATTAGATATTTTAGCACAACAAAAGCCATAAGGCTTAGTTACTACCATAAATATATAACCACCTTAGTATGCTACTCATACTAATGTTTGTTACTTCCATGATATAAGTACACACTCTCCAACCCATTTTCAAGCTCTTTGATAGTATATATATGCACTTTGTTTCGAAGCAACTAGGTTTCCCAATCTTTTGAACATGCTACCACCAAATATTACACTAGATTATATCTCCAAACATGAGGACATGTATTTTATTTATTATTAGTGTGATACACATAATTTAGATAGGTGTAGATCTCTTTAGTAACTTTTTTGATATTTTATGTAGCCTTCTCCCCCATTTTCCCAATAGACCTCACATGGTCTACCTAGGATTGAGGAAGAACCTTTCCTATAACCAAAGCCACCTAGTAGATCAGAGGATACATGTGACATGAGACCACAAGTTCCTCACATTTATAATTTTTATCAGGTGGCTCCAAATCCTCCCCCTTCTAGTGTACCTAATTTATCTTTAGAGTTTGTATAATATATAATACTAGCACGACTCTCAGAGAGAGTAGATGAGACTATTATTAAATCCAAATATAAACTACATTATAACTTATCAGATGTTATAGATGATGTATGTTGAGATATTTCATGAAATTTGTGAGAAAATAATTGAGTCATATCACATTTTTCACATTATCAAATGATTAGATTTATCATTATTATTTTTAGTATATGTAACGCTTTTTGTATATATCTTGCTTATATCATGTTATTTTACATTTTCAGCACTTTAATTTTCAACATACATGTCTTGTTTTCATCATCTTAAAATCACTTTATAGTCAAAATTTATTTCCCTTGTGGATATTAGGTATCACCTTTGGGTTATTTATATCATATTTTTACAATTTTTTAGTTTGACTTAGTCCCATTATGATTATTCAACCCATCCTTATACCCCTCTTTTGGGATGATTTATCATATCAATGCTTGTGTTATATTCCATGTAGGTTAGTAAAAATTCCTTAGTGACATGACTATCATCCTTCATAACACAACCTAACTCACTTTTGAAGCACCATTTTCTATTCATATGGTCAACTATAAGCCTATTGATCATAGTATCACCCTTTTTACATGGATGGATCTTCTATAATCTACATATTCCATTTTACTTGAGACATACTATGTCAATTTTGAGATTGGACACTTCCACATGGGGAATGTCTAAGAGTCTATTAAGTACCATGGACTTTAGGTTATCCTTTCTAGTGGAAAAATGCAAGATCTTATGTGTTAGCTATTTACATCACCCATGTTTGGTATTTCCAAATATGTATGGAGGAGGAATAGAAAAATCTAGATTTTAAGAAATAAAAAAATAATAACACCTTAAAATTTAGATCACACCAAAAGATGTGATTTGTTTTGCATATCTCCTATTCTAATTGAAGATAAAACTCCACATTTTCCTCATGATAGAGCCAAGGTCCATTAGGGTGTGTTAGGATAGTAAATAGTGTATAAGATCTTATAAAATTATAACATTATATCTTCCTACTTACTAGTGCCACCTAATTTCTCACACAAGTAACCAATATCCATAGTAGGCTGATGACTCTATAATGGGTTTTTGAGGAGTGGGGAAAATTTTATGGGAAGGTAGGATTTTTTATTTTATTTTTTCATGTATATAGCCTTCATGGGATGATCTATGTACCTCACTAGTTAGCACAAATTCATGTCTATTAAGTGGAGTTTCTTAGGTCCTTGATGTCAATAGATCTTAGCCTTTCCCTCTTGACTAGAGTATCTCATCTCTAATAAGGATTTATACATCACTTGTGTATAACCTTACATCACCACTTTCATCATATATTCCATAATATCCCCTTGATAGGTATCAATTTTAGGTGATCATGTCCTTTCTCATCTGATTTTAGATTTGATTTGCCACCATCATTTTTGACACCACTTGGATTTTCAGTTTATGAGTTACATTGTGAGACCTCAGGGAACACAACCATGCCTTCCTCATAAAAATCCATCACCATTTATATCCAAATAATCTTAGTCATCATAGTCATGTTATTATATTATTGTGTTTTCTTACATTGTGTTTTAGAATAATCAATGATTACAAGTTTTCACTCATTCAAGTCTATTATTATTATTATTATTATTATTATTATTATCATCATCATCATCATCATCATCATCATCATCATCATCATGTTCTTTATTTGATTTTATTGGACTTCACTTATCTCACATAGGAAAATATTTACAATCATATATGTTTTTATTTATTTTGACTCAAGTTGACTTGTCTTACATTTTAAACAAAATTTCTTTACAATACTTTTTGTCTCATCTTGATGTTTGATTTAAGTTAACTTGATTTATCTTAAATTTTGAATAAAATTGTTATGTTTTATGAAAATATGGATTAGGAAATAAATACAATCTAATTTAGACAAGCTGTTGAGTAAATCAAAAATGATAATATATACAATAAATCACACAAATTGATATGAAACTTACTAATTTTAGAAATATTATAAAAGGGGAAAATACCAAAGAGGAACAACTTAGTTGTAAATAAGACATGTAGGACTATGACTGTGAAACTTGATGTAGGGCTATGAGAGGTCAATGTGAATTATAAAAAGGATTCACATCCAATTAGGATAAGGTCATGCTATTTGGATGAAATTAGCCTATGCTAGTATCTATAGGGAACACCAAAATTTACTAAGGCTTTTTTCTCTATGTGAAATATGATAAGTGTGCCTTTGATTGTAGGTTTTATGTGTGTGATCAGGATTATTTGATTTTATTTAGAAGCCATTATGTGCCTTCTTATTCTCTTGGAACCCTAACTCAATAGACCTTGAGGAGTAAACAAAATAAATTTAGAAAAAGGGCCAAGTGGCTGATGTTTTGGTTGACCTAAACACCCCATATGTTGATCATTACCCACATATAAATACTTCAAATAGGGATCAAACTCCATATAATTATCTCATGCTATGGTGGTGTGTGTGAAATACTAGTGTAATGCTACATGATAGTGTAATCTTGGTGTAATTACATGATTCAACAATGACTTGTGACCTTGGAGGTATATTACAACTTGGATTAGGGATACTTGGGCAATGTGGTTTCAAAATTGGGAAGAATTGATTATTCCTTCTCAATTTGTAGTTAGATATTCTAATATTTTTCAATCATAGGAGCCTCTTTCCATTTAGTGGAAAAATGAATAAAATATATGATTATATATTGAATTTAATTGAATGAGGATTGTGAAACATGAGGGATGACCAATTAGGCAAATATGAATTTGAAAAATTAGTTTTTATTTGGTAGGAGGACAAAATTGGTGGCTTTAAACACTACTGACAAGTGGGATTGTCTTGATGGAGTGGGATTATCTAAAGAGAAAAGATAATTAAACATTTTATAGTGAGTTTAGGATAGATAAAATGAATAATAGGAACATCATGTATCATATTCACTTAAGGGTAAGGGCCATCCACATATGATTAGAGGAATAATAGTTCAAAATTGTGGAACTAAGCATGAGAAATGTGTGCATAAAAGGATGGTTACAAGTGCATTACTTTAGCATTAAAATTTAATTTTAGGGACTACATTTCCCCCATTTTATTATAGTAATGCAACAAAGTGAAATTACTAGATTAAAATAAAGAGAATTATACCTAATATTACCCATGTTGAGTAGGCTTGGATGCATGCCACACACTAAATTGTGCTTCACACAAAACCTATAATGAAGCATGTATAAATCAGTCCTTAGGATGAAAATTTGAAAGTAAAAATAAAAAACTTATAGATCAAAAAACAAATAATGAATACACATTTTGGTATGTGAATCATTGTGTCTTATGGTGCAAAACTAGTGACTGGAGAGGGAAGAACCCTTGGATATTTTATTCTTCTTTGATAAACTTGGATTGGATTGTGCATGCACCAATCCTTATTGTTTATAAAATATGCTTAATTTTTGACTCTATCATCACACAAATTAAGGTTTTAAGGTGGATTTAAATCCTTGTATAGATTCCAATAGATCATTCTAGTGTAAAACTAGTGAAAAAGGTTGAATCAACCATTGTAGATAGAATAAAATTCATTTTTGGTGTAAATCTATCACAAAACTAGTAGAAAATAACATGATGTGAGTCTAGTGTATACAACATAAATAATGACATTGATTACCATTCCTTCTATGAAAAATGGTGTGAAACTATGCAATAAAGTGACCATGTGCCACACACATGCCCCTAATTTCATATTTGAGTATATTGATTATGATGACTAAGTAATACCAATTGAATTTATGAGTCAAAATGTGTAAAATTATGGAACACATGTCACATATGATGCCCCCAATATGAGCATAATTTTATGATAATCTACGTGTAAATTTGTAAAATATTTATGAGTATTTATATAAAATTATTTTGTAAATTGGGTGTGTTTCTAAGAATTTTGAATTTTTTTTTCTAACTACTGGTAAGAAAATAAATTATTTTGGACAATCGTAATCTACATTAATATCCAAGTGGAACGTTGTCATCTGAAAATGATTTCTGGGTAAAATTTGGTTATGAACTATGGTCAACTGAGAAAAATTTTCCTTTCTTATCTATGTAATATACCATTTCATCTTAGTCTCTAAGATAAGCTACTATACATGCCCCCTCTTTTAAGGTGATTTGTGAAGCCTACATAATAACTTAGATCAAAATAAAAAGTTATGTGAATGATGTTATAGAAACTATTTAAATATAAATTAATAATGATAACATTGGAGTTTATGGCATCATATTGATAATGTAATTAAAATAGTAATGTATGATACATGTATAATAAAGCTTACATAGTGTTATGCCTAGATAAATGTTAGCAATGAGAAACATAGTGAATAATGATCATACACTGAGTAATTGAAACTAATATAGAGAAACTTGGAGGAGATGCATGGTATTGATCATGGCACTAGAAAACTAGGAAGATGCATGATACCCATCATGGCATCAGAAAATGAGCAAAAAATGTAGTCATGGCCATGATGCATACACAAAGAACACATGTAAAAGCATAAAAAATAAGAAATAAGGACAAGGGGAAACATATAAGGGACATGTTCAGATGTCACTCACATGCATAAAATCACACAATAAGGCTTAGAACTTCAAGCAAGGACATGCTCAAATGTCCATAATCTAGAGAAATGAATACACACAAAGGATGAATCAAACAAACAAAACATGATAAATATGCATGAATAAGTGTAATTGATATCCATAAGCAAAGTGTAACATTAGTATATTCAATAACTCAGGTATCCTGTAAGATAAAAAATTTAGTGTATCTTGTAAGATATAAAATTTAGTGTAAGTGAGATAATAATGATAGATTTTGTGTAATGTATTGAACTCAATTATGAATAATAGGCATAGTCAAAAAATGACAAAACCTATGTAAAATATGACCCTATTGAACTTTTTAGATGTAAATAAGCTGTATAAAGTCTATGACTAGTTTGAATATGAAAAATTAGATCTTGTGTTCATTAGAATAAGTTTTCTAGAATCAGACAATAGTGTAGTGCATGATTATCTAGATTAGACAATAGTGTTGTGTATAGTTTTTAGGTCTGAGACAGTTGTACCACCTAAATATACATGTATAAATGACAAACTATATGTTCTAAAACTCACTCAAGTACACTTGTGAAACATATTTGATATAAAATTGAATATAGAGAACTATTGCATATACTGAAGCACAAATAAATTGATGTAAATAAACTATACATATCATTCATAGTTACTAGTTTTTATAAATTTATAGAATATTATACTTTTTTGTATACATGAAACTAAAAAATGAACACACTAACAAATCACTCTTGCAATAACCTCACAATGAATAGGTCATATATCTAGCATAGGAAGGATGACCTCTTGTGAATGGAAAGAATCATGCCATTGTGTATGAATTGATCGGAACTCTAATTTTGAAAATTGAGATGATTATGTAACATTAGTGCCACTATCATGATGATAAACTATAGTATTATGTGTATGGTTTTTATCATTTTTAATTCTATGACTATTTAGAACCCATCATGTAGTGTATAAAATCTATGTTAGTGTTCTTTATGGAACACTCTTAGTGCTTTATAAATCAATCTAGGACACTAGTGTAGAGAGTGGATCTCTATAATACATGAAAATTATTTGATTAAGTGGAATTTTAAGGATAAGCCTTCTTGTCAAGTTTACCCCTTGTTCTTAAATTCTATGAGTAGGTCAAACTTTTTTAGGTTGATCAACTAATATCTAGTATGTAGGATAAATGGACTTTGGTTGGAGGGGGTATTCATATGGAATAACATGAAATATAATAACCTCATTGGGAAAAATGTATTTAAAACATCTATGTACTATATAATGAACTACATAAAGTTTCTAAATCCAAGGATGTCCCAATAACATATCAAATATTCTTACATTGGCTACTACTATGAACTTGGTCACCACATGTGCTGGACCAACCTGGAGTGGTAATGTTATCTCAATAATAAAAATTTGAACATGACCATTTAATCCATTTATTAATATTATTTTAGGAAGTATATCCTAATATGTGCATAAAAAATGAGAGAAAAGTGTGATATTGCATAGATTCAAACTTGAACCATTATCAACAATGACACTCTATATAGGTTGATGATCAATGTAATATTGAATGAACAAGGAATGCAAGTTAAAATCATCATCAGATATCTCATACTCTGTGAATGTATTAAGTAATCTATATGGTGTATACAAGGAAAAGTGAAGTTAATCTACAAATCAATCCTATCTTGGAGAAGACAAATCAAACTAGACCTTCTGCTTGTTGGTACATTTATACAATCAAGGTGATGACCAATATGGATCCACTAGACCTAAATAATGGGTATCTTACCATATAATATCAATAGAGAGGGTTCCAAATCCTCTAGTTAATAAATACCACACAACAACCCTAGCTAGGTCCTATGTTTTCTTATCAAAGTAAATGACAAAGTAAAGTAAATCTAATCTAGTGCTCACCAAATCACACAACATAAAATGGGGATAATAAATGTAAAAGTAAATATGAAAAGAAGAACTCTACTCAAGTTAATATAGATATAATACTAATTCATGGAGATATAAATAAATTCAAAAGTCATTACTTATGTTACTTCTATCTACCAAAATAAAGGACTAGGATTTAAAAATATTTACCTTGAAGATGAACTTGTCAGGGCTCAATCATTCCCTTGGCCAATGGTGCTTTGAAATAGGTTATTGTGGTTTGTAAGAATCAAATAGATAGGCTAGACTTAATATATATGACTTCTCTTATGCATCTAAGACTTTTATAAAAGATAAGATTTTTATCTCTAAGAATAAACCCTAAATAATGACTCTTCAAGTAGAATGGTGGAAGATCAGATTGTAAAGAAGTGAAGATGAATGATTGTCTCTATCTCTCTAATGAAAATGGAAAAAAAGATATGTTTATATATCTATATCTAACCCTAAAACCTTCTAAAGTTTTAGCTAACATAGTCAGCCCAGTTGACTCTTTCTTAAATAAATAAAGTAGTTAGGTCCTATACTAGGTCAGTAAGGATGACCTAATCCCATAACATGCTCATTTTTAAGAATAGTGTTGGCCCATGTAATTTTGTTTGGTAAATGATAAAAATATATTTTGGCTTAGGTAGGGGCTATTTGAGGTAGTGAATTGCTTGGAGGAGTTTGTAAGAGAGGTGTCAAATCTTAAAAAAAATTATATGAGAGGTTTGTGTTGGTTTCAAGTGGTGGTATAGGGGAAAATAATATTAATAGGCACCAATGGTGGTGGCATAAAGAATACTTTGGACAAACCCTAAGCATATAAAATTTAAATAAAAAACAAAAAAATGTAGGAAATCAAAAATAACTAAAATATGTAGGTATGATGTACTTTGAAATTTGGTAAGCTAGGGTGATAAATCCTAAGTTAGGACCAAATGACTGAGCTAATTTTTTTTTAGAGTAAATCAGGTTACCAAAAATCCCAGGCTACTAAATAACCAAAAAACTCAAATAAGTATACCTTAATTAAGAAAGGTAACAAACCAAATCAAACTAAGGATACTTGAAAAATAAAAATCTAACATCAATGTGAAAGTAGTAAAAATCCTTACTTAAACAAATATGGGAAAGAAATGGTAAAACAACTTTGATGAGTGAGTAGTAACAATCATTACTCAATAATCAATAGAAAAAGTATATGAAAGGGAAAAAAACATTGGTGAGTGAGAAGTAACAATCCAAACTTAATCAACAATGGAAAAAATACATAAATATAGAAACAAACACAATTATCCAAAAAAAGGAGTGATAACATTTTTTTTTCAAATAAAACCAAGGCAATTCTATAAATGTAAAACAATGGTGAATTAAAATAATCTATAGTCACTCAAGTATAGAGTTTTGTTTTAAAGATATATAAAAGTAAAAAAAAGTAGTGTTAGCATGTTTAATATGTGAAGAAGAGGGAATATATAAGTGGGAAAAAAAATTAGAATAAAATTTTCCTATCAAAGGGGGTATGAAATGGGTGGTGGGGGAGGTGAAAGAAAAATCAAGGTAGAGAAACTCTTTATTAAAGTCAAGACACTTAGAACTAGCTTAGTCAAAACAAGAGGACTTTCGACATTAAAGACTCCGAAGAACTTCTCCTAACCACACAAAATCTTGGGTTATCAAGAGAAGTATGAATATCATCCCATTAAGGCTATATACATGAAAATTAAAATGGACATACCTTCTGACAACATGTTCCCCATTGATCAAAACCCCTTACAGAACTATCAATCTATTGTGAAGATTGGGTATTTGCATGAGAAATTAGGTAGCACTATAGATTATATTTAATTCTCCTATCCTAATATACTAGCCTACCATACCTTAATGGACCTCAGCTCTATCATGAGGCTAATTGTGGAGTTTGAGATTCAATTAGAGATAGGAAATGTGCTAAGAATCACCTCTTTTGGTTTGTTGTTTGAATTTTAAATTTTATGTTTTCCATTTTATCATTGCCTTTTGTTTTAAATGATGTGGATTTTAGATTTTGATGGATTTTACTATTCTTATTCCATAAAAATTTAGAGAACCAAACATGGTTTTTATAAATGACTATCATTCAAAAACATTGGACTTGGTAGCTAAGAAAGAGGACTTAGAGAGATTAGTGTCTAAGAGTCTTATTTATTCTTTTGAAATGAAAGTTCTATCTTGACTTTGACCTTGTTTTATCCAAAGTGGAATGAAAGGAAAGGAAATCAAGGGGAATGAACATGAAATAATTTGAATTACTTCAAATCATAAAAAAATGTGATAATGTGAAAGGGATATAATATAGGTAAGTATAATTCCTTATCATAAGAATGTATGTAAGTGTAGGGAAACATGACAACATAGTTTATTTGTGCAAGTTTTAACCACAAAAAAAAAAAAAAAAAAAAAAAAAAAAAAAAAAAAAAAAAAAAAACTAAGGCTAAGAATATGGAGTCACAAACTTATAAACATTGCTTAACATTCTAAAAATAACACTTCGTTTGGTAAAAATGTTTGAAATAATATGTAGATTTTATGAGGAGAGCTTGGTCCTATCCATGGTCTTATACTACAACTCATAAAATAAAAATCCAAGTGGATGAAAAATGATATTTATGAGGAGAGCCTAGTCCTATCCATGGTCTTGTACTGAAACTCACAAAAGAAAAACTCAAGTAGGTGCAAAATGGAAAAATGTATTTGTGAGGAATGTCTAGTCCTATCCATGGTCTGATAATGTAACTCAAAAAATAAAGAAGAGAATGATTTTTTTTTGTAAAATAACAAACTCTTAATCAAGGAGAAAAAGTATGAAAAATAGATGTATGGAAAAAGGGTATTCATGAGGAAAACAAGGTCCTATCCATGGCATTATAATGCAACTCACAAATTAAATAAAAATAGAAACCAAATGTCCAAAGGAGGTGACTAAGGTTTGTGTAGAGAATAGATTGATAAAAAGGAGAGATCATTAGAGAAGTCCTGCAAGAAGTGTTAGTAGGACAATGTATAAAAATATGAAAAGAAGGGAAATATTTGAGAAAAATACTTCTTCAAAAATTTTGCATTAGTGGGTTCTTTAAAAACATGGCCTTTGTTAGTTTGTAGATAATAGGTACTAAGAGCAAAAATACCTTGTACTAAATAAGGGCCCCACCATTTTGGGCATATTTTCCTTATTTATCATTGGTGTAATCTAATTCGAGGACTGGATCACCAACATTAAAAGTAAGAACTTTGACCTTTTTATTATGTTATTTGGTGATATGAGCCTTGTATTGATGGTTATGTTGAAAAATAGATAAATGGTGTTCATCAATAAGGACTAAGGCATGAAGGCGAGCTTCACATAATTATTCATTAGGAATGATATCATGAAGAGATATATGTAAAGATGGGAGTTTGAATTTTAATGGTAAGATGGATTTAGAACCATATACTAGTGAGAATGGTGTTGCCCCAGTGTTAGTACATATGGTAGTATATTAGGCCCAAAGTATGGGATATGGATGAAGTTGCTCATCAGTATAGGTTTATCGAATGGTATTTTGTTGATAATTTTTTTAGTGGATTCAACTTAGCCATTACATTTTGGATGGTAAGATGTATAAAATTTATGGAAAATTTTAAATTTGGAACATAAATGTTTCATGTCCTTATTTTTGAAATTGCCACCATTATCAAAATTGATAGTATGGGGAACTCCAAAGTGATAAATGATTGGGTTAAGGATAAATTTAGAAATAGTTATTCTTATGACATTGAAAAAAGGCATGGATTCTACCCTTTTAGTAAAATATTCGGTAAAAGTAATGATAAAAACATGACCTTCTTGTGACAAAGGAAATTTAACAATGATATCTAATCCCCACATGAAGAATGGGCAAGGAGACTCTATGGTTTAGAGCTGAGCTTGTGGTGAATGGATTAAATCATCATGAAGTTGGCAAGGATTATACTTATTTGAAAAATTGATCGTGTCCTTCTCTAAAGTAGGTCAAAATTATCCCATACAAAAGTATTAGCATGATGTATCATGTTCGCTATAGTGATCAATGCAAATGTCCCTATGTACTTATTTGAGGAGAGGAGGAACCTCTTCCTACATTACACAATAGAGTAGAGTACCTTATGCATTATGGAAATAAAGGGTGTTTTATTGAAAGACATATTTAAAGGCTTGTTTACATATTCTAGTCTTTTCATGAGAATCCATGTCTGGAGGATAGGTTTGATGTTCAAGGAATGAGATGATGTTTTTGTACCATGGGCTTTGTCAAATAGTGACAACCTCAATGTGAAAAATGAGTGAATCATTTGGTTGCATATAAGAAGGTAGTTTTTTTATTTGCATGAGAAATTGGTAATCATTAAGTAATTAATGAGGATTAAATAAAGATGTTGAAGAAGTAAGAGAATCAATTATGGACTTTTGATCTCTTAGAATTGGCTCAATGGTAAAAGAAGCAAACTCTTTGGCAAGTGTGGTTTCTATTTGATCATAGGCAACTATATTTTCACTTTTACACTGATAATCACTATTAACCTAGTGGAAGATAAATTATGAGTCACCTAAAGCGTGTAGAGATGGGATATCTAAGTCAAGTGATGCTTTCATACCTAAGATGATAGATTCATATTCAACCATGTTATTAGTAACATAAAAATTTAATCTAAATGATAAATGGATGATCTTACCATTGGGTTTGTTAGAATATAACCTACCCCAGATCCTTGGAGTCATTTGACACCATTAAAGTAAAGGGTCTAGGTATCTTCATGCAAATCAATGGTAACTTCAGGGAGCTCTTAGATAACAACTTTAGATTTAGTAGTATCAAGAATGATATTGGTATTTTATTGATTATTTGTCTCTAAATCAGGAGTGAAATTATGGAAATAATAATTAAGGGAGTTATCTTGGTTAAAAAATTCAATATAAATAATGTTGTCCTCAGGGAGATTATCATGAAGGTGATTCATAGCTGGTATAGGTGCCACTTCAAGTTGGTTGGTGATAACTTGCCCTTTGACATATTTTTATGTAATAATTCAAAGGTCAAATTCCATCAAGAAGACCATCCATTTTCTAGTTCTATCTCTAGGTAAGAATGCTTTGGAGAAGAAATGATGAAGTGGATCAGAGTGGACAATGACATAAGTGGTTTGATAAATCATATAATAATGGAGCTTTTCAGTAATGAAGTAGATAACAAGGCAATCATGTTCTCTCTACTAGTATCATCTTATTGGGCAAGCACTGACCCAACTAATATTGGGTAAAAAAGGCATATAAGATTAAAAGATGGTCATTTGAAGGTGGTCGAAGGGTTGAAGGATGGATAAAAGATTATTTTATGTTATCAAAAGGTTTTTAGCATGAATCTATCCATTCTAGAGTATTACCTTTTTTGAGAAGGGAATTAACAGAGTAGATATGGTAATCCATTTATGGGATGAATCATCAGATTGACCTGATCTTTCTAAGGTAAGTGTGAATATAAAAAATGGAATGAGGAATGGGCATGTTGACTATAGTGTGGATTTTGACAAGATTGACATCAATACCATGAAGTGAGACTAAGAACCATAAAATTTTTCTAGATGTGATGCCAAAGACACTTGTATGGGTTAAATATAAATTTTTCTTTGATTAATATATCAAAAATGATAGCTAGATCAATGAAGTGTGTTATGAGACTCTTAGATTTGGCAATGAGGTTATCAACATAGGTTTCCACTATCTTGAGTATAAGATCATATAAAATGTGAGCCATGGAAAGTTGATAAGTGGATTTGTCATTTTGAAATAGCAACAGGTACCCCATTATGTAGTAAATTTTATTTTGTGTTGGTATTTTGGGGATATGTGAATTTGATTATAGCCTAAAAAATCATCCATAATTGACAACATTTCATATCCAATAGTTGAATCTATGATGGCTTGTATTGAAGGTAATGGGAAATTATCTTTTGGACATATGAAGTTAAGATTACAGATATTAATGCACATAAAAATGACCATGGCAACTTTTATATGAATGGGAACAATGTTTGATACCCATTCAGAATAGTCAAAAGGTTTAATAAACTTGGCATCCAAAAGTTTAAGAAATTTTTTGTTGTTTTTATTGGATGAGTTTGTCATTTGGGTAAGTGATGATGTTATGTACAATGATACTAGGGTTGATACCTAGCTTATCCTAATATTACCAAGCAAAGGTTTCATGATGATTATTGAAAAATAAGCTAAAGTTATCATGTTTTGTTTGTGTGAGTTCTTTAGAGACAATGATGGGTCTAGGACATGATGGTGTACCATATTTTATTCTTATTGTTTCTTCAATGAGCATAACATTTCTATCTTGGAAATGATATGGATTATTAGGAAGAGAATAAATAATATTTGTTTTAGGGTCCACACTAATAATGAAATTACTAAAATTATGAGCTTTTCATTTGAAGTTTCCAAGTTTATGATGTTATTATGGAAGTTGAGGTTTTCTAGCATGGAGTAACTCAAGTATGGCTTCATCACTAGGGAGCATGGGTAGGGGTCCATAGTATTCCACATCTACTTAAGGTCAATGATTTTAATACCATGGTGATCATATGTATAATATATTTATTGTATATCTATGGCTTTATCATCAAGGGTAATTTCAGGTGTAGGTGGAATTGTTGGTTGAGGTTGATTAGAGTCAACCATATTGGTAATAGGTGTATTAGGTTGTGTTTTAGATGGTGGTTCAGTTGAAGTGAGGTGGGTAGACTCAATGGTATTTATAGTATCATGGGAAGAAATGAGAGTAGGTAGATTTTTTGGTGATATAAAAGGTATATATGGTTCTAAAATTTATGAATTTTCTAGAGTTAAGATGTGTTTAACTACCCAAGGGGTATTGAGAAGTGGAGGATTAATGGGAGATACTTGACCTTCAGTTTCTAATTCACTATCAATTGATATATGAATAACATGGACATCACAATTAAAGGCATGCATTTTGGATAGTGTTTATTGATAGTGTTGTATATCCAAGTCCTGTGATTGAGCTTGAACCATGATATAGTTGATATAGTTGTTCATATTTTATCTCTAGAGAAGACTCAGAAGTAGATACACATAGATCACTAAATTTTTAGGGAAACATTGTTAAATGATATTGAAATAATTTTGCCACTCCATATTCATTACATGTGAAGTCATCTTATATGTAAGAAGCTTTGTGTGTATTGCATGGAGAAGTAAGTTTAATGATCTCATCGACTAGAGGGATGGTACGATCATGTGGTGACAAAGAAGGAGGAAGCCACTCTAAAATATAAGGAGGAAACTTAGTATTATTTCAAGTGTTTTTCAATTCATTTGGTTTATCATTATCAAAATAAAAAAGAGTGACATGTAAATCTAGATTCATGTTAATGAATTCACATAGAGGTGCACTATTAATTCATGGAATGGTTAGAATTTGATACTGAGATTTGGGGTTGGGTAGTTGAATACTCCATGGATTAGTATTAGATTCATGTTTATAACATTTAACATTGTGGATAAATTTAATACAATGACTACTTGAGGATGCAATAACCTTCATGTAATGTGCCCATGGATGACCTAAGAACATATTGTAGGATAGTGGTAAGTTGAGGACCATGAGCTTGATACATATGGTCTTGGGTCCAATAGTGATGGGGAGCCAAATACAACCAAGTGGTTTTTGATTTGTATTATCAAATCTTTAACATGTGAGATGAGTTTGATTAAGGTGATATTTAGTAAACCCAAGTTTTTGATTTAACCAAAGGGAGGTAACATTAATTATTGACCCTTCATCAACTAAGACTTTTTGAATAAGGGTGGTATTAATTATGATTTTAATGAAAAGAGGTGGATCTCCAACTTGAAAAATAGTTTCATCATTAATCATATCTTATTCAAGGAATTCTATGGAAGGTTTAGAAGAAGTATAAATAGTTTTAATAGTATGTACTTCTATCAGTGTAGGATCTTGAATAGGTTGTTCCACTTTAAGGGAAAGTGGTTCTTCAATGTCTTGTAATTATTACATTAAGAATTTGTGGTGATATAGAGAAGTATGAAATAACTCCATGAGGGGTATTTTATAAGGAATGGAGTTGAGCTATTCTAAGAAATTCCAATGAGATTTAGAATATGAAGAACTGACACAAGGTTTGGAAGGTAATTTTTTTGGTAGGAAGAGAAGTAGTTTGAGGTTCTAGTTATGGGAGTATTTCCTCATTTGTGTTATAAGGTATGGTAGTGGTATTTGTGTCTTTGAGAAGTTGTTTTTCAAGTGATGGTTTTTTTGGCTTAGTGATAGGATCTTTGTGGGTAGGTTTATGTTGATAATTAACTTTAGCTACATTCACATATTGAGAATTGGTATAATATTGGTCATAATCAATGTCAATTACACATATATACTCATTTGAATGTTGTGGATTGGAATTATATATTTTTTAGATGTTTAGAGGAGGAAGGTTTGGTAACTTATTTCTTCTGAGAGGCATTAACATAATCATGATGACGTATTTTGATCATAGCATCATGATTGGATGTATCTCCTAACATAAAAGAAACAAAAAATTTGGTAAGCCCATGACATGTTTCATGGCAATGACCCACATCAACATGAAACCAAATTTTTTTGTTAGGATCATACCTTGTAGGTGGATTATTGGTGTAAGTAAAAGGTTTAAAAGGTGCTAATAATTACTTCATTTGTTGAATAGTTAGGGGTGCATGGGAAGCTTGGGGGTTATCCACTATGGATACTCTTGGTTTTGTTTGAGGAGGATTTGCAATGATTGCATTAGTGCAGTTTTGGAAAGATCCCTTGATTTTTTTAATGTTGGGATCAAACTATTTCATAAGAAAGCCTTGCCTTTTAGCTCAATTAATGACATCATTTAGAGTTTGAGGATAAAAAATTTGAACCTTATATTGAAGGGAAGGTGTTAAGGTGGTTATGAATAGTTTGTATAAGTTATTATTATTCATGTTATGATTAACTTTGTGAGAAAAATATTTCCATCATTTAATAAATTCATGAGCCAATTCAGAAGGAGATTGTTTAACATTGATGAAATGGCTAAGACAATTTTTAGGAAGATCATTGTGTTGAATTTTTTTATTAGAGGATTTAATAAATCCTTGAGTTTCCATATATAATGTTTAGGGAGTTGATTATACCATTATAATACATCCCCTGTGAATGTTTTGACTAAAATTTTGGTAGTGGAAAAGGTATTAGTTTGAATCCACTCTTTATAAAGATTACCAAATGATTTAAGGAAAAATGCAAAGTCATTAGTCCCATCATATTTAATAGTTTGAGAGATATTTATAATATCAATAAAAATGATTAAGGGAGATAAAGGATCATTTTGAATATTTTGGACATCTTTTTGTGCATAGGGGGTTGGGGAATGATATTTCTTATTGCATCTCTAAGAGGTGGAGGAATAAAATTTTGGTTATTTTGGGGTAGGAAAATAAGAGGTTGATTGGCCATGTTTAATAAATTATGTTTCATTTGAATCATTTGAGAAGTATTATATGTTTACATAATATTCCTTTGTTTCACTATTTGTGCAAGAATTTGAGTGGTGTCAATTGGTGAAATGGGGTTATTAGTGTTCATAGGTGGATTGTTAGGATTGGTGGGAGGAACATTCCATGAATTGTTAATAAGGGATGGGTTGTTGGGTGGTGGGTTATTGGTGTTTAAAGCATTCCTTATAGGGTTATTGGTTAGGCTTGTGTAAATTACCTCTATAGTGTAATAAGGTGCTTTATAGAGAGATTTGTATTGAGAAGTGTGAAATTGATTTGATCCATCAAGATCATCGATTGGGGTAATTTGGGCCATATTGTAATCTAAAGATGAGGGGTGAGATAAAGTGTACCAAGAGTGAGAAACCTCTTGGGTAACAAGGGTAGGAAATAAAGTACATCTCATATATCATTTAAATGGATTAAGGATTTCCAAAAAGATTTTGATAGGGGATTTCATGATATTTGGAGTAAGAATCTAAGATTAGAGAGCAAAAATGAAAAGTAGGAGAAAATTTGACTAGATACAAAACACTATTAACTAGGAGGTATAAAGTCAACTGGGTCAACAGAGTTTGGAAGGAAGAGAAATAATTTTTTTTAGGAAAGGACATAGTAAGATTAGTTTAATGTGTTTAATGGGGAATCACTAGAGACCAACCTATGATAGACTGGATCAAATAGAATGACTATGTTCTGTGGAAGATAAAAAATGTATGATACATAATCAAGTGGGTCGATTGTGTTTTGAGGATAAAGATAGGTTTTGAAATTTATGACTCTAGATGATCTAGTGTTATTTTGTATAATAATTCAAATAAACACACATAAAATTGGGTCAAAATAGTCAATCTAGTTACAACACACAACACAAACCTAATACCAATGTTGGCCAATACAAGTTTTACAATACAACATATGATTATTAGAGAATGAGAAATAAAATATAAATACTAATCTATGTAGTAATTCTTGGATGTTTAAAATTATAAATTTTAAAAATAAATGTGATAGAGAGTTGGCTATAAAAAGGAACTAGAAAGATAATCTAAGGATGGTTTCAGGTAGTTAAGGTTGAAAGGGATTTGTATTAGTGATGCTACTAACTTGATATTGGGGCCAACCCCCTCACTTCATAATATTTTAGAAATAAGGGTGTCAGGTGATTTTTTAATATTTACCATCAACCACATATGTATACTCGACCAGAAAATTGAGTCAATTTTCCCCTTAATGATGAAATCCAAGTAGGTAGGCCTTGGGTAGAATTTATTTAATTATTTTTGATATTATGTGGTTCATAAGTGCATGAATAAAAGAAAAATAATGTGACTAAATAGATAAATTAAAACTTCCTATTTAGTCTATTTGTGTTACTCTAAGAAAGCAAGCAATAAAATGAAATATTATTTAATTATTAGCAATATGAGTTAATTCCTTGGCTTGAAGAGTATAAGGTCATTCAGATGACCAAGTATGAAAATAATACAAAACAAGATCAACTAGGTTGATTCTATCTATTAAAAATAAATCTAGAAAAACATAGTCAAATGAGTTGACTGAGACTCTTAGGAAATAATACAAGCTACAAAACTATGTCAATCCAGTCAACCTAGTTCGTTATAGAGTTATAATTTTATAGACTAAAAATGATGAAAAATTAGACTGTAATGAATAAAATAAATGACTAATATGGTGAGAATGAACTTGATAATATTAAAGATGATAAATTTGTTATTTTTATATTGTGCCTATAGATGAAGATTTTTAACTTGCTAACAGAATCGACTAGGTCAATTAAGTTTGAAAATCTATATATAAAGCAGCGAACTGAGTCAAGAAGATCAATCTCATTACCTATGGTTGAAGATGACCTATACAAATAAAAATAGAGTTGATAAAATTGACTATATGTTATATCTATGCACAAAAAATTAGTTTGAGTTGATAGATTTGATCTAGTGATGTAAAAATGAAATAAATAATACATGATAATAAATGAAGGCATGAAAGAAAACATACAAGGGTTAGTTCACATCAGATTCACCAAAATGTATACAAGGGAAAGTGATGCTGATCTACGTATCAATCCTAGCTCAGATAAGATAAATCAAACTAGCCCTTCTGCTTGTTGATACATCTAGACAATCTGGATCATGAACAATATGAATCTGCTAGACATAACTAAGGGATCTCTTACCATAAAATATCACTAGAGAGGGTTCCAAATCCTCTAGTCAAGCAATACCACATAATAACCCTAGTTAGGTCCTATATTTTCTTATCAAAGTAAATGACAAAGTAATGTAAATCTAATCTAGTGCTCACCAAAGCATGTAGCACAAAATAGGGATAATAAACATAAAAGTAAACATGCAAATAAGAAATTGACTCAAGTCAATATAGATATAATACTAATACATGGAGAGAGAAATAATTCAACATCCATTACTTATGCTACTTATATCTACCAAAATAAAGGAGTTAGAGTTATAAATGTAACCCGTTGAGGCTCAATATCTCCCTTGGCCAATGGTGATTTACAAGAGGTTATTGTGGTTTGTAAGGATAAAAAAGATAGGCTAGCTCTTGGCTATATGACTTATCCTATGCATCCAAAATTTTCCACAAGATAATATTCTTCTCTCCATGTGTAAACCTTAAGCTATGACTCCTCAAGTAGAATTTTAGAAGAGAAAATTGTAAAGAAGTGTAAATGAATGACTATATATATCTCTCTCTAATGAAAATGGCAAAAAATATGTGTTTATATAGGTGGATCTAACCCTAAACCCTTCTAAAGTTTTAGCTAACATAATCAACCCAATTGACCCTGATCTCAAATAAATAAATTAGTTAGGTCCTAAACTAGGTTAGTTGGGCTGACCTAGGCCCATAACATGATCATTTTGAAAAATGGGGTAGAACCATGTGATGTTATTTGGTAAATGATAAAAATAGATTTTGGCTTAGGTAGGGGCTGTTTTAGGTGGTGAATTATTTGGAGGAGTGTGTAAAGGAGGTGTGAAAGCTTAGGGAAATGTATAAGAGAGGTTTGTGTTAGTTTCAAGTGGTGGTATAGGGGATAACAATCCTGCAAAGCACCAATAATCTACCCACCCATTTCTTGGTGCATCTTTTAAGGCATGCACTCAGAGAGATTGAGACTCGATGGGTTCCTGTAAGAGAGAAATCATTAGTAATTGATAAAGTTTAAAAATATTGTGTGTGTATATATGGAACTAAAGCATGTATTTACCAATTATGCCATTCAAAAGATGTTGGTCCTCTATATGGGGATGATAATAAGCTAGTAGATGATGTGCATTGTATGTATAATGCACTTCCAATTTATCTATCATTTATTGAATTGTATTCTTAAGGAAAGGATAATTGAATATATTCATTATTATAATCTCACATAGTTGTGCCTTTTTACTATCATTATATTTACCCACATTAATGATGTTATCATCTATCAAATACTAAATCTTATGTTTTAAATAAGTGTATTTGTTGGTAGTATTCCCTGGTGCTTTATGGATCACAAAATGTATTATGATAAAATAATTTTAGAAGAGGATAACTCACATCAACCTATTTAATGGGTGGGAGTGATATAAGGTTTAATTCAAAATTTTTATCACCTTACATAGAGCTTCTATAAAGTTGGTAAACTATCTACTTAGAGAAGTTGATAATACAATATGTAGAGTAAGTTTTGAAACTGCATTCACTATCAAATTTTGATCACTCTTATTTTTTTTGGTCTCACCTCATATGGTGGCTTATTTAGGTTATTTTTATGAGAATTGAAAACTAGGTTGGTTATATATTTGAGCTTATTCATTTCCAATAACTTAACCTCTCTTTCCTTAACTATGTGACATAAATCCATGAATGATAGAAACTTATTAGACATAATATATTCATGTAAAGATGGAAGAAATGTTTATTTGAATATGTATTTAAATTCCTTATCAATCATATGATTCATCATCTTAGATAACATGGTCTTATATCATAAAAACATATTCTACAATGGGCTAGTTGGATTCTTGTTTGATTTGAGCAATCTGAGCATATGAATTCTTTTCACTTATATTAAATGAGAAATGTGCAAGGAACAAATATGCAAAAGGATTGAACATGTGAACTGATTGATGTGGTAAATTCTAGAATATTATTTTAAACTAATGGGGGATAACCTGGTCAATAACCTATTATTGGATGCACAATCCAAACATGCTATGTGAAATGCTCTCAAGTGTTGTTTAGGGTCACCTTTTCCATCATACAATGTAAGCTTAAGTGCCAAAAAACCAATTGGTAATGGCTATGTTGAAATATGAAAAGATAATGGAGTATGGAATAGAGTCTATGAATCAAGTTCCTGATTAGGTTTTAATTCACTTTGCTCCATTTGTAACACCTTAGTTTTTAGAGCTAGAATGGTTTGAATAAGGGATTGTTTATTAGGAATAGAATGTGTGATAACAACTGGTGGTGTCTCAAATGACTGAGTAGGAATTGAAATATTAACCTTCTAAAACCCTTGAGTTTCCCCCATAGTAGATGTTGGTATGAAATTTGTATGTGCAGATAAAGGTAAGGAACCCATAACATTGGATGTTGCAAGTGATTGAGTCATGCTTTCATTTTTTATTTCCAAAAGAATTTAAAAATTCATATGATAATCTAGATATTTTTCATGATTTTTTAATCAAAATTTCTTAATAATTTGATTTTTATCGATCTTTGGTTGTTCATCACCTATAGGTGGAATTACATATTGTTGTTCATCTTGAGAGTCAAGGTTGCTTGATTATACTATTCATGTTTGAAGTATTGTCATGCTATTATATATATTTAGTTTCTACATTAATATCTAAAGTTTATAATATACCCTTGTTCCTATCAATATTATGTTCCTTATTAAAATAAATATGAGTATGCTTGAGTACCATTTAGTCTAGCACTTTTTCTAAGAGAGTAAAAATGACTTTATTAGATTGCATAAAATATGATCTAAAACCTAGAATATTATTGTTAAATTTTGTTTATCAAATCTAAAAACCTTAATAAAAAATTGGAAATAATAAAAATAAGGAAATAAACCCTAGTAACAAGGATGGTTAGGATTTTCCAAATTCAATCAATTTATGGGTTCATTGTATTCATCTAAAAATTAAACAATGATACATTTCTGATACGACGTCCAATGATGATCTAATGGTCTCCAAAAAATACTTAGAATCAATCCACTCTGACATTATTTTCCTCTTTTCTTCTCATTTTAGTCTTTTCAAACCTTTAAAATTGCATTCTTTGAGTTTTTTCCTTAGTCTATGAAAAACATCCTTCATGACAGAATCACCACTTTCTGTGACGTAAACACCAATATCCATTAAAAACTACCCCATTGGTGACACTTAAACCTCTAAAGTTTTGTAATCATCACTGAAAAAGTGTCATTTTTTTGGTAGTTTAGTAATCAACTATAATAGTTTTATTATAGAATATGGTGGTATCATTATGGAAACTGATAGTTTTACAATCATCACCTAAAAATAGTAGTGGTTCCATCATTGTTGATCAATTTTTAAAAATAGATCCCAAGAGTTTATTTTTTCACATCTTTTACATGTTTTATTTGTATTTTATTCTTGTTTACTTTGATTTCACTTTATGACTACCCAGATCACTCCCACTCTTATTTTAATCACTCCCCATCCTTTCAAAGTGTAATTTTTAGTTAACCAACAGTTAAACTCACCCTTGAAAGCTCCATGTTTCTTCTACAAGTATCCTAATTTTATATCTAAATTTTACATTAAATATTGATGATTTAAAAATATATAGAACCCTAGCTTTCCTACTTTTAGTTTTAGAAAATATTTTTCTCTAGCTTTGGTCATCTTCATGGTCACTCTACACAATTTTTGGAGAGGATAATTCATACGAATAAACAACCAGTTCTTTCCTATCTGTGAATTAACCCAACCACTATTCAATTGATCATCTTATTAAGTATTGTGTCCTTATTTAATTTTTTCCCTTTCATCCATTTATCAGAGAGTTTTAAGGGTTGTGATTGAGAAATCAAGGAGATAACTAACTAAGGATTACTTATTTACTAAAAAAAATCTTTGCCTTCATTTGGTCATCATAATTGATTAGGTTGGGGGTTTTAATTTCTATATTTGATTCATTAGATTAAATTATTTTATCTCATTAATGGTTTATTAGATTAGGATCAACATTTAGATACAAAAAAGTAATTGAAATTAACTCTCCTCTTCTCTTTATTTTGCATTAAAAACATAACTTAGATTTTCATTAATTACATTTACATCATAACAACCTTTTAAACACATAGTTTACATAAAAATCTAGGTTAAATCATAATAAACAAAATCACTTAATTTTTTGAAACAATTCATTTTCAATTTTAAATAAGCTTGCATTCACAAACAAGCATTCACACACATACCTAGACAACTTAGACAAAAGAAATTTTGCATCTTAAATATGATTTTACTCATTTGCACAAGAAAATAACATTGTTATATTATCAGGAAATTATAAAATTTTACTTGATTTCATTTCATTCCAAATAATTTATTCTAGCAAATAATTATTCAAATATTTCAAAACTAATTTCTAGCTTGCATGTGTGAAAGGTAATTTATGAATTCTTGGTAAGTGTGCTTGCCATGGTTTTAAAATTAGGTTTTACATTTGAATGTTAGGGAATCTCATTTGAATAGTAGTATATCATAATATTTACAAAAGAAAAATCTAGAAAATAAGGTTAGATCATGTAGATTGCATTAGGAAAATTATCTTACAAATTAGGAAAAATTAGTACTTGCATATTTATTTAAGATCTTTAGTTTTAAGTTTGAATTCATCCAAAACATTGTAAAAGAAAAAATAAAACATTATAATTTCATTTGATTTCAATATTCATTAATTTATTACTATCAATTTTTTCATTTCAACAAATAGTTTAGTATCATTTCATTTACAAATATTGTTGGACCCCAAATTTTGTAACAATATATTTTAAGTATTTTAGAGCCATGGCACAAAGATGAAAGGGCATGAAAGAAGTACATAGGACCTTGGCATAGGAGATAATGACATGGAAGAAATAAATAGGGAATAATAATTCATAATACCTTGGCATAGAAGATCAAGTTGGGGACAAGGAAATGAAAAATGAAGAACATAAGATGTAGTTCTCAGAAAAACAAAAGACTAGAAAAAGGGCACATAAAGTGGAGGCCATTACAAATTGGTTCATAGAAGCATCAAAGATCACTCAAACATGAATATAACATTGATACATGAGAGAAGAGGAGCATAAAAGTAAATATCTAGCATAAAGAGAATATATAGGGGATGTTAGGCCCAAATAAAAGGAACTTAATTGTAATGGCTCACCATGACTTCTTTTTATAGAACAATCATTGGCTTGTAATCTATAATTTATTAATGATGTAACTTGAGAAGGGGTTATCTTGTGTATAAATACTCCTTAACTTTGATTAGAAAGTGTTGTTGGATGTAGATGTGAAATTGTCATCATGATAGGGATATGAAAAGATTGTTTAGTGAATGAAGTACCTTTGTAAACTTATCAAATAAGATCAATCTAACTAATACTTTTTCTAAGAATATTTATGTGTTAAATCTCTTTGGTGTTAATTATACTTTTATGATACTAGATAAGTACATGCACTATGTGAATGCATCAAATGTATAACTATAGAGTGATGTATATAGTAACAATGATTAAATGTGTTATCTCAAATACCTAGTTAAAATTTGTCTATCCACCATCATGCAACATAATCAATTGGAACCAGTTTAGGTTTCATGCCTTGGGTGAGTGTGCGAGGTCACTCATGTGATATGCTTATGTAATAACACATAAAATTATTCCTTATTCTAGGCACATAAATAGTACTTAGTCATGCGAATTTAAGGATAAAAGAACCCAAACATTTTGGTTCCATTATTGGGACCCACTATAATTTTTAGCATGATGGTACAAAGATGCTCGAGTGATTATCTTTGGAAAATGTTGAGTGCTAGGTTGGTACTATAGAAAAGAAATTTTTTCTTTAGTATAATGAATTAGGAATTTATACATGCCCATGGGTAGAGTAACATCTATATGATTATTTATATGAAACATTCTTTTTAGAATTAACCATTCATTTTCATGTTTAGATTTTGGCATATGCACAAGACCATTCAATAAATTATAGATGAAAGGCTCCTTAGTCAGTAGAGCATCAAATAGCCTTAGTGAAATTGAAATCTACCCAGACACATGTAATGGATGTGTGGTGGAAAGGAGATCAAAATCTACATATTAGAATACACTGTCTCTACATACTCTTATCCAGAGTAAGCACAATTCAACTTTTTGAGGGAACCATGCGAGAAGTATCTCAATAAATTTACTTTAGAGATTAAGAAACTTATGGTTTATTCTAAAATTCGGAAATTTCCTATGGATGGATAAACTCTCTCATACATGAGCAACACAACTATTGGGGAAATGGAGGGGTATGCAATAGTATGGGATTGGTAGTTCAACATGGAAGTCAATTGATTAAAACTATGGAAGTTTAAGTATGATGAGGATAAGCACAAGACTATGAGAGGAAATGATATCAAGGGAAAAAGAGAGGATATTAGAAGTGCCATGAGAATCTGTAGGAGGAAAGAAAGGCATGGTGGGTACTCCCTAACCATGGGTCTGTGCCCTTCACTAGCATAGGTACACGTAGAAGAATTGGGACAAGAATTGATGATAGTAAAACTCAATCCAAATAGACCTAATTCCCCCACCAAAGTGCATGCTCATGCATTTGAGTTTGATAAAATTCTTGTAATAAATTAGATACTAATAGTGCAAAATCTAAAGTCAAATATGTAATTGAGTTCATAGAAGAATCTTTAGGAGTACAAGTTCAAAATAGCAATTTACCATTAATATTTAATTTTTTATTGTAAGTAAGACCTATGACTCACCTTGGAATGCTAGGTGGACCAAATGTAAGTAGTGGGAAAAATATAATCCTGATGATAACTACTCAACCTCCTTAAGCACCCATTATTTCTAATGCACCTATTACTACAAGAGGCATATGAGGCAGTATGAATGGTAGTTCTATTGGAGTTGTAAGATGATCATGAGGTGAATCGAGAGGATTTGGAGGACCTAGGAGACAAGGTTTAAGAGGAAATAGAAGAGATCCATAACAAGGTCCACTGTAACCACCTAGTGTACCTAAATTCTACTATGAGATGACACTTCACTTGCCTGAATATCAAGGTGTCGAGAATGCAATAAAACATGTTCACAAGTGTGAACTCATTTAGTAAGTGTGGGGTATACATTATACTGAGTGAAAGGCAACTTAGTTTACCACTATTTTATTATATCATGTACATAAATGGTATCAAAATTTTGATCCTCAATAAGCCATTATGAATTATGAACTGTTGAAGACTACATTCCTTTAGGAATTTGATATCCCTAAGTTTGAGCATTAAAATATTACTAAATAAAAGATATCAAGCAAGATCTCACTAAGAGTGTGCACATGTATTATGCACATTTCAAAACACTTATTTTGAATCTATCTTTTATATTAACCCAACGTAGCATGTTCAGTGATTTGTGGGAGGTGTATTACTTCCATTTGGATGAGATTTATCCTACAAGACTTTCATTGAACCATGTAAGGTATTGGAAGCCTCCCTCTACAACAAAGCCATGGAAAATATAGATATAGGGATAAATCCACTTATGAAGGCTCAAATTAATGGTATGGATTATTAGTTGGAGAAGCTTACAACCAATAAGACTCATGACACCCATAGTGGCTTGTGGTGTGTTAACTATAAATTAGAAGGCCATACCAGGATCAACTGTCCATAGAGCAATGTTATATTATATTAAAATAGTCTTATGAGATTTGAAAAGAAGATTATGATGTAAGGAGTTTCCCATTTCTTAAGAGTGCCACCCATTCCAAAGTGTTACTATAATGTAAAATATTTGATGCATATACACATGATACTAATGACTACCAGGAAATTAATGAGATTCATGAAGCATGAATGTGAGATACTTGCCAGAATTATATAGCTAAAAAATAGGAGGTTGGTGGAAGTCAATATTTTAGAGGTTAAAAGAATGAAAATTGATGTGAAGGTGGTCATTTTACACCTAAGACATGTTACAAGTGCATATCCCCAGATCATTACTAGTGTGACTGCACAATTTATCCAACCTGTGCCTTTTGTAAAAAATGAGCATTGCCTAGAAGAATGTCCTAATTTGTATGCTGCTATTACCAAAGAATGAAATGATAAGAGCATATGGATGATATATATTAAAAAAATACAAATGATTAGTAGAAACCATGCCCTACCACTCCATAATATGGACCCAAGGTAAATATTACTATATGAAGTGGCACTCATTCCCAACTAGTTTCAAATCCACCACCTCAAAAGGTTTAGTGTGAAGAACCTCATGCACAACACTATCCAGATGTTCAACATTAGAAAGAAGTGTTACACAACATAATGGCCTTGGTATGATAACTATAAGGTGAAATTAAATTCTTAAAGGACAAAGATGATAACATGCATGCCAAGATGCAAAGAAATATGGTAACCATGGATTTAGGGCATGATGGGTTTCAAGAGCTATGCAAACTCTTCATTAATAAGGATATCACCCCCTCCTTAAAAATTGGTTATGGAAAAAAATGGTAAAGCCTTCGAAGGATTGTATTTTGAACCATGTATGACAACAAGAGATACATATTCAACCAAATCTATAATGTGATAAAGACATCATGCATCCATTAATGTCTGGATGATCCATGATATCCTAGTGAACACTATCATGGAGGTTAATGTTATAACTAAAGACACCTAGAAAAATATGGGAAGCCCCACTTTTTAGCCTTCCCCACATGTTTTTTTAATGGTCAATAAGACTCATACATTACCCATTAGCATTCTTAAAGATGCCACTATTAAAATCTTGGGTGTTGCATTTGAGGATGATTTCAAACTAACTGAGCTTGTTGAAGCTAATGATTTTATACTTCTCTTAGGTATACATTAGTTCTATGAAAAAAATGATGACTTTTATTTTAAGAAGCATTACATCAAATTTGAGAATGATACTTAGTGCATAGTCATTCCTCTTTATAATTACCAAGGACCCCCTTTATAGAACCCATTTATATTGACGAGTATGTCAACATAATTTATAACATCACTACCCATAGAAATGAAAAATTTGGATCTAACTCCTGATGGCATATTATGATGGGAAGATGCATAGTCTATTTTTGGCACTACTAGTATCACTTATGAGCAATGGGCTCAAGGCACATATGATTTAACTAGGCACATGCATGGTGTCCTTTATAGCTACTTAATATCCCCTTCAAAGTTAGCCTAACACCATAAGAATTTTCATCTAATTGGACTACCATGGTTGAGGTTGGAATATTAATATCAATTCCATGATTAAATTAAGGTAAGGGAGTATTTTAAATAGCTATAAGATTATTATGTTGATTAAGATGAACATTTACATGCACTCAATTTTTTCTTCAAAGAAATTCTGCTCGATGGTGGTCTACCCATAGATACTAGTTACACACATGGGAACAAGTACATGCATCCATGAATTATCACTTACAACATGAAAACCATGTTTATTCCACCCTGAGCTATGGTTGGATTGCTTCCATAGAAGACCATATAACATCCTGTGAAACATTTTAGAGTGCCAAAGATATGTTTTTACGAGAAACCTTATGGATTCATTCTTTTTATTGTACTCTATATGCTTGGGCTAGAGTATGGTATATCCATCAAGATAACCATATAGATATAGATAACTAGCACCACATTAGACATGGTCTACTTACAACATTTTCATTTTCTTCTTCATGAATAGATTTACATTTATCCTTAAAGAAATTCATTAGGTAGTTGTAGGAGATCAGGGACCAGTTGAAGACCCCATATAACATATGCATGGCATACCTGAGGACAACTTTCCCATATTCCATGAACATGATAATACTACCATGGATTGGTTAGAACCTAACTCTCAATCAAAAGATGCACATCAGGAATAAATATGGTAGGGCAAACAAAAGGTTGTATATCAAGTTGATGAGGGAACCAATTTTGATCCACCACAACTATAATTTGACCACTTAAATATGAAAATGGAATATGGGGCATGTGATGTTAGAGATATAATGTAGTCTGAGTAGAAACCATATTCCATACCACTTCAAATGGTTTACCATAATATTGGGATGGAGGACACAGCCAAAATGGCCATTGTGAGAAATTACTGGTCTAAGGTTGAGTTAACCAAAAATTTTGAACTCTTACAGGAGTATCAATACATTTTACCATATAAATACATAAAAATGAAGGGATTTCATCCATAATTAGGTAATATGAACATCAAGTCAGTTGAAGGTGCTTGGCTAGTGATAAAATGACCATATTAGATAAACCCAAAACTACATGCTTGAGTTAAAGAGAAATTGATAACATGTTATGCATTGGAGTTATTACTACCATTAATGAATCTAAATGGGTTATTTCAATGGTGATCAACATCAAGAAGGATGGTCACATTCAAATTTTTCTAGATCACAGTCTACTCAATGATGTATGCGTAACAATCCCTTTCCCAACACCTTTCACAAAGGAAATTTTGGAAGGTGTTGCTAGATGTGATATCTACACTTCACCAATGAATTTTATACATATCATCAAGTCTAAATTACTAAGGAAGACAAGTCAAAAATGACCATTGTAAGTGAATGGGGTTTATTTTTCATATAATGTTATGCATTTTTGCCTCAAGAATGCACCAAAAATTATCTCACTCATTATGGTGGAAGCCTTCAAGGAGTTTATCCACAAGTTCCTTAAGGGGTATTTAGATGAATAGACTATATATGGTTTAGTAAGTGATCACTATGATAATATGTGCCTCATGCTCAAGATTTGTTGTCAACTTTAGATTTCCTTGAATCTAAAGAAATGCATATTTTCCTCCCCATTTAGGATTCTATTGGAACATTATTTTATGGGATGGACTATTGGTGGATTTGACTAAAATTATGGTCATTATCCAACTCCCACTGCTAACTACTCAATGAGAGGTTTGTGCATTCATCTCACATAGGGTGCTATCAAAAGTTTATTCAGGGTTATGCTAACATAACTACATTAATATAATAACTACTCAAGTATAATGACCTATTATTATGGATAACTCAACACCAAAAAATGTTTGAGGCCTTGAAAGAGAAATTTGTGAATGCACCTATTTTCTCGTTCTCAAATTAGACCCAACCATTTCATGTACATGTCAATGCTTTAGGCATGGTAGTAGGCACTATCCTATCACAACTTGGTAAGTAGCTAGAAGCTGACACCATTAGAATGAAAATACTCTATGATAAACTATGAAGCCTTGTCCATGGTTTATGCACTTCAAAAGTTTCACCAATACTTGTTAGCCAACCCATTTATCTTATATATAGATCATTACGTGCTCAAGTATTTGGTAAATAAATAAGTATTGCATGAATGCATCTATTAATGAGTTGTCCTCTTTTAGGATTTCCAATTATCCATGGTTATAAAACCAAGTAAAGTTAATTTTGGCACATACCACCTCTCACGTGTTCAATCTAGTGAACCACCACATATCATCAAGGATGATTTACCTGATGTAAAACTCTTTCAAGTTACGTGCATACCCAAATAATTGGAGGAAATTATGATTTTTTAACCATAAGATTAGCACTATAACAACTTAACACCCAAGAGAAAAAATAGTTATCTATCCATGCTTCCCTTTTATAACTTATTAGAGGAGACTTATATAAATTGGGGCATGATGAGGTTTTATATAGGTGCATAATGCAACATGAGTGCATGAAAGTATTTTAGGAGGTCCATGAGGGTGTCTCAAGAATATATTATACTAGTGACACAATTGATAAAAAGGTCCTACTAGTTGGGTTGTGGTAGCCCACCTTATTCAAAGATGCTAAAGCTTATGCACACTAATGTGATATCTATCAACACGTAAGTAAACCAAATTGAATAGATGATATGCCTCTTCATCAAGTGATTGATTATGAACCTTTTGAGAAATGGGATATTTATTTTATTGGCCTCATTTAACCTAATATAAGATGGATTTCCATGTGTTACATCATTAGTGCCATAAACTATCTCACACACTAGGCTAAAGTAACACCCACACAATATTCTACTACTACTACTACTACTACGACTACTACTACTACTACTACTATTACCATATTTCTATGGGAAAATATCATCACAAGGTATAGATGCACCTTAAGTTTAATAAGTGATTATGTAACTCACTTTCTCAATGAAATAGTGTGCATTATCTTGGATGAATTCATGATTACAAACCATAAGACCACATCTTACCACCACCAAGATAATGGCATAGCTAAAGTCTTCAACAAGGTTTTGGGTAATACACTGACCAAGATATATAACATTAGTTGCATTGATTGGGATGATGAAGTTTTATTAGTCTTATGGGTTTATCAAACCAAATAAAAAATTCTAAATAAGAGTACTCCTTTTAACTTTATATTTGGTGCTGAAATAATTTTACTAGTGGAGTTCGTTATGCTTTCATTATGTATTTCATGCATGGGAAGACTAGATGAAGAATAATCCATCAAAGCTTGAATGGATGATTTACTTTAGTTATATAAATCACAAATTCTTACACACTAGATTCAAGGGGTTGAAAAATAAAAACAAAATTCCTAGCATGACTGACACATCAAAATAAAAGTTTTTCATCCTTGTATACATGTATTGGTCTATGATTCAAAATTTGCATGCCAACTAGGTAAACTATAGATCTGGTGGAATTGTCCTTTTATCATTCATGATATCCATCCAATAGGTGCCTATACATTAAAAATATTAGACGGACAATTCATACCAGGCCATTTCAATGGTAGTTGGCTACCATTATATGTAATTCTTAAATTCTCTAAAGAAGGCATTTACCACTCGTTTAGCTTAGGACAATTTAATTTTCAAAGAAGTGTGACATTGGTTGCATGCCTTAGACTATGATTCAAAATTTGTGCACCTTTTGTAATTTATTTTTGTCACTTTTTGATGCTCTTTGGTATTTATCACTCTATTTCTCTTTCTTTCTTTACATTAATTCCATTGAGTTATGACATGGAGGACCACACACATATTTTAATGTGGGGTAGGTTTTAAGGGTGGATAAGTTACTTAAGTTAAAAGTGTGCAAGAGGAGGCACATAAAGGAAGCATGTAAGAGGGGGCACATGAAGGATGCATGCAAGATTGGGCATGTAAACTAGGAATGCAAAAAAAATATGACAAAGAAAACACTGTTATAAAAATGGGTTAAAATAGAAAAGATAGTTTCTCATGAATAAATTGAGAAATTTGAAATTTTACACCTGACATGCACTTCAAAAAAGGTGAAACAATTGTTGGAGAAAGGATGGAACATGAATTTATTAATGATATAATCACATAATTGGAAAACATGTAAAATATGTTGATTGTTTGAGGTATTAATGGTTTAAGTGATTGACAATGGTTTGGGGTTGTTAACGTAAAATATTTATTTGCCTATAAAAGACTTTGAGACATTCCATTTTTATTTTTATTTAAAAATTATAAGTGATTGTAGATATCAAATAAAGTGTGAAAAAGTGATAATATAAGGTGACTACACATTATTTTTAGGGAAAAATGTGAAGCAAAGATTGTGGTAAAGAGCATTCAGTGAAAAAAGTGGCAAAGTGATCATAGGAGTGGGTATGAGAGAAGTTATAGGTTGTAGATGCTACAACATCCATTAGAGGAGATTGAAGTAGGAAACTAAAGTATTTTGGGTCAAGGTTAAAAGAAACAAGATGTATTCATTTATAAGAGTTGTTCGGTCATGCATTAATGTTTGGGGACCCTAATTGGTGATGAGGCCAAAACATAAGGGTAGGAAAAAATATCCACTACCAATCATTCTTGAAGTAGAGAATCATGAGGGTGAAAAATAAGAAAATCCTATGTTTGTTCACAAATAAGGATCTAGTATACACAATGCATGTGGTGAAGACCCCATAAAATTAGTATAAGAGACATCTAGTGGAGAGACACTAGAAATGGTGCATATGGGAGAGAAGGATGACACAACACCAACACCCTCAATTATAATGCTCACCAAAATAGAAATGAAGGTAACTTACAATGGGACTATTGGGTGGAGTAAAATAACACCAAGAATGAGATCACCTATGATCTCATAATTTATAACTTACTGGAGGATGCAGGGTGCTCCAACTCTTCCAACTACCATATTTTGGGAAACCATAGGAGGTGGTTCATTTTTTAATTTTACACATTCATGAAGATTACCTCCATTTTTTTGTGTGTAGAATGAGGATCACACCTTAGTGGATCAATAAGGTAACTGCATTACTCTATTCTAGAGTAGATGTCAATGTAGATCTCAATGATCAGGTAATGATTGAGCACATGATGTCTATGCTAAAATACAAGAAAGAATGCCATGCCATGTATATAGTAAGTCTTATAGATCCCATTATTTAGGTAGATGTATGATTGGCCTCAAATAATCTAGGAGGTGTAAACACATGGAAGGAGGGATATATGGCCCACCTCTATATTATCAACCAAATGGTAAAGGGAACAAAGTACAACTATTCCCAATTCTTTATGGATAAAATTGAAGAAGATGCTATGAATGCACACTACGTACCCAATGACAAATTTACATGGGGAAAAATTCTAATTTTACTTGTTTTTTATGAGATTAGCATTCCATAGCACTCTAAAAAATAATTAAAGTGGGCGTACCCACTAGAACATAAATCCCCTGTCAAGAGATTCAAAGAATTCAATGCCTTAGAACCATCACACCCTCCTACAAAGCAAATATGAAGGGTTGGTTTGATGACATGAGGGAGGATTTTGGGAATGAGTGGTGCATACCAAATTAATTTCCTATATAGATGGGAACCTATGTTGAGTTTGTTATAAAGCAACACTATTATCTTATGTGAATTTAGATGGAAAACACTGACAACTTATCAAGATGGTTCAAATTTCCTTACACATTCACTACTAAATATTTCATAAACTCTATGAATCACATTATAGATGCATGCCCTATAACTATTGATGCATATAATATTGAAGTTGAGATTCACACTCTTCATAATATTTATGTCTATCAAGGGAGGCAAGCATATGTAGAGTGACACGAGTATGATAAGAATGATATTAATCTTTATAAGATAGTAATATAAGGAAATATCTAGGTGATCTTCTATATTCTCAAGCCACAAAGAAGAACATCAGGAATCTAAGAGGTATTAAAGGAACTATTATCACCTCAATCATGAACACACATAAAAGAAAGGGCATGAATAAAAGAGAAAAGGCCAAGACCTAAGGCCACTAGTTCTAGTATGGCATCAAAACAACCTAAGGTTGCTATAAAATTACAATGATAGGATTTATTGCCAATAAGAGCCCAAGGCTTGCTTCCAAAAAAAGAGGAAATCGCTACATCCCAACTAGCTACCTAGTCAGAGTTTGAGCTTGAAGCACTCTAATTAGTGATTCTTAGAATAGGTGAAGCATCTATGGAAGCACAACAAAACATAACCTAACTATGAGTAAAAAATGGACATTAAAAGTCTAAAACTTGAAGAAATAGAAACACAAGGCCCCATCATAGACCTTAACACTGTTACCAGTGAATAATGAGAAAAAATTCCTAAAGTTATTGATCTAGAGTGTGATCCCAAAAGGTCAAGGAACCTATGCAATAGGTAGAGCAAAAATAATATATAAATTAGGACCCTCCCATTTGTACCTCATTCTAATAAGGTATAATGAATAAGAAACTATATTTATGGAAGTTTTTCCCTGAACATGAGTCTACTACACAAAATTTGGTGAGTTGTCCTTTGAAATAGAGGTATATCATGATGAAGGCCTCTTAGAGATCCAAAAATATAGAACTAATATAAGCCCATACATGGCTGATGTTTCAGATGTGCTTTGGGTAGATCCCCTAAAATGTTCTCTAGCTCAAGCAAGTACAAACCTCATAAAGTTTTCCCTAGAGATTTATAGGCAAAACATTCTTCATAGCCATGATTTTGGTCAACTTCACTACAAGAATTGGGAGGTTATCTACATATATAGAGAAGAGTATACATGAATATGCAAGCTTGAGGAATAAATTAAAGTGCTCAAGCATCAATAAGATGTGGCTAAGGCATCTCGACTTAAGACATTAGGCCTTTGTCAAATAATTTTGAGGATTGAACTAACACTCATAAAGGGTATTCCCATTATTGGTGAGGCCATTAATAAATTGGAAATGCTCGTGGACCTCCTCTTAAATAAATGTAAAAACATGGTGGATCCTCAACAAAAAAAGATATGGAAAACTGAATATTTTACAAAGGTAATAGAAATCTACCACACATTTTTGAATAAACTGAGTGCCACTATTCCCATCATTGATGGAGTTTTTGTCAACTTGGCATGACCAAGTAAAATTTTAGAAGCATGATTGCTATCTGAGGAAAAGCAACACTAGCAATTGGTTGAGAATGCATTAAATATCAAAGATAAGGCCAAACATGTGAAGGTATCCCAAGATGTCAAAGAATTATAAAAATAAATAAGTACCCATCAGTAACAACTGAATGCTAGTTTATTAGTGCTTTGAGGACATGTTTTAGTGGATGTTGGGGAACTCGAGGAAACTCACAAAGCTTCAAATATTAAGCTTGATATTTTGACAACTCAAGTAGACATTTTCTTAGAGTATCTTGAGAAGATGAAAATATTGAGAGGAGACATGGAAGTTATTACTTCCAATCTGTAGATGGCCCTCAACTAGTGGGAGGATATCAAGTGCCAAGTATAATAGGTAGGTCCAAAATATTTGTTATCTAATTAGAATACAACATATTCTGAGATGGAATATCGATTTAGTTTGAGGTGATGTTGGACCCCAAAATTTGTAACAATATATTTATAATTATTTTAGATCCATGGTGCAAAGATGCAAGGGTGTGAGACTAGTGTGGAGGACCTTGGCATAGGAGAGTATGAAAAAAATAAATAAATAAGGAAAAACATCGTAGAATACCTTGGTATGGAAAATAAAATTGTGAAAGATAAGGAAACAAAGAATGAGGAACATAAGAGGCAGGACTCATAAAAGTGTAAAATTAGGAAAAGGGTGCAGAAAATGGAGGCAGTGGCAAAGTAGTTCATATAAGCATAAAAGATTAATTAAGCAAAAATATAGCATTGATTTACAAGAGAAGAGGAGCATGAAATCAAATATATATCATAGAGAGAGTATATAGGGGTTACAAATCTTTAATCAAAAGGAACAAAATTATAATGGCTCATCATGACTTATTTTTCTATAAAAATCAATTCTTTTTCATCTACAATGTATTAATGATGCAACTTGACAAGTTTTTAGCTTTTGTATAAATACCCCTTAGATTTTATTAGAAAGTGTTTTTGGATGTAGATGTGAAACTATTATATAAATATGGATTTGAAGAGATTGTGTATTGAATGAAGTACCTTTGTAAACTTATCAAATGAGATCAATGGAACTAATACTTTATTTGTGAACCTTGATGTGCTAAATCTCTTTGGTTTTAATTCTACTTTTATAATATTAGATAAGTACATGTATTGTGTGAATACATAAAATGGTGAACTCTAGAGTGATTTCTATAGTAACAATGATTAAATGGGTTAACTCAATCACCTAAGTAACAATTGTCTATCCACCATCACATGGAAAAATCAAATGAGAACCAGTCTAGGTTACATGCCTCAAGTGAGTGCATGAGGTCACTCGCATGATATAATAACAAACTAACATGTTATATTATTAAATTTTATAGGTACACAATTAGTACTTAGTCATATAGAACTAAGGATAAAATAACTCCAACAAAAACCTTGTGAAAATGTGCACAAGTATCAAGAAAATTTCCATATAAAGCCTTGTCAAGATGAACACAAACATAAAATCTTGATCACACCTTTCAAAATATCAATTAATATCCTTAAAACACATATAAAAAATCTAAACACATAATAACTATTCAACCAATCTTTTTTTACCATTGGATGACACTTATTGAGCATCCCTATCCTTATATAGCAAGTCCATTTCTTAGAATGTCAACACCTATTCCAAAAGATTCACTTCAAATTCATATCAATTTTTAACTCAAAATTCAAGTCTTTTATCCCACCCATGTCTTATATATTATCCTTTTTTGGGTTGAATCCCTATATGAATGATATAGTTCCATAGTACTGTTAGTAGGACCCCTTTGTACTTTTACCTACTAAGTAAATAACCTTCAAATCTGAGCCTTCTATATTCTATTTCCTTTGTCCTCAAGTTTATCCTTGTCCTCTTTTAGTCAGGCTATCCATAATCTTCCATTACATTGATTGTCTCAACTAAACCTTTGTTGGTGGATAACTTAGTGTGCCACTTTCTATGCGTATACAAATTGGTGAACCCAATGTAAAAGACATCCTTTCATGTATCCTTATTTTCTCTCTTCTATCCACTTTTGTTTTAATTCATATTATAAAAGTATGATATACTCCCTAAATATGTATGGTTAGGACAACTTTAAGATAATTATAGACTTTGAAACCTATAGGAGGATCTTTCAACCTAGCAATAAAGTCTCCCTTCATAATTGGAATAATAACACTCCATAAAATGTGGAATATTAATATCAAAACCACCTTTTTAACTCACAAACTAGACAAGGGTAGTGATGCATGAGATATGGATATAAAAAATCTATCAGTATTCACCCTCACTCTAACAACATGTCCATCTATGGAACTAAGACCAACACTCACATTGTAACTTGACCATCTATTATCTCACAAAGCCCATATGCCTAAAGTGCAGTAAGATATGACCAATACATTAATATAATCCACAAGTTGGAAGACATGTTAAGTAGACTAAAAATTCCTTTTCATCCTTCTCTCAATAACCAAAACATCACCAACCCATTATAGTAACACCCAATGGATCCTCTAGAGGACTCTAACCTAAATCAATCTATTGGTGGCCACCAAATCATACCTCTTGAAATTAATACTAAAGAGGTCACCAGAACCACCATTCCTTATTTCTTTAATGAAATCATCTCAACCTTCATGGGTCATGTTCAACATTTAGAGAGTAACCAAGCCTCTCTAAATCAAGGGATAACCACTAATCCTCCTAGCTAGGGCCATCCCTATCTTATTACTTCTCCAATAGTGACTTAGCAACCATCATTATACCTATCTAACCCACCTCTTGTAAATTATGCCTCAAGCCAATATCCCTGGGACATCTTTACTCATGGCATCTCACAATACTATGGAAAGTGTCTAAACCTACACTCATCCCAATAATATATTAGACAATAATCCACCACCCTACATCCCTTCAATTTATGTATCACCCACATATACTTCCCATTCATAAACCAACCATCTACCACCTTATACACCTCTGAGTTACATGCACCCATGTATACTCCTCTCCAAAAACCACATATCCCTTCTTCATCTATCACCCTTCATCCTTACTATCATATGTATTCTAAATCCACTTAGTTGGATATATACTTTTTAGCCTAATCCACACCACCTTAACAAGTACCCTATTTTCCTCTTAGAAATTACATGAGCAACCCATATCCAAATCCACCCATTCAATCTTATTCCATGATGCATTTAATATAATTCAATGACATAGGGGCATACAATGAGTACTTGAAATAATCCCTTGATCATAATATACTAGTAGTTGTTCTACCACATCCCTTACTTGACCTCCTTAGATTCAAGGGAGAGGGAGATCCTAATGTGCATGTCAAGGCATGTTCTACTTCTGTTTGAGAGATCTTGACTTGGGATGGTGTGGTTGTAATTTTTTTTTAAAAATCTTTAATTAATCACCCTTGTTCGGTATTATCACCTAAATAAGGGGTCTATTAATTCCTTCCATCAACTAATGGCTGAGTTTGTCAGAACCTTTGACATGAATAAAATACTAAAGGCTAACATATCAAGTAAGAACATAATGAATTGGGTGCCCATTTCATTATGAGATGGCAACAAGTCTTGTACTCATCTACCAATATGACACACATTGACCAAAGGGAACTATGTGTATCTACCCATACCCTCTACATAAGTAGACAAGAGAAGATGTGAAAAATTTTCCCTATCTTTCATACAAAGAAGCACTTGAAAGTGATCTTAGAATCGACTAAAAAACAATTCAAAGTGGCCACATAACCTATGGGACCAGTGGAAAGATAGTCATCCCAAACTAAAACAATGAAGGATATAAAAAATATAATCAAAATAATTCTAACAATCAAGGTCATAAGGTTATAAACATGTACTGTAATACCACCAATGACTATGTCACAGATGAAAACAACAGGGGGAGTACAATTAACAACAATCCAAACCATCTTGTAAACAATATTAACCATGCCAATAATAATATGGTATGAGATATTAGAACACTCCACCCACCATTCATGTAATTGAATACAACCATCCTCCTCCTCATAACACCTAATGGCAAAAAAAAACCAAGCCTAGTTTCAAAACACTAATCCTAATTAGAATAAATGATTCTATTATAACAAAAATTAACAAGGGTTTGGTTAGCAAGGCCAACATCAAAGGCCTCAAAACTATGATCCTAATGTCTACTACTTTTTCATGGAGTTATTGGACATGACACTCATGCCTACAAAGAATACAACAAGTTCATTCAAAGACTCCCTAAAAACTAGTGACAAACATTTATATAAATATTCCTAGGGAATGCTAATGCAAACCCTCAAGCCCAATCAACTGGTGCTATAGCACATGAAAATATTAAAAAAATAATTTATCAAAACCCCTTTCCATACCATTGACAATGTACCATCCCAAACCAACCATAGGGTAATCAAACTAACCAACCCCCACTAGATGGTGGTCATAATGCTATGGCCTCTACCTATGGAATAACCAACCTTGATGTGGCTCCCTAATTAGGGCCATAAGGGAAAAACCACATGATAAGAGATGTGGAACTTGAAAACAAGGAAGATGCAAACACTATTACACTAACAAGAGAGTATCAACCCATAACCCCTTGCATGAAAAATTTCTTAGAGACTGATGCCAAACCCAAAATATGGGGAAATATGATTTAATTTATGATATCACAAATAAATTTTCCCATATCTCTTTCCTGGACTTGCTTAAAAACTCTATTACCCATTGTTCAAAATTACTCAATGCCTTAGGATTGGGCCATTTAACCAGTGTCATGCATCCACCATATCTCAAATCAATCATGTTGATCTAGATATGTTCCCACCTTAAAAAAATTGAGAGATGTTGGTTACCTTTTTCACCTATGAAGCCTACACCTAGTTACATAAATGGTTAGAAGGGGAGATACAACCTTGTATCTATAAGTATGGATCTATAAAAATTATGTAAAGTAAGCAATGATTGATGATGAGGTGGTTGCCAACATAGTCGCCTTTTAATTTCTTTTAAAACTTAGGTACAAAGAAACCAATTGCTCTACTACTAGGAACACTTTTTAAGGTTATAATAGCCTCAATTCTACCTTAATAGGGACCATCATGATTCTTGTCACTTTGGGTCCCAAGAACACATTGACAAAATTTTATTTTATTGATATAGATATAAATTACAACATGATCTTGGGTAGATATTGGATCCATAGGATGGAGGCAATCCCTTTTACCCCATTCTAATAGACTAGGGTCCACTTATGGAAGTATTCATCACTCAAGGAGACCCTCAAAAAATTAATGTCATTCAAATTACCATGAAAAAAAATAAGGGTTGCACATTGATTATCATTTGCCCACCAATGGTGTGTAAAACCCCCCACAAATGGTTGAATAAAAAGATCGCTCAACAACCGAGGTAGTTGTATTAAATATGGGTGTTGAATTTCCTAAGATCCCACCAAATAAACATAAAAAAGGAGTTTAAACAATATAAAAAGTGAGTGAATAAACTCCTATGATAGTGTCAACCATCTTGATCAAGTCTATGTCTGAGATTATTAGTATCATATAAAGAGAAAAACCAATCAAAATTTTATTCAATCCTTATAGGACTAGAAATTATACTCCTCACATTACTTTTGGTTTAGAGGGTCTTAACCTTAACATGGAGGACCATAAATTTGGCATGATATAACTCTTAGGGCACAAAGATAAGACCCAAAAAGATATTGATGACCATATCTTTAACATTGTCGCCCAATGCCCTATCATGCAAGGTCAAGCAATAGTTTAGATTTTATGATAGATAAGTGCACCATTCTTCCTCCCCGACCATACCAACACTTGAGGAAAGGATTTGTATGTTAACCATATGAACTATAGAAATAAAAATTGATTTTAATGATTACCCAAACATCTCAAATGTTGGGTCCTCTCTCCCTCCAAGATAAGAAGACCATGGAGAGCTGCTCACTAAGTTATAACAAACTTCCCTGAAAAAGACACAATGGGAAAAAAAAGTCAATCATGTCTTATAACTATTGTGAGATGAACCAATACATCTAAAAATCTCTTATATAAGAAGGAGAATTTAACAAACAACCCATTGAATTCTCACAAGCTTTGTCCTTCACTTATCTGCACATTGTAATAATAAAACTAAATCTAATAATGATTTATCAACAATATTATGAACTTCAAAATTATGTTAAAAAACATCCTATATTAGGGGGATACCTATTCCTTATAATCTATTGATATCAATTTGTGACCCTCTTAGAATATACCCATAAGATTAAATAATTTAGAGAGGACAAAGGGAAGTAATAACAAATGGGGTGAAATATCCCCTTGTTAATTTTAGGATTGATGCTAGTTCAATCCAAGGAATGAGTAGTTTAACCCATTTTAATCTAAGAGTAATAACCACTACCACCAGATGTTTAATGATATTAGCATTTATGTTCAGTTGCTTATTTGCTTGTTAATTATTTGTTGAAGTCTTTCTATTTATCTGATTCAACTGATAAATCACTTAAATACTTCTCCACTACAATTCACTTCACACCCTAGATTAAGGTAAAACATCATCAAAAACACAAAAGAGAGAGAGAGGGTAGAGCATAAAAGAGGGGTTTATCCTTGACATAGACAAACTTATTGATGCTTCAAAGATGAAATCATGTCTAACCATAATTATACCACTGTGTGTCAAGATTATTTATCATACAAACGTGAGCCACTCAGTGGGTAAGATCATAAGGACACTAATATGAATACTAAAAATCATGAAATCTTTACTAAATATAAACACCTAAAATACCTATAGCTATTACATAACACTTTCATATTAATTTATAGTTGAAATAACATAAATAAAATTATGCTCTAAGGGAAATGAAATAATTCATAATTGAATTAAAATAGCAAAGGCAAAATATGATTACTACATTCATTTGCTAACAGACACATTAACAGTCCTAACACCATTGAAGTAAGTTAAAACCAATAACATGGAGACATTTGAGGAACAAAACACAATAATAATATGTATTTAAAAATTTGGATGGTATTATATTACAACTAAATGTTTCTAGGTAAGCAAACCAAGGTCAAAAAATAAAGAGTAAAGGTAGGTGGAATCCTAGCACAATTCTTATAGAGCTTTAGGGCTAAGAATTTAAGACCATTAGTAGACAATATAAGCAAGTAAAAAGGAGGAAAGGTAGGTGTAATCCTATCACAATTCCTATAGAATCTTAATGCTCAAAAGTATTGCCATTAATAATGACATTTTAGCCTCTTTAAATAGACAATCCATGAAGCTCATGTCTTTGACATCCAGCTTAGCCCACTAATGTAGTGGTTAAAAATGCTCAATGATTATTTGAAAGTGACATTGAGATTTTGATATATTTTAATCAGGTCTATAATCTACGTGATTTAACCATGCCCTTTTAAGGTAATAGTTGTCTTATGTGCTCAATATTTGATCCCAACATGCATTTCATGCTTTAGTTGATGTTACTGCCTAGTCTCACATTGAATTTCACCACCTTTAAGATCATTTTTTGGTGAGGAACCAATATACAACTTGATTTCACAAATCAAATTGGAGGCATAATCCTTCTTTGGATTTTGATAGTTTTGATGGCTAGATAGGCTATCAACTTCAATCTTGTGCTTCATTGGCTATGCAACCAATATGTACTTTACCTTGATGGGTTACTACCATATGCCTCCTTTTCAACTCTTCATGTATTTAGGGTGAAAGTGTAATGGATTTTGATAGTTCTGAGGTTTAATGGCTCTATCTTGCCAAGATTTTGGGGTTTCGATAAGCTACCATATGGCCTCTTATTAGGACCTCAAGGCCACGAGATGATCAATGTTGAACTTAAATGTTAATGCCTCCAATCTCCTAGGTAACTCTTTTTTTATGTCATGTGTCCTCTTTTTATTGGATTCTTATTTGAGGGTCAACACCTTGGCACAATCAAGATTTATGATCTTATATACTTGGGGGGTGAAGTGTTATCTAGGGACACATGGTGCCCTTTGATTTGCTTATAAAACTCCACCTATGATTATTTATGACCATACTGGGGCTTTGAGGGCCCTGCTTGCCACTTTGTACACACATTCTATGTGGATCTCTACAATACACCAGGCTCTTTTGGGTTTTAACATCTCTATTAGACTAGGGAGATTGAAAATTTTAATGATTGGACCACATGGTGATTTCTCATTACATCAAGGTCTCTAAAGCCCTAACATCTTTACCAACACTAGGAGACTAAGATGTATAACCATGGGCCATGTGTTATTTCCTCATTAGATTGGGCTCTCTCAGGATTTTACATTTTTGTTAAGCCAAGAAGACTGACACATATGATAGTTGGTTGGTGTGGCACTCCCTTGTTGGGATAGGATCTCCTAGGCTTTGACATCTCTATCAGGTCTAGGAGACTAGCCTCAATACTAAAAAAGTCTATGTGACACCTTCTGATTGGATCACATGGTCTAACATCTCTAATAGGTCTAGAAACCTAAGATGATGTCACTACCTCTGTATAGATAGTTTCAAGATGTTGATTCATTGGGATTGTTACACATGGAAGTATCACAGTGTTCCACTTTCTCAAAGATTTATTGATGCAAAAACCCGCTAAGAAAATTTATAAAATCAATTAAATCCAAACCTTTCCTTTGTGATTTTTCTAACATTTAGCTGATTTTGATTGACTCAATTCTTTCCATGGGCTCTGGGAAACCTTGTGTCTCAATCTGATTTATCCTAGGATCTTGATGACTAACAAGTCTGGGAAACTTGGGGTGTTTCATCCTCCACATGTCCTTATACCATTGGTTCTAGGCTCCATATGGTTTCTCTCTTGGTTTTATGGACTTAGATTATGAACTTAAGCCTATTTCTGATCCCCTTGAAGATCATGAGCCTATGAAAAATTAAAATCATTGGGAATGTGCCAAAGGGTTTCAAGACTATGCTTTTATGTCTTAGAAAGGCCTATAAGGGTTAGTGAAACTTGAAAAAACTCACGAAGGGCCACAAAATACACTCACAAATGAATTATTAGGTTAGTCATTTAAAATCAAATCCAAACATGAGATAAAAAGAGTGAAAAAAAGTTCAAATTGTTGACCCAAAGTTTGCATTATAAGCCTAATTAAATAAAAAAATTGGGACTTAGAGAAATTGGGTTACATGATTTAAAAAAGATACACCATAACAACTGAGTGAATACTCATGTAAACACTCTATTGAATCAATCAAGGTATCAAGTTGGGTCATTTAAGTTTACATGAGGGCCCCCATACAAAATTTTGAGTAAGGGGCATGTTGGGGCCCCATAGACTCAACAGTCAAAAATACAAAAAGAGAGAAGAAGGTCACAAATTCAAACCTAATTAGTTAGGCCCTTACCTAGTGATGGGATATTTTTAGAATAGATCCTATCAATTATACACTTTAGAGGGAAAGGAGTTTGGTGAACATATGAAATCCTTACACCTTAAATGTTTCTACATCTAATCATTACATTCCAAATTTCCCTCATTGCATTAACCTTTTCCATTATTTACATTTTGTGTTGCATATCAGATGTCAAGTTTGGTAAATACTTAGTTGTCAGTTCACATAACACAAAATTTTAAAATGTATCTTATCATCTCATTTCTATTTTCATATAACCCTTTTATCCTATATAAAACATTCTCAAAATCAGCATTACATTGGTTCTTTCCTTAGTTATTAGGAGCAGAGTACACCTCTTTTCCCCTACATCTTATAAATCTTAGAAAATACTAGTGTATAGCCTAGTCTAGAAGCTTATTGATGGTAGAGTCTCCTCCTATGGTGATCTACAAGTAGAAGACATTAGAATGCTAAAAAATAAGGTAACCTTACTTACCTATCTTAGTATTTAGTGATGAGCCCTTGCATCTTACTAGTTGCATGGGGCCAATATTTAGGTGTAAAGTCATTACAAAAGAATAAAAAATATATTTGTGACAAACATAAAATAAGACACTCTTATGAAAATAAAAATATTATACAAAATAAAATTCAAATTCCACATCTCTCACCCTTTGCTAATATTTCATGTTAAGCTCTCACATCTTACTAGTTCCATGAGGTTAGCATTAAGGGGAGATGTCCTTTCTTCCTAGTCACATGAGACTAAGTGTAGGGGTTCACAAGAAAAAAAAACAAATTCCAATTTAGTACCAAATTAGAAAAGTTTCCAAATAAAAAAATACTTCAAAAGGCCTATTTTTATGTATATGTTGAAAAGGGTAACTTTATCCCATTTATTGATTTTTTCAAGGTTAGTTATATCTAGGTGAAGCCAATAAAGTTAATGTTTTATGAGTTTTATAAAGAAGTAAATTTTACCATTTTATCGTACATATTAGGTCATCTTCCTTTTCCTTGAATTTTTTTTATGTATAGTTTTCATTTTACTCATCTCATATATCTCTCACTTTCCTTTTTCATTATTTTGGTAAAAATTGAGTCATATGTTATGTGAACAAAGTAATTGGGCCATCACCTAAAAAATAATTGTTACACATTCATAATTTCATACATGTGCATCACATAACATCATTTTCATACATTTTTTTTTACACATATATAAGCATTTTTCCACATCATTTTATCAAAAACATAGTGATACATGTTATATCATCACTCACCTAGTCATATAACATAAAAATTAAAATACATAACATTTTATGGAAAGTCACTAAAATAAAACAAAATGTATCCATATATATCATAATAAATTTTAAATTTATACAAATCAATGTCTCAAGTACAATTCACCTTTATAGAGGGCAAGTAATTCAAGCATCTGAAAAATCCCAAGATTTTTTTTGTATGTATGTGTATGCATATTCAGTAGTGGCCCTAAGATCCTGACCTCTTCCTACTTCAACCTCTGATAAAATATTAATTTAATATTATAATCTAGATATATGCCTCTATGGGTGAGTGATATCCACAGGTGTGTGATAAGCTGGGGCAAAAACATCTTATGCCTACCTATCCCAACATGTAGTCTTGCATCAAATAACAATTGATCCTTAATATACCTAGTCCCCTAATCCTATTTATGTAATTTATTTCAATAATTAATGGACCTAAGAGCATTTTTGATGATTAATTTTATATTGGGGAAAAAACATAAAAGCAATGAAAACTAGTCTAGGCTTGACTCACTCCACCTCCAATTGGTATATCCTCCATCTCTTCTATGTGATCATTAATTCAACTAATTTATGGCTTGATTTTGTCACCATCAACCCAACTATCAGAAATTTATAAACCCAATTTTCCCAAATGGCATTTATTCTTGGAAAGTTTTGAACACATAGTCTTTTAAATTCACTGTTGTTTTAGCAGTTTGCTTTCTAAACTTATATTTTTAATATTTTAGATACTATTGTGGCTATATTAATGTGATTTATGTCCAAAACTAACAAATTTCAATGGTTTTTACCTTCCATACCATGTTTGTATATTGTTTTTAGTTTGAATCTACATGACAATTGGCATCGGAAGTAATCCCCCGATGGAATGATTTAGGTAGTATACTCATCCATTCATAAATGGAAAGTAATATCATTCATGTTTTGATTAATTAGTACATTTTCTATTTTTTTAGTAGATTTACTTGATTCTCATCTTTTTTTTTAGGTTTCATGGAGTCTCAGATAGCTTCATTTCACCACAAATTTAAGTAAAGTAAGTATCTCTAACTATATCCTTCCCCTCCACACACCACTACTCAAGACCACACCCTCGTCAGCTCATGATAAGATGTCATCCCAAGGGAGAAATATGTATGCATCTAAAAATTTCATGGTGAAAAATTTATGATAAAATGTCCAATGATGATGCAATGGTATCCAAAAATATGCTCAAACTTAGTCTTCTCTAATATTATGAACTTTAGGACTCTTCAAAACCCACTATGGAGTGTATGAACTCTATGTTGGTGTTATTTAAAGAGAACTCTTAATGCCTTATAATCCCAATCTAAGACATGATAGTGTAAAGAGTGGATCTCTATAATTGATGAAAAATCTTTGATTAAGTGTCATTTTAAGGATATGCCTCCTTGTAAAATTGACCACTTATTTATAAATACTTTGAGTAGGTCAAACCCTTATAGTTTACTCAACTGATATTTTCTATGTAGGAAAAATGACCTTTAGTTTGAGGGGGTATTCATATGGAATATGATGAATTGTAATAATTTGATTGGAAAAAATGTATTTCAAACATTTGTGTACTATAGAATAAATTATGTAAAGTTGTTAAATCGAAGGATGTCCCAATAACATATTGAATAATATTGTATTAGGTACTACTATGAACTTTATGGCCACATGTGCTAGACCAACTTGGATTGGTAATGTGATATCAACAATATAACTCTGAACATGAACATTGAATCTTATTATTATTATTATTATTATTATTATTATTATTATTATTAGTGTTGTTGTTGTTGTTGTAATACGTATATCTTGATATGTGTATCCAAGATGAGAGAGAAGTGTGATAATGCATATATACATGCTTGAACCATTATCAACCATGACACTCTAAATAGGTTGATGATAAATGCAATCTAAAATGAATAAGGATTGTAATTAAAAATCACCATTCACTATATCATGCTCTGTGAGTGTTATAAGTGGTCTAGATGACACTTAAGCATGGTATGTACCAATGCTGCCATTCAAAGGATGTTGGGAATTTGTATTATGATGATAAGAAGTTGTAGAGGGTATGAATAATATGTGTAATGCACTTATGATTTATCTATTATTTCTTGACCTATATGCTTAGGGAAAGGATCATTGAATATATTCATTGTTATACTCTCACTTGGTTGTGCCTTTGTATTATAGATATATATACTTATATCAATGATGTTATCATCTATACAATATTGAAACTATGTTAAAAATAGATGCATTTATTGGTAGTATGCTTTGGTGTTCTATGAAATTTACAAATATTATTATGATAAAATCATTTTAGAAAAGGTTTACTCACATAAACCTATTTAATGGGAAAAAGTAATATGAGGTTGAATTCCAATAACTTTTATAGTATCTTTTAGGGAGCTTCTAGTAAGTTGGTAAACTATCTCCTTAGAGAAGCTGATAATACAATATACAGAGTAGGTTTTGAAACTGCATTCACTATTACCTTTTGATCACTATTATTTTTAGTTTTGATCAGTATTATTTTTATTTGGTCTCACCTTTTATGGTGTCTTAGTTTATTTATATGAGAAGTATAAAATGGGTTGGCTATATACTTGAGATTATTCATTTCCAAAAACTTAACCTGTCTTTCCTTAACTGTGTGACATAAATCTGTGAATGATAGAAACTTATTAAACATAATAGATTCATGTAAAAGTGGAATCAAGATATATTTTAACATGTCTTGAAATTATTAATCTTTCATAGGATTCATCATCTTGGATAACATGGTCTTATATCATAAAACAAATTCCAAAATGAGCCCACTGGATTATTATTTGAGCTGAACAATTTGAGCATATGAAATATTTTCAATTACATTGATTGAGAAATGTGAAAGGAATAAATATCCCAAAGGATTAATCATGTAAAATAAATTATCTGGTTAATTAGAACATATACTTTTAAACTTATGGAGAACAACTTGGTCAACAATATATCGTTGGATGCATAGTCCAAACTTGCTACATGAAATGCTCTCAAGTGTTATTTGGGGTTAGCTTTTACATCATATAATATAAGCTTAAGTGAAAAAAACCAATTGGTAATGGATATGTTGAAATGTGTTAAGCCAATGTATTATGAAATAGGGTATGTGAATCAAGTGTCTGATTAGGTTTCAAAGCAATGTGTTCCATTTATAACACCTTAGTTTGTAGAGCTATGATCATATGCATAAGGGATCATATATCAAGAATAGAATGTGTGTTAACCACTTGTGGTGTCTCAAATGATTGAGTAAAAATTGGAATATTAATTTTATAAAACCATTAGGTTTTCCCCATAATATATGTTGGTATGAAATTTGTATTGAAGGGTGCAGAAAAAGGTAAGGAAACCACAATATTGGATGTTGCAAGTGATTGAGTCATGCTTTCACTTGTTATTTCCAAATGATTTTGAAAAATCTTATGATAATCCTAATATTTTTCATGAATTATTTGTCAAAATTTATTAATAATTTTCATTTTATTAATCTTTGTTTTTCATCATATTTAGGTGGAATTGCATCTTGTTGCTTATGTTGAGAGTAAAGGCTATCTTGACTATATTGTTCATTTATGAAGTATTATCATATACATATATATATTTTGTTTATGAATTAATATCTAAAGGTTTTAATATATATTTATTCTTATCCATATTATTAACCTTATCAAAATAAATATAAATATTCTCAACTTGAGTACCACTTATTCTATCACTTCTTCTAAGAGAGGTAGAAACAACTTTAACAGATTGCATAATATATGATTTGAAAACCTAGAAGATTATTGTTAATAGATAATTTATCAAATATAAAACCTTAATATAGAATTTTAAAATAATAAAAATAAGGAAATAAGCCATATTAACATGTATCATTAGGTTTTACAATAGTCAATCAATAGATAGGCTAATTAATGCACTCAAAATCTACACTATGGGATATTTCCAATACGATATCCAATGATGATGCAATGGTTTCAAAAAATATGCTCAAAATCAGTCCTATCAACATTTTATGCCTCTTTGCTTCTCCTTTTAGTCTTTGAAAACATTAAAAATTTATTTCATTTAGTCTTCTTTTCCTTAGTGTTTGAACTACCTCGTTCATGATAGAACCACTACTTTTTGTGACACAACTCCCATTCTCCATTATAGAACCACCCCATAGTGACACTTTTGTCATAGAGGTTTCATAATAATCACTAAAAAAAGTGGAATTTTGCATTAGTTTCATAATATATTATAGTTTTTATATTACATAATAGGGTGGTTTTATTATAAAAAGTGATAGTTTCACAATTGTCACTTGTAAATAGTGATGATTTTATTTGAAAAAATAGAGCTCAAGAGTTAATTTTTTGACATGATTTGCATGTCTTTATTTATTTATTATTATTATTTTCTTTGAGTTCACCTCATGACTATCCATATCACTCCCACTCTTGTTTTAATCACTCCCTATCCTTCCTAAGTTTAACTTTTAGTTAACTAACAATTAAAATCACCCTTGCAAGCTCCTTGATTCTCCTACAAGTATCTAAAATTTAGATCTAAATTTTACATTAAATATTGGTGATTTAAAGCTCTACAAAACTTAACCTCCATGATTTCAATTTTAGAAAATATTTTTCTCCAAGTTTGGTCATATTCATGGTTATTCTACATCATTTTTAGAGAGGAGAATTCATACGAATAAAAAACTAGTTCTTTGCTATCTATAAAACAAACCAAACAATATTTAGCTACTCTTATTTTCAAACATTTTTGACTTATTTAATTATTTCCTTTTCAATCTTTTTTTAGAGAGTTTGAAGGGTTGTGATTGATCAATCAATGAGATAACTACATGAGTATAGATTATTTACTACAATAAATATTTGCTTTCATTTAGTCATCATCACTGATTAGATTGAGGGTTTTGATTTACAGGTTTTATTCATTAGATTAAATTATTTTATCTTGATTTTTGTTTATTATACTAAGATATACATTTAAATATGTAAAAGTATTTGAAATGAACTCTCCTCTTCTCTTGAACTCAACTTAGAGCACTGGAGAGATAGCTGCGAATGAAGGTTCCAAGAGTCTACCTCGAGCAAAAACATCCACGGCCAGACGGTCTCTACCTGGTGGAAGCTCGCAGGAGGAGGTGAAGGAGGCATTCTATATAGGTGAGCATGCGAAGATTAGTAAAGTCAATAGCTGCTTTCCACATAACCAGGATAGGCCTGTGTTAGTTATCCCCTCAGAAATAGTTAAGGAAGATGTTGAATACTTGGCCTCACATGCGTTAATCTGTAATTTTATTAGAATTCACATATCCCAGTCGGCTCTCAAAGCTTGGATTCATCGATCATGGTAGATTGAAGGGGATTTTGACATCATGCTAGCTGGTAACAGCTATTTCATGGTAAATTTCACTTGCATTTCTGATAAGAATAGAATTTTTGAGGGAGGTCCATACTTTTATGACCGTATTGGCCTTTTCATAAAACCTTGGCATGTGGGGTTTAATTCTGCTGAGGATCTTCCTTCATGAGTTCCAGTATGGGTCTACCTACCAAGATTGCCTCTAGAATTTTGGCATGAGGATATCCTATGGCTAATTGGTGCCATGATTAAAACACTAGTTGCAATCACTCACCAATCCCTGGACAAGAAGGTTATCTCTTACACCTACATTTGTGTTGATATTGATATAAATAACCCTCTGCCAGATTTTATGGAAATATGCTTGGGATCCTTGTCCTAGATTTAGAAAATTGATTATGAGTCCATCCCTTTTTGGTGTCATATATGTCATGCGTATGGACATCTTTAGTGCCAATTCCCTCATGCGCCCAAAAGTCCAAGCATTCCCAAGGGATCAGTTGGTCTACAGAATGCCAATGCAAGTATGAGGAATGGACAACTTGACTCTGTTAGTAATAGAAATAGATAAACTAATAGTGCTGCAAAGGGGAAAGCCCACCTGAATACCCCCATTTTGGAGCAAGGCTAACTTGACTTTACTAGACTTGGCAGAGATGGTTTTACCCTAATTTGACGTCATACTAGAGGACGTGGCCAAAAGCGTTCACACCTAGACTAACAAGGTGATGTAGGGTTCAACCATTTCAAAGTTCTTGATAACATGATCATAGAAGAGGGCACCCCTATAGTGGAGTAGTGTGGGACGCTGGAGTTGGAAAGAAGGAGCTATATTTTTAATGACTCCTAGGACATCATCATTCAACAAATTCTAGAACTTGCTCTCGACCCAGAGTCCAAAGCCCTTGTGGTTGCACCTACTCCACATGATAAAGATATATGCTGGGCAGATTTGGTAAAAGATGTGGAAGTTCCCAGTAAAGAAAAGGGACCTTCTCCTACTCTTGGTCTAATGTAGAGACCTTTTAAGAAGGTATCCTTATCCACACCTTCCAGAGCAGGACACAAGAAGGATCAAGACATAATTAAACTTACAAGAGATTTACTGGTAGAGTCAGGGTGGTAAAGACCATGGATGAACACTTCCATCACTCCACTCAATGATTATTCTATCATGGAATGTGAGGGGGTTGAATAACATCCCCAAATAAAAGGCTATTCATAAGCTAGTAAAAGACCATTCTCCAAATATTCTATGTATTCAGGAGACCAAACTCTCTGTGGAATCTTTGTTCACTTGATATCCTAATATTTGGTTCCTTGGCCAATGTCAGTGTATTGGTGCCCTGGGGACCTCACAGGGTCTTGCTATGTGCTGGGATCCTAGAAAAGTTGTGCCAATCTATTGGCTATCTTGCATCTCGGCCCTCTCAATGGTAGCTTCCTCCTTGGAGACTGGCAAGCTGATTTTGGTCACCAATGTGTATGCCCCTATTGATCTCCCAGGTTAGCTCAAGCTCTGGGACCACATTCGATATGTTTGAAGCTACCACCCCTTCTTGCCCTGGATTGTAGTTGGGAATTTTAATTTTATTCTTAGCCTGGAGGAGAAGAGTGGTGGATTAGCTTGGTTGGGACCTTTAGAGCTTCTTCGACAAAATATTGACCTATTACAACTTTCAGATGTTAAACCCCTCAATAGAATTTTCACATGGAACAACTAAAGGATGGGTGATGAGGCCATATCAGAGAGCCTGAATAGGTTCCTTGTCTCATGTTTTTGGTGCTCTAGTTTCATCTCTCTCTCCTCTAATATTCTTGACTAGTGAGGGTCTGACCATTGGCCTATCATGCTCTCAGTGAGACATATTGTTGCTCCCAAGAAGCCCCTTTTCAAATTTTAGTTGATGTGGCTTCGTGATGTCTCCCTCCATGATTTAATGATATACTGGTGGAGGCAAGGGGGACAGAATTATGGCACAACCATGTTTGTTTTTTTTAAGTAGTTGCAGCATGTTAAAAGGAAATTAAAGTACTAAAACCACTATTTTGGTAATCTCCATACTAGGAAGAGGAGGGCACAAGACCAGCTGGATGTCATTACCAGACAGATTCGCAACCTTGGACTATCAGAAGCTCTTCGCTCGGCTGAGATTCAAGCTTCTACGGAGTTGGCTAAGTGCGAGCTTCGAGAAGAGATTTGTTGGAAATAGAAGGCTCGTGTAGACTGGCTTTAGGAGGGGGACAAGAACATGGCTTTTTTCCATAACTCTATTTAGGACTGACGCAACAAGAGCTTCATCTCTTCCCTGATTACTTTGGATGGTATGCACCTGACTGCCACTCAAGATATATCTAGGGAAGCTATTCAGTTTTATTCTACTCTCTTCTCAAATGATATTCCTCCTGACGAGCTTGCCAAAGGTACTATTTTATCTTGTATTCCCTTTGTTGTGTCATCAAAAATGAATGACTCTCTTATGCGGCCTATTAGCAAGTCTAAATTAGAGGGGGTGGTCTTTGGCATGAAGAAAGGTAAGGCTCCAGGACTAGATAGATTCCCTGTGGAATTCTTTCAAGATTTTTGGGATGTCATCAATCAAGATCTCTTGGAGGTTGTTCAGGAGTCCTACTCCAACAAAGAAATGCTCCAGGCTCTGAATGCTAATTTTTTGGTGTTTATTCTAAAGCATGAATAGGCTAATCAATTGGAATGTTTTAGGCCCATTGCTCTCTGCAACATTTTCTACAAAATTATTACTAAGCTCATTGCGAAGAGGATTAAAATCTACCTTCCCATGGTCATCTTCGAGGAGCAAGGGGGATTTGTTGCTAGCAAGCAAATTTTGGATGGGGTTGTTATAGTGTCAGAAGCTATTCATTCCATGAGTACTTCCTAGGAATGAGCTATGTTTATTAATCTTTATATGGCTAAGGTGTATGACAAAGTCAGTTGGGGCTTCCTACAAAAGGTTCTTCTAGCTTTTGGCTTCAATCAGGACTGGATCCATTGGGTGCTCAGCTGTGTCACAACTCCTTCTTTCTTGGTCCTTATTAATGGTGCACCCTCTAAGCTTTTTGGTGCTTTTAGAGGACTCTGGCAGGGTGACCCACTCTCTCCATATTTTTTTATTATTTTGGCAGAAGGACTTGGGTGACTTATTAAGCTCTGGCTCTCTCAACATGTGCTTCATGGTTGGTGTTGGGGAAATGGATTACCCACTTTGTCCCACCTCTAGTTCGTGGATGACACCTCTCTTGTGGGGAGAGCTCAAATTTGGGAAGCTAAAGCTTTTTAGCTCACCCTGGACACTTATTTGGTGGCTTCTGGGTAGAAGATTAACGACCACAAGTCCTCTATTTTGTTTTTTAACACCCCTGAGCCTATTTAGCAGAGGAATGTTACTATCTTGAGGTTTTAGATTCTGTCTCTCCCCCTCACCTATCTTGGGGTCCCTATTGTGGTGGGAAGGCAGCCGAGGCTCTTCTGATAGAATGTGCTGGACAAACTTAGGCAAAAAGTTAATCACTAGACTCATAGGTGGCTCTCCACTGCTGGTAGGGTGACACTCTTGCAATCAATGGTTCAAGCCCTTCCCATTTATTATAGTATGGTTCAGGCTACTCCGAGGTACTTCCTAAAGGAATTCGATGCTCTTTCTCACCAATTCCTATGGAGCAACAATTTGCTTAATACCAAATGGAGTCTACTTAATTGGGACACAATTTTTTGGCCAAAAAAGGAAGGCGACCTTGGACTACGCTCTGCAATTTTATGCAATCAAGCTCTCACTGCCAAACTCTATTGGCACTGGTGTTCTAGCCCAGCCCATCTTTGGGCTCGTATCTTGGCTTTCAAATACTACCCCAGGGAGAAGCCTGAGGATATTTCAAGACTCCCCCTTGAGGGAAGAGGGTCGATGGTGTGGAACACCCTCAAGTGGGGAGCTCAGCTGGTGAAGTGCAGCCTCTTTTGGATCTACAATAGGGGATCAGATGCTCTCTTTTAGAGTGACTCCTGGGATGGGTTTCCCCCTCTCTTATCCTCACATCCACATTTGTAGTTGCTCTATGATTCTTTGTGTCCTATAGGGTGGAACACAATGGATCGTTATAATGAGGCCTTTAGGTTGGGCACATCAGTGGGGTATCGATGGAAGAACTCATCGGACTGGCCACCAGGCAGCTCTATGGAGGATCGGTTGGAGTTATCTATGATATTGGCCTCTAGGGAATGTAGCTCCTTGCAGGGGCGTGATGTTTTGGCTTGGGGTGGAGATCCCTCAGGGAAGTACTCTATGTCCTTAGGGTACCTTTCTCTAACAAAACAACTTTTTGGTGAAGTGGTGGTTCTTTGGGGGGAACAAGGTTTGGAACAACTATGCTTGGCCTAAGTGTAATTTTTTTCTTTGGGTGCGGGTTCACAATAGGTGTCTTACCTAGGATAATCTCTACAAATGGGGTTTCTAGGGGCCCTCCATGTGTGTTTTATGCCACAGTAGTGTGGAAACTATCTCCTATCTTTTCTTTCAGTGCCCTTTTGCTAAATAGATTTGGCACTTATGGTGGGATGTGTGGGATTGCCCATGCTGGCACGTATCTTCTTTGTCTGAATTCTAAGACTGATTGGGCCATCCTCCCTCTTAGGTTTCTTTTCTTCAGGTCACTTGGTGTATCAGCCCATCTTTTGTATTGTGGCACATATGGTTGGAGAGGAACCGATGGATTTTCTAGGGTGTGGGTATGGAGACCAGAGTCTTGTGGGGGAGAATCATGAACTCTCTTCTTGAAACCCTTCACGCCAAGTGTGAGGTGGTGGGTGACTTGGGTTCAGTTGATGCAAAGTTTTCTACACGCTTCACCTTTGCTCTCCCTAGGGATATCCCCTTCACCCCTCACACTCCAGCACACGACTATGGACAGCTTAAGCGCCCTATCAAACAAACGGGTTGGTGGTCTCCCCCTGAGGTTGGTATGCTCAAAATCAATACCGATGGATCATCCCATGGAAATCTTGGACTAGTTGGGGTCGATGGGGTGGGACGTGACAGTTCTAGTAAGGTGTAATTCTTCTTTTCAATTCACAAGGGATGGTATACTAATAATTTCATGGAAGCTCTTGCGATTTTGGTTGCTGTTTAATAGTGTTGTTCTCTCGGCTGGAATAGAATTATTTGCAAATTTGACTCATAGGTTGTCAATATGTTGAATAAATGGGATCTTGAAATGGTTGATTGGCATTTGGCTAGGGTGGTGCAACAGATTCTTCATCTTTGTATTTCTTTAGAGTCTGTTTCCTTTATGTATATTCCCCGTGAGTGGAACGGGGTGGCTGACTGCTTGGCCAAATGGGCCTCTGAGCATGGGCCGCCTTGGAACATCTTGGATCATAGGATGCTGCCTCTAGATTTATCCCAAAAGCTAGATCATTTGGTGGACCAGGATAAAATTATGTAACTCTTTTCTTTCTCTGGTTTTAATAATATTTTTACCCCTCTCTTAGTTTAAAAAAAATTCTCCTCTTCTCTTTATTTTGCATCAAAAACATAGTATAGATTTTCATTATTTATATTTACATCTTAACATCCTTTTAAGCACATAAATTAAATCAAAACCTAGGATAAATCATATGAACAAAAAAAATCACTTAATTTTTCAAAATAATTCATTTTTAATTTTAAATAAGCCTTGAATTCACAAATAAGATTTCACACACATACCTAGATAACCTAGATAAAAAAAGTTTGCATCATAGATATGATTTTACTCATTTGTACAATAAAATAATGTTGTTATAAGATCAAAAAATTATAAAATCAGAAATTTTAACTTGATTTAATTTCATTCCAAATTATTTAGTCTATCAAATAATCATTCAAACCTTTCAAAACTAGTTTCTAAGTTGCGTGTGTGAAAGACATTTCATTAATTCTTAGTAATTGTGCTTGCTAAGGTTTCAAAATTAGGTTTTCCATTTGCATGTTAAAAACTATTTTGTATAATATTATGTCATAATACTGACACATTTAAAAAAAAATATTAAAGTTATATAATTTAGATTGCATTAGGTAAATTATCTTAAATACTAGGAAAAAATAACGCTTACATATTTCCTTTGGATCTTCAATTTTAAGTTTAAATACATAAAAACATCGTAAGAGAAAAAAATAATAATTTCATTTGATTTCAATATTACTTACTTTATTACTTTCAATACTTTCATTTCAAAAAAGAGCTTAATTTCATTTTATTTACAAAAACCTTGTTAAAACATGCACATGTATTAATATAATTTCCATAGAAAGCCTTGTCAAAATGAGAACAAGAAAAAAAACATGCTCACACATTTAAAAACAAAAATTCATATCCTAAAACACATTAAAAAAAATCTATACACTTAAGACATTTTCAACCAATCTTGCTTTACCTATAGATGACACTTATTGAGCATCCTTATCCCTATAGAGCAAGTCCATTTCCTAGAGTGCCAGCTCCTATTATAGCAAGTAAAATTTAGATCAATATATATTATGAACTTAGACTTCAAGTATTTTTATTTACCCATATCTTAAATATTATCTTTAGTCAGGTTAAATCCCTAAATGAGTAATCTAGGCCCATAATCCCATTAGTAAGATCCCTTCGTATTCTTCCCTACCATGTAAATGACCTTTAAATATAAGTCTTCCATATTTTATTTCATTTTTACTTAGGTATAGCCTCATAATTTTTAATTTAGGATACCCATCATCTTCCATTACATTATATGTCTTGGCTTGACCTTCAAAAATTGAGTGGATAAGTTAGTGTGTTGATTTTTGCATGTACACATTCACCGATATGTTTTATCAAAAGTTGGAAGAAAATAAATATAATCTAATGTATAATAAATGTTTAGTAAATAAAAATGATATATTATATAAAAAATCACACAAATTGATATATAACTTACTATTTTTGGAAATATGTTAAAAGGGAAAAATACCAAAGAGGAATGACTTAACTAGAAATCAAACATGCAAGATTGTGACTGTGACCATGAAACTTGTTGTATGGATGTGAGAGGTCACTATGAATCAATAAAAAGGATTTTAATACACCTTGGACAAGGCCAATCTATTTATATGAGGATAGCTTATGATAACATCTATCATGAACATTGACATCGGATAGGGTCTTTGCTCTTTATGTGAAATCTGATAAGTGCATATTTACTTGTAGATTATGTGTGAGTGATTGGAATTTTTTGATTCATTAAAAAATTTGGTATTATTTATTCTTCACTTGTAACCCTAACTCAATTAATTTCTTGGAACTTGTTAATTGAAAGATTCCAAAAACTACTTGCAAGTTGGAAAGGAAAACTCCTTTCCCAAGTAGGGAAAGTTGTCTTGATCAAATTGATACTTTATCTTTTTAAACTTCCAAAAGGAGTGGAAGAAATTATCAACAAAATTCAAAAAAACTTCTCATCTATACTCTTTATCTTTTTAAACTTCCAAAAGGAGTGGAATAAATTATCAACAAAATTCAAAAAAACTTCCTATGGAATTATTATGAATGTAGGAGTAAATTTCACTTGGTCGCTTGGAACAAAATCTGTAACAACAAAAGATTTGGAGGTCTAGGCATAAGAAATCTCAAAGGATAAATAAAGCTCTGATATCCAAGTTTTTTGTGGAGATTCATAACTACTAATTTGACTTGAGGCAAGATATTATCTCAAAAATACCTTCAAGGGAGGAATGCTCTTATCATTTTGAAAGATGAATAGTTCATTAAAGGGTCACACATCTAGAACTTTCTAATTGAAAATAGAGAAAACATTCTTGAAGGATCCATTTGGCATATGGGAAATGATAGGTGTATAAATTTTTGGGGAGACAAATGGAACATTTATTTGTTTCACATTCAAAATAATATTTAACACATATAAGATAATATAACACAAAAATATGGATAGTTTGTACTGGATTATTGGCAAATAAGAAATGACTTCAAACATTGGATAGATATTAAATTAACAGGGAGGACAAGCTAATGTGGAATGATTCATTTGATGGGAACTATAATGTTAAATCTAAGTACGATAGGATCTCCCAAAATCAAGATGCTAAGGTGAGCTAGAAAGGAGTTTGGAATAAATTCATCACCCCAAAAATATGTTTCTTTGCCTAGATTTCCATACAAGAGAATATTTTGATGGTTGATAATTTAAGAGAAAAAGGATGAATTATAAAAAATAGATGCACCCTATGTAAAGAAGAGAATGAAAATCTCTCCCACCTTCTCATTAACTATACTTTCACATATAAAGTGTGGAATTTTTTCTTGAGGAAATTCAACATCTTATGGGCCCACTCAAGAACCCCAATTGAATTTGGGTTGTCATAGAGATACCCCTTTAAAAATCCCCATCTAAAGTAGATATGGAACCTTACCCTTCTACATATCTGGTGGGGGATATGGGGAGCTAGAAATACCACCATCTTTAGGGAGAATAAGTGCACTAGTAAAGTGACCTCTGAAAGAATATTATCAGCTATTAAGGAGAACTAAAACTCCATAAAAATAAAAAAAGCAAGGAAATCCACTCTTTTGAATGGTTACCTACACAAAACTAGCAGATTGATCTGGCAGTCATAGGAAAACTAGATCCTAAGGAGGAAATTCAAAAAAAAACTAAATGAAAAGTCCCAGTTAAAGGATGGATGAAACTTAATGGTGCATCAAAAGGGAATCTAGGAATTGCAAGAGAAGGAGGATTCATCAGAGATGCTGAAGGTAAACTAATTGGGGCCTATGTAGGAGATATGGACACTAAGACTAACCACTAGGTAGAGGATCTAGCAACCCTTTGGGGCATCATATTAGTTAAACAACTTAATATCCAAAAGCTTGAGGTAGAAGGGGACTCCATGAAAATTGTCAATTATCTAATTAACAAACACCCCCCAATATAGACTATAAAAAATATAATTTATGAAGTTAAGATAATTCTAAAATCTTTCCAATAGGTGCACATTCCACACAAGTACAGGGAAGGTAATAGAATTGTAGACTAGTTCATTAATGAGGGAACTAGTAATGTGGGTTTCAAAATGTGACTAGAGCATGAGGACCTACCTAGAGAATTATCAATAAGAATTGCCAATGAAGGGAAACATTATTTTATTAGTATATAGTTCCCTAGTTCTCTATCTCATGTTTAGGGGAGACATTATGATTTTGTCAAGTATGTGGGAGATTAGACCCATTGATTCTAATTACTTTTGGGAGAAACATATAGAAAACAATAAAAAATGTGTTGAGACTCATAATTCATCTCACAATAGTATTAATGATGCTTTAAGGTGGAGCTATAGAGGAGATGGAAAAGGCATCCCAAAGCCCTATGTGAATAGTATTATCAATATGGGCTTACCCAACAGAATAGAACCCAAGCTACAACCTGAGGTTAGATATAATAATAGAGTCTAGAATGCCCTGTAGGTGGGGGATCTCATTAGATTCATGTAGAAAATTGAGGGCTTCAATAGACATCTATCTATTCAATTTCCCAGATCTTGGGAGGAAAGGGTTGTCAACATTAATGGGGTCATGTTTGAAATCACAAAAGAGATGTTCACTCATGTGATAGGTATATTCATTAAAGAAACCAAAAGATACTACACTCTTATAGACTACAAAGTAGATAAAGAGGCATTTTTAGAGGAGGGCAAATAGTTGGATCAGCTACACAATGGATTTAATAGGGAGTCCCTAACCAAACCATATGCTAAGGTAGATTTTCACATTATTTGGTATGTCACATTAGAGGGTCGATATAATTTTTGTAGGTGGTCCATGTTTAGGATGTTAAACTAATTTAGACATGGAATAGGTTTCAACCTTCCTTTTTTCATTCTCAAATCTATGAAAATTTCCATTAAAAAATTCAAAACTGCTAACTACATAACCCCTAGACATGAGGGAGTTATATTCCTCATTTACAAGTACTTCAAGGGTATGAATTAACTAATGCCAGATCTTTCTCAAAAAATTAAAAAAAAATGAGATAAGGATTGGTGGACATGAGAAAGATTAAGAAAATTTGGATTAAATATCTGAGTAGCCTGAGCAGATGTCCTGGCAGCAAGATAAAAGAAATAGGTAAAGAAAAAACTAAGATAGGAAAGGAAAATAACAAAGAATAGGAGGGTATTAAAAAATGTCTAAGAGGAGCCTCCAAATGCACTAATGAGGTCAAAGACAACATTGAATCTAAGGATTTTAAAAAATAGCAGATCCCTCCCTATAAAAAGGGGGAAAAGAAATTTGTAATTATGGATAGTGATAGTGAAGAGAGGGAAGAGTGCAGTATCAAGGACACCTCTAATACATAGAGGAATACTAAGATAAAGAATGAGAATCATAAGGAAAATATCCAAATAAATAATATTGAAAAAGATGAGAATTAATAGTTCCAAAAAGATAAAAACACAAAGTTTAATCAAATAGCGAATTCACTCAAGAGTAGGGATAACATAGATGTTTTAACTGAAGAACTAGAAATACAAAAGTCTCTCATGACATGGTTTATAAGGGAAATATCAGGCCTCAAAAGTATGATGAATATAATGCAATAGGAAAATGAAAAGCTATCCAAAGCCTAGATTGATAAAGAAAAGGATTTCTAGATTCAAAGACTTAGCTTCGAAATAGATCTTCTTGAGCATGCCAATGAGGATCTTCAGAACAAACTTAATTTCATTATAAACTATAGTAAATCTATAATTAATGAAGGAATATATAATATGGAAAACCCTTGAGATCACCTCAAAGACCTATTTATCACCATATAACATTACATGATTATTTCACACACACCACTATAACATGGGAAAACTACATGGATTTTAATCCCTCTTTGGAGTATTGGTATGTATAAAACACTTAACATAAGGGATGCTGAGATGAAGCAAAAATTTAGCCACTAACCCCTTTTCATATTTTTTTATTGAGGTTAAAGAGGGGTATTTTTTGAGCTAGGGTCCCCAAAACCTAGAAGCACATCAAAATAGAGAAGAACCAAAGTAAGAAAACAACCCTAAAAAAGAGGATCCAAAGGACACATCACAAAGACAACTAAAGAATAGATTAAAAAATACTCCCACACAACCAGATAGCTTATATTACTCTATACTTCCCAAGTTGTCTTCCCAACATGCCTTCATATTGCTAAGATTCATGTCAATTTTCTTGATAATGCTTTCATAGTCAGTGTTGTGTGTTCCTCTACTACTTTGGTCCTTTGTCTCTTTTTTTACCTTTTTATTTATATAGGTTAAAAAAAGAGACAAAGGGCCAAAGTAGCAGAGGAACACACAACACTGACTATGAAAGCATTATCAAGAAAATTGACATGAATCTTAGCAATATGAAGGCATGTTGGGAAGACAACTTGGGAAGTATGGAGTAATCTAAGTTGTCTGGTTGTGTGGGAGTATTATTTTTATCTATTCTTTAGTTGTCTTTGTGAGGTTTCCTTTGGATCCTCTTTTTTAGGGTTGTTTTCTTTCTCTGGTTCTTCTCTATTTTGATGTACTTCTAGGTTTTGGGGACCCTAGCTCAAAAAATACCCCTCTTTAACCTCAATAAAAAAATATGAAAAGGGGTTAGTGGCTGAAGTTGTGCTTCATCTCAACATCCCTTATGTTAAGTGTTTTCTACATACCAATACTCCAAAGAGAGATTAAAATCCATGTAGTTCTCCCATGTTATAGTGGTGTGTGTGAAATAATCATGTAATGTTATATGGTGGTATAATCCTAGTGTTATTATGTGATTTAACAATGACTTGTGACCTTGGAAGTGTATTCAAACTTAGCTCAGGGATACTTGGCATATGTGTACTTAGAATTGGGAAGAATTGATGCTTTCTTCTCAAGATGTAGTTAGATATTATAATCTTTTTCAATAATGGGAGCATATTTACATCTAGTGAACAAATGAATAAATGATATGCTTATATAGTGTATTTAATCAAATGGGACTTGTAAAACATGCAAGATGACCCATTAGAATATTTTTAATTTGATAAATCAATCATTATTTAGTAGGAGGATGGAACCAATAGCTTCAAACACTACTAGAAAGTGGGATTGTTGTGAAGGAGTAGACTTATCTAAGGAGAAAATATAGCTAAACTAGAACTATGGATCAGTCTAATAATGAGTTTAGGATACTTGGAATGAAGAATATGAACATAATGTATCATAGTTGTTTAAGGGTAAGGGTCATCCTCGTAAAACTAGGGGAATAATGGTTCAAAACTATGGAATTCAGCGTGAGCTAAGTGTGCATAACATGATGGTCATGAGTGCATTGTTTTAGCATTAAATGTTAATTATAATGTCTATAGTTTACAATCATATATATTTTTATTTATGTGACTTGTATTGCATTTTTAAGAACATTTGTTTATAATAATTATGTTTTTATTTATGTTTGACATAATTTGACTTGATTGGTCTTATATTTTTGTATGATATTATTTACAATCATTTATGTTTTTCTTTATGTTTGACTTAAGATGTCTTGATTTATCTTATACATTCAATAAAATTATTTAAAATCATGTGTTTTTATTTATGCTTGATTTAAGTTGATTTGACTTGTCTTAATTTTTAAATAATATTTCTGTACAATCATTTATGTTTGACTTAAATTGACTTGACTTGTCTTACATTTTGAATAACATTTCTTTACATTATTTTTAAATGTTTAATTTAAGTTAACTTGACTTGTCATACATTCATTTACAATCAATTGTGTTTGACTTAAGTGGAACTGGTTTATCTTACATCTAAAATAACATTTATTTACAATCATTTGTGTTTTTATTTATGTTTGACTTAAGTTGACTTGACTTATCTTAAATTTCAAATAACATTTCTTTACAATCATTTGCATTTTTAATTACATTTAAATTAAGTTGACTTGACTTGTCTTACATTTTGAATAACATTAATTACAATCATGTATTTTCTTTAGGTTTTATTTTTTTGAATTTACTTGTATTACATGAGATGAAATCATTTATCATTCATATCCTTGTTTGATTATCTTTTGTATTTTATTACATTGGATACTTTATTTTTACTTACAATGTTTTACATATCTTTGTGGTGTGTTTTACATTCATTTTATTTTATTTTTAACTCTTTTATTTTTTTATTTTTCTATTTAGTTAAGAATTTATTTAATTATTAGCTTATATTCTTTTATCTTTATGATACATAGAAAGTAACTTCCCAGGGATAACCACTTACCGGTGATCTACAAAATAAGATGGATGGATAGATTTATAAGGCTTAAATTAATGAATACTAGGATTTTTTATTACTTGAGGTATGTGGAAAATAACATCCATGTATATTGATGTGTAATGGCTTGAGTATTGGGGTAGTACCCCTCATACCTTGACATAAGTAAAAGTGACAACCGCTTGACCCATAATGACAACTTAAAATAACTGTATTGATTTGAAAATAAAAAGTGACAAATCTCAAAAGAATTTGCATCATACTATGAATTTAAATAGGAAAATAGAATAGTATTGGACTGGATGATATATTAAAAATTTAATAAAGCTAAGAATAATCACATAGAAATGTATCTAGTTGATTGATATAGTTTTAAATATGCATAGAATTATATTAGGTTAACTGATATAATTAGGATGATGGTTTGGAATATTTTTATCAAAAGCTAGAAAGAAAACATGAAATTTAACCAACCAAAGAAGGGATAAGATTCACGTCAGGTTCACGTCACATAAAATATACGATTAGGCAAAATATGGAACATTAATGGACTATCAATTTATTATGGATCCTATGTGTGTTTTGCTGAAATAGATCCCAAGTTTTCCCATTCCACTCTTAAGAGAAAATAGAAAAATAAATCCAAATGGTCATTGAAAAATACTTTAGAAGAAACTATTAGAGACATACTCTTTATTGCTAAATAACCACACAGTAAACACCCACCCTCAACAAAAATGTTAGATGATTTGTCGAGACCACCCACCCTTAATGTGTATCATTTTTTTGGTAGTTGTCTTAGAAGGCTTATTAATGTTTTAAATTACATTAGTATGTTTTTAATTTTACTAGTCATTTACTCAGTTTATAATTTTAACACAATATAATGAGTGGATATCATGTACAAGTGCTAGTGAAAAACCACAAGCATGCCATAATGTTTTATTTAAAAGTGAAACTTAAAATTCAACACATTCATTTACACATGGATTTGTAGTGGTGAGTAATAGATTTGCATCTATAATGGAATATTTGTATAAAGCCCATCTTGGAGAAAATGAGAGTTACATTTGAAAGAAAATGAACATTATAATAGTTATATTTGGATGATTTTTTTTATACAATTAAATACTTAAGAAGTATATGAACCATTGTATTTGGGTACACTAAATCTGCATATGTATGATAAGAGGAAGATTCACAATATACATCACATGTAGTATACTTGATGTTTATAATTTTAGATACTAAAATATAACAAAAGATAATTAACAATGAAATATTTGTCTTACCTTTACAATACATGAATTTTGCACACATATTAAACTCTTATTCACCACTCTCTCATATCCAAATTCTTACTATGGACCTTATCATTCTCAAGTTGAAAAATTTCACTTAAAAAAAACCCAAAGTCTATGTAAAACTAGTTATTTATCTTATCATACATCTCCAAATTATCAATTAGTGTTTCTATCTCTCAAATAGAGACCTTAGATTTATAACATATTGTCTAGATGGTTTTATATGAATATGATGGTTTTGTCTCTTGCTAACTAACAATAATATATCAAATTCAAATATTTTCTATGGGTTTTCATATATGTATATCATGTTGGTGGCATGATAAATTATCCCAAAGATTATCCTATAAATTAAAAACAAGAATATATCTATTATCTAATTAGAAAATATCTACCAAGGATATTCAAGCTACTGCAAATGCAAGAGGACTACCTTATTCTTCATAATTTTCAAATAAATCAAAAGGAGTAGGTCTTCACCAAGTCTAAATAATTTCAAGAGTCAAGATAATATTTCTATTTTCAAAATTTTAAGTTCTAAGATTCATAGGTTTCATTCATTGAATGGGCACTTGCATAAAGGCACATAATGGGAAGAAATAAATTCAATTTGATTCCTTCCTTTGAATATTGGATATGTAAGCAACACTCAACCAATCAATGAGGTTCAGTTGAGGCTAGATTAACCCACCTTTATATCACTTTTTAAGGAAAAAAATAGTACATATAGGTGGATCTAGTGTTATATGTGAAGGATAAATATTTATTTAAGTCATGCAAATATTAGACCCCATAACCTTACACAAAAATAAAAGAGAAGTAGTCGCATTTTACTATGAAAAGATATAGATAATTTTCCACATAGATGAAACCATATAATCTATAACATACATTTTGATGATCCTGACTCAAAGCTAATGATACCATCTAGGCACATACAAATATCCAAGACATGATCTGAGAAGCCTATAGTCTAGTTTATCATTTATCATACCAACTTCATAAATTAATAGTTATCGATAAAGCAATCAAATACTAAGTATCTCATCCTATTATTTTATATATTTGAAAAGTACATGTGTTAGATTAGATTCAATTATTTTACACTCATACTTCATGTATTTTTATATCATTATAATATTAATTATTTTTCAATAGTCCTATCGAATTAGGGTTAATTAATCACATTAATCCAAAAATAGATCAAACAATTTGGTGAACTGGAATATTATATAGAGAATCTCCAAACCCTAGGTTTCCATTAGGGTTCCTTCTTCTATTTTAAGGATTTATATCTCTATAATAAAAGATTGATTCTTCAAATTCTAATTTATTATTGTCTCATATCAAAGACAATTCATCCTTTGGCCATAGCCTTCTTCATACTTATATGTTTTCATCCTATGCCATATAATAAGGTTATCTCCCTTGTTCCTCTAAGGGATAGTGATAGGTTAACTGATTTGAAAACTAAACATAACCATATTCACTTAAATTCATCTAAAATGGTAAAATGAAATGCAATGAATGCTCCTTTGTCCTCTTCTTTTGATGTTGTAATTGTTAATGAATATGCAAAAATGATTGATTATGTTGACATGCCTAATTTAGAACATGATAATCAAGATAATGAGTAATATAAAGATATAATTACTTTTGATGACATAAATTAGGTGGATCCTAATCAATTTAAAGCCTTATCTAATTTTCAAAACTAAATAAGTCAAAACCCCTATGATTTGGACAAAGTCTTAAAGATAATCCTAGAGGATAAAGCTAAGTGTCAACCTAAGGTTGTTACATACAAAGAATAAAAATATTACCCCTTTAACATTATTCTTTAGCCTTTTGAAGGTACCAATCCAACCATGGGTGTTTATAAAATAGTCATTACTACTAGTCTTATGTCTACACCATTGGTCACACATGCTGTTCCCATATAAGGTGTGGAGGAAACACAAGGTTTCTCACATATTTATTTCCCATATCTACCTAACCAACCTATGGAAAATTATAGTGACTACACATGTTACATCACAAAAATAACCTAATACACTATCCCTTAAGCAAAATCTTGTATCTTTTAAATAAAAGGGTTTTATAGTTATTGCATGTAATAAGAAATATAATAGATCTACAAATCAATCCTAGCTCAGAGAAGATAGATCCTACTTACACTTCTGATTAGGGATACATTAGATAATTAGAGTCATGACTAATATGGATCTACTAGACCTAATGAAGATATATCTTATCACAATAATATCACTAGGGAGGGTTCCAAAGCCTCTAGTCAAGCAAAACTATGTAATAACCCTAAGTAGCTCCTATGTTTTCATATTCACTAAACTAATAAAAATTAAAGAAAAATATAATCTAGTGCTCACCAAATCTTGTGACATAAATTTGGGGTAATAAACACTAAAATTAAACATTCATAGAAGACATATACTCATGTCAATGTATAAAAAATCCTAATGCATGGAATATAAGTATAAATGAATATCTATATACTCTTACAAAGGAAGAATAAAGTTAGGAATACTTACCTTTGAAGATGAACCCGTTGAGCCTCAATCTCTCCCTTGGCCAAGGTGCTTCATAAGAGGTTGTTGTGGTATGTAAGGATGACAAGGATAAATCAACTATAAATGACACAACCTATCCATGCATCCAAAAGACTTCTCCACAAGACAAGATCCATATCTCCAAAGAAAGTATGAAAACCTAAGCTTGTTCCTCAAGTAGAATGGTGGATAAACAAATGCACAATATATCTTACTTCTTATTTTATTCTCTTAGAAATGGTGAAATGATTGTGTTTATATAAGTGGATATAACCTTAAACCCTTCTAAAAATTTTAGACAAGGTTGACCTGATTAACCTTATATTATAATTGACAAAAAATATATGAGATAAAGAACTATGTCAACCATGGCTGACTTAGTTCTTAGTAAGTTATTGTAAATAATAATATAGGGTTGATGTAGCTGACATAGTCATGTAAACTACTAAAAATAGGTTTAGGTTAGGGAAAGGGCTAGTGGATGTCGTAAATGAATAGACGAGGGTGAAAAATAGGAGGAAAATCTTAGGGGAATGGTTTTTAGGTGACAAGTGTGTAGATATCAAGTGGTAAAAGGGAGAAAAATCCTAAAAAGTACCAATAGTCTATCCACCCCTTTCTCAGTGCACCCTTTAAGGTGTGCACTTAGAGATATTAAGAGTTGATGGGTTCCTTCAAGATAAAGAGTGACAATAATTGATAAAAGTTTGAAAATATTATGTGTATACATATGCCCCACTTGAAGCTCATTGTGTGTCATGTAAGTGCAACATGAGATGGTGTTTCAAGAAAAGAACACAGTGACACATAATTTTGAAGTTGAACAAAGTGTAATAAGGAGAAAATAATATAAATGAAAAGATAGAATTGAAAAATGCATACCTTTACTTACCTTAGTGCTATATATGAAGAAGGAGACGTGAGAAATATGAAGGTGTCCAATGTGAGGAACATTATTTGAACCTATAGATATTAGCAAAAAGAGTGAAAAATCAATTTTTTTGAAACATAGGCATAAAATAGTGGAAAATATTTTCTACAATGTTAGGTTTATAGAACCTTTTACAGTTTGGAAATTTTTTAAGTAGAGATAAATATATGAGTAAAATAAGAAATATGGTGGTAAATATTTGAAAGGCAAAGTTTTTTATAAAATTGTGAATATAATGGAGAGCTCTGATAGGATGAGTGAGATAGATAGAGAGTGAGGATGGTGGGGAGATGAAAATTGAGATGGGGAGGACTCATAGTATCCATAACAATTGTAGCATAGGTAAGCAACTAAAAAATTTCAAATTCTTGAGTATTTTTATTTGAATTTGAGTGGTTTATAGAAATTTGATAATTAGGTAAAATCTAGATACCAGAATGAACACTAGGCAAGTTGTTAGGGACATTAGGGATGAAATGGGGTATTGGATTGAAAGGAATAAAGATAATAAATTCCCTAAATTTAGGCAAAAATATTGTGGCTATGAAATAACAAAGTGGACCAGGTCGACCTAGTTGGCAGAAGGAAAAGAAAAACTAGTTGGCTGGCTTAGTATTAAGTGACCAACTTAGTTGGTCAGGGACTAAAAGAGGGTTTGAATTAATGTAAGTGTCCAACTTAGTAGTAAGTGGTTGACTTACTACTATTAAGTCATATATGGTTAAAAATTAAATCAAATCAATTTATTTTTGTGAATTTTATAAGAATGTATTATGATTATATATTACATGGAGGTCTAATACATCCTTTGTTATTTGATATTGTGTAGAGGTGTCATAGATTATGGTGATTTATCGATACCTCATGGTTACCTAATTTTTTAGAGTGATTAATAGATGAGGATATAGTGAGATTGGTAGCAGTGGGCTTGGGAGGAATCATGGAGATGAGATTCATCTCACTAAGTACTAATATCATTATCATGTTCCATGGAGCATGAGAATGGTTTACTAACACTTTTTGATGGGTAGTGTATGGGGATACCATAGAGATAGGCATCATACTAAAGGACATCCATGCATTACTTGGATTACCTATAGGAGGGACACCGGTGATCATAAGGACATTAGATGATTTAGAAGAGAGATGAGCACTGACCAGACGGGTGACTAATTTAGAGAGAATCTATCCATGGTTTAGAGTGAGCTTGTTTGATGTATATATTATAGATATTATAGATATCTATAAGGTTGTGATAGGACTTATGGTAGTGCGAGTGTTATGTCACAAGTTAGATGGTAGGGTACCACTGTATTTGATAGCCTTGTATCAATCTATGTTAGAGTAGGGGGTGATTTATGATTTTAGGTCTACAATATGGGTCTAGTTCATGCATGATGTGTATGAGATGATATCTAGAGGGAAAAAAATGATAGGACTAGTGGTGTTACTAAGTGCATGGATATATGAGAGGTTTTTAATGTATCAATTGGCTAGCTTGCACCATGTGGTTGATGATAGGTTACCTCAAGTGGTAAGATGGAGATAAGACCAAGTAACATGAGCCATACCTCATGTCTTAGAACTATATATAGTCACATGAGGATAGATCATGTGGCAGCCCTATGCACATATTACTATTATTTGGCCAAGTTGGGTGATCATGGCACCAAGGCTGGCTCTAGAATGGATCATAGGCCACTATACCTATTGGATAGATCCACAAATAGTGGCACACTTGCTAGGTTATTTTGGATTCCAACACCCATAAAATATTATAGTAGTTCCTACATTTTGGGTATGACATGTAAGAGAGTCAAGTGGGATAGGAGGAGGAGTGCTAGTCAAGAGACCAAAGATCAAACCATGACATGTGATACCATAGACTAGTTGAGCATGACAATTTATAGTCAAAAGAGGAGAGGGCATGCATGTTGATGTAGGGGTGAAATAGGTACCATAACATGCATCATAGTAAGAGGGGAATGACCACCTTAGGCACACCATCGATGGATATGTTAGTGGTATGATCGATCATAGAGGGTAGTGATATAGGATAACCTTGTAATTGGCCCAAAATAGAGCTGATCGATAGATGCACCACTAAAGAGAGGTCCAAAATGTGCATGGGTGTTGACTCTAGGTTTTGATTTGATTTGGAGGTATCTCATAGATGAGGTGCTTAAAGATGGGCTGATAGAGTGACTATGCTTGATGGGAGAGTAGATGGGGAGCTAGTGGTAGGTGACATCAGGATAAGTAATAAATGTTATAATAAGTTAGTCTTGGAAATAGAATACTAGTTGTATATGATGGTAGATAGATAGATTTTGAGATATATATGTGATATGATATCTATCTATTTTAAATGTTATAGATATTATAGTCAAGGAGATCATATGGGGATCCATAGTCATGAGAGTACACCATGATATTTTGGATGGGGTGTTGGAACCATTCAACCCCACCACACTAGATAATCTTATGGTACCATCTACCCTAGCTCAAATGAGCTAGTTTAGATTGGTAGGGGAGGACATAAGGTAGCTATAGACATGTAGGGATGGATTTCATCCACTACCATGGGTGGGAGTAGGAGAGACACTAGCTTGGTAGGACCTGGTTTAGGAGAGAGATACACATATAACTACCATGATCTATTTGCGATGGGTATAGGCCCAAGTGGCCAATTTACAAGGATAGGTAGCAGGGTTGAGATCATGAATAATATCATTATAGTGCACCATGTAGAGGGGAAAGTTTGATGCATCTATGGGTAGCATGGCTAGGCCACAAGATAGGCATGATTGATCCCAACCATAGAGCTAGAGTGACGTGTTTTTATATTTTATAGAAAAATACTTAATGATATATAGAGATATCTTGTTTTGATAGTTAGATGTTGATCTTATGAGTTATATTTAGTTGTGGTTATTGATGCATGTAAATGTTTCTTTATAGCACATGTATTTTAATTTTGTTATATATGTTATAGGAAATATATGTGGATTATTTTATTGTCTAGCATTATGTAGTACACATGCATGGTTAAAAATAAATGGGCAAAAAAGACTTGGAAAAGTATAATTAATCAAAAATAGATGCACTACACACTATTTCACATTGGGAAATGTGTAATAACAAAAGGTGACTAAGTATAATAAACCAAAAAGTGGTAAACAAGAGGACAAAATGTTTTTAAACCATGAAAAATATTGATACCAAATTAAAACAAGTAAAATCATACTAAATCACATTGGGAAGTATAAAAATAATGTAATAAAATGGAAAACACGTGAAAGGCTAATGGTATAAGAAAAAATAAATTAAGTCAATCAATCATACTAAATCACATTAGGAAGTATAAAAGAGAATTTTTTTTGGAAAAAGTGGTCTTAAATTAATCACACTAATTCAAGTTGGGAAGTATGAAAAATTAAATAAAAATGGTTGGATTCTTACATGAAATTGGAAAATAAGAAGATAAATGTGAAATATTAATGAAGTAATCATAAAACATACTAAATCAAGATGGGTATCATGTCAATGATGTATAACTCACAATAAATTACATCTTATGTCATATTTGACACATGTAAATTTCATTGTGATTTGGGTTTTGGATAATTTTATGAGGAAGGCTAGGTCCTATCCATGGTCTTACATTATATCTCATAAAGGGAACACCAATGAGGTGGAAACAATATGAAAATATGGTAAAAGGGGATGTTTATAATGGTAATGTGAAAATTTGGTAATTTGTAAGGAAGGCCTGGTCCTTTCCAAGGTATTACACTGTAACTCACAAATGGAATCCTTAGGGGGAGTGATCAGTGAAAAAATAAATAATTCTCAAGGGGAAATATTAGGGTTAAAGGATTGAACAAGGGAATGTAAGAATCATAATATATTCATCTTATGAGAAGACCTTAGGAGACATGAGGCGCACTAAGGATATGAGAAGACACTAAGTGACTAGTGACCATCAATATATAAATGATACATGTTCACTATAGGCATAAATCTATGTGGGAAAATAAGTGTGGTACTAAGATTGACTCATGTTGGTAGTTTTGAAAAATAAAATTGAAATGGACCTACCTTTCCATGACATATTCCCCATTCCTCAAGACCCCTTACAGAGCCATTAGTCTACTACAAAGATTGGGTACTTGCATGAGAAAGTAGGTAACACTAAAACATTTTTTATTCTCCTTTTCTAATTTACTAGCCTACTGCACCCCAATGGACCTCATCTCTCTCATGAGGCAAACTATGGAGTTTAAGATTTGATAGAGAAAGGAGATGTGCTTAGAATCATGTCTTCAATGTGATTTGATTTTTGAATATTTTAAATGTTACCTTTTAGATCATTGCCTTTTGTTAAATGATTTGGCTTTTGAATATTTTATAGATTTTAAGATTATTCCTCCATATGGACTTAGAATGACCAATCATGAGAGATAAAGTGAAACACATGAATGAGCTTCAAGCTTAGGCTATAAGAAGTTAAGTATCCAAAGTTATGATTGACTATAAGATTTAGGCTTAATTATGAACCAACATGTTATCTCAAGTCTTAACCATGTATATGCTTAGTTTGTGAAGGGGAATAAAATGGAATAAGGGGAGATCCAAAGTGCACCAGTAAAAGGAGACTATAATGAGATGACCTTTTTGCTAACTGATCACATGGTAAATGAGGAATAACTAAAGGGAGCAAGGTTTGTATAACCAAGTCATAATAATAATTATCCATGTTTATAGAGATAAGATAACAAAAAATCATGAAAAATAATAAGGTAACCATAGAAAAGGAACTCAGTAGTTATGAAAAATAATCCATAAGATAACATAAGAATAATAATGACATCATAAACTACATATAATGCAAAATAAAAGTCACCATGTAAGATAGATAAAAAATTGACACAATGTCAAATGATATAAAATAGATAAATTTAAAGTTGGAGAACACATCCAATCCAAATGAATAAATAGATAAAATAACATCATGATTGTGCTCATAACTACTAATATATTTGTCCACATGCATTATCCATAACATCTGATAAGTCTCTATGAATCTAAACTCATACTGTAGCCAAAGTCTCATCAAAATTCAAGGAAAGTTGAGAGAATACTTTGCATTTAATCTCAACAAAAAATGTAGGAATGACTAAAGGATCATGATGATGAGGGATATCATGTAGGGGATGATTGAGAGAATGAATGGGAGTAGAATCAATGGGAGATGAAGGGGTCACTAGTGGGGAATGGTCCACAAGTGAAGGAGTCATTGATGGGGAAGGATCCATAGGTGATGGAAGATCCATGGGTGAGAAAAGATCCTTGGTTGAGGGAATCATGGGTGTAAAGGGGGCCATAGGTGGTGGAGCCATGAGAGAAGAAGGGGGAGCCTTATTGCTAGGGTGACCTCTGGGAAGAAGGGTAGTAGGTGTAGGAATAGTCATGAGGTGATCTTTGAGATGCTATTGAAGGATGTGGTAATGATCAATATGATGAGTACAACATTGGTGATAGAGACAATATACCTCTCCATATTTGGGAATATATTTAGGTAATAATTTTGGTGAAGGTATAGCCTTGTCTATGGGTTGAAGAGTGACGGGATGCAAGGTATAAATATATTACCATAGCTTATGACAATGAATGGATGAATGAATATATGTGCTATAAAATCAACATATATGTTTATGAGTAGACTTGGTAGGTATAATCACAAGAGGAATGAAAATGAAAGAAGAGGAAGTTTGGTATAATGAACAATGTATAGTCTAATGACTGATAACTTTATGAATATCACAAGCTATAGTAAAGGGAGTAAACCATCACCAAGGGAAGGTGGGGTTGGTGGAGAGTTTGGGTAAGGCTCAATTTAAGGAACAATAGGATCGAAAATGGGAAGAGACTCAGCTAGAGAGGGAGTGGGAATAAGATCTAAACTAGGCTCTATTGAGGGAGGGGTGGGATGCACATAAGGCTTGAGGATAGTTGTAAGCATCTCAGGGATAAGATGTCTAGAGGGGTATTGGTATCTAAAAAATTGATAGGGACTAGTCATAACATGATCCATAAGCATAATACTATTAGGCTCTTTAAAAATTAGAGTTGTGTGAACCATCTCTACCCTATGATCAAGAGGGAAACTACTAAAATTAGGAATGATATAGGATGGAATGCTATAAGAAATACTGAAAGACTAAAGCAAATATGAATGATAATAAATAATTTTAGTATCTCAAGCCTAAACAAGACCTAATAATGGATCATCTAAGGTATATGCTTTATCATAATTAGGTGTATGAATATTGATAGCGTAGGTAGGGATGACCTGATCATCATATATGGTATGATGGAATGCTGAGTCTTAGTTAAGATAATGAGTATGTCATCACTAGGTGGTTGATGGGAATGAGGTTGTAAAGAAGGGGGGTGCTGAGAAATGAGATGAGGTGAGAGATTTGAGGTTTTAATCTTAAGATTGATCTTGTTAGGCTCATTTTCATCATAATTTAGGAGGTTAGGGGGTATATTCCTGATGAGTTCAGGGTGACCATTGTAACCTCGAGTGGAATTGCAAGGGTTCAAGGGTGAGAATCTTGAAGATTCCATGATCTTGGAATTGTTTGAAATTCCAAGGGTTAGTCTCACCTTGAATCCTATAGATGGCTCTATTATGAGGAAATTTGACACATTGACAAGTAAAATAGATAACTGCTCTCATACGATGAGCCTATGGCTTACCAAGAAAAATGTTATAGGATAGAGGAAAAATTAAAATCATCACCTTCACATGAATGGTGATAGATGGGATGGTGATAGGGAACCACACATAGCCTAAGGGAGGCATTTGACTTTGATCATAGCCTTGACATGTGATGGATGTGGACTTAAGATTACATTCATAATATTCAAGGGGTTTGATAAAATCAGGTGAGATAACACAAATGCAAAAACCCTTGTTAATCAAGGAATTATTGAATTGGATATCACCAATTTGGACACTGATAAATAGAGGAGGATCATACACATGAAGTAAAATATCATTGGGGATCATAGAAGAAATGAGGAATTTAAGGGAAAGAGAAGTATCCATTATTTCATCAACATGTATAGACATCTCTTTGCACTATTATAAAATTATATCTTCTAATATAGATAAGGTGGATTCACATCTTACTAGGGGAGGATGAGGGATGTTCATTTTGAAAAAAATCTACTTATGACAATTATGATGACATGAAGAGGTTTGCATAAAGTCAAAAAATGGGATTTGAGATGGGAGATTAGTAAGCTCCATAATATGAACCCACTCATCATAAACCACAAGAGGACTATTTGAAAGAGGTGTATAATGTTAAAGGAGGTCCTCAAAAGGATGAGCAAAAGTGCATGCAAATTTATGTTGATAAGATATAAAAGATTTAATTGGAGGAAAAATTTGTTGATTATCTTGAGAAGATGGGGTAGTTGATGTAGGTTTAGTTTGAGAAGAAGTGTTTATACAAGTTTAAGTATCATTGGTGATGGGTAAAGAGGTTGGAGGAATAGGAGAAATGATATGAAAAGTGTTATCCAAGGGAGGTGTTGGAATTGGTTCATCAAAAGATATAAGGTCTTCTTGCCCCAACTATATTAAGTGAGTTGGAGAAGAGTCTTGGATAACATGAAATGTGTGAGAAAATTGAGGAGTGTGGATGGGATGAGGATCAATTAAGGTTACCACCCTTAGCACATTAGTCATATTGACCACATTCTCTTCAGGAGTTGGGTTAAGAATACTATCAACATTATTGGAATAAGGGGTAGGTTTTTCTAGGTTGTCTTGGTTATTTGGAACATGATATTTATAGATGGACAAATGAGCATTAGACTGGTTCAAATATTGAGATTTAATTTATGTTTCATAGGATTTAAAGGCAATGTCATAGGCTTGTTGTCATTTAAGAATTATATAATCATGATCAAAATTGGGATTGAGAAGGAAATCCATATCCAAATTATGAAGTTACCTACAAGTCTCATGAGAATGACCCCAACTAGTATGAAACCAATAAAATTTATTAGGATCATACCAATATTTCATGGGATGAGTGGAATCAAGTTATAGTAGAAGAGGCCTTAGTAGATGTTTTTGTAATTTTTTTAAGGATAAAATTTTATGAACATTGATGTTATTATTTGAAGATAAATGAGGATTAATGATGTGGTTAGGAGGGGAAGATTATTTCAGAGTTTGGTTGGGAACAACTTGAATAGTATGAATGGTATCATAAGAGTTGATGACACCATCATTTGTAGTATGATTATTCTTATTATTGATTAGCATGTGAGTACCCATAAAATTTTGGGATGGATTGAATTGATGCATGAGGAAATATTGATGCTTGGCTTGGTCAATGGTTTATTCCAAAGTACGTGGAGATAGAGTCTGGACCTGATATTACAACTTGTGAAAAAGAGCATTAGTAAATAGATGAAAGAGGTTGCCATCTACCATATTATGTTCAAATTTTTTAGACAAGGTCTTCTATATTTTTATGAAATCTTGGGTGGTTTCAATCTCAAGTTGCTTACAATTGATAAAATGGGCCAAGGTATTTTCACAAAGATCACTAGTTTGTAACTCTTGGATTAAACATTGACTAAATATTCCAAACTCGTGATGGATTGAGATTTGAGTTCATTATACCAATCTAAAACATCACCCGTGAGAGTCTTTGATTAAATCTTGGTAGCAACAAAAGTATTTAACTTGCCCCAATCTTTATATAGATCTCCAAATGTTTTTAAGTTTTGAGTAGGATCTGTTGACCCATAGTAAGTAATGGTATGGGTGATATCTCATATATTGATATTATAAATTTGAGATGTAAGAGGCTCATTTTGAAGGTGATTAATTGTTTTTTAACAAGGAGATGTTGGGGGATAATATTACCATGGAAATCTGAAGGGGAGGTGGGGGAGCATTTTGGTTATGCATGCCCTATGAAACCTATTGAGGGTGGGTTTGAAGATGGATAAGGTGATTTTGAATTTGAATCATTTGATTTACACTATTAGCTTGGAAATAATTCATTTTATTAAGAGTTTTTAATATAAGTTGATGGGTTTAAGTGGTATTATTGGCCTTATGCAAAGCATTAGAATTGGTAGTAGTGGCTTGGGTAACACTATGGGTGTTAGTATTATCTTGAAAAGAATTATTGATAAGTGAGGCACTATTAGCATGATTTGATTGTGTGGAAAAAGATGTAATAGTATATGGATTAGAAGTGGCACTAGAGGCATGATTAACATCAGTATCAAATGATATACTAGTGGAAGAATTGAGAAGAGGGAATTTAGGAAGAGACCTGCTAGATGTAGAACCAACCATGTTAGTAAAGATACTAGGCATGGAAGTGGAGGAAATCAAAGAGGAAGATGGCATAGTATGATAAGGGGTTAAAATATATGGAATAGATTGAGAAGAAAAGAATCTCGTGTCACCAAATTGATGTGAGAATGTGGGAGAAGGTGAATGGGGCGGGCTCCTTGACTTGACTAGTTGTCATGAGATGGTAAATAGTAGAAGGATATTTTCCTTGATGTTGAGGAAACTCATTGATGAAGAATAAATTTTTTGGGGTATACTATAATTTTTTTGACCTTCAAATGAGAAGAGAGGATTGTGAAGTGAATAGGAATGAGGAGGAGTCCCATAGTTTGTAGTGTGAGTGGCTACATGCACATTACTTTCATCTAGGGTAGGAGCCATAAACTACTTATGGGATAACCTATAGGGGTTGGTAAAAATCATCATATCTATTGAATTCAACTTATTATTGTCTCGAAATAGGAATTTTATGATAAAGGAGAGAGATTAGGGAAGACAAAGCTGATGGAAAATCAAAGAGATATAAAATATAGATAAGAGTACATAGTTAGCCATGTTAACTTAGTAATATAAATAGGGAAAAAGATAGTATGATAAGGATACAGAGTCGACCATGTTGACTTAGTAATATAAATTGATTGGAAGAAAGGAGTACTAGGTCGACCAGGTCAACTTAGTACTGAAGTCAGGGAAAGAGTGGTCTGATAATGATATAGAGTTGACCAAGTTGACTTAATACTATAACCTAATTGGTAGAAAGGAGTATTAGGTTAACTAGGTTGATTTACTACTTTAGTCAAAGAAACAGATAGTCTGTAAGAGACTATGTTGAATAAAATGATAGTGTGCTAAAAATAGGGAACGTTTTTGCAATGCAATAAAAAAAAATGAAAGAAAACACACAAATAATTAGATCAATGAAAATGATCCAATTGGCATACAACACAAAGCCTTGCACCAATATTGGCCAATGTAAGTTCTTACAATACAACATACAATGAGTAGAGAGCAAGCAGTCGACTAAAAAGTAAATGTTAACTAAGTGGTCATATTGAGTTTTGTTAGATTATTATAAAGTGTGATAGAGAAGTTGGTTGAAAATAGGGAACTAAAAAGAAATCTATGGATGGTTTAAGGATGTTTAGGCTGAAAGGGGTATATGTTGGTAATGGTATTGGCTTGGTATTGGGGCCTACCCCCTCACTTCATAATCTTGTAATGATAAGGGTGTCCAGTGCTTTGCCAATATAGACCATTAACCACATGTTTATACTTAGCCATAAAACCAAGTTGGATTCCCCATTAGTGATGAAATCCAAGTAGGTAAGCCTAGGGAAGACAAATGTTAAATGTGTATTGAATATTGTGTGATTTGATAGTGTGTGCAAAAAGAGCAAAATAGTGCAACTAATTGGTAATTTGAAAAAACCACCTAATTAGACTATGTGAGCTAATCTAAGCATGAAAATAGTTGAAAATGAAAGTTTGAATTAATTATTATCATATATTTGTTAATTCCCAAATTAAGAATGGTACAAAGTTAGTTTAGACAACACTATATGTAAATTATATAGAACATAGTTGACTGGGTCACTATTATCCTGTAGAAACATGAGTATTTAAGAACTAAGTCAACTAGGTCAACTTAGTTTTTTAGATAAAAGATAAGCTATATAACTAAGTCAACTAGGTCGACTTAGTTTGTTATAGGATTGTAATTTTAAGACTGCAAAATTGCACAAGATAAAATTGTAATGAATTATTGAATTGATAGAGAGAGAAAGAGAGGAACCTTGGTGGGTTGGAAGATGATTAAGATTTCAAATTTTATGCTAAAGTGCCTTGAATGTTGCTTGAAAGTGTTGCCAACTAAGTTGACTAGGTCAACCTAGTTATATGAAACCCTATTTATTAAAGCCTGCTAATATGACTAAGTTGACTTCATCACTTAGTTTGTTATCTAGATGTTGATTAGAAGATTAAGTCAACCAGTATGACTTAATCTATTATTTTAAATGTTGACTAGAAGACTAAGTTGACCTAGTTAACTTAGTTTTTTTATCTAGAAATGAAGAAGAATACTATGTTGACCTGTTCGATCTAGTAACCTATATCTGATGAAAACCAATATAGAAAGAATATAGTCATTTTGATATGACCATGTGTTAAACATTGATGTATAAGTTAGAACTATACCAACTTGGTTGACCTAGTATAAAAAATATAGAGAAATAATAGAATGATAGAAACAAAAGCATGAAATAAAAACCTACAAGGGTTAGATTCATGTTGGGTTCACCAGAATGTATGCAATAGGAAATATAATAGATCTACAAATCAATCCTAGCTTAAAGAATATAGATCTTACTTACACTTCTGATTGGGGATACATTATATAATTGGGGTCATGACCAATATGAATTCACTAAACCTAATTAAGGGATCTCTTACCACAATAATATCACTAGGGAGGGTTCCAAAGCCTCCAGTCAAGCAAAACTATGCAATAACCCTAACTAGGTCCTATGTTTTCATATTCACTAAACTAATAACAAGTAATGAAATATATAATCTAGTGTTCACTAAAGATTGTGGCACAAAGTGGGGGTAATGAACACTAAATTAAAAATGTATAGAAGACATATACTCATGTCAATGCATACAAAATCTTAATTCATGGAATAGAAGTAAAAATGCATATCTACTTACTCTTACAAAGGAGTAACAAAGTTAGGAATACTTACCTTTGAATAAAAACCCACCGAGCCTAAATCTCTCCCTTGACCAAGGTTCTTCACAAGAGGTTGTTGTGGTATGTAAGGATGACAAGGATAAATCAGCTCTAGGATATACAAATTATAAATGCATCTAAAAGACTTTTCCATAAGACAAGATCCATATCTCTAAATAAAGTATGAAACCCTAAACTTTCTCCTCAAGTAGAGTGGTGGATATGTAGATGCATAATATATCTTACTTATTCTTCTCTTCTCTTAGAAATGGTGAAATGATTGTGTTTATATAGGTAGATCTAACCCTAAACCCTTTTAAAATTTTTGGCTGACAAGGTTGACCAGGTCAACCTAGTATTGTAATTGATATAAACATAATAGATAATGAACTATGTCAGCCATGGCTGACTTAGTTATTAGTAAGCTGTTGTAAATAACAATATAGGGTCAATATAGATGACATAGTCATGTAAACTGCCAAAAAGGGGTTTAGGTTAGGGAAAGAGCTAATTAAAGTGACAAATTACTAGAGGAGGGTGAAAAATAAGAGGTAAAGGTTAGGAGAATGATTTTTAGGAGACAAGTGTGTAGATAGCAAGTGGCAAAAGGGATAACAATCCTATAAAGCACCAATGGTCTACCCACCGCTTTTTTGGTGTACACCTTAAGGCATGCACTTAGAGAGATTGAGACTCAATAGGTTCCTAAAAGATAAAGAATGTTAGTAATTGATAAAATTTTGAAAATATTATGTGTAGTCAAAACCCTTTTGATTTGTATTAAGTCTTAAAGATAAACCTAGAGGATAAAGCTAAGTGTCAACCTAAAGTTTTTACATACAAGGAATAAAAATATGATCCTTTTAACATTATTCACTAGACTTTTGAAGGTACCAATCCAACCATGGGTGTTTATAAAATAACCATTTCTACTATTCCTATGTCTACACCCTTGGACACACATGTTGTTCCCATACAAGTTGTGGGGGAAACACAAGCTTTCTCACATATTTATTTCCCATATCTACCTAACCATCCTATGATAACTTATAGTGAATACACATGTTACATCAACAAAATCACCTACTAGACTATCCCTTGAACAAAATATTGTATCTTTTCAATAAAAGGTGTTGAATTTATATCAAGGTGTTGATCTAGTCACTCTATATATTCCCATGCATTATGACATATCTCTTTAGTCTTAGAGATTGCAACCTATCCTTTACCTCTGGGGATTTTAGCTCATAATATTCCCATTTATGACAATAAGGGATATCTTAATAAACATCTTAGATCCTTCCATGTAACATATTTATAATATGTATCCAATGATAAATTGTTGACAAACTTATTTCCATACATTCTTAAGGATTATGCATTCTAATGGTTCTAATATCAGTAAACAAGTTAAATCCATTAGAAAATATGTTTCTAGAACACTTATATATCATTATTAGTGAAAATTTATCCTATGCATAAATTTACAAATTCAAGCATGAGACTTATGATTCATTCTATTATTATGCATTAAGTTATAAGATAATGTTATCAAAGATGACTAATCCTATGGCCGATAATGAGATTCAAGGTATCTTATAGATTTTTTTTACTACGTCATTCCATGAATCAATTGTATTCAATAAATCTAAGAATTTTGATGAGCTATGCCATATATTTATAGACTAAGAAGTCAAGCTCATAACATTGAATAAGCTCAAGTACACTCCTCCTCCTACTACTTCTTCAACTTCCAAGCTTAAAAATAAGCCAAATTACAAGAGTAAGTAAAATGAGAATAAGAATGAGGCTAAAAATAGAATTAATGGAGAAGCACAACCTAAAAAATATCATCTCCTATCTGCTCCATTAGGGAGATAATTTTAAAGGTAACCTTCACCTCCTCATAGCCTATTACCAAAATTATTGGAGAGTAACCTCATATCTCTCCATCCACTATCATAGGGTGATATGAGTAGATCCTTAAAGGACAAGATCAAAATGATTATTGTAATTATCACCAATGTGATGGGCACTCTAAAACAAATTATATAAGTTGAGGCATGCTATATAAGATCTTATTGATAACAACATAATTGACATTAGCACACCCATAAAGGATTCAAGGTAAAAAATCAATGGAAGTGAAAAGTTACAAATATTTTCTGATCCCTTTATGAATAATGAATCAATAAAAAAATCTCATGATACTAATTTATTTCATTTGAAATATAATGCAAAACCTTATCCTAATTCATACATGCCTCTTTTAGATAAAATTATCGATACATTGACAAATATTATAACACAAAGACTTATTTACATTCAATGATAGTGAGATTATGGAGGATCATTATGATCTAAATGAATTATTTATTCAAGTTTATGTTGATTCACAATCCATTCAAAGTGTCATGACTGATAATTTTTCAAGTGAAAATGTTTTCATGATGAAACTTTTACATTCTCTTGGTTACACACATGAGGATTTGACTGAGACAACTAGGATAGTCAAGGGATTTGACAGACACTAGTAGAACACCTTAGGACATATTGTGCTACCTCTTAAAGTAGGCCCCAAATAATTTTTTATACTGTTCCTCATTTAACAAAGTACACAATTTTTTGACACATTGTTAGGATGCCCTTGGCTAAAAAAACTCCATGTATGACCATCAATAATATACCAATACATAAAATATATATGTATTTCAACTGGGTGGTAAAATTTATTACTATTCCATATGAATAACCCTTGGACCATAGGTAGTTAATTCACCACCCCCACTACCACCATATTTTGTTTTTGCACCTACACACCATTATTCTTCAGATGCAGTTAGAACACTTATGCACTATTAATCTCTTGAGCTAGTTATTGTAAATATTCAAGACCATTCTCCTAATTTAGTTACTAAAATTATTCAAGACCATATTTTAGAGGTATAATCCACACATATTATTATCCATTCTATATATTTAGTTATATAACCTATTTAGGTTCATTATATGCACACTAGTTTGAGGAGAGTAGTAGAATTTCCTAGATGACCAATATTACATTGCCAATTATCTTAGAGGGTCATTCAAGATTTAAGACAACTAGTATTCACTCTATATTAAATCTATGTATTAGATTATAGTCAATGATAGTTCAATGTGTTACACATGTATGTGATTCTTTTATGGCTGAATAATTTTTATAGGATACATTGTTTCCTTGAGTCTCTTGTCATACATATACCACTACGAGTGATTATTATGAGGGTTAATGGTTATAGTATAACATGAGATAAATTTATAGATTTAAATTCAAATTTTAATGTAGTTCAATATCACATCATTGGTTTACACTATGTGATCCTTCCCATGTTTAATATCGGGCCTCCCCATGACCATCCCATAGATTGTTTGATTGCTAAGTATCTCTCTTGAGCGCATATATATATATATATATATATATATATATATATATATATATATATATATATATATATATATATATATATATATATATATATATATATATATATTAGATACCCAAAATACCCAAAATAATGGTAATAGTCCAAAAATATAAAATAAGGATCTGAGCATGCCATGGTTACTCCTTTACTACATTTACATATAGGTTTATCACATGTTGGTAGATTACATATTATCTTCTATACACACATGAATTTAATGTGATAGATTAGTGATATGTAGAAATACATATTACACATTGATAAATAGATAATATAATTTTCCTAGACATCATATCTTACCTTGTATCCCTAAATAAAGAACTTGTAATACTTTGTGAAAGCATGGTTTACTGGATTATGAGGTATTCTGATCTATAATTATATTTCATGTTGATATTTATATATATGATTATGTTGATATTTATGTTTGAGTACGATCATTTCAGTATATGTGATATTGATGTCATTTATATGATTGTAGGTATAGTCAAATGTTGATCTAGGCCTGAGAATGAAAGTGTTCAATGAATAGTCACATTGATAATATACATGTATATAAGGTCAAATCATAATAATGATATTGTTGTTATTCCACTATTCCATTTTTCTATGTTATTTGTATACTTACCAACCCTATAATGTGTGTATTTATTATTAACACTTGGTTAAGAATCCATAATTGACATTATGCCAATTGTGCTCACTATTTTTATCTAAAATCACACATTAGATGGTGCAACCCTATTATGTTTAATTAACACCATAGTGATCAGATGCTAAATATGGTATAGGACTTAGTCTTTGGTATTGACTATGATAGACATAATCATTGGTTTTAAAAGGTGGAAATACTTATTATTAATTGATTAAAACATTAATTTTTACTTAAGTCATAAGCAATTCATTAAGACATTGATATTGATTAAGTCATATTAAATGATTAAAAAGTTTTGGTGGAATACTATTGGTTATTGGTAACCATGAGGTGTTGACCTCAGTTGAGTGGAGGTAGAAATAAATATAAGACAAAGAGGAATGTGGAGAGGAGATTGTATGCTACATAGACCTCCTTACCATGGAATTATGAGAATTTTCCATTTTTGGCATCCACATGCCCTAGCCATGATGGCTATTTTGTGAATTTTCCATTTTTAGCATCCACATTTTAGCTATTTTAAATGGGTTTGGGAGGTTTTCCAAACAAACACAAAGTGAGAGAAAGAGATATGCAGGTTGTAGAAGCAGAGAAGAGGAAAAGAAGAAACTTGTCAAGGAAAAATAATGTTCTTCTGATCCAGTGAATTTTCCAAGAAGTAAGTTGTATTTTTACTCATTTGGTTCCTAACTCTTGATTTATTATGCTTCTAAAAATAAGAATGTGTGACTTGGAAATAAAGGGAAATTCACTTGAGAATCTAGAATAGGAGCTTTAAAAAACCATAGGGTTTTGCATAACCTCCACTCACTCCTTTGGTTCTCTTGGAAGTCACTTCATTTATGTTGCAATGGTTTATTTTCTTTGTTATAACAATAAATAAAATTATGGGTTATAAGCTAAAGTGTTGTAGTAATTCTTGATTTCTATATGAAACCCTAGTAGATGCTTATTTGGGTTGTCTTCATCTCACCCTTAAATGGTGTTATAAGTGAAATAAATAGTGAAAAAATACCTTTGGATGGATTTTTTTTCAGATGCATAATGCTTATGAAACCCTATAATGTGTCATGTTGTTGTATTATGTGTATCTATTTAGTGATTGTCTTGTGTGTGATAAACCCTAATCCTTTGGTGGAATAATGTTATTTCTTACACCTTGATCTTATATGATTTTATTTTATTTAGATTATTTTTGAGTAACTCTTAAAATATCAAGGATGATGGATGGGGTGGTAATGGCCATAAATGGTTTTACTCATCTTACTCTCCCATTTTTTAGTGATTGCATAGTGGAGTTTCTAGTTGAAGTGATTGGCCTTGGTTTTGAACTTGGAATTTATGGATATATCAACATATTCATCACTTTTGATATTGTATTAATTATTGAAATCAATTGTAATCATTATTTCATTTTACTATTGTAATGTTTTGTGCCAATGAGGTTTTAAAGCACTATATATTTTTGTATACTCTATATTAAAAATGGCATATGAATCTAAAACCATTTATTGGAATGAAATCATGCTATGTGTACTAACCAATTAATTCACTTAGATATAAGTTTGGATTTTTTTTTGTTCTTATGTTATTGCATCAAATAAAACTCTATTTCTTAGTTTTGATTGATAATGTTAGTAACACGGTCCTTGTTGAATTTATATGAAGTCTTGATCAATTTGCAATATGTGAAAGTACATTCTCTATGATCAATTATGATATATGTGGTATATTAATGTATAATCAAGATTAAATACTATTAAATGTGTGTTTTTAATTTGTCTAAGTAAAAACACCAATATCAATATTAATAAATATATAAGTGGTGTGGTCTATTCTTTATGGAATATTGTCTAGACTTAGATTATTTACAATTGGTATAATGGTTTATAATCCTTTAAAAATTCATCTTAGAAATTTAAATATGAATTTGAGAATGTTATATGACTTGGTAACGTGTATTTTCTATAATTTAATTGTATATAATAAAACCATAGATTTAATCTGATTAAATACCATGTATGAAAATCTTTGTTAGATAATTCAGAATGATCACAATGTATATAATGATTGAGACTCATTATTGATTCATTCAATGTATGGTGGTAATTATTAAATTTTATATGGAGTCATCAATGATATTTTATTTCATTTATAACTAGATAGATATTTAAATTGTATTATTAGATCATGTCTAGTATAGTCAAATTAAATGAAGTATATACTCTAGCCTTGTGAGGTTTATTTCATATTTAACTTCACATTAAGGAACACTTAATTATAGGATTTTCATTATTTAACATGAAATCAAATATATAAGTTGTTAGTTTATAGTCATGTAGCCTCTATGAGTAGATTGTGGCTTGTATAATATGTTGTTATGTTCAATGTTGATGTTTGAGTAGATGGAATGGGCTATGACAGGAATATTTTGTTGTTACTATAATAACAAAGTTATATTTAATTTTTTGAGAAGATGGTAGTGAAGGTATATTGCCTTTACAATTGATATATATGTGTATAAGATGAATTCCATTTCCATTAAGCATAACAACTCCAAGTTAATACTTCTATTTGCATATTGAATCCATATTGACTAGTGTGTCTAAATAGTTTAATATTATGGAATTAATTATCATGAATTTGTGATATCTCTATTTAGAATGTGTTATGAATATGGTTTTTTAATTTAGAACATAAATAGATTACTATTTTGGGATTCTTAAGTTTTGATAAATTGGTCTTAGATAATTTACTAACTTAATACTCTAATACCTTTGTTTAAATGGTGGCATACAACATGATTACTTTCTTAAGTATTGTTGTAAGATTTGAGGGTTATTTAAATTGATTTGGTTAAGAACTTCCTATAGGTAAACAATATGGAAATACAGAATTGAATTACCATTTCATTTTAAATTACAAAGTAAGGAAATATGAATCTATCTATGTTTATTTGTATTTGGCATAGGAATGTTGAATGAATTCAATGTTAGTCATTATTCTATTTATTAATATTATCATCCTTTGAACTCTATGGTTGGAAACAATGTTTTCAAAATAATATGATCTTTTTTTATGTATGGTTTGTATTTTAATATTAATAAATAATGAATATAACCAAGTCAATTGGTTTTAGAAATATTCTTTTATTATGCATTAAAATATTATCATATGGCTAGTTTTCTAAATTGAAATTATAACTACAACTTTGTTATAATTATGAGCCTGAGTTATAATCTCTATAATGGTTAATGTTGTACATAAAGTTGCATAGTAATTAGGGATCTTAAAGTATTTAAATATTATTAATTTTATTCTTGATTTGGATTTAATGTATCTTTAGAGACTTGTAAAGCATTAGGTTGACTTGAATGAGTAGGTGATAAATATTGGTTGGTTGTCATAAATATTTTTAAAGCACTATTAATAGGGTTCCATGTCTTTGAAATTTGAATACAGTTGTAAAAGGTCTTAATCTTGAATCTATTGATTATGAAAATTTAAAAAAAGTTCTTGATTATTAATTTCTATTCAAAAGTATATCATTAAAATTTATTGTTCTAAATATGAATCAAACAACTTACTTGAGTTAAATTTAGGGGTGATGATCTTATAAATCATCAACATATTTCTCCAAAAATATTATTAAGTGGCTAAGATATCTTATTCTTTGCCTTATTAATTTGAAAATAAATTAGCATATTTTAGTGATATTGATTTAATTACAATCTTAATAATATATTTCATATTTTTACATGAGTCAATGAATATGTTCATGAGTAATGTTGACTAAATTAAGGTCTTATTGTAGTTCAATCAATTTGATATTCCATCTCCTTGGATTACATTTCAAATTAGAAACATAAAGAGTGTATGAGATAATTGGAAACCATTAATAAGGTGTTTATTTATTTTTGAGGACAAGTTGTAACATAAGGAACTCTAAGATTACTGATAAAGATGACATACATATTGGTGGAAAATATGAGTAATACTTTATCCACATATTTAATATTAAATTCTTTTGAGTGGTTATAAAAGTAAAATATGGATTATTATTTCTTAATGTTGGGTTGCTCTTAGTGAATAATTAACACATCAAGTTATTTTATACTTATGTTAATGCTATAATAATAAGAATAGATGGGTACTTTCATCATCTTTGCCTATTTTACTTGTCATTAGATAGACCCAAATGCATTCTATTATGTCTTATGAGATTTATAAGGGTGTGATTACACAAGGTTGCACATGTAGTTGTTGAAATCAAATAAATTAAGCACATTTTGTGATAATCAGCTGCTAGAAAAAGGGTTTCATAACTTTAATTATTTGGACTTTTGAAGTTTGTATTTTTTAGGTTATGACATTATACAGAGAGGCCATGCCAATTCTTGAGGCATATATTATTATAGGTTATGTTATTCATAGGTTATTTATTTATATGACATTACCTTTACCATGTTGAGCTATATTTATTTCTTACAATGCCTCAATATTTCTCATTTATTATACAATGTTATATGGATATGTTGTTTTCTATGTTGTGACATGGTCATATTTGAATGGTGTAGACTAGTATTCTTGTTCTATGCTTCTTATATGATTTTTAATTTTATATTAGGTTAGTAATTGCTTGCATATTGTATGTGGCCCCTTGGACTTATTATTGGATTTTTATCCTTCATTTTTGTGGCATTTTTATCCCCTTATTTATGGCTCTTTAGCCTAGTTATTAATACATTTATTTACCCTTGTTTGTGGCTCCTTAACCTTAGTTGTTATGGAATTTATTGTTTTTTCTGTGTGGTTCCTTAGCTTGGGTTGTGCCACATTTATTTCCCCTTGTGTGTGGCTTGTTAGCCTTGGTATGTGTGGTATTTATTGTCCCTTGTTTTTGTCCCATTGGCCTTATGTGTTACATTTTATTTTGTTGCAAAACATTGATTTTTGAGCTTATTATGCGATTTATATCACACATCTCCCTCATTTTATGTGGTGCCATGATCCACATCATGCAAATCTCTCACACAATATTATTCAAATTGTCTACAAGATATGGTTATTATTACATTATTCATTGATGTATATGTCTTGACATACCACTTATATGCCCTTACATTCTAAATGGTATGTGCATGATTTGATGATATATTATTTACTATGATGAAATATTATACACATGTTACATGCTTAAACATGATTATAAATTTCAATGTAAAATGCCATAATTAACCTTTATTTTAAGATGGGTAACTTACATGCTATGTCCCTCACCTCATAAGAGGTGTTGATAGTTAAATTTGTAGCATCTACTAATCTACTTGTTCATCTATCACAAAGATTGAAATGGAATCATACTAGTTTAACCATAGGGAAATATGGTTGATAATTATATTTAAGACATGAAAATGGAATATTGATGGTTAAGAGAGTGTTTGAGACTTAACCAAGTTATGGGGATCAAGTAAATTTTCATTAAAATAATCAAATAGTTTAATAAAAATGAAAAATTTCTAATGAAGTTATCATAATCAACATGAAACATTTTAAGATAGTTTTTGTTTAATAATTGATATAAACATTTCACCAAGTTTTATTAATCCTATTTGATAGAGAAAACCTATTGAAGAGGTAATACCTTGATGTATTAAATACTCTAATGTTCCATCAGTGATAAAAATATTTAGTTATAAGAATGATATTGTTTAAATTACTTCATTATTGCTCCACTCAAAGAATGAGAAAGAATAAAAAAAATGACACAAAACAAAAAATGAAACAAGGAAAGAAAAAACAAAAAAATAAATGCTAATCTAAAAATAAAAATATATTATGTAAAGAAAATAATGTCATACTCATGTAAGAGCAATACAATGAAATTAATGAAGTAATACTAGGAAAGGAGAACTAATATGAAGTCAACTAACTAAAATAAAGATAAAATCAATACACTTAACAAAAATGCATGAATTTAAATAAAGAGATTGAAATTACAAGTAAAAATAAAAGGTGAACTCAGTTATAACAAAAATAATTTTTTTATTGAGAAACCATGAATTTCATTGTTTATTTACAATAAATTTTGAGAAGATAAATTTGTAGATAATAGAAAATCAACAATCTATCATATAATGTATGAAGTATTAATCATTATTTGAGAAAATTATAAATATGATCCACACATATGACTGTATTATTAAACAATCATCAAAATATTAATAATCTTAACCATTCTTAGATAATAAGTTTATAAATCAAATAATCATCTTGGATATATCTAAATTTACCAATCAAGATACTTCACCATCAAAGAATGTGTTGTTTGGTCTTTCAGTAATTAATACTTAATCTCAAAGATTTATACTAGAATAAAACACATAAAATTAAACTTTGAACTTAATATATATTGTATCTATATGAGTTCCTCCTTTGAATGATGTCTTTTAAGTCCTTTTGAAGGTTTCACTTTAGAAGTTAATTGTACTTTAAGTTATAACTAACCTTTTAGTTGAATTAAAATAAAGTTACTTTATTAAGAGTTAACTAGTTTATATAAGGATTGTAAATAATAAGTTCATAAAGTGAACTTATTATGACTCAAAATATTAATTAAATTAATAGATAAAAAACAAGGTTTATCTAACGGGGTTGGGGCCCACTTATAACAAATTGATTAATCATTAGTATAAGTTTTCATATGAGTCAATCAATCATAAATAACTAATACTTAAGTAATAAATCTTTAAATTCTACTTTTAATTTATCAAAATCATTCTTCAAGAATGATAAAACATAATAACCAACATAACATTGTTCATAACATCTAACTAAATAAATCTATTTAAATATTCCACTGAGTCTAATATGACATTTAACTGAATAAGATAAAACTATGTAGATAAATAAACCATAACTGAACTATGAAAATTACTTCAATATCATAATGACAAAATCATTATAAATGTTTAATAATAATAATCTATCTAGTGTCAAATAAATAATACATGTTGAAAGTAATTCAGATCAAATTAAAAATAACCACAAGAGTCTTTTTTTAAAAATATCAATACCAAATAGAATAATAAATATTTTACTCTCCATTAGATACCAAATCAACCTTAGGTGCCCCCTATTGAGTTATATACTTGATGTATTCAAGAGGTGTAGTAGGTATATCAATCCTAATAACACCTCTAGATTCATCATCCACTTTCAACTTAATTTTATTTATCATGTGACCTACGATAGGTGGGGATGAAGGTCTACTAGCACATTTGTGACTCAAAGAAGAAAAATTGGCTAGATCAATGAAATGGTTAGATGCTTCAAATTCAATAAGGCATTATTGTAAGGTTTAAATCGATGAAGTTACCATATTTCTTTCAGGTTTTATATGATGATTCTATCCTCTATGAAAAAATAGATAAATTATGAATATGGCTACTGGAAAAATGCATGCATGTAAAAATTGAGCTTCATATGCGTATGGAAGATCAACAAATTAATTATTAAAATTTGAAACCCTAATAGGGATTAAAATTGCTAAAAACCTATAAATAGAAAAAGAGAAAAAAATGATGGGATGAGTTAACCTCAATCACCCCATGAAGACTAATAATTGCCTATGTATCTAATAATTTGAAGATGGAAATCAAGTCCAAGTAGTTCTTCCACTTAGATTACTTTGTGCAATTGTGCTTCTTTTTCTACATGAATACCTCTAGAGATGGCCTGAATAAGTGATAATGCTTTATTTGACATAGATATAATAGGTTATTGAATTGGTTGAGGACTATTTCAAATGATTATATTTTACTTAGGAAAAATAGGGAAGCTTTGCTTAGTGTACACTAGTGTAAGTGTGCCTCAATATTTAAATTGCCAAGCAATAAAATATGTGACTTAGATGTGTCTTTATAGCAATCCAAAATGGGGAAAGCTCACCCTGGCTATAATAAAATTATGGACTAACCTGTAAGGGAGGATATAAACTTGAAGAGTATTAATTTTCAAGGTCAATGTGAGGATCAACTCATAGAGGTAAAAATTGATTCCACTATTAACCCATACTGGTCAATCATGTCTTGAAGAAAAACATGTGAAAATTGGAATTTGGGATGTCTGTATAGATGTTTAAAGAGTTTTTTTTTAACAATTTAGAATATTTATGTGTAAGATATAAAATTATAAAGGGATAAGTCTGTATAGGTACTTAGGATAAAGTGATGTGGTAAAATAGGCTCAGATTAAATGTTTAAGTCAATTTAAAGTGAAAATGAGCCAAACCAACTTTATCAACTATTCATGATCAAATTTGAGTGACTACATTTGACTCTCATTTAGTCTTAAAATGAAACTATTAAAGTAAAAGAAAATATATACCTGAGTGTGTAAAATACACTTTTCCTTTAGGAGAAAACTCTAATCATGCAAGGTGTTCCATAAAAAATTCTACAATGATGTAAAAGTAGTTAATTTCCATATGTGAAATAAAAAATTGAAATGTAAAATAAATTTGAAAGATTTAAAATAAAAAATAAAGAGTACACCTGTATGTGTAAAAAAAATGTTTCTCTTGTAACCTTTTATTGAAGATGATGCTTCCTTGAATAATGTAGAGAATTGATTTTCCCATGAGTCACTCAGAGACATTTTGTTCTTTAGCTAAACCCATGGCGAATTGAGGGCGATTAGGACCCAATTTGAATCAAACATAAATAGAAATAGAACCTGTTGAGGCATGTAGAAACCTCAATTTTCATTTTTGGTGTTTGTAACCCCAAGAAGGACATAGGTTGGAATCCATAATGACTTTTTAGGCAATAATGATATAGGGCATTGAACTTGCAAGTTATGCATTATGTACTATAATTGAGTCAACCACTATAGATGGCTTGTAGATTCAATTGTCACTTAGTTTTCTTAGTTTTTATATGCATGGTAGAATGAGAATGGAGTACACAAAAGATCCTACCATGACCAATAAAATTAAATAGTATAAAAAACATGGAATGAATTTAAGTCATCCCCATTAATAAATGTAAAATCTGTAACTATATGTAGATGTAAATTTGTAAATTTTATTTGAAGCTTGTGCATGAATTTGTATCATGCACCCAAAATTATATTTATTCATATTTTATACTTGTAATGTGAGTGAATATGCATGGAATATGAATCCATAATATGTACCAATGATTCAATTTAAACCATTTTAAATATTTTAAAATTATATTTTGTACCCCAAAAATTGATTTTTGCTCATATAGGTTAATCTCATGCATGAAAAACCCATTAAAATGCCCCCATTTCAAGTGAGGTATGTATCTTGAAAGTCAATCATCTCAAAATAAAAAGTAATTGTATCATGTGTATCAATATGTAATCATTGAATATTGTAGCATATGTGAAAAATGTGTCAAATAGTAAGATATGTACTATTCAAATTGTATATAAACATATGATGAAAGACATATAGAAATGTATCAATGAAGTTCATAGTAGTGGATTGTAATAGAATCATACACAATAGGTAGTGCATAATATGGATCGTGGAACTCATCAAAATTAACAAGATCAACAAGCACATAAACACAAAAAATATAAAATCATACAATAAAGCTAAGGGACACAAACAAGGGACATGTTTAAATATAATATAAATAAATGTTTCACACATAAGGCCATGGGACACATACTAAGGACATTAATAATATACAAATAAGGGATATGTTCAAATTTCACACAAAATAAAAAGCCAAGAGCCACAAGCAATGGATATGTTTAAATATTATACATACTAAACAATGATCTCATAGAGATGTTAAAGTAATTTACATATAAGGACCAAGGGCCATACATAATAGATAATAAATATCTACTACTATGTACAAGTAATATCATAAATAGAGCATATAACTAGAAATATAGTTTACATCATGTATATGTAATAGAAACATATCCTATAAAATAATATATATGTGTACACATTGTAAGATATATATGTTAGAAATACATTTGTAAATAATATAAAGCTCAAAAATATAGGAATTATATAATGGTAACACCTGTAAATACTGAAACCTTTGGTTAAGATGCCCTCAATTTAGTATGGCTATTGGGTAGAGGCTAGCCCAATATCTTAGTCTATGTAAAATCTATATGTCTTACATAACACTCATGGATATGAGTGAAATGCATGTGTGATAAAAAAAAGAGTATGTTATTTACCAATCAATGAGATAAAATATGACAATGATGTAAAACAGATGTATAATCATGATCAAGTCTTGATTTTGGATTTTTAGTATATTTTGTATTTTTTTGGTATTTTTGAAATATTTATTAATATTTGATTAAATATTTATGTATACAACTTAAAAAAAAAGACTACTATTTAAATAATGGGTTCAAAAGTAGAAGAAAGGGAAGGGGATCTCAAAATTCAAAACACATGTCAATGGAAAGTATGCATTGAATGTAATTGGCATGGTCATGTGTGATAAATATTCCCCCACTATATAAATAAATTGTGGTTTTAAGGTATGTATAAGATAGAATAACTATGCATAGGAATGATTGTACATCTTAAACTCATCAAATATACACTTTTCAAAGTATGTAATGTGCATGTATGAGAAATATAACACACAAAATAAAGATTTTGCATAAGTACAATTGTGTGAACTAGAACTAAGTGAAATATCAAAACCTTAATAATTTTTAAGGCTTTGTGTGTTTAAAGTCTAGTTTTACTATAAAAAATGGTACTGGACATAATTGACTAGCTCAGGATAATACTAGTAGTTGGTTATAAACCATACTATTCAATACTATCTTTTAATAAAAATCAGTTTTTGATTTTTAGACTATGAAAAAAAAAGGTAAATGCAAAATCATGGCACAATAGATCACTAAATTAGACTATTCAGATTTTTAAAGGTTAAAAAGAAGAGACAAGAGGCCAAAAAGTCATGAAGATCCAAAGGATAGAATAATTTTATCAAATTGATTGCATATGTAATAAGTGTAAGAATAACATGATGAAACAAATAAAGAAGAAATGTACAACCATATATTTTATTTGAATGTTTTTGAGTTAAGCAATAACTTGATCCACAAAATGTTCCTATAGATTTCTAACATAAAACATATAATCACCTTCTAGATTTTATGTTAAGCCACCTATTGAGATGGGATGTTGATGTGTAGGTTTTGTGTCATATAGAGTATCATACCAATTTTATACATAATCAAAATCATAATCACCAATGTAGTCACCATCTTGGTAGATAATTAATTTCTTAAGTTTTTTATTGAAATTATGATATGTCACTTTGATCGTGTTTTACATTTGTATATGAAAAACCAACTACACCATACATTGGAGTTATCTTATTGAAATTTTATTACTTTTGGGTATATTCATCATTGTTTAAATCTTGCATTTCATTATAAACTATAAAATAATCAAGTATTACTGCTTTAATGTAAGAAGGAAAGTAATTTATGCTTTGAATTCTTGACTTGAATATGTAACCATAGATTTTGCTTTATCTTGTTACTCTATTTTGGAATTAGATATCAAACTTATGTCCTTAAAAACCACATTTGTACCATTAGTATTTTAGAAACATATTGATTTTGAAATTATTTCATGAGAAACACTTTCATTAATATGCTTTCTTACTTACCTTGATTTTGTTTTTGAAACTTCTCTTTTTACTCTTTTAGTAATGTTTCATTATCAATTTATTGTTAGGTTGTGGAGCTAAAAGCTTCAACTTTGCAGATGAAAAGGAGGTTGCTAAAGTTCTAGAAGCACCGGCATCGGCAGTATGACCGACGTCGGTCATGATGTATGCAGAAGGCAACCAGTGTCGACAGGAAGTCGGCCAATGTCGGTCAACACCAGTTAAATAGGGACAGACGTCGGTTGCCTGTGTGTTCCAGAACTGTTCATTGCACGAACAGTTAGTTAGTTGAACTAAGTGTTTGCATGTAAAGGCTATTTTGAGTCTTGAGCTACATGGATAATTATAGTAAACTAAGAGTCTAAGTTATTGTTTAAGTCTGGGATCTATTTATAGACCCATTGGCATGTATTATAATGATGAGCTAGAAAGGAAGGCAAGGAAGATCCTTCCATTGTAAGATCATTGAGTTGCAGGTTGTTGCAAGCTCATAGGAGATCTACATGTGTAAGTATGGTCTATTGAATTATAGGTTACAGGTTCATGGGAGATCTACTTGAAGTACTTTAGAGTGCTTGGTGTACTGGCAGGGTTATTACTAACTGGTTGGAGAGGTGAACACCAATTCTGTGTGTGAGTTGTGTGTTGGGACCATTTTTTGGTAGGAGAGTGTTTTGAAGAAGAATTAATGTACACTTGAGGTGTGGCAAGCCTCTGTAAGGTGGGAGAGTTTGGCATCTCTCTATTGTATTCTTTTCTATATGAGTGTTAATACAAGATTGTATATTGTCTCTCATATTCTGTGCTATGTGTGAATTCTAGTTACTTATACTTTTAGATATTTTCGCATGTTTAATTGCTTGAGTTTGGTAATTATATTGTGCTCTTTTTGAGGAGTAAGATCCTAACAAGTGGGATTAGAATAGGTGTGTTGTTCTTGGATTCCCCAACAACTGGTATCAGAGCTTTTGGTTGGGATACTAACATGTTGGATTAGATTTGGTTAGTGTGTGTTGATTACGGGTTACTCACAGGGGTTTTTGTTTGAGTGGGAGTAGAACAATGGCAGAAGATAGTAAGCTAAGAATGGAGGAATTGAAAAGCACGAATGGTCTATTATGGTCCTATGGAAAGAAAGAATAGGAAAAGAAAGATTGTTGGTTCATAGTAGATTAGCATGAAGGACATGAAGAAGAAGCAGATGTTGCAGAGTTCATTGCACAGGATGCTCTAGTATGTTCTTTGGATAAAGTAGAATCTTGGGTTTTAGATTCTAGTGCCTCTTTTCATGCATCCCCAAATAGGGAATTTTTTCATGAGTATGTCCAAGGAGACTTTGGAGAAATTTGTTTAGGGGATGGTAAGCCTTGTCAGATGGTTGGCAAAGGGAAAGTGAAGCTGAAATTGCAGACAGGTAACACATGGGTGTTGAAGGAGGTCATGCATGTCCCAGTTCTGGAGCAAAAATTGATTTTTATAAGAAGTTTGGGTGATGAGGGTTGCAGAGTAACTCTCATAGCGGACTCTTGGAAGGTTACCAAGGGTGCACTTGTTGTAGCAAGAGGTAAGAAAGTAGGTACGCTTTATCTATCTACTTGTATTACTGATTCTCTTTTTGGGTTATCTACTTCAGCTGTAGATTTGAAGATGTGGCTTAATAGGCTTGGTCACATGAATAAGAAGGAGATGCATGTTCTTGAGTCAAAGGGTATGCTTTCGGATTTGAAGAGCATAGATCAAGGTTTCTATATGCAGAAGAGGAAAGTGATGTTTCTTGAGGAATCCGATATTAGTGACAAGAACAGGAAAGCCTTGGTTTTCAAGGAGAAGGTGATGGACAAAGTTTAGCACAAGGGGCAAAAGAATTTTGAGTAGAGCAAGGGTGATTTGGACAAGGGTTTGATCCAAAAGGAGCTCACGGGTAGAAGTCAATTCTCACAAGCAAAACACAGAGACCGACATCAGCTAGAGAACCAGCATCGGCGTCGAGATAGGGACTGATGTCAGCTATGTGTAGCCTAACATTGGTGACTCAGGGACAGATAAACACCGGCGTTGGTCAGGGGGAACCAACATCGGCGATGAGGTAGTCGTACAGAACTGACATCGGTCGGGTGTAGACTGAGATGTGATCGACATCAGTCACTGAGACAAATTTTGGGTGGACAACAAGCTGTCAAGGAGTCTCAAGCACCTATATGGAGGACTTAAAGGGTAAGTAAGCTTCAAATTCATCATTTCCCTTCTTTACACTACTTGTTGCTCACTTATGGTAAAGAACCAGGAAGTTGTTAAAGAAGCAGAGCAAGTAGATCCAAGAAATAGTGGGAGCTTGGCATGGATGAAGGATGTGATTCCTTGGAGAAGAATGAAATAGGAGTTTTGGGTGGAGTTGCCAGCTGGAAGTAAGCACTGAGAGATGAATGGATGTTCAGGATGAAGAAGAGCAGAAATGGATATGTGAGACGGAAGGCTAGGGTATATGGTCTTGTATAAGCTACAGGGCAATGGAGGTTTGATCATTGTGTTTCTCTTTACTAGGTTGGATAATATTAGCTACATTATACTATTACTGTATGATGTGCTTATTGCAAGGTTACATATACAGGGAGTTGCTGAACTAAAGGTAAAGTTAGTTTAGAAGTATGTCATGAGGAATCTGGGAGCAGCAAGATTATTTAACATGAGTGTGTTCTAGGGACATGGAAGTTCACAGGTTGACTTTGTTTCAGGATGATTATGTGAGACCGGTTAGCATGCCGATGGTTGGACAGTTCACAGAACAGTGTCTTGATTCACATAATGAGGTTAAGTGCATGGTATGTACTAGACCTAAGTTTTTCCAAGCAGTGGGAGTTTTCAAAAAGTTAGGAGCCAATCCAGGAAAGAAGCATTGGAGGGTAGTTCAGTGGGTTCTTAGAGGGACCAGCAGCAGGTGCACATGCTATGCAGGGTCAAGTTATTTTCTACATGGGTTTGTAGATGTGGATGTGGCAGGGGATTTGGATGACATGTGTTGCACCACAAGTTTTGTGGTGGTTGGTCTTCAAGAGTGATCTTGAAGAGAGATACAGAGCCAAGGGAACAAACTAGATGGTGTACAGGTATAGGTATAGTTACAGCTATTTATCTCCAAGTGGGAGATTATTAGGTTGTGGAGCTAAAAGATTCAACTTTGCAGATGAAAAGGAGGTTGCTAAAGTTCCAAAAGTACTAGTGTCAGCAGTATGGCCGACATCGGTCATGATGTATGCAGAAGGCAACCGGCATCGATAGGAAGTCAGTCGACGTCGGTCAGCACCAGTTAAACAGGGATTGACGTCGGTCGCCTGTGTGTTTCAGAACTGGTTGTTGCATGAATAGTTAGTTAGTTAAACTGAGTGTTTGCATGTAAAGGCTATTTTGAGTCTTGAGCTGTGTGGATAATTATAGTAAACTAAGAGTCTAAGTTATTGTTTAAGTCTAGGATCTATTTATAGACCCATTGGCATGTATTATAATGATGAGCTAGAAAGGAAGGCAAGGAAGATCCTTCCATTGTAAGATCATTGAGTTGCAGGTTGTTGTAAGCTCATAAGAGATCTACATGTGTAAGTATGGTCTGTTGAATTGCAGGTTGTAGGTTCATGGGAGATCTACTTGAAGTACTTTAGAGTGCTTGGTGTACTGGCAGGGTTATTACTGACTAGTTGGAGAGGTGAACACCAATTTCATGTGTGAGTTGTGTGTTGGGACCGTTTTTTGGTAGGAGAGTGTTTTGAAGAAGAATTACTGTACACTTGAGGTGTGGCAAGCCTATGTAAGGTGGGAGAGTGTGGCGTCTCTCTATTGTATTCTTTTCTGTACGAGTGTTAATACAAGATTGTATATTGTCTCTCATATTCTGTGCTATGTGTGAATTCTAATTACTTGTACTTCTAGATATTTTTGCATGTTTAATTGCTTGAGTTTGGTAATCATATTGTGCTCTTTTTGAGGAGCAAGATCCTAACAAGTGGGATCAGAATAGGTGTGTTGTTCTTAGATTCCCCGACATTTATTCCCTTTTCTTATTTAACTATTCCCTTTGTAATTAGTCTTTTTATAACATTAATTTTTCATCTTGTTCCTTTTTTAACTTTTCTTTCCCTAATTTTTCATTTTAAAGCTTTTCTTTCTCTAATTTTTCCATTTGAAACCTTAATTTTTCTAATTTTGCCATTTGAAACCTTTCTTGCTTTGAATTTATCATTTGTTTTGCTTGCACTTTTTCTTAAGAGATGCAATCATAATGTGAGTAGGTTTCTTGATCATTTTATTTCTTATAAGATCACCGTTATCAATGATACTTTGTATTTTTTTGTTCAAATCTCAAAAACTATCTATATGATGCCCATGATTTATATGATATGTATAGTAGTATTTTGATCTCCTTAGAGGATGCATATGAGGTAATGTGATCAAATTGTTTTAAATAAATTATCTTAGAATCTCACTTAATTTTTTATTATCATTTAATATACTTTTTGAATCAATAGTTATATATGTATGTTGATTTTAAATCCATACTCAAGATGATACATTTTGAGGCACAAAATGGCTGGATGAAGATATAGATATATAATTAACATTGGCATGCTCTAGATTCCTTGTATATATGATATTATTTTCAATTGATGTGATCTTCAAACTAAAACATTTATTTTTATTTTCTAGTCATTTTATTAACTTTATCCTAATGACTATTTAATCTTGAAGTCCTTCACAAGCACAAGCCTTAGGTACTTATGATTGAATATGCATGTAAACACCATTAAGATGATCTACAAAAGATGTAGGGAGTTGAGGAAGGACATGTTGGTTACCTTATTTTGGCACTATAAGATGGGTAATGATAACATGGACTTGGTTAAAAGGAAAGTAACTATCCAAATCTTTAAGAGGGACAATAGAAGTTACTTGGGATTGCATTAATACAGAAGATGTATTATGAATCATTGATATATTGATTTTATTTTACATTAGTGTTTCCAAATTCATTGCATAATTATGATATATATATATTTAATATTTATAGTTTACAACATATAATTAGAATAATCATTACTTGAATTAGAAAGTATACACCAAGAATAACGCATATAGCCATTATATTATGTGCACAATAAATAACTGACCAATACAAGAGATCAGTTAAGTATTATTAAAATCCAAGACAAGTTTTTGATTAAAATTAATAGATAGATGATAATTATAAATTAATATGGAAATGGGTACAACATTCATTCCATATGCCAAATTTAATAAAAATAATAACTTTTAAATTCAATAATTTTAATAAAATATTTTGGCAAAAAAGGTTTTTATCCAATCAATACATATAGGATAACATTCAAAGCATTTGAAAAAATATAGTTATGAATCAGAGATGAGCTGAGCAAGTGGGAGGATAAGCCACATGCCTAGGAAAATAAACCCTAATATTAAAATGAGGGTGAAACCTTAAGATAAAATAAATAAATAAATCTAATTTGTGCATAAGATAAAGGTAATTAAAGATCATATCTTGAACCCTAAGGCAAATTTATGAAATCCTAGAAATAAAGTTGGGACCCTAAAAGAAACTTAGGGTTTGGTAACATTCAAATAATACATGGGTTCATGAATATAATTTATCATAATGTAAAATTAATTGGTGTATTAACTCTAATTAAGATGAAATGATTTGAGAGATAACAAAACACAATAAAAAAACTTGAAACAAACATAATCTAATTTGACTATGTGAAACTCAACAATAAATAAAATTGATCAATATATCTAAGTATGAATGTGAATACTAAAATTGGAAGTGAAATTGCTTAGGGTCAAGATCATCAAAAAGGAGACATGATCAACTAACATTAATATCATCTATTGGCTAATTTTATCCTCTTAAAAAAAATAGGGAAATCATGGCATAATCATCTGTAGCTATTGGAAACATGCTTGTGTGTATAAAATCAAACTTTAAATGCATGTAAAAGACCTGTAAATGACTTGTTCAAAGTTGAAACCTTAATAAGGCTTGTAATAATTGACAACCTAAAAATAGAAAGGGAGAGTGTAATAGACTAAGCTAATCCCAATCACCCATGTGATGACTGATCACTATCTATGTATCCAATACCCTGAAGAGGGAAATCAAGCCCACATAGTTCTCCCACTTAGAGTGCTTTGTGTAATTGTGCTGTTTTTGATACATGAATACATCTAGATGTGGATTAAATAATTTATAATTATTTGTTTGATTTGGATAGAATAGACTCTTGAATTGGTTGAGGATTGATTCAAATGATTAGAATTCTAATTGGGAAGAGTAAGAAAATTTTGCTGAGTGTACAACAGTGTAAGTGTGCCCCAATATTGAAATTTCTAAGTGATAAATAAGTGAATTATATGTGCATTATAACAATTCAAAAGGGGAAAACCTTATGCCACCAATCTTTAAAATATGGACCAACCTGTAAGGGAGGGTCTAAATTTGAAATATATCCATTGCTAAGGTGAAGATCATGATCAATCCATAGGGATCAAAACTGACTGCCATTATTAACCCTTATTGGTTGATCAAGTATTGAAGGGAAACATGTGAATATTAGAATTTGGGATGGCCGCATAGATGTTTAGAGGGGTTTTTAGAAATTTTTAAAAATTATGTAGGCATAAGATAGAAACTTAGAAAGGGATAGGTCTGTGTAGGTACCTAAGATACAATGAGGTGGTGAAAAAGGCCAAATTTAAGTGCACAAATCAATTAAAATGAAAATAGGTGAAAAGTGATATTATCAAATATTCATTACCAAATTTGAGTGACTACAATATCTACTTTAAGCTAACATTTTGTGTCTAAAATGAAAAGAGAAAAGAATAATAAGGAAAGATTATTATGTTTGTTATTATATCAAATATCATTACCATATCTATAAATACTACTGAAATAAATTGATTACTCAAACATTTCAACATTGCAAACAAACTCAAATGAAATTAAACAACTATCATATAAAACTTTCATTTTTTATTTAAAAAACATTACAAAAAAATAAATAAATTAAACCAAGATTTATTGTTTGAAATTCAGTAAATCAAAATAACACATACTACCTTGAAACATTCAATTGTTTCATTTATATCATGCTATCTATTCAATTTGATCCTCTAAACTATAACATTGTTATCAAAAAGTAATAAGAAATAAAAATAATAACCATAATAAAAAAGTAATAAGAAATAAAAATAATAACCATAATCAAATAATATTGATCCTTCAACCTAAACAAACCCTAACATTTACAATTTACCTATAAAACATTTCACTTTTTACTCAAAACTAATGTTTTTTCATTCATGATTCAAATGTAAAATTATAAATCTATCATATTCACAAACGTTTGAAAAGCACCAATGAATCCTTAGAAAACTTTTCTATAACATACACCAAAAAATACTAGTTCATTCCTTTTTAAATATGAGTGCAAAAAAGATCTCAAAACCTTAAAAAGAATCTACGAAGAAATCCATTTACTAGCCTATAAATGTCCAAGAATGTTCTCGAAACTCAAGACGTAAAAAAAAAGCATATAAATAAAACAAGTTAGGATCAGTTCATTCCTTTTTCAATATAAGTGCAAAAAAGATCTCAAAAAAGATCTCAAAACCTTAAAAAGAATCTACCAAGAAATCCATTTACTAGCCTATAAATGTCCAATAATGTTCTCAAAAATCAAGACGTAAAAAAAATCATATAAATAAAACAAGTTAGGAAGTTCCTAAAGAATAAATGATATGTGTAAATTAATGTGACCAACAATTGTCTTGACAATTTGATCAACATTACCAAATCTAATGTTATCAATGTTAACTGTTGCTAGGCTTGCCCCTAATTTATCTCATTCTTCATTCTACTAATAATTTTTTTTGCTAACTAAAAATCTTCTCGGTTTAACAGATTAAAATGACATGACTAAATATATCATTAAGGCTGCCAACAATACTTTGATATTTAAATGCATATTAAAATGAAATCAATTTTTTTATAATAATAACTTTTGTGCATTCAAATTCCTTTAATATGGATTCAAATATCTTCAAAATGAATGACTTGACAAATAAATGACTTTAGTGAATGACGAATGCCTAGGTTAAGACAATGATCTAATATGAAGATAATCGCTGTGACTATAGTCACTAATATAAATATGCCAACATTAATATAATGGATAAATATAACTAATATGACTATATTCAAAATCAAGAACCACTTAGATCATAATCTAGGATAACTCTTAAAAAATTAGGATAGTTTTAGGTTCTTAGGACAAGGTCATTAAGATTTAGGAAATTAGTTTTTTAGGGTTTTAATGAATATTAAAAGTGTTAGAAATCATGAAAAATTTGTAGAATTTATGTTCAATTTATATATTGAAGGGAAATATGAAACAATCAAGTGTTAGAATTGACATGATCTAAGTTTAGAAAACTTTCTAATTGAAAGATGGAAATTTTGCTTGGGAAGAATAAAGTTGCACATTCACATGAATATAATGTTATTATTGCTAAAATTTTGTCAAATATCTTACCAAATGTGATTTTACATAAGTTTGATCACTTCAATGATTTTTTGACTCATCATTATTCAAAAATGTAGAATAATACTGCACTGAATAGAACCAACTCATTGATTTGTGCACTTTTTAATCAAATATGTTATGATATAAGTTGCTAATTACATTAAAAATAATCAATTATAATAATCAATGCACAATCAAACAAGTAAAATGATAAAAAATAATTAAAAAATAAGTTAGCCCTACCATATGTAATGTTTTGAATGTGGTACAACAAATATTACACACTTTAAATCATTTTGAATAGGGTATTCGAATTTGTTATACTAGGGGGATATTAGTGGGTTTTTTTCATACATAATTAAGCCTACATGAGTAATTTTTTAAAAAATTTTGGGGTACAATTACACGATTCAAAGTTAAGAGTGGTTGAGATAAATAAAATTTACCAATTACAGACAAATTTTTAGGGAATATGCAGGGAATATGTGCTCCATTTTACAAGAAATGAGTTATGTGTTTTCAAAAAATTTAGATATGAGATACACATAGCATATAAATTCATGGAACTCAATATCATATTGACACCGAATAGTTCATATTATGTGTACATGTTATCAAAGTATACCAATATTAACATCGAGTAGTGAAAATTATAGATACACACTATCAAAGCTTACTAATGTTAGCATCAAACAATGTAGATTTATGGATATGAAACTTTTTCATACATGCACATTATTAGAGTTTACAAATATTAACACTAATAAGTTCAGATTATGCATATGCATTATCATAATTTACCAATGTTAGCACCAAGAAGTTAATATTATGGGGCATGGGATTGGTCCATGCAAATTTACAATTATACCATTTATTCAAATATTACCAAGTAGTTAACACCTATGAATTTAGAAGTCTATATGTGATAGTTGATTTGACTTTAAATGAGTAATCTAGTTGAGGTTATGTGTTGTTAAATGACGTAAGAATTAATTAATGAGCCCATTATGTGGCTCTGAAATTGTATCTTGGGGTTACAAGATTAGTCCTAAATTTATTACATGATGGTTGGGGGCATTTATATTTCAATCTATGGCCTTTATCTTAGTTAAATTTAAAATTAAGTATTGTTAACCTTCATTTTCACCAAGTTATCCAAGTGCTTAAATGAGGAAGCATGCTTATGTAATTATTGAATGAGGAAGCATCACCTTTAGTAAGTTACAAGGCCACATGATTCACTCATGGACATATAGGTGCACTATTTCCTTTATCTTAAGTTTTAATTACCAATTTACGTAAATTTTTAGATTGTTACTTTATGGACATTCACTACAACATATTCATTGCATGTTGTTTTGGAGAAAATTTCACACTTGAAACCTTTTCTTAAATACAAAGTTTGTTGTATATAATCATGTATGTTTATTTATCATTTTAATATAATAATTTCATTGCATTGTAATACTAGAATTAAAAAAGAAGCATTTGTAGATACTAAAATTTAGCATGACATACTTGAAAGTGAAAATTTTGTCTTAACTTTAACATAACTCTTAATCATGATTCTCTCACATCCACATGCTTATTATAGACCTTAACCTTCCCAAGTTACTAAAATTCACTAATAAGAAACCCACAGTCTCTGTTAACCTTGTTATTTGTCTTACTCAAACATCTCTAAATGATTATATCAATGTTTTTATTTCCTAAATGGAAGCATCAAATTTATAAAAAAATATCAAGATGGTTTTGTCTAAATATGATAGTTCCATCCCATGCCAAACAATAATCATATTTTAAATTCAAATAATTGCTATGGGTTGACCCACATGTCTAGTGTGTCGGCGGCATGATAAATTATCCCAAAGAGTATCCTATAAATATAAAATAGGAATAAACCTATTATCTATGTATAAAACATCTACCAAGGACAATCAATCTAGCACATGCAAGAGGACTACCTTAATTTCCCAAATTTGCAATTAGTCACTAGGAGGTCTTTACTAGGTCTGAATCATTCCAAGCATCAAGCCAATATTTATATTTTCCAAGTATTAAATGCAAAGATTCATAGGTTTCATTCATTGAATGATCACATACACATAAGCATCTAATGGAGAGAACTCAATGCAATTTGTTTTTCTCCTTAATGTATTGAAAATATAGGAATGTTCAACCAGTAAATGGAAGTTGATTGAGATCAGTTCAACCCACCTTTATATCACTTTTTTAGGCATAAACATAGTATATATAGGTGGACTTAGGTTATAGGTGAAGGAGAAATATTTGAGTTGTACACATAATTTGACCTTGGGACTACACATGGAGCCAAAAGAGAATCAGGTGCACCTACTTGTGCCAAAATAGAGAGTAAGTTTATATAGATAGAATTTTTTGATCTAGAACATAATATATGATGATTGTAAATCAAGGATAAAAATATTGTCTAGGCATGTAAAAAGATCCATAACCTAATCTAAGTATCATATATTTAGTATTTTCATGTTTCCTACTAATTTTCTATAGTCATATTTCTCTATAGAGTAGTCAAACACTAAGTATCTCATCATTTTGTATTATTTTATATATTTGGCAAGTACATGTTAGATCAGCTTCAACTATTTTACATCCAGATCAAATATATCTATTTATCATTTTAATCTAAATTCTTGTAAAATAATTCTATATAGTTAGTGTTAATCAACCATATTAATAAAAAAAGATAAAAACAATAAAGTTTTTTAGGTTATTGAAAATATTTGCTATGTTTTAAATTAACACGCACTATGTTTGGATTATAATAAATGTTTAAGTCTCAAGGTATAATAATTAAAAATTTATGGTATCAATAGCTCCAAAATATAGGATGTGTCTGTGTCATAATAATTTCAATATTTTGATTAAATTAGATGAAAGATTATTACATAGTTATACTACATAGGAGTTAAGAAACTATAAAATTATTACTTTTTTAATTAGATTAAATTGCATACTCAACAACATACTAAATGTGATTTCTATAGTTTTGAATATCTAAAAACAAAATAGATCACATTCATGTTTTCATTATACACATAATTATGTATGTTTCATAGGGTTTTTTACTTCAAATAGTGTGAAAACATCATTGTAATTTCCATTCTGTGCATATTTTATTGACACAATTTGATAAGTAGTCCATGTGCCTTGTGAAGTATGTGTGCATTCATTTTGTGCACATTTAGTTGCAATATTTAAAAAAAAAATCACATGCCTTATGTATGGTTTCCTGTATTGCATACATATCTATCACAATATTTGTGTTTTTATTATTGGGATTGTAATGGGCATTAAAGTCTCAAGTTTTGAGAGGAAGGGTTATGTGGCATCATTATATCAGAAATTTAGGACTTGTATGAATATACAATTAGGATAGATGACAATGGGTTTGATATAATTTTAAATGAAGAAGCACATGGACATATGAAAAATTGTGATTGGGTTCATTTAGGTTTGTTAGAGTTGCATACATTTGGGTATGATTATTTGAAATTTAATTAATTAAAGTTTACTATAATTAAATATAGAAATATAATAATAACCAAATAAACATTAGAAAAGGCTATTGGATAAAATTATGTAAAAATTTAATATCATTGATGTTCATATTACATTAAGTAATGCATCATCATGATGTAGATATCATATAAACAATTACATTTAGATTTTCTATAATCACATATATACAACAAGGGTTCATTATGGTTTACTATTGTTGTATATGGAAATATACTAATAAGAATATGAATATTTGCATTTGGGTTTTCTACAATTGAATATATACAACAAGGGTCTCATTAGGATTTACTACAGTTTTCCTATGGAACTATAATAAGAAGCATATGAAAAATTACATTTAGGGTTTTTTAAATTTCATATATATAATAATATCATGATTCACAATACATATTAATTATAACATACTTGATGTGTATATTGTTGTGTTAAGTCATAGATAGGATCTCCCCTATTTTACATGAACACATATTATGTTGGGATTTCCCTCTTTTCCATCATTGTAGTTTATCTAAGTGTTTGAGTTCTAATTGGATTAAGGGGTCTATCATTGGAATTAAATTTATGTACATTTTTTCTATTTATTTTTTCAAAAAATTCACATGTCTTTTTTATGCTCCCACTTTTACATACATGTCTATGGTATTCATGTTGTCATTATTCATGATTATAGTATGTTACATATGGTTTTGTTAGTTTATATATCTCTAAAACATCATTGTACATTTATTATTTATGTATATATCCTTTTAAATGTACTAGAAAAGTCTAAGATTATCATCTTAAATTTGTTATTTATGTATAGATCACTTTAAATGTACTAGAAAATTATGATATTGTTATATTTCATTCTATGGAGCCCATTTTAGGAGTATAATGTAACATTTTCTCTTAGTTGCACATTAGAGCTTGAATTATCAACTTACATAATTTTATATTAACTATTATATTGGGAAATAATGGATTACATTATGACATAAATTATGGGGACTGATTTAATAAGTCTATTGTTTGGATTTTCACCTATGTTTGAATTCTTCAAGATTTAATCTAATTATGCAACTTAGTTTATCCTAGATAAATAGTTTTTTTATGTCATTCTTAGTAATATTATGCACTTATTCTAGGGAAACTAAGAGCGGTTATATTTTTAGTATGAAAATAAATTATTAGGTGCATCTCCTCCAATATAGTTTCATTAATGGGTTTTAGGTGCATGGTATAATTTGGAATGGGTATTTATAACTTGGTCTTTATTTGTAAGTTTATCTTTATATTTGAAAATATTTTTCCTATTATGATTTAAATTTTAATTGATGATTATTAATGTAATTAATTTAATAATATTATGATGTATGCTAGTGCCAAGATTAAGATTATTGCACTATACATCAAGTGCTTGTGGGGATCCTCATAGTAAGATCTAGTGGGAATCAAGATGAAACTAAAGAAATGTTAATAATGAGTAACCTATATGATATAATGTATGTATCATAAATTATCAGTAAATATATTTAATGTTTAGACTAATTTTATTATCAAAGAAAATGTTCCACACATGTTGAGAATTTTTAATCAATAGTTTATATGCCTTGTGTAGTACATTCATACATTTTCTTGAAATATTTTATCACACAATTCACATGCCTTATGTATGATCCCACACATGCATATCTATCAAAGTATTTTGTTGTCATTATACATATTATTTATTTAATAAGTGGTGTAAATAATTTTAATTTGTATATTGAAATTTCAAATCTGTAATTTCTTTTAGATGTGGGATAAAAAAAATTGTGTATTATTCATTCATAACTAAAAATAGTATCATAGTATTAAAACATCATAACATACTCACTTTAAACAATGAATAATATCCCTACACTTATTTGAAAGTGGTAATTTCTATGTGGTTGATGGAGTGGACAAGCATATTGCTTTCATCGAAGGTTAACTACATACATATACATACATTTGATCCTAAAATTGATTTAAAAAAAACTTTGGGTGAGAAAAAGAGTTTAGTTAATTTAATTAATATGAAATTATTTAAAAATATTTATAATTTATTGGTGGAATAAGTCAGTACTTAAGTTCTTGTACATATGCTTATTTGTGTATTTATTATTCTAATAGTTATATGCCTTTTTTTCACATATAATTTCAAGTACACATATTCCATTTTGTGCATATTTTGTTGACATTTTTTCTCAAGAATTTCATGTGCCTTATGAAGTATTTGCCCACATTTTGTGTATATTTTTTGATTATTTTTAAAATAATTGACATGCTTTATATATGCTCCCACATTTTGCATACATTATTCTTCTCTAACAATTACTTTTTAAGGCAAGTGGATAATACATTTGAATTGAAAAACACATGTTTTTTTAATTAATTAGTGAAATCCATGTCATATAAGTGTTGTGGATAACTCCACAGTGAGTAATTAATTTGATCATGCTTATTTACAATGATACATATAAAATAAACATACATTTTTATGTGAGTAAAGAAGCATCTGAATCCACAGTCTTCAATATTGAAAACACAAAAATGAAACATGAAAAAATATATATAATAAAAAACACTTCTATCTCAAAGATAATTTATACACAATCATGAAAATAGAGACCAAAATTTCCATATTCATGTACATGAGATCATAGTACAACTTTGAAAGACAATTATAATGATTATCCAAGGAAATCTATAATAGATACAATTGCATAACATAATAACTAATGTGTTTGTTATTCATTTAAAGAAATGGATCATAAAAATACAACTCAATCATATTGAAATCTCTAAATATATAGGTTTTTAAAAACCTTAATGATCACAAGAATAAATCAAGGAGTTCTAAACAATACCCTTAGCTAAAAATTAATCACAATAATATTATGACATAATAGGGTATTGAGTATGATGTCAATATGGACACTTGAGTTTTATCTTTATAATTAATATATGTTGATTTTTTAGGTGTTTTGGAATGTTATTTAATTTATTTAAGAATTTAATTAGTGTTTTGGTCACTTTGAGACACTTTGTAATGATTTCTTAGAAAATAGCTAGAACTGCCAATTAACTATTAGTTCGTTCTAATTCATTTCAGTGTACTCTAGTTCAATATTTGAGTCTAAAACATTAACCACTCATTCTCAAATATGAATCACATGGTTTATTGATTATATAACTTAATTTGAGTTAATTTTATTTAATTAGCTTAGTTGATTAGGATTACTTTCTAATTGCATGTTTGACTTTACTATTAAAAAATTTCTTGCATGGTGTCCAAATATTTATATTAAATTAAATTAATATTATTTATTATATTTTTAGTTGAGTTTTAGTTCACTTAGTGGTCTAGGAATATTATATTATATTTTTTAATTTTAGACTTAACTTGCAACACAAGTTATCTTGTAATAAGCTTATTTTAGCTTTTTGTTATTAATAAGCATTGTACACAAAGGTTATGTAGTGCATTAGTTGAAATTAAAAATCTTATTATATGTTTAATTTATGATATAATTACATGTATACATTATTTTAGACTATAAAACATATATTTTTAAGTTTAAACCTATTCAATACACTTTTGGTCAATAATTTTACTCACAACACAATGAGTTTGATAGGTAGTAATTCTGGAAAAAAAATTATTGATACATTGATTTAATTTTAGAGTGAAACAAAGATAATTTTCACTCCATTAAATCATTAAAAACATTAATTTGGTATTAGATCCTTTTTAAAGAAATGTTTAGAAAGTTTTTTAGGCCATTTTTTTGAAGATACAATGGCTTTAATGAATTTTAATTCCATGGATATTCTTATTTTCAAAGGTGACAACTTTGAGTATTGGAGAGATCAAGTGAAAAGAATTATTGCATGAAAAGGATTTTGGGAGAATGTTCTCCATGAGTAAAAACCACTTATATATTATAATACCTTGATACAAGATCATAAAATAATAAAAAAAGATGAATAAAAAGGAGATGCACAAGCTTTCTTCTATATTTAGGGTGCCATAAATCGAAGCATTTATCCAATAATTATAGGATGTAAGAATTTCCATGAGGCATGGAATACCTTGGAGACTTCATATCAAAGATATATTAAGGTAAAAGAAATAAAAATTCAAAATTTTAAAAAAGAATTTTGATAATTTTAGAATGTTAGATTCTGAGGGAGTTGGAGATTATTGCATGAGGGTAAATGATTTAGTACATAGAACAAGGGTTTATGGATAAACTATACAAGATAGTATTATAGTAAGAAAGATTTTTAAATATTTAAGACAAATATGGATACATATTGGGATCACCCTTGAATCATGTAAATACATGAAAAATATAAGTGTTGATGAGTTAGTGGGTTATCTCTTGTTTCATGAGGATAAGATGAGATTATATGCAGAGGATTTGAAACATGGTCTAGAATAAGCACTTGAAATCAAGGCAAGAGTTTCAAAGATCAAATAGACAAATAAAAATTAGAATTAAGGGAGTTTAAAAAATTCAATTTCAAATGTAAATTATGAATCAGACTTCATAATTAAGAGCAAAAAATATTAAACTTGTTATTACTACAAGAAACCAAGACACACAATAAAATATTGTAGGATATTGGTATAAAAGAATCAAGTCAATAAAGAAAGGGAAGAAAAGGATTTTAAATATGAACAAAGTGATTTTAAGAGGGCCCAAATTATTTTATCATATGTTTTTTGGGAATATATGAATAAAATAACTTGTTATCTCTTAATTCAGGTTGATCAAATCAGGTGACAAGTCACAAAGATAATTTTAGCAAGTAAAATAATTCCTTCAAAATCCAAGAGTAATTAAGAGATGGAAAGTAAATATGAGTTTAAGGAAATGATAGCATGAAAATCACCATAATTAAATTTAAGGGTGATATAATTTATCGTAAGAGTTTTTATCATAATATCACAAGATATAATGATGAAAGTAAGGCATACAATTTTTTTAATCCTTCAAGTAAATCAACAATTATTTCTAAGGATTATAATTTTTTTGAAAATAAGGTATATGATGATTTTGATAATGTAGATACGTAATTCATAATTTAAGTTTATAAGACTATTTAATTTTATTTTTATGGATTAAAAATTTCTACATAGGTTTCTAGTTTATCAGAAAACAATACTAGCTTTTTGTAAGAGACTAGTCATCCATCTACATCAACACCAATCAAGAATAAGAGTTTATTAAATATTCATCAAGATAATAAAATGTTAGATAATAATTATGAGATAATTATCACAAGGATAAAACATCATAAATATAAATTATTTTGTGATACTTATGATAAAAATACTATGTTTGCATAATCATCAATGACTAGTGAACTTATAAGTTATATAGAAGCTAGTCAAAAGAAAGAATGGATTGATGCTATGAAATTAGAGATGGATTAAATTAATAGGAATGATACATTAAATCTAGTTAAAAATAAATTTAATCAATATGTAATTGCTACAAGTTGAGTCTAAAATACCAAATTTAAAAGTGATGGTACAATTGACAAAATAAAATCTAGATTAGTTTTAAAAAAAAAAATTACAAACATATGGGGTTGACTATGAGGACCATATGATCCTATGGCACATAAAGATACTATAATACTAATTATTTATATAGATACTAATAAATTATGGAAAATCCATCAAATTTTTGTTAAAATTTTATTTCTTAATAGAGTGATTGAAGAAGAAGTATATGTGAGGCAATCATAAGGTTTTGAAGTAAAAGTTAAAGAATTTTGGGTATATAAGTTGAAGAATGATATTTATGGGTTCAAAAAAAGAATAAGAGATTTTTAATTAAGAATTAATAGATATTTATTGGATCAATAATTTTTAATAATTAAAAATGAACAAAATCTTTATATACAAGTATTAAATTCTAATATTTTATATGTCTATCTCTATGTAGATGACTTGATCTTTACAGGTAACTCTACAGAGATATTGAATAACTTAAAATAAGATATGAAATAAGATTTTTATATCACTAATATTATAATTATGAATTAATTTTTTGGCATATAATTTTATCAAAATAAAAAGGAAGTATTCATTTATCAAGCCAAGTATGCACAAGACATGCTAAAAAAGTACAATCTTCAAGATTCGAAGCCTACAAACACTCCAATTGAAAGTGAATAAAATATTATGATAGAGGATGGAAGTAATTCAATTTATGATAATTATTTTATAATCATGGTGGGAGGTTTGATGTATCTCACTATGACAAGACTTGATATTAGTTATGGGTGTTCATTAGTTTCTAAATTTATGGGTAAACCGTCACTCAAGCATTTGCAAAAGATAAAAAGAGTTATTAGATATATAAAGGGTAATTATAATCATGATATTAATTTCAGACCAAAAAGGTATTTTTGTCTTATTGTATACACATATTCATATTGAAGAGGATCTTTTGATGACAAGAAGTCAACTTCAGGGTATTACTTCACATTGGAAAGTGGGTTGGTTTCTTGGTCTTCTAAGAAACATGCTACAATCACATTATAATCTATTGAATCTAAATATAAAAAATTTACATCATATTTAAAATAATTAATATGGTTGATATTAATGAACAATATCCATGGAAGACTCAAGGAGATTATAGGAATTTCACCTCTTTGCATCAAAGTGGGGAATGTTGAGTTTAATACCAATATGGGCACTTAAATTCTATTTTTATAATTAGTATAATATATATTTTTTAAGGTTATTTTTTTTTTAATCAATTTATAACACTTTCTAATGTTTTCCTTAAAAATAGCTAAAATTGCTAGTTCACTCCAGTCTACTATAGTTCACTTTGGTGTACTCTAGTCTAATTTTTGAATACTTAATTGAGTCTATAACATTATCAAATCATTACCAAAGATAAATCACATGGTTTATTGATTATATAGCTTAAATTAAATTTAATTTTAGTTAATTTTTTTAATTAGCTTAGTTAATTGACTAAGATGACTTTCTAGTTGTATGTTTCACTTTACTATTTAAAAAGGCTTCTTACATGATGTCCAAATATTTATAGTAAATTAAAATAAGTTTATTTATTATATTTTTAATTTATTTTAAGTTAAATTAGTATTATAGGAATGTTATACTATATTTTATAATTTTATACTTAATTTGCAAGACAAGTTATCTTGTAATAAGCTTATTTTAGTTTTTTTAATTAACAAGCTTTGCACACAAAGGTTGTGTAGTACATTAATTAGTATTAAGAATATTATTATATGTTTTATATATTATATTATTATAGGTATACAATTTTTTATATCATAAATCATATATTTTCAAATTTGAAGTTATTTAGTACACTTTTATTTCAACAATTTCACTCACAACACAACTAGTTTGACAACTAGTAATTCTAAGACAATTTTGTTGATACATAGAATTAATTTTAGAGTGGAAAAAATTTAATTTTAACTCAATTAAATCATTCAAAACATTCTTAGGAAAAAAATTAAATAAAAAATTTAAATCAACTTATATTTTTTTCATTTACATAAGTAACTTTAAAATTTACTATTTTAGATGCCATAAATGTAAGAATTAATGACTGCAAAAATATCATTATCACTCTTGAATTTTTTTAAAAAATTAGAGATATAAGTGAACTATAACCTCAATATCTTTATGAATTATAATACTAACTTTATTTATAATTATAGTAATACAAGAAGTGTGTTAAATGGTGTTTAAAGATCCCAACATCCATTATCTATTATTTTCCTTGCTCAAATGAGAAGAGTATATAAAGGGTCAGAAAAAAAAAACACAAAATAGTATTGTAATTATAAATTCCAATAATGGAATAAATTAACACTTCCCTTTATATAATTGAGAGTTTAAAAATGACAAAATCATGTATACATTCAACTCAGATGAAATTTTTGTAAGATAATTGGAAAATGTAAGGTTTGGTCAAGATGTTTTATAAACAACATATAAAAAACATCATAATAAAAACAAAAAAGAATGATAGAAGAGATGGGGAAAACATGATCCCAACCAGTGTGGATCACCTACCAACCCCAACCAAAATGGTTTAAGGTAGATACAAAATCTTAGATGACATGATGCACTTATAATAACCAAAATGTAATGTATAATTGTAATACAAATATATATGCCAAAAAAACACTTGGGTTTATGCAGGTCTATTTTCTCTAAATTTATTTATTGAAATACCACCTATGTTAGTTACTACTCTTTATTAGTTTGATATTAATAATATCTCTAGAGAAAATTATATAATCCATGGAAGGGGAGAGAGAGAAAGAGATCCATCTAGGGTTATATTCTCTCTATACATGTCAATTTACCATATATATACTTCTTTTTAACATTATGGTGTATCAAGGCTAGATCTAGATCATTCTCAAAATCATTCCCTATAAAAGGTAACTAAAAATTAAAATGAAAAAGGAGTATATACCAATTGAAAAACTATAAATATTAAAATTTAAACAAGAAAAACATCATGCAGTGACTCTAAATCTAAACATATTCAATGGAACTCAAATACTATTTGAGGTTGGAAAGCATAGGGTGGAGGTAAAAATCAATGCTAATGGGTGAAATTTTATGCACATTTGAATAAATTTCCCATCACATTCAATAATGGAATGGTAATTTATGAAACCATATCCAAAGAAAAAACTTTAAAATTAAAATGAAAAATAAGAAACATGACAAAATAAAGACAAGAATATATTTTCCACTTTTTCATTGTGTGATATTTAAAGTTAACTAGTGTATAAAAAGGAGTTAAAAAATATTAACATTTATAAAAAACACAGATAGTGAAAAAATGGGAGAAAGATAAGGTTGCAACAAAAACACCACATAAACAACCCCTTAAAACTGATTCTAGGTTTTCATGTTCCATTAAATAAAACATTATATATAGTTGATGAGTATAGGTTTGGAGCATGGCATGGAAACATTATTGTGGCTAGGTCAGGTCAAGTCGTAACATTTTATAATTAATCTCAACATTAATATCAAATGAATAACAACATAATGAACCAAAACAACAAGCTCAACATTACATTCATAATTAAATCACAACATAACAGCCACTACATGTCATAAGTTCAATGCTAAATATAAAATGATCAAAAACAACAAAAATAACACAATGAAATATGAGCATTAATTTTGAAACTATTTGATAAAAATTTAATGGAAAACTATAAATATAGTATACAAATCTCACATCATCTAATCATATTCCTGAACTCTCATGTTATAACAATGATGACTTATCATGTGTTGAATTTTTTTGAATTCATGTCAGAAATCCCAATTCAAATAAAATAGGGTAGATCATAAATATAACATAACACAATGATTTATGCATAATCTAAGATAAAATCATATTTTAATCATACTTATAATAATTTCTAACCCAAATTAAAGGTAAATGGATGAATGTATAACTAACTAAAATGGTTTGAAATGACATACATGATATCTAATACATAGGAGTAGGTTAGTCATAATATTACGTGCTACATTTCCACCATTGAATCTTTCAAGTAAATTATTTTTCATTGATTTACATGATAACATCCATCTTCATGAGAATGTCACAATGGGAATGCATACTATTATTTAAAATAGAAAATATTTGTATTTTCCCTACTAACAAATCAATAACATAACCCCATCTCTATAAGGGGTTGTCTACAAACCCAATCATATTTTAATCATAACTTTATCACAAGCTACCAAAAATTCAACAATAATTTCATGTTTAAGTCATTATCCAAATGTATTCTTGAATACTCATGTTACAACAGTGAAGATGATAGTATTTTTTGCTATGATGACTTTTACTATTCTAGTAGCTCCAATCTCTTTATGCATTAGAGCTTATTATAATGTAGCTTATACTTATAATATGAAGGTTCATGCATTCAATTCATTATTTTTGGGTTATTTGGTGGCTATTATGCATATTTATTTGATCCAACATGAGTTGGATTTTGTTTCAAATCTCCTTTCAACAGTTTTTTCTCCCTCTCTTATTTTTAGGATCTTCCTTTAGCCAAATTTACTAGAGCACTAATTGGAAAAAGTTTTGAAATGGATGTTTTTGGAAAAATATAATCTTATAACTATATTTACTATGCCTTTAGACCATGTTAAAAATGGTTCTTTGTCTAAACCTAGATCTAGTGTTGTGCTTACATGGGGATCAAAATTATAACCTATGGGGATTAGATCACTTCAAAAAATAGTATTGGTTGCTTATAATATTTTTATCCAAAATTATCATTCCCCTTGCTCTTATTATTCCTTTAATTCCTTCCATAATATGTGATCATTCATAGGTGGAAAGGTTCTAGGGGATGGTAACACCTTTAATATTCAAAAATTTATGGATTAATCATTTTCCCCTAAATTTAATCCTAAGTCATTTGTTTTAATTGGAAGAGTTTTTCCATTTTATGAGCCTCATGAGAGTATATATGAATGATTTCAATCAATATCTCAACCATTTAAGAAGTGAAATGGGTTGAAAATCATTAGAGGTGATGATAAAGACAAGTTTTTTGCATTTGATCTAGATGTTGGCTAAAAACCATATTTAAGGGGGAGCAATCTATATTATATTTTAAAACAAGAAGATTGGGAAGTGTTCAAATAAAAATAATTATAAAAGTCTTGTACCTCATCCCCTTATCCTCGTACCCAAATTGGAAGAGAATCATGTGCTAAACTAAGTATTTAGGTTCTAATGGAAGAAAAATATTATTTTGATTTGGTATTAATTTTCAAATTTAATAAGCTATGGCATGCCCTTCATGAATTTTAGCGTGGGCTTCAAATAACTAGAAACCTAGTTTTGTAAAGCAACTTTTCATTTAGCCTTGTGCCTAAGGGTGTTTTATTTTCATTTGTGGTTTTGAGGAGGATAGAGAAACCTTTATTCATTCTAGTCCAAGGACTTGAGGATCAACATTCCTTTGCATGAATCCTTGGTTTCAAATTTTAATCCTAATTCACATTTTATCTCTATGATTCTAATTTAGGTTAGGATGCCTAACCTACCTTTGCATTTTTGGGAAAATTCCAAACTGATTGCCATCAATAAAATCTTGGGTAAAATTATTTCCATCCCTGTAAATAATACTTTCCATTCCCAACCAAATTTTAATTAAATTTATTTTGAACTAGATATGTCAAGTGGATTTTCTGAGAAGATTGAGCTTTAGGTTAGTGACCCAAAAATAATAATTAGACTATGAGCAGGTGAATTTTAGATACAGATCATTTGTTGCATAGGGAATTTGGTGTCCTTGTGTCTAAATAATAAGGTCTCCTCTCTATAATTTGGGGGTAGGAAGCCAAGGCATATTTCATTGTGGACGGTCACTAAGTACAAACATAAAAAGGTGAAAATTGAGTCTAATAATGTGGATAAGACACATATTTTTTCTTGTGATAATATCAAAGTCTTAATTTATTTTGGTACAACCTGATTTGGTGATTCCACCTAATTCACCTATTGTGCCCTTCATGAAATACTATCCTCCTTTGGATGGATTGGTCAATCCTTTTGAGTAAGGTGTAGTTTTTGTTCAGGATAAACATATTACTTATGTAGTTGGAAAGTCTTACTTTGAGGTGGGACATTTTAATGGGTTTCCCATTGTATATGAATTTGATGGTTGGGATACCATCAAAAATAAAAATCATTATTTGATAAAGATGGGTTTTGGGTATATGATTCTCATATCTGATCAAAATAGAAGGTTTTTTTAGTAGTTTTATATATTTTGACTATAAGATAGGGGTAGTGGTTTTCTAATTTTATAGTTAGAATAATTGTTGTGAGAAGTTAATGTAGTTTGTTAATACTATTGTAATTATTTTTTAAATTCTATAGAAGATTTGAATTTTGATTGTGGAATACCTTTTTTTTGATGTTGTGGTAGATATGTTTTTTTTGTTATATAAGCTAGATTGCCTTTGGCTATCTTGTTAACACATTTGCGTGCTTGTTCATGTATGTTTGGCTAAAAACATTGTTTGTTTTTATTGGATTTTGTGATTCTAAATAGGATTGGATTATGTTTCCTTTGCTTATTTGTTTTGAAGTTTAGATTTTATGATTTTGTAAGATTTTTTCTTGTTAATTCTACTTAGGATTTTAAAATAAAATTTACCTTAGTAAGAGGCTACTTTGTAAGATTTATTTGTAAGTTTTTTTGTTATGAATAAATGGGTGTGGGACCTAATAACCCTCATATTTACTGATTAAAAAATAGTGATGATGATAAATCATGTGTCCAGAAACTTTGCATTCAAGTTATTGGCTATTGAAATAAAAAATTATACACATCAACTATGCTAAAATCATATTATAATCATACCTTTCTCACATGTTATTAACAAGGGTTTCATATCCCACTTTTTTATAATAAGTACTAATAATTTATAAAGGTCAAATTTAATGAGTACGTGTAGGATGACCTTCAATAACAATATTAAATTAAGTCACAAATAACCATAATTATAGGTTCAATAGTAATTTGAAACTGAATCATGACATAAATGACCACAACATAACTTAAGTTTAATGATATTAACATAATAATACATCCCAAAAACATAAAAAAGGATAAATTATAGCAACAAGAACAATAAATTTCAAAATAAAAATTTACAACAACAACATACAACACCAACGACCAACAATCATGATAAAAAACTAGCAATAGCCACAAAAACCATCAACATCCACCAATAAAAACCAAAAATAGCTACACACAAAAGACATTGATTTCCACCCATGTGTGTCTTCCTCCAAAATGTAGTGTTTCAGCCTCCTTTAATAAATTAATTTTTAGATCCCACCACCTATGTTATTCATCACTTGAAGTCATGGGTAGGAATGTCTAGTAAATGGTGTGGAGGAGACATCATCTAAAAATATTAAACACATAAGCACAATTAAAAAATCACAAAATATCCATTTTATGATTTTATATATATATATATAATCATATAAAATGGATATTTTGTGATTTTTTAATTGTGCTTATGTGTTTAATATTTTTAGATGATGTCTCCTCCACAATATATATATATATATAATCAAAATAAATATACGAATAATTCAAAAAAAAAAAGGCATCATGGAAGCATGCCCCAAATGACAAATATGCATAGCCTAGGAACAAGAAATAACAATAGAAAAAAAAACTAGGCCTCACATAGGAACAAGTCATAATAACATTATAAGAGAAAATATTAAGCTACTAGAGCAAGGCCAGAAGGTAGAGGGTCCATATCATCAGGACCCCAACCTAAGATTGGTAAGTCATTACCATTTAGAATTGGATCCCAGCCAGAAGCATGAGTAGTGTCCTTATCTTCTTCTTCTTGTGTCTACATAAGAGAAATGGTTAGAGAGAGCCTAGGAAACTTGTCCTACACATCTGACCAACCTCTAGGTGGTGACCCCCAAGCATCTATATGCAGAGGAGGAGGAGAAGCATCCCAAACATCCTACCCAATAGGGGAAAGAGGTAGAGGCTACCGCCCTCACTACTACCTAGGAAGGGGCATGCACTAATATGGGGTGCCACTATAAGAGTGGCATCGATATCAAATGCATCGATGTCCACCTCAAGGTGGTAAGCCAATTTTGTCATCCAATCTATGCTCTCTAGGTCGATATAGAGGAACCTGTGCCATAACATAAGGAACATCTCCCTAATGGGTGAGAAGGTCCTCGAGATGGCGCAACTCTATAACAACTTTTTTATCTTGTACTTGAATCAACAAAATAATATTGGAAATAATAGAGAACTTGCTTAGAGTATAAAAATTAAAATCTAAAGAAGCATTGTTAAATACTACATTATTTCTTTCTTTCCATAACCAAAAGAGAATCTCCACTCTAAAAGTATGCTATACTTGGGTATATTTAACATGCATGATAGGTTTATCTCCAAGAAGGATATGTTTTCAATGAAAGAATTCAAGCTAAAAAGGCCTAAAGATATCATGAATTCATGTCTAGACCGTTTGATCTTTAGAAAAGTACCAGTAAAGGTGAGAGAACATTTCCATATGGACTTAGAAAGGGCAAGTAATAAGGGAAAATCCTAAGTGAACAAGCTTACTACTAATATGTAAGCCTTGATATAAGATACACCAAGCAAAAGGAGTTAGCTTAGGCTCAAAGAAATCCTCCCAGACTCTATGAAATATATAGCACCAAGTGCAAACAGAGGAATGCAAACCCTAATGGGAGTTAAGCTTGTCCACCATAGGCATTTGGGGAGTAAATCATCTATAAACAAGTTTGGCGGGGGGGGGGGGGGGTGTAATTGTGGAATGGAGTTGCAACATACCACATCTAGTCCTTCCACTAAGGACAAGTGGAGTGAACAAAAAAAAATTGAAGCATTGAAGTTAAAACAACATTAATGATTTATTGGAAGGATTATCAATCAACATTGGCTAACCATAATTTGGTTTTCAACTCTTCCTAGGATAGTTAGGAGTGAGACTACTACAAAAAATATCTTTGACAATATGTATGCCTCTATGAAAAAAATTAAAGGTATTGATACAAGGAACCTTGGCTAGAGGGACTTCATTAAAATTGATAATAGGTGACCACAACAACAAGTGGGAGTTAACAAATAACCCATCTTGGAAACTTGAGCCATTCTAGAGAAGCCAAGGTTTGATATTTTCCCATACTTTCTAGATACTTTTTTCCATAAAGGACCTTGAAATTTGGATGGGTCACTTGATGATAAGTATATTGGAGAAACCAAGCCCTTTTCAAGATTTCTTGCCTATAGGCAAGCCTAAAGTGATGTAATGTCTGAATAACACCTTCCAAGTTTCCTTACCATCAATGGCCTACATAATCTATTTGGCATAGAAGTTAGTTCCTTGATAATCCATGTTAATGAGCCCGATACCTCCAGCATCCCATGTGAGGCAATAGTAATCCTAGGCCACTATGTATAATCCATGTCCATGGGAAGAATTGGCCCAAAGAAAATCCCTCAGAAGTTTTTCAAGTTTCTTGTAAGAATTATTTGAAGGCACCTAGCATGAGGAGTAGTAAACATGGGTGGTCATAATCACTTTCAAGAAGATTTGGAACTCACTTGCTAATGATAAAGGATTAGTCACCCAATATTCTAGATTTTTTTCTACTCTATCAATAACATATTGCCATAACAGGGGTGGAGAGGCATCAAAATCAAAAGGGATGCCAAGAAACTTGAAAATTTCATCATGTTTGATCCAAGACCATCTATATTTGGCAGCCCATGTTGGCAGAGGGAGGTAATATTGCTTGTAACAAGAGTTTTTTACCATTGGATGCTTGAGCCAAAGGTAAGGAAGAAGGTGTTGAGACACTACAGGACATTATCCACATTATCCTCATCTTTGATAAGAATGAGGAAGGAGTCATCCACAAAGTGGCCATTCAAAAATTACATATATTCATGAGGGTTTTATTTATCTAGAGGGAGATAGATTCCCTTAACAAGGCCCCTAGCCCAGGCATTGCTAAGGAGATATCCAAAACCCTTAATTACAAGCACATACAGGGTGGGTGCTAGAGGCATCCTTGGTGAATAGATAAAAATAAATCAAATTTCTCATAAGTGATTCCATTAATGGAGAGGATGGTTGAGGTGTCTTAAAAAAACATTTGAATAGTTTGAATGAAATCAGGCCCAAATCCCACAGCTTTAATCATGACCAGGATGAATGGCCACTCAATATGGTCATAAGTTTTTTTGAAATCAATTTTAACAAACATAGCTTATTGTTTAGACCTTTTATCCCTGTCCATTCCTTCCCAAACCACAATGATGTTGTCTAATATATATTTACTTCTAATGGATCCTATTTACTTAAGGCAAATGATGTGTGGCAACAGATTGTGCAACTAAAGTACTAGATCTTTGGCAATGATCATTTAAGAGGGTGATCAACTACCAATTATAGATCAATTTAGGATCCCCTTTCTTAGGTATGGATTTAATGTTTCCTTTTTTTATATTCTTCCCTAGAGAATGAATTCTAAAGGCCTCATGATAAACATGATGTAAATTAGAGCCCACAAGATCCCAAAGGGTTTTATAGAATTCACAAGGGAAACCATCAATGCCTAGAGCTTTGTCATTTTACATATGAGACACTACCTCATGCAGATCATCCACAATGAAGAGCCTATCACAAGCCACCCACTAGGCAATAGTGAGTTTGCAAGGCACTACTATGAGACACTACTAAAGGATGATATCATGCTCTGTAAAAGAATCTTGAGATTTGAACACTTATTAATAATGAAGGATAAAATATTGAATAATTTATGGTGCCTTTGCTAATATCTTACTAGCATCAAAGATAGCCTAGATTTGCTACTTTGAGTTTTTAGCTCACAATATTTGGAAGAATTCTTTGGAAGCTTTGTCCCCTACCTTGAGCTAATGGATCTTGGGTTTTCTTTAAGCTCCCTAGGTATTTTAATTATTTGTTATCTATATATGATGGCATAAATAGGAGATTATAACCTTCAACATCTCACTGAAGGGATCTTTTTCTAGGGATAAAGTTGTACGGCTAAGATTTGAGGAAGTAGAAAAGTAAGAGTGTCTTCAAATTTTATCAAGTTGATGGCCATAGATTCTTATAAAGTGAGAGGTCCTTCTGATGGCATCATCCCACCATGGAATCCAACTAGATTCTTAGGATGGATGGGGATCCAGATTCCAAACTCTATGAATGTGCACCATAGTGGTCCCATGTTGGAGGAGGGAAATGTTTAGAAATAATTATATTTTATGCACCTTGGGTTTCATAAATTTCCATGTCACTCTAAACTCAATGGGGAGTGGTAGGAAAGCCCAAAATCTGATAGCACCTACACTGGAGGAGAAAAACCATTATCAAAGGAGAAATATGGTTGATTGGACATCATTTCCCTACCTTGGTGATTAAAATCCAAGTGGGACCCTCCCTAAGATTTATCTAGATGTACCATACTCCATCTATAGGCTAGCATATTAAATTAGGGTCATAAAATCCCAATTTAGTGCACATATAATATCACACCTCCCTTTTTCCAACTACCCAATGTATTGGTAGGTGGCTTACTTTATCTTCACTAGATGCCACCATATTAAATTCACCACATATGACCCAATGAACATTAGGGATATCATACACAAACCATCACCATAAATGGGTACACTCAATGGCATCATTTGAGGCATAAATATTAATAAATTCAAAGGAATGACTTTCAATGCTAAAAATTGTCCAAAGTAATTAGCTAGTGGGGTTTGCACCAGATTACACTAAGTACAAACACCACTATGGAGAAATAAATGTGATCACCCCTCCACATCCTAATTCATGATTACTGTGCAAGATAATACTATCATGCCAGATAGATTTACTGACTGCCATCAATAAAAAATCCACCATATTTACTTCTTATAGATAGAGAATGTCCATCTCAAGAAACTTCCTTCTAAAATCACACACAACAAACTTGTGTTTTGGGTCTATAAGACCCCAAACATTCTATGAAAATTAATTCATAGATTATGGGTGTTAAGATACATATCCTCAAAGTCTAGGACTTCTAAGGCATCATACTAGTTCTACAAAAAAAATCCCATTATTGGCATTTAAAAAATCATCAAATTGATTCTTCACCATAGGGTCAATATGATACTCTTCTTATTTTAACTCTTCATTTCTCCTAGGAGGGTTGCAAAATCATTTGGGTGCATCCCACTGAGTAGGAAGTGGAAGAGTGGTTAGTTGTGAGTCTGAGAATCCAACAGAACTAGGAAAAGGAGCCTCAAGACCATAGGATAAAACATTGGTAACAAGAGGGATGTTGAAGACCCTAGGTTTTTATATAATTTTGGGGGATTTAGCCTTGGAAGGCTCTTTCTCAGCAAGAGCCTAGTCTTGTGAGCCATTACTTGTTGATAGCTTTCCTACTTTGGGATTTATTGCACTTGAGCTTATAGCTTTAGTGTGACTATTATTTTTTCCTACCGTAGTCCAATTGTCCTCAACTAGATTTTTTGTAGCTTTTGGAGAGGGCTTAGGAGGAGAGGATGAGTGGTTGGGTGCATTGTTACAAGATAATTGAAGGGATCAATCTTGAATCTTATGGTTTATAGCTTGGTAAAAGAAATAGGTTTTGGGTAGGTTGATATACATGACTCTTTGGGAGTGTCTCAAATCCCCACCTAAATTTCCATAAAATCCTTGAGGTCATAGGAAAGGTATACTTCTACACAAACTTGATTCAATGGTATAGCATAGTAGAACCTATTTTTTTCATGGAAAACAACCTAACCTATGGAGGAAGCTATCTGGTGAATAAAATGCTATCAGGGGAGTGAAAGACCTATAAATCTAACCTAAACCAAGACCTTAAGATTAGTGTGCTCTAAAATAACAAAGTCTCATGTCTAGGGGGAGAGAACCATGAGTGAGTTTCTAACATAACATGTGGTTTACCTATGGAGGATACCTCCTGCATGGGAAGGGTTAGAAAAGTAGAACAAAAAAACCCATTGGTCATATTCTAGACGCTCTCAAACTTAATGCTATGAGTTACCTAGTGTGCTTGAACCCAGGACCTAAGCATACTTTTAGAGGGAATTCAACCCAAAAAATATCTTATAAAAAAATGTTCTATCCATTGGCATGCAAAGTTAAACTATAGAATAGGCAAAATAACATCAGGTTCTAAAGAGTTACCTCATGGTAGACCTTTAGGACAAAATTCCTTAGGTGTTTGTAGGGGGGCATTACTTGATGCTCTATCATTCTTCTCTATAACTAAAACAATGAGGAGAGAATGGGGAGAAGTCATTAAATAAGTTGGCCTCACCTGAAGGTGAAAACCCCTAAAAGGTAATAAATGCAAGTCCCACATGAAGGCCATGGTATGACATAGGTTAGAGTAATAAAAATCAAGTGCTAATTCAATGGTGTGCATGGAGGAAACCCTAGAAAAGAAAAAAACTCTCTGCATCTATAAAATATTTCAAGATGAATATTTCTTATAAAAAACAATCCAAATAAAAAATTCACTTGTAAATAAAATTAAAACATATGAGGGAAAGTTACCTTTTTCTTCTTTTTCACACCCTCTACATCGAATGAAAATGAAACATTAGGAAACATTATATGCCCACTAATATTATTCTTAGGGATTAATTCATTTTGGGTTATCTCTTATAAATAATATATAACTGTCTTCTTTTGATACTTTTAAATTCCCTTACTATAAATGTTGAAAAGAGGTCGATCCCCACTTGTTTTACTTTTATTTTTCCCCACATATTTTAGTAGACAAGTTTATGAGTGGAAAAATTAATAAATTAATAAGACATAACAAATTTTATAGTTTTAAGTGAATAAGAATGACTTTAGGGATAGTATTTTAAGAATGCGATATTAATGACTTGGTGAGGTGTAGATGAGTTGACTAGTGGGGGGATATCAGTTATTTGATAATGTATTTACTTACTATTATTGGGATTGGGTTCCTCTTCATGTTGACATTTCATTAGAATATTATATTATTAAAACATTGTAAATAAATGTGATAATTTTATTATTTAAATCATATTTCAACTAAGTTTATAAGTTATAATTACAATTTTCAAAGAATTATGCAAGGTAGATGAGTAACTATTGTAAAAATCTTAATTGTAAGATATGGCAAACATTTAGTACTTTTTATCAGTTTTGTTTCATTAATATGTTTTATTTATTAAAAAATAAGACTTATTTAACTTTAAAATTATAAAAAATGGAAGACAAATTACAACACATTAAAACATATTGTGAAGATGATTAAAAAGTAACATGAGGATCAATAGAGAATGAGATTCATGAATAAAGCAAGTTCTCTCCTTAAAAATGATTGAATGAATCATGTCTTGGCTAAAAACATGGCAAGGTTTATTGCATGGGTGATCTTTATTTGGAGAGACATCTCATTGAAAGTGAAAAAAATGAAATATAAAATTATTATCTTTAAACCATTAAAGAGATACTAATTTGTTGGTACTTGATATTTTTTCATAAACATTAAAATATGTTTCCTCTACTCTTTTATTCTTAGGTAATTGTTCCTAATTTTATTCCTTACTTTCCTCTTCTTCCTCATTTTACCCATCTTCCTCATTCTCCTTTCCTCCTCATTAATCTCATCATCTTCCTCTTCCAAATTTTCCTAACCTTGCTCTTCCTCAATATACTCAATGCCCTCTTCCTCATTCTTCTTAGATTACTCTTTATTTTCACCAACTTCTTCTTCCTCATTCTTATCTTCCTCATCATCCACATGATCTACAAATGGTTTCCTCTTATAAAGGTTTTGTTTGAAATTTTTGTTGGTAGTTTCATATTCTAAAGTCCATTACTATGGAAAATAAAACCAATCAATATTTTGTGACACATGTGATTAAAGTATATAAGACCATGTAAGTTAAAATACAAACATGAAATGAATCCATTAATCTTACCAAAATTGGTTCATTAAGGCGTTCCTCCCACATCACTAACTACCCCTCCTTTATTAGTGAAATCTTCACCTTGATAGTTATGTATTTTATAATAACCTTTTAAATATTATTATACTTTTTATTCTATATCATAATTTATTTTATCCTTTAATTACTTAGGTTAGTAATAAGTTTGACCCCCTATGTATTAAAATAATCAATCTAAAAATATTAACCATAGCTAAAAAAATGCAATGAATTGAAAATATTCATAAACTATGTCAAACAAAGTTGGAAACTACATTTGCAAATGTCTGCTTATGTACAATGGAGTGAAAATTTTCTACCTAATGATGACTATATTTTTACTCTATATAGGTAAATAAACCTTATATATATATATATATATATATTATTACTTAAATTTATTTTTTCTATAACCTAACTTATTTTAGGGCCTTTAATCCATGCTTTTTTTTGTGATGAGCATTGAAGACATCTTTGAATGACAATAAAATTTCCCTTATACTTCCTATATGCAATAAAAAATGCATCATGTATATAAATCAATCCTAATTCAGAGAATATAGATCATACTTACATTTCCAATTGGGGATACATTAGATAAATGGGAACATGACCAATATGTGGATCTGCTAGACCCAATTAGGGGATCTCTTACCATAATAATACTAGGGAGGGTTCTAAAGCCTCCAGTCAATCAAAATCATGTAATAACCCTAACTAAGCCCTATGTTTTCATATTCACTATACTAATAACAAGTAAAGCAAATAAATCTAATCTAGTGCTCACCAAAGCTTTTGGTACAAAGTGGGGGTAATAAACACTATAAGTAAACATGCATAGAAGGCACATAATCATGTCAATGTATATAGAATCCTAATGCATGGAAGAGAAGTAAAAATTCATGTATATCTATTCTTACAAAGGAGGAAAAAAGTTAGGAATACTTATCTTTGAAGATGAACCCATCGAGCCTTAATATCTCCCTTGGCCAAGGTGATTTATAAGAGGTTGTTGTGGTATGTAAGGATGACAAGGATAAATTAGCTCTAGGATACACAAACTATCAATGCATCCAAAAGACTTCTCCACAAGACAAGATTTGTATTTCCAAAGAAAGTATGAAACCCTAAGCTTTCTCCTCAGGTAGAATGGTGGATAAGTAGATGAACAATAGATCTTACTTATTCTTCTCTTCATTAAATAATGGAAAAATGATCTTGTATATATAGATGGATTTAACCCTAAGCCCTTCTAAATTTTTTGGTAGATAGGGTCAACTAAATCAACCTAGTATTGATATGGATAAAAAATCATGAGGTCATGGGCTAGCTTGGCCAAAATCCAACCTAGAACCTAAATGAATTTCACCCATAAGAGTACAAGGTTGACTAAGTGAACCTAGTATTGTAAACTATTAAAAGGGATTGAAAGGTAGGAAATGACTATAGGAGTATGAAATAGATAAAACAATCTTAGGAGAATAGTTTTTAGGAGATAAGTGTGTAAATAACAAGTGGAAAAAGGGATAATAATCTTGTGAAGCACTAATGGTCTAACCACCCCTTTCTTGATGCACCCCTTAAGGCATGCACTCAAAGATATTGAGACTCAACTAGTTCTTACAAGATAAAGAGTGTTAATAAGTGATAAAAGTTTTAAAATATTATGTGTATACATATGCCCCACTCGAAGCTCATCAAGTGTCACATAAGTGTAACATGGCATGGTGCTTCGGGAATAGAACATGATGACACATAATTATGATGCTAAATAAAATATAGTAAGGGTAAAATAAGATAAATGAAATGACATAATTGAAAAACACATAGCTTTTTCTACCTAGTGTTATAGATAAAGAAGGAAACTGCAAGATATGGTAAGGCATCCAATGTGAAGAGCATTAGGCAAACCTATAGATATTAGTGCACAAAAGAGTAAAAAATCAATTTTTTTGGAATATAGGCATATATCAGTGGAAAATATTCTCTGTGATTTCATGATTCTAGAACTTTTTATGGTTTGGAAAAAGAGTTAGTAGAGACAAAGATATGAGGGACTTAGTAAAATTGGCAAATTAGGATTGTTAAGGCAAGGTTAGAATATTGAAGGAAAATGAACGAAAAAAAGATGGAAAATGAATGAAAAATGATGGTATAACATAATAAATCACATTGGAAAGCATGTAAAACATAAATGGCAAAAAGGAATGTCAATGCAGGATAAATATATGGAAGTAAGTGATAAGTAACCCCATGTAATATAAGTATGTCAAATCAAAACTAAAGAAAAACATGAATGACTAAAATTGAGATGCAATTAAAGATGTGAGACAAACATGAATAAGTGTTACATAAAGAGAAACATGTAAGAATTCTAAATGTCATATGTAAGATAAGTGAAGACCATAAAAATCAAACAAGAACATGATAAATAGATGAAAATAAAAATCTCTAAAGGATGAAAACTCAAAATTAGTACTTGTTCTATGATATAATGTAATAAAACACAACCACGTAATGAAATGAATAGTATGACAATGATATGGTGTGGTAAATGGTTTAAGGATGTCTGTGAGGAAGGCTTAATCATATCCAAGGTCTTACAATACAACTCACAAATTATAAACCAAGAGGCATAATAATGTAGTTGTGATTAGCTAAAAGCAATATCCAATAAGGGGAATATAAGGAAAAAATTATGTAAATAAGGCATTTGAGGTGTCACATGGGTGATGTGAACATTTTTAGCAAGAATGAGACACACTAGACAAGTGAGAAAGGCTAAGAACTATCAACACCAAGGACTTAGAACACTTTGACTAATAAAAACAAAGCTTAGGATAACAATTGAAGTACATATATCAACCCATAAAGGCTATATGCATGAAAATTAAAATGGAACTACCTTCCCATAATATGTTCCCCATCCTTAGGACCCCTTACAGAGCCATCAATCTGTTATGGAGATTGGGTACTTATGTGAGAAAGTAGGTGGCACTAGATATTATATAATATAATGAGACCTTCTACCCTAGTTTATGGGCCTACCACACCCCAATGGATCTCAACTCTATCATGAGGCTAACTTTGTATTTTGAGCTTCGACTAAGATAAGATATGTGCCAAATATAAATCATATCTTTTAGTGTGATCTAACTTTTAAGATTGTTTTTGCATTTTTAATTTATTTTATTATTAGGCTTTTAAATTATTTTGGATTTTTCTATTCCTCCTCCCCCATACAGATTCAGAGAACCAAAATGAGTGAAAAAGGTGACACACGCAAAATAGCTTACACTTGGTCACTAAAGAAAAGGACCTAAAAACCAAGGTGTCTAAAGACTCCTAGACTTGCCCATAAGTAAGTGTGTCATCTCAAAATTGATCGATGTGAGCCTCAAATGAAAGTAAGGGAAATATGGGGATCATGAGAGATCCATCTATGTAATAATTTATGCAATGATGAATATGATTGTAGCTAATCAGGGGGTAAAATAGTACTATGAAAAGGGATAGGGTTATGCTTATGATAGTAATGTCACTAAAGAAGCCATGCTAATTTATAATAGATCTATCATAATATTTAATAAATGTAGTAGTTTTGATCCAAGCATTTGACTCAAGAGAGGAGGTTAGTATGGTGTTATTTCCAAAAACAATGAAATCAAAATACTAACAAATCTAACATCTCTAGGCCTAGATTATGATGGGGAACATGGTGAACAAACCAATTAAAAACACAAATAAAAATGCAAAGGAATGACATCTTAAACATATATACAAATTCATTACCAAATCCTTGATTTCTCCAAAAGGCTTCTTCATTGGATTTATTAGATTATGATCAAGAGATCTTCATCAATGGGGCTTGGCTATCTCTATCTCCTTTTAGCACCATGTTCATGCTTGATGGCTTGGCTTGATGTGACTTGGTTTGGCTTGGCTTAGATGAATTTTGGAATTATATATCTATGATTTTGCTTCATGGATCAAATATAACATTATAACTCTACTATGATTCAATATCTAAAATCATTTGTGCATTGTAACTTTGCACCAACATAGCTTGTTAAATGAATAGGTCTAGGCTTGCTTTTATAGGCTTTGAAATTAACTTAGAATGGGTTAAATCCTAACATAAGTTATCTTAGTTAACCTTGGTTGACATTAAAGGCGTCCAAATGGTCATGATTAGCATGGAATAGGTGTGCTTTGAGATATTTTCTATTTTGGACAACTCACAAAGGTAATGATTAGCTTCTAGGATGTTATTTGATATTTGAATTTTCATTTTTGATAATTGATTTATTAGTTCATGGATGAATTCAATTAGGACTTGGTTAGGATTTTCAAATTAATTAATCCCTTTTAGGCATTTAAATATTTAATGTAAGATTTTAATTTAATTTATTTGCATTTGTCTTATTTAGTTGATTTATGGGCTAAATTGATTTAATTGCATGATATGAAGACAAATTAGATATATTTATAAATTCTTGGTTTAGAAGTTCAATGGTTGGTAATAATTTCTCTAAATTTGGGTATGAATCCATTGGTGTCCAATTTTACATGTCTATAATTTACCCTTATTTGGAAAGGCATTGCAAGTTATAAACATAGTAATATCTTCTCAAAAAATAGAATGGTCTATATGCCAAAAAGAAGATGATGATTAAATAAAAATCTCCAAATGGTGTTTGGGAAGCGTAAGATGATGCCCCCTTGAGGGAGTGGTCATCACATATATGGATGGATGGTCCCGCAAAAAGAAACAACAAAAAAGGTAGAATTAACCCATGGTTGAGATTAATCCAAATGAGAAAATGCTTACATGCATTCATTTAAAAGGTAATAATTTGACCAAAATAGGTTATAATCAAGAATAAAAGTCAAAATATTGATTTTCCCATAGGTGGTCATAATCATTAAGATGACCTAGATTTTTTGATAAAGATGATGTTTGATATGGTTATACCCTAGTAGGGTAGATTAGCAAACATGACTCAAGGATATAATATAGAATATATATTAAATATGAGAGGGCACAAATTTATATGTGATAGTTTAATGACTAAAGAAGACATAAAAAACTAGGCATATGAGGATACATAAAGTGATTAAAGAGATGAATAGAGGAATAAGGTTGATCATTAGAAATGATTTAGCTGTACCTACCAATGAAGAGATGCTCATCCTTATTAGAAATGATATAAATAGAATTTTCAATGGATTAATTTGATCAGGTTTCATGGGAGGATTTGCCAAGGTACCAAGGAGAAACTTTTGTGGCATCATTGCTTATAGAACCTCATGTAGCTTATTTTTGTTGTAGCATGTGATGATAGGCATCATGATAGAGCACCATGATAACTTGGTCTAAATATGCATAAGGATTAACTCCCAATATCCAATACTTAATAGAAAAAAATGAACTAATGATAACAATCATGATGACAATGGTGATGTGTGAATCTGGATAGATTCAATAATAGTGTGCAAGGAATCACCCAATGAATGCACATATCTTGAATCAATGCAGTAGTACAAAAATATACAAATAGGCAAGTAGACAAACAAACAAATAAATAAATAGAAATACCCCAAAAGGAAAAAATAAATAATAAATAAACATCCTAAAATTAAAATCAAAATAAAAAATCCTAACAATGAATTTGCCCCAGTAGGGTAGATCGAGGATGATGGACTAGGCTTAGATAGAACAAATATTTTTGGATTTTGAAATATTTGGAATGTTTTTGGAATTTTAAGGTATCTCAACTCACTAGATAACTACAAGATACGTACTCTCAAAATGGTGATAACATTGGCTTAGGTTGTTCACATAATGGAAAAAGTGTATGGTAAAAGGGGACTACGATGACCTTAACATGAATCAAGAATGAACTACATAGTCCCAAAATGACCTCAATTCATATTAAATCCATCCACAAAAAATGGTATAGAGAAACCAAATATGTCACAACAAGTTCTCAAATCCAAAAAATGGCCAATCAAATGAAAACATCAATGGAAAGGTGATGTGATAATGCATGATAAACAAATGTTTCCCCTAATTTGGCCATAGGCAGTTATAAATAGGATATAATGGATAATTTCAATGATACTAATTTTCCCATAGGTGTTTATAATTAGTAACAAGACCAATGAAACACTGATTTTCCCCAGTAGGTGATATAATCATGCTCACATAAACAAACATGATATAGGATGTAAAATGAAAGATATATTACTAGATCAACTATCACACTACTTTCATTAACTATCATTAAAACATAGATTGGATTGATTATGTAAACTTGATCAGGATCCCCTAATGGAAGGTATAGGAAGAACCAATGTAACCAAGATCAAAATAAGATTGGGTAGGATGACTAAAAATAGGCTTTGGTCTAGATAGGAATGGCATAGTAAAATGAAATGGTCTTGCTTAGAATAATGATGGTTTGATATATTATACAAGATGGTAAGAGTTTTCCCCCAAGCAATGGGGTAAATGGTAGGATATGTGATAATGACAAATGGATATGTTAAATTAAAATGGTATGGTACATGTTTTTGGTTGATGATGGTTGTTGGTTTTTGATATATTTGGCCTAGGTATGGTAAGTGATTCTATTATTCCTACTGAAGTGGAGATGCACATCCTAATCAACAAATGAGATAACTAAAAGAAATAGTCATGTAAATTACTATCCCACAACTTATTTAAATAACTTCTCTATCAAGTATTGGTTGTAGATTTGGATGTAAATGATGTTGTTATGATCTTCATTGGTCATGGATTTTGTTTCCTTTAAGCCTCAAGACAAGATATATTTGTAGTCTCTATAAAGGAAAGTGTGACCATGGATGGTAAACAGGGATAAATGTTGGTTGATAGGTTTGATTGGAAAATGAAATGGTGGTTGATAATGAAAAGTATAATGTTTGGAAAATAAATAAATATTGGGATTTTCAAGCACACACAATGTTTTTGATTCTAGATTTGACATAACTTTGGATGTGGTAGAGCCAAAGACTTATGAATATTCTCTTGATATGACCACCATATTTTTTTACTATTTAAGCTCAAGAGTAGCTACCGTATAATTAGGCTATAGAGTGGAAGATATTTTGATTTGATCTTTGATTTTGTCTTCATCAAATAATGGAGAAATTTTGTGCTTAGCTATTAGAACCTTGATGAGGTTTCTACCAATTAATTTATCTTGATTGTCCCATAATGCCTCCAAGAAGGTTTCGCTAAGGATCATTGACTTTTGATATTGATTGTCTTCTAGCACCTCTGAAAAGGTTTCATTAGAAGATTCTAAGTTGGAAATTTAATTGTCCCCTAATGCCTCCAAAAAGGTTTCATTAGAAGAGTGTTCTTATTTTGGTCTTGGCCTCCTTGCTCTTCGTCAATTGATATGTCACCATGGATACAATTTAACATGACATGATTCTGTCAATCCCAATTGACACTTGTGGGAGGTGGGATGTGAATAACATAGATATGTTGGTTAGTGGTAATGGAATGGGTGCTAGACACACAATCCTCGTAGAAGATACTAGGAGAACTTGTGTTGATGCTAAAGTAATCATCCTCAAAAACCATGGAAGGATCAGAAATGTATTCAAAATTGATCTACTAGGCATGCATAACCAATGTTGTAATAACCATGAACATATTATGATTTTGAATCTAGTTCTAACTCAAAGGATTCTGAATCTAATGGTGAGATTGGTATTCTAGGCATTTATTGCTCCAAAAGGCTTCTTTATTGGTTTTCTTAGATTGTGCTCAAGATATATTCATCAATGGGACTTGGCTATTTCCATCTCATCTTAGCACTATGGCTATCTTGATGGCTTGGATTGATGTGGCTTGGTTTGGCTTGGCTTGGTTGAATTTTGGCATTATATCTCTATGTTTTTGCTTCATGGATTAAATACAACATTATAACTCTACTATGGTTCAAGATCTAAAATCATTTATGCATGGTAACTTTGCACCAACATAGCTTTTTAAATGAATAGGTCTAGGCTTGATTTTATAGGCTTTGAAATCAACTTGGAATGGGTTAAATCCTAACCTAGGTTGGATTAGTTAACCTTATTTAAGTTTAAAGGTGTCCAAATGGTCATGATTATCATGGAATATGTGTGCTTTAAGATAATTTCCATTTGGGAAAACTCACAAAGGTAATGATTAGCTTCTAGTATGTTATTTAGTATTTTAATTTTCTTTTTTGATAATTAATTTATTATCTCATGGATGAATTAAATTAGGACTTGATTAGGATTTTCAATTTAATTAATCCCTTTTGGGCATTTGGATATTTATTGAAAGATTTTGATTTAATTGGTTTGCATTTGTCTTATTTAGTTGATTTAATTGATTTAATTGAATGATATGAATCCAAATTTGATATATTTATAAATTCTTGGTCTAGATGTTCAATGGTTAGTAAGAATTTCTCTAAAGTCAAGTATGAAGCTATTGGTGGCTAGTTTTACATGTCTACAATAGTGATCCCAAAAAATGATTTAAAGAGGTTTTAATGTGGTAGTTTGTGAGGAATTTGAGGTCCTATCCATGGTCTTACACTGCAACTCACAAGGTTAACACCAATGAGGTGAATGCTAAATAAGGGGGAAAATAATCATAAAGTTACTAAGGCAAAAAATGACATAAAAATACAAAAAAATGAAAGAGATATATAAGAATCAAAATGAAAACAAATACAAAATGTAATGTGCAAGAAAACTAAAGAATGTAAAGGAAAACAATTATGTTAGTAAAGTGTGACTAAAAGAGGTAAATTTCACAAAAACAAATAAACATGAGACAAAAAAAACATGTAAAATCTATGCTAACATCTATATCAAAGACAGGCATGTGAATTAGAAGTCTATAAGTCTTGGAAGGTTTCTTGAAGTTGAATTTGTTTGTTGTCGTGCATTTTAGAATAAGAGTGGGCATCATAAGATTCCCCAATGGGTAAGTATATGTAGGTATGGGCATCACAATATTCCCCAAAGTTTAAAGGGACATGTGGATGGGCATCGTAGGATGCCCCAACATGTGAGGTGGAGTGAGGTAACATTGAACCATTAAAATGATTTGCTTTGGGTTAGTAGGTGCATTTGGAGATAGGTAAATGTGTTAGTTTGTTAGATTTTAAGGATTTTGAATGTGGTATAGGATGTGTAGGAGTGGTGTGAAGAGGTAAAAGAGGTAAAGGAGGACCATGTATGATATGTTTTAGAGTAAAAATTTGAACATGTACTCTTTTGGTTCATTTGACCTAAGAGGTTGAGGTTTAATGGATGATATGATATGTTTAAAATTATTCATGTTATCTATCCTTTCTTTATTAGTGTAAGAAGAAGGATCAAATGTGGTTTGAATGACATTAGTGGATTAAGTGTAAGTATGGGATAAGTTTTGTTGTTTATTAGGTAGTTGATGTTGATGTGATTGTGTTTCTTGAGATTGAATTTGAGAAGCTTGAAGATAGTCTTTATAACATTTTTTTGTGAGAATATCAAGATTAAAATTTGGACCTACCAAGGAAGAAAGAATAAATTAGTGACAATCATGACAAGACTCATGAGAATGACCTATAGTAACGTGCCACCAACAAAATTTATCAAGATTGTACCATTTTGGAGGAGGTTTGGAAGGATCAAATCTCATGGGTTTATAAGGTGGTAATTTCTTTTTAAGTTGTTATAGACTCAAGGGAGGGTGGGTTGGGTTAAAATTGGTTGAATTGGATGCTCCATTTTGAGGTTGTGGAGGCTTGAATGAATTAATGTTATGAAAAAATGATTGGAAAGATTTTTTTAGTAGTTATTTGAGGTGTTTTAAATTGAGTCATAAGAAAGTCTTTCCTTTTTGCTTGGTCTAAGGCTTATTATAAAGTTATAGGGGAAAAGATTCAAAATTTGTATTGGAGGGAATCTTTAAGAGCATTAACAAATAGTTTTAAAATAGTATCATCATTCATGTTATGGTCCATTTTTTGAGCTAGAGACTTCCATCATTTGATGAAAGTATAATAAAATTCATTAGGAAGTTACTTGGCATTGATGAAATGGCTAAGGTAATTTTTAATAAGGTCATCATGTTGGAATTCCTTCACTAGAGCATTGACTAAATCCTCTAGTTATGAGATGGAATGTCTAAAAATTTGGTTGTACCATTTAAGTGCATCACCAACAAAGGTTTTTTCTAAGAGCTTGGTGGTAAAAAAGGTGTTAGTTTGGACCCATTATTTATAAATATTACAAAAAAGACTTAAGAAATATAGTAGGTTCCTTAGTCTCATCATATGTGATAGTTGGAGAAATGTTTCTAATATCTATGGATGCAATTAATGGAGATAAAGGTTCATTTTTAAGATGTTTAATCATTTTTTTATTCAATGGAGGTTGAGGGATGATATTCCCATTGGAATATCTAAGAGGGGGAGGGACAAAATTTTGATTTGGTTGAGACATGATGACTTGAGGTGGTTAAATAGTCATGTGTAATAAGTGTTTTTGTATGTACATCATTTGAGAATGATTAGTTATTTTCATGATGTTAATTTGTTGAGATATTTGAGAAATAAATTGAGTTGTGTCAATTCATGCATTAGTATTTGAAGGTGGGGTATTAGAGTTGTTAGGAGGAGGATTGGTAGAGTTGGTGGGAGGAGGGTTATTTGTAGGTGGAGGATTCCTAACATTGGTTTCAGCCATGTTACTTTGGGAATTAATAAGACTTGGTTATTTGATTATGGGTGTAACAAGAGGATTATGAATAGTGGCTATAAGAGGTGGAACATAATGTGAGGTTTTAACATTTAATGTAGATGGGCTGATGAGTTTATGACTTCTAAGTTTAAAAGGTGTAAAATTGGTATAAGTTATATAATTGCCATGGTTTGGGATTTTATACTAGGATTCTCTATATCTACTATACGATATGGGGTATATTGAGATTAAGAAGATTTAGAACCATGTGGTGAAAAGATACACCATAAAGAGTTATCTTCTATGGTGGATAGGTGAGGTAGGAAAGAATAACCCATGTAAATTTGGAATGGGTTGAGACTATCAAGAAAGAATTTGATAAGTGGATTCATTATGATTTGAGGAAAATGAAAAAAATACTAAGGAAAAATAGAGAACTAAGCTAGATGGATAGGATAGGAAATAAAAATACAAAATTGACTAAGTCAACCTAGTATTGCAAATTAGGGAAAATAGAGATTGATAAGATTATAGAGTTGACTGGGTTGACCTAGTACTACAATTTGGGGAAAATAGATTCTAATAAGAGTATAGAGTTGATTGGGTCAACCTAGTACTGCAAACTGATTGTAAAATGAGCCACATATTCAACTGGGTTGACCTAGTATTGAAGGTAAGGATAAAAAATAGTCTATAAGAGATTATGTTGAATAGAATGATAATGTATTAAAAATAGGAAAATCTTTACAATAAATAAGTGAAAGGAAGCACACAATCAATTAGGTTAATAAGAATTATCCAATTGAGGTACACATCATAAAAACTTGCACTAATGTTGGCGAATGCAAGTTTTTTCAATGCAACATACAATGAGCAAAGAATTAGCAGTCAACTTAAAATAAAATTCTAAGTGGTCATACTAAATGTTTTTATATTATTAGAGTGTTATTTTAAATGTGATAGGGAGGTTGGTTGAAAGTAAGAAACTAAAAATCAATATATGGATGCTTTCAAGATATTTAGGCTGAAAGGAATATGTGTTGGCAATGGTAATAGCTTGGTATTGGGGCCTACCCCCTCACTTCACAATCCCACAATGATAAGGGTGTCAGGTGCTTATCCAATATATACCATTGACCATGTGTTTATACTTGGCTAAAAAATCATGTCAACTCCCCCCTTGGTGATGAAATCCAAGTAGGTAAGCCTTGGGTAGATAACTATTTAAGTGCATTTTAAATTATTTGATTTCGTAGTGTGTGTAAGAAAGAGAAAAATAGTAAAACTAAATGGTATATTGAAAAAACACTTAATTAGACTATGTGATCTATTTTAAGCATGCAAGAAACTAAAAGTGTAAGTGTGAAGTAATTACTAGCATATAGATGTTAATTCCAACTTTGAAACACAGTATAATGTTGATTTAGATGACATTACATATAGAAATTATAGAATAGAGTTGATAGTGTTGCTATTGTACTATGGAAGTAAGGTTCCTTAAGAATTATGTCAACAATGTCGACCTAATCTTTCAAATAGAAGATAAAATACAGAACTAGGTCAACTAGGTTGACCTAGTTTGTTATATAAGGGAAGTTTTAAAGACTATAAATTATGTAAAACAAAATTGTAAGGAATGATTGGAATGAAAGATAAAGAGAGAAAATAACCTTGGGTTGTAAGATGTAGAGGAATGTGATATTGTTGTTGAAGTACCTTGAATGTTACTTTGTAAATTGTGTTAACTATGTCAATAGGGTCGACCTATTTATGTAGTTCCCTATTTTCTGAAGCCTATGAAAATGACTCAGCTTGGTCAACCTAGTATGTTTTATAGAAACATGTAAGAGTAATGTGTTGACCTATTCAACCTAATATGTTTTATGGAAGTTATCTAAGATTACTGTATCAACCTATTCGACCTAATATGTTTTCTAAAAGTTATCTAAGAGTACTATGTCGACCTATTTGACCCAATATATTTTTTGGTGATAAATAATAGTACTATGTCAACCTATTCAAACCAAGATCCTATTTTTAAGTGAAAACTTACATAAAAATAATATAGTCATTTTGATGCGACTATGTGTTAAACTTGTGCACATAATTTAGAAACTATATTGGCCCTACCGACCTAGTATTACAAATATATAAAAATAATAAATAAAATGATAGAATAATGAAAAACATGAAAGAAAATAAACAAGGGTTAGATTCACATCAGGTTCACCAAAATATATGCAATAAAAAATGCATCATGTTTATAAATCAATCCTAACTCGAAGAAGATAGATCATACTTACCCTTATGATTGGGGATACATTAGATAATTGAGAACATAACCAATATGTGGATCTATGAGACCCAATTATGAGATATCTTACCATAATAATAATACTATGGAGGGTTCCAAATCCTTTATTCAATCATGATAATGCAATAACCCTAACTATACCCTATGTTTTCATATTCACTATACTAATAACAAGTAAAGTAAAGAAATATAATCTAGTGCTCACCAAATCTTGTGGCATAAAGTGGGGGTAATAAACACTAAAAGTAAACATGCATAAAAGAAATATACTCACATAAATTTATATGTAATCTTAATGCAAGGAAGATAAGTACAAATTCATACCTATTTACTCTTAGAAAGGAGGAACAAAGTTAGGAATACTTACCTTTGAAGATGAACTCATCGATCCTCAATCTCTCCCTTGGCCAAGGTGTTTCATAATAGGTTATTATAGTATTTAAGGATGATAAGGATAAATCAGCTATAGACTACACAACCTATCAATGCATCTAAAAGACTTATCCATAAGATAAGATCGATATCTCCAAAGAAAGTATGAAACCCTAAGCTTGCTCCTCAAGTAGAATGGTAGATAATTAGATACACAATAACTCTTACTTCTTCTCTTCATTAAATAATGGAGAAATGGTCTTATATATATAGGCATATTTAACTCGAAGCCCTTCCAAAAATTTTGATCGATAGGTTTGACCTAATTAACCTAGTACTGATATGGATAAAAACTCACTAGGTCATGGGCTAGGTCAGCCAAAAGCCAACCTAAACCCTAAATGGATTTCACCCATAGGAGTACAAGTTCAACATAGTTGACCTAGAACTGTAAAATTTCAAAAGGGGTTTTAGGTTAGGAAAAGGGGAACACATGGTAAAAAATGACCATAGGAGTGTGAAATAGAAAAAAACAAGCTTAAGGGAATAGTTTTCAAGAGATAAGTGTGTAGATAACAACTGGAAAAAGGGATAATAATCTTGTGAAGCACCAATGGTCTACCCACCCCTTTCTTGATGCACCCCTTAAGGCATGTACTCAGAGATATTGTGACTCGATGGGTTTCTATAAGATAAAAAGTGTCAGTAAGTGATAAAAGTTTGAAAATATTATGTGTATACACTTCCCTTCAAGACATGCAAATTTATTTATATTGGTCCTCTAATTATAACCAAAAGTGAATGTTTTTATACAAACACCAACTAAAATTACATACAATAACATCAATATATGACTCAAATTTTAGATAATAATTACTAAATATATTGTACATGGGTGTTTTAGTTATATACCTCATCTTCATACATTGTGTTTTTAATTAAGAATTCATTCAACATGTTTGTGTGTGTGCACACAGGGATGCACAATTATACATGGAGTGATAATAAATTGAAGAAATGATAATATTGAAAAGTGATAAAGAAAATATAACACACTTAACATTCCTAAATGAATCCACATTCAAAACAACATTAATTGCTACTCATTAATTATATACACTCATATGCATAAAAATACTTTCAAAAAGTAGAGATAATGCATTTATATTCATTATGTCATGTTTCTTGATGTTTGTTTAAATTTGTAAGTTTAAAAATTGGATATAACGTATTTACTCATGGACATATTTATGCTTAATATGTGAGTGTACAAGTGAAAATGTGCATATAAACATATATATATATATACACATGTATGTGTAAGCAAACATAAATATGTATAAAAACATATATTTAAATACAAATATATCCATATAAATTTATACATTTGTAAATGGAACCACTATAAATGGCACAAAATTCAATAAAAGCAAGAAATTTTATACAGATATGCACCAAGGAAATAATTTTGAGTAAGAAGTCCAAATATACCTTAGGGAAATATATTGTATATGCATTTTATTTTTTACATATTAATAAATGAAATAACTACAAATAAAATTGTAATGAAACCAAATGAAATTATAATAGACACCTTTAAAACTATGACTATCAAGATGTGAACTATAAATAAACCCTAAGTAAAAACATTCATCCTATATATTCAATAAGGTCTCAAGTATCCCTTGAACTTTCTAAAAATTTATTACTTATTTTAGGAAATAAGAATGTAAACCCCTTGTTAAAACATTATGGAAAAAATATAATTACAAGATGATTGTAGCATAGTTGATGTGCATATTATCATGTTAAATTATAATTACTATAATATAATGTGGAATCTTGGTTAGGTTTTAAAATTATATTTTATTTATAGTTTAATTCAATTAAGGTTTTCTGGTCAGGTGTTATTGGTTATGATTTACAATTATACTATGGTTTATTTATAGTTTAATTATGGTTTCTTCATAATTTCATTATTGTGGAAATACAAAAAATTATATTAGAGTTTATTGAAACTCTAAAACCTAACTATAAAATGAGTTACATTGAAGATAATAATGAGCCTCAAGTATCACAATATTTTAAGACCTGGATACTATTTTTTTCAAATAAAATAGAATAACATTCATGATGTAAAGTAATAAAATAGAGAGTAACTTTCTTCTCCCTATCTAATACTTCCTAAACCATGTAAGACAATTGAAAATATCACAAGGGGAAAATCAATGCTATAAGCTTTTAAGGGTGAGTAATTTTATATAAAGAAGAGATAATATGTCACATATGTTAAAATATTCTTAATAGAATCAAAATTATTTTGGCAAATTTAAAACTAGATCCATCTCTTGAAATTGGAAAGCATGAGTTGTCAATTTTAAAAAAGTTGATTTATATTAATATCAATGTAAATATTGACAAATGTACAAAAAATTAATTTAAAAACACTCTTTTAAAAAAAGGGATGCTTTATCAATATAAAAAAAATAAATTTTCCAGATGGTACATAATAATTTAATTATTAAAAAAAAATCTTAATTAAACTATAAATATAATGTAATTTAAAACCCTTAAAAAGTTTCCAAATTACATTATAATACTACATAGCAAATGGAAAGCTAATGATAACCCAAAAACATAACTAATTGTGGGTCAAGTTTCTATGTTATTTTTGATGTTATTCTATAAGTAGAGTATTAATGATAACCCAAAAAGTTAAAATTGAATAATTATAGAATTGTTTGTATGATTTTGAGGCATATGGACACATTAACATAGCTTGGAATTATGCATGAGTAAGATAAAAATTGAATAATGTCACCATCTATTAGATGTTCACCAAATTTTTTATAAACAAAAGCTAAAAAATATTTTTGTGATGAGTAAAAGAGGGTTATGGGGTCCCTTACCCATTTCATTGATGAAAAAAAAATTCTTACAAAAATAAATAGTCTATCAAATTATTAAGACACAAGTTACTAAACTTACATCAAAGCAACCACCCTCATTCAAAAGTAAACAACATCCACTGCTTAAATAAAAGTTTTTAAAAGTCTCCCACTAAACAGTGATACAAAACATTTTTCTTCAACAATTAAAGCAAAAATACTTTTATAGAAACATAAAACAAAAGTATTCTACTACCAAATTCCATTTTCTATAATAGAAACTAAAAAGGCCCCAAAAAAATGAGAATAGATCCATACACGTTTTTTGTTGTTATAGTAACAAGAGGCATTTAGTAGGTTGGGAACTAAGAAGTCTAATAGATTTGAGCTAGTATTTATGTATCTTCAAAAATGAATAATCTTCTACAACATAAATATTTTTTCCATAGCAGATACCATAAAATTCCAAGAAACAATTTTGAGAGGGATAATACCCTAGTAATCCTCCTTTTTAACTCTCATGTGTTTTAAAATCAATCATTGTATAAGATTACTTAACCAACCACTTCCCAAAATTTCCTACTATTGCACGATAACCTTAAAATAAATAAATCTATGGTAAACCCCACCAATAATTGGGGTCATGATTGTAAACTAAAGAGAAAGGGCTATACTAAATTCCAACATTAAATATAGATATGTTGCTTGGTTGTCCTCCTAGAAAAAAAAGATGAAATATGAGTGAAGAGAAATTACTTGATAAATCTTTGGCACTACATAAGATATTATTCAAATTCTAATTGGCTATTGTAATTTTTATCATAGCATTTATAATGACCAAAGAATCTATCTCCACACAGATGTGATGGAAAAGTTTATGCTTAAACACATTTACTCCTTTTAGCCTTTGTTTTATTGTTGGTAGATTTGGGGAGAAAAAATAACCCCTCCACCAAAATTTTATTAGAGGATAATGAATCACACATCCAACCCTATCCACTCTAGGAATTCCATGAGATGCACCATCAAATTAGAGTTTGAAAACCCAGGCCCCAATGGAACCCACCTAACATCTGACCTATCTTTATTTCCTTTATTTCCTTGGTGGGTCAAGGAGATCACAATCTTAGGATAATTATATATGAAATTCAATTCTGTTAGACCCAACATGTTCTTGTTGATCTTATCTAAAATAAAAACATTTCCAAAAAAATTCTACTCAATCTTTACCAAACATCTTTCCCATTTAATTTATTTTGCTTCAACATTTTTATTGTTCCACTCCTTCAAAATATGCTAGATTACATTTTTTGAAGTAGCCAACCAAAGATGAGATAAAAGTTTCAAATCAACCAACCAATTAGGAAAAGTGTCTTTGACTAAAATTGGGGAAATCTAAGGGTGGCCAAGTCTAAAAAATAGAGAAGACCACACTTGTCTTGCATAAGAACAATGAATAAGGAGATGCTCCATATATTCTCCTTCTTGTTTACAAATGATAAAAATTAATGGACCAACAAATCTCATTATTTTAATTCTATTTTGAGTGAGGATTCTTCCCAAATAGGATATTCATGTTAAAGAGTTTACCCTTAAGGTGTTGATCACATTCCAAAATAAGGATCTAGGCTAAAAATATTCCATAACAACTTCTGTAGTAACATATTTATAACTAGATTTAACACTATATAAGCCAAAATTTTCCACTATCCATCATAGAGTATATTCCATCTTTCAAAAAAATATTCTTCATTGATAAAATATGAGATATCATTTTTCAACTCAGCTAGACCATTTATATCTGTAAATCTCTTCCATTTTTTAGTGTTACTAATGAAAGGAACTATCTTTATATGACATGCCCCATTCTCAAGGATTCAAATGAGGACCCATTATTGTTAAGACATATTTATTCATGGTCGATATCAACCTTAGGAATTTTGATATTGATCAGATATATACAAACCTAATGTTATTTCTAAGGTCTAATTTTATTAAAACTATTCTAAAAAGGAGAAAATAAAAGCTTGGGCATCCTTCATGAATTCTTTATCACCTTTGGTTCCCTTATTTATTGACAAAATATGTATTTAATATCGTGTTTTGATTTAAGGGACTAATGGGACTAATGAAGATATGTAGCTTGTTTAGAGCTTTGATGTGCAACATCCATTACCAAGATTCTAAATTTTCATCAAGTTCCCTGGATTGCAACAAGTGTTGGCATCATATAGAAGCACAACTAACCACAGTTATACCTAAATTATTCTAAGTCCTCTTAAGTGCTTGGATTCATGAGATTATTCCATGTGGATTAATCTAATTCAATCATAAAATTTGGGATTTTAAATTACGTTCTAAGTTCTTGGGTTAATGAAAATCATTTATGTATTGAGATCTCATAAAATTTGGACACAACCAGTCTTCACCAAAATTTCTAAGTCCTTGAGTTCCTAGAACCCTAAGATTTCTCCACGTGGTGACATCTTGGTCACTTGGAGTCTATAGGAAGAAAATTCACACTAAATATTCAAAAGTTTATTAGGATCCTAAGATCATGATAAGAGGTAAAATATTATTGACCCATGATCCAAATGATCACAACAAGTTAATTATGTTAAAAATTCCCCAGTTACCTAGATCATGCCAAGTGGTAGAATCATGTTCACTCAAATCATATTAGTTACAAGTATATTATAATTTTTTTTTCTCTAGATCAACGAGAGTCATCCACATGTCATCATCATGGAAGTCTAAGGCCTCAAAATATAAAGTATGATACTAAAAGTTCTAAGTCTCTAAATTAATGAGAATTGTCCACATGGTGAGTTCTTATTAACACAAAACTTTCTAGTCAAAAGTACAAGGTAAAAAATCAATTTTCTCTATATTCCTAAGAGCTAGTCATGTGACATAATTTTGGAAGCCCATAAATTATCAATAAGAAGGTATAAAATAAAAATATACTAGTTTCATCAAAACTCTGAGATTAGCCCATGTGCCACCATCTAGTACACACAAAGCCTTCTAGAAAGGGCACATAGTCTAAATTTCAAAAGATCCCTCAATTCCTAAGATCATGATAATTGGAAATATCTCACTAAGAAAAGGCTTGTAGATCATTTAAAATATGTTAGAAATTGTAAAATAATTCCATGAATTCAAGATATAAAGAGTTATCAACAAGAAAATCACAAATGTAGTTGTAAATAAATGAAATGCAACACAAAGCAAATCAAATGATTTTTTGGACTATGAGATAATGAGATGCTAGTACAAAGGTAAGCACTTGCTTATATAGGCAAGTCAAAATAATAAACTAGCTAAACTAACAAATGTGGGATGAATCCTCATATAGGACAAACCCACTATAAGACAAAATAACTAGCTAATACACTATCAAACATGAGCAAATACATGAAATACATACTCTAACACCCCCTCAAGTGAAACTAGGGGCTAAAAAGCCAAAAAATAAATAATGGCATATCCACAGTATGAGTCCTGACAACTAGGCCTGATAAGGTACTCATGTATAATATGTATCCATGAAATGAATATGAAAGATGTCCTATGAACATCCCTCAAAGACAACTTTTGAAACCCCAAGCATGTCATACAACTCAAGGAAATGAGGTGATGCAAAAGGCTTCATGAAGATGTTTACAACCTACTGTTGAGTTAGAATGTACTCCAAGCTAAGAATGCCATCTTAAATGTGCTAAATAATGAAATGTATATGTACCTCAATGTGCTTGGTCCACTGATGCTCAACTAGGTTATGAGATATGTGAATTGCACTTTGGTTGTCATACCAAACTACAGTGGGTAAATCCTTCATGAATCCAAACTTTATCAATAATTAACTAAGTGAAATAACCCATTGGGTCATTATAACTATTTCCCTATACTTATCCTCTGTAGATAAAAGTGTAATAGCCTACTATTTATTATAAAACCAAACAATATGTGAATAACCAAGACAAAATATGTATCGAGAAGTGGAACACCTATCATCTAGAGAATGTACCCAATCTAAATCACTATATCCAACCAACCGAGTAGAACCCTTGGTATAGTTTAATCTAAAACGAGTAGTGCCTTGAAAATATCTCAAAATCCTCTTAGCATCATATCAATGATTGTCATGAGGGTCATGTGAAAACTTAGATATAAGCCCAACTACAAATAACCTATTGGGGTGAGTATGGGTCAAATATATAAGACTCCTAACCATCTGCATATACAATGTAGGATCATTAAGTGGAGTAGTACAAGAGGTAGTGAGATTCATTCCATACTAAAAAGGAGTACTTGGAGTGCAATCAACCATGCCAAAACATTAAAGTAGATAAAGTGTGTACTTTTGCTAACTTAAATAGATCCCTATATTTGACTTTGAAATCTATAGACCAAGGAAGAAATGCAAAAGGCAAATATCTATCATGTTGAACTATTCCAAAAGATCCTACTAAATAGTCTAAATATAAGATGAGGAACTATCTGTGACAAACAAATCGTCAACATATAATACTAGAATAACAATGTCCTTCCCAAAATAATGAATACACACTATGAGATCAAATTGGTAGTGAATAAAGCCATTAGAGAGAAGACTTTAATGCATCTTCTCATACCAAGCCTAAGGGACCTATTTGATATTTTAAATAGACCTCCTAAGTCAACAAACAAGATAAAAATCATGAACAAACCCAATAAGATACTCCTTATAAATTTCCTCATGCAAGTATCTATGCAATAAAGCACTCTTAATGTCCATCTGATAGATAGGACAACCTTGTGATGCATCAAGAGAAAGTACAAGGAGAACAAAATCCACCTTGGCAATGGGCACAAAAGTCTTAGAGTAGTCAATACCTTTGACTTACATGAATCCCTTTGCAACAAGATGTTCCTTATAATTTTTAATGGACCCATCAATTTCATACTTGGTATGGTGAATCCATTTACACCTAACCAACTTTCTTCCCTTAGGAAGAGTGACCAAATTCCAAGGGTGATTATTCATCAATGAAGAATAATCATCTATCATTACATCATCCCACTCATGTATCCCATGAGCCTATGGAAAATTCTACAGATCCTCAAATAATTCCTAACACAAAAGTCCAGTACCCATAGAATGTGCATGATGATGTTGAGTAGATGGAAGATCCTGAATGAAAGGTGCTACCTCAAATACTATATTAGGTGCCCATCTAGGCATAGTGGCAACATAATTATAAACAAGATCCTCATCCTCTATGACATATTCAAGAATCTCCTGAACTAGCTACTCAATGATTGAATCCACAAGAGGAGGTGAATCATGAAAAGAAGAAGTAGGCGTGGAACAATATGAAGAGTCATGAGATGTGTTAAAAAATGAACATCATGAGTATCAAGGTCTAAAATATGATAAACTCTCATGTCCTCACAATACCATATAAAAATCAAAGATTTTCTCTTCTTGTCTAATGCTTTTCTTTTCTTATTTGGTACAAAATAATAAGAAAGAATCCTAAAGACTCATAAAAATGAGACATTAGGCTTGTTTCTAGACTAAACCTCCTCTGAAGTCATATGCTCAAGTTCTTGATGTGGTGTGTGGTTCTAAATGTAGTTTTCATAATTAACTACATCCACCCAATAGATATGAGGTAAATCCCATGAATACATCATGTAATTAGCCATCTCATTTAAAGTCTAGTTCTTCCTCTCTAATAAGCCATTCTACTATGGAGTATATCTAATAGAATACTGGTGAACAATACCATGGGCTATTAAAAAATTATTGAACTCTCTAATATGGTACTCCCCCCATTATCTATATGAATCTTCTTTGTACAACTTAATGACTATTTCTTGACCAAAGCCTTAAAGACTTTAAAGTGACTAAAGACATCACTCTTATACTTCAAGAAATAAACCCAAGTACACCTCAAAAAATTGTTAATGAAGGTAAGTGCATACTTAGCTCCATTGAAAAAAGGAGTAGGAATGACCTTCGAATCACTATGCATAAGCTCAAGTGGTGAAGAAGCTCTCATGGACATGCCCTTGAGAAATGGATCCTTGTGTTGTTTCCCCAATGCACAGTCAAGGAAGAGTCCATCAAGACATGAAGATGTAGGAAGACCCTATACCATACTGTGAGTACTTAACTCCTTCAAATATCTATAGTTGTGGCATCCAAATCTCTCATTCCAAAGCCAACTCTCGAAATCTACATGAGAAACTAAACACATACCTAAAGGAAGAGTATCATAAAAACCCTCAAAATAGTAAATTCAAGAACTATGATTGATAAAACCCTATGTAATGAGTGTATTTGGCTCTAACCAAGCTCAAACTTTAGCACCCTATGGTGTAAAAGTCACTATCTTACCCTAACTAGAATGGCAAATTTGATAAACTAAAAGCAGATTGGTGGTGGTCTCTAGAACATATAATGCATCATTGATGCATCCACCATCTAGTTATATGACACCTTTCCTCTTTATATAAATGAAGGAAGAATATCCAACCTCAATTTTGGAAGTGGAACTCAAACCAAGAGATACAAAGGACTCATTAGTAGAAGGCATATGGTGTGAAGTACCAAAATCTAGAACCCAACTATCTAAACTAGGTAACTATGATTTCTAGACAACATTAAGTGCTTTCCCATGCTTATGAGATGGTCAAGGAGTGGAGATAGAGATATTATGTTTCCTAATGGCATCCTCTAAGGATTTCATTCTTTTAAAACACCTAGACTTCATGGCCAATGCCCCCATAATAGAAACAAGTAGATTATACTTATTCTTAGATTTAGAAGATGGTTTGGGTCTAGATGCAGTAGTGTTGGTGGGTTTAGGTGCATTTTGAGGTGGAGGAGGAGTGTTATTCTTCTTACCCTTAGATTTACCTTAGAATTAAAATGTGAGGTTAGTAATTTTTTTTGAGAGGTGGAAGAGTCAAGGTGAGACAATTTGGATTCCTCCGTAGCGAGTCTCTCATAAAACAACTCTAAATCTACCTTTTTAAATGAAGTACCTAAGGCATCCATACTAAAGAAAAAGTTAGAAGCAAAGATTTGGAATGGGCCACTCAACTTAGATAAGATTAAGTATACACACTCTTCATCCTTTTTATCTCATCCACTCCCTTATAACTGTGTCAATAAATGCTTAAATTCTATGAGATAATCTACAATAGAAGTAAAGTCATCTGGATTTAGTGAAGTAAGTTCCACTTCAAGTTGCATTACTTTCAATTGGTCTACTTTCCCGAATAACCCTTTTAATTAGTCCACATTTTAAATAGAGAATCACACACATCAAAGTGAAACAAAAGACTATCACTCACATAACTCCTAATCAAGTCCTTACACTCTTAAAACTTACATTTGTGCTGAAATTTTTCAAATTCTCTTGTGAATTGTATTTGTGTTTCATTCATTAGGGACCATAATCCTTTGTGGTTAATGATTATCTCTAATCTAGGTCTCCATGTGTGGTAATTATGTGTAGTCAAAGGCTCAAAATGATCAATGCTAGATTTAGATGTCATGCCAACTAATCACTAAGAGCAGAAAAAATGCCAAGGGTACACAAAAATTGACATCGAGATAACCCCCTTAAAGATGTATTATAAGACCCCCCTTAATTTGGCACTTTATAAAAGTAGTGAATTTTACAATTTGATGACACCAATGGATAAATAATATAAAAAACATGCACTTTTGAATAAAATAGAACTCAACTTTGAGTTATAGTTCAAAAGTTATAAGCATTTTGATTTCCCATAAAATGGGTCAAAATAATTAAAAACACTACAAACTAGTTTTTGAGACCAAATCAAAAATAAACATAGTCATACAACCACTCATTAGAACCAAAATTTTGACACAGACTTAAGAAAGTTAACAAGAGTGAAAAATATATGTTCTATTTACCTTGGTATGCATGCAAGTGTTTTGACTTCCTCTTTAAGCAAAAAATATAGATGAGAAGAAAAATAATGAAAAACAACTATTTGTGAGAGGAAAGAAGATAGTTTCTAGTTTTCTATCACCTATTAAGTGGTTGAGGAAAAAAAAACTCTCACTAAGGCTCAGATCTCTCCAACTACCAATGTAGAAATAAGAAGAATGACACCAAGCTTAGGAGGATGGTTGGGATGTTCAGAGGAGCTAGATAGACCTCCTCTCTTCCATATAGACCTACACAGGCTTCTCAAAGATCTTTTATACATAAATTAATCACCCAAATGACTTGTAAATTTGGAGAAATGTAGTCAAATGCAGTGCTCTCCTTTGCTAAAATCCTTCCTAGGCATAGTCTAATTCCAATGTAACTGATGACTTCTAATGCTTCTCATACATTGGAACACATTACCAAAGAAGGCAAAAACAACATAGGTCTCTGTCCACATTCCAATGCCTCTTAAGAATAATTCTAATGCTTTAGGATGGCAAAATCCTAGGATTCTAATGTAGAAGTCTTCAAGAATACCATCAAATAGTATGTGGATTACCTAAGCACAAACCCTTTTGAAGACACACAGTCCAACTTTAAAAATAATGCCAGATATCCCTCCTACATAGGTAGAATAAAATGCCAAGTTGAGAATGTGAAAATAAGACAATGACAATATGATATTCTAATGCCAAAAAACTCCTCCAAATCTACAACACTTAGTAGAATATTCCAACACCAAAGTTGAAAAAGAAGGAAAAATAGATGAAAAGGATGAAATGTAAAAGGGCACAGTCTAAAATGGACTACAACTCTCCAAATGCCACACTCCACCTCTTCTCCTCCAATGCCTCTCCTTCAACACTGTTAATGACCAATCCAAGAGAAAACTATGCCTTGGAGTCTAACACATTTATGTTGGTCTAAAAATAAAAAAATTCTAATGCAAAAATCAAATAATATATTTCCACAAAGGCAATAGAAAGGATCAAATCTCTCTTCTATGCTTCCTCTCTGAGTTGCATATTTGGCAAGGGAAGATTATAAAAATGAATTTTAGTAATAAAGATTGTTGTAACACTTTTAATGCTCTGGTACCATGTTAGGAATGGTAAAATCATTCCATAAAGTCAAGATCTGAAGAGTTATCAACAAGAACATCACAAATGTAGATGCAAATAAATGAAATACAACACAAAGCAAATCCAATGATTATTCAGAATATGAGATAATAATATGCTAGTACAAAGGTAAGCACTTTCTTATATAGGTAAGTTGAAATACTAAACTAGCTAAACTAACAAATGTGGGATAAATCCTCATATAGTACAAACCCACTACAAGACAAAATAACTAGCTAATATACTAACAAACATGAGAAAATGTGAGATATACATACTCTAACAAAACATAATTATAAATTTGACCCCCTTAGAATAAAAAAGATCAAGACAAGTGTCATAATCTTAGAGAGGCATAGTTGGCATATATATGTGAGAGTTGAGATAGGTGAAAGGTTGAAGAAATGGGAAATGGACACCTATCATAATGTGATGACCGAGCACTTAGAATTAACAAAAATATGCGACAGAAGACACCTTCCAAAGCTAACTTGTCAATTTTAAATCAAAATGGGAAGTAGAGCCAAAAGTTATTGTTGTATTAAGTTTACATGAACTTGGTATTCAAGTCTCAAGATTTGAGCAATATATGAAAAATATTGAGAACATTAAATCAATTTTCCATTAATCAATGAGATACAAACTATGAATTCAAGTTATCAAGACTTCAAGAACCCTAATTTTCCTACTAAAAAAATTTACAAATCCATCCAACTAAGCTTATAAGAAATTATACAATAAAATAATAACTTCATCCTAAGAAATTCAATAGCCTCTTTCCCAATATTCAATTACAAGATCAGTTGAGCACTTGGACATGGTTTTTGATAGGGGGTATTACCATTTCCCCATTACTCATGTCTTTGGGATGAAGTCAAAGGCATCTGTCCATATTAACCCAGGACTGACTAGATGAAGAGAGAAAGATATACATGGATTATATGCTACCAATTAAGGGCCTACATAACATAGCCATGAAATCTAAGGTAATTTCATGCATTAACTTAATTCACGATTTGTTCTTTAATGATACTATTATAGGAGACTGCTTACACCTAAGACATTGTAGGAATGTGGTAATTTACATTTCTAAGGATGCTTTTGAGAAGTATATACACTTGCCAATTCCCAAAATAAATTATAACCAAGTTGTAGCTAATGCCTAGCTAGACCATAACATAATTGAGGGTAAGCTCAAGCAGTGGTTGGATAAAAATGAGAAATTAAACATTTGAGGGGCTATTTCTTTGGTGCCTATAACCAAATTTAGGCTAGAAATTAGGATGACTATGTCCTTGTTGAACATGTTATATGGGTTTTCTAGTATCACCAATGTGTAAAAAATGTGGGTTCCCTTATTGAAAATAATTCTAACTAATGATAAAGTCGTGGCACTTGGAAAATTCATTAGTGTCAGACTCAAGGCACAAATGCTTAAATTTGATAAAATGCCACCTAAGGGAGATTTTTACATTATATCATATGTAATGGATGCCATCATGGGGATAATGCATATGAACTACAAATAAACTTGGGAACCATCTATAAACTATGTGAATAGTAGGGTTTGCGATGACTTCTCTCTATTACATGTCTATAACTTAAGGAGAGGAATAAATAAAATCACATAAGAAGTATACCCATTGGTATACTAAGCTATTTATGAGTGATCGATGCCCAAGATTTTAGAGAATATAAGTAAAACTATTTCAAAGATAAGATATAATATATTGATTGTACCATAATAAGAATATAAGGAACTAGGGATACCCCTTTAAATATCCCTCATTTTGTTCTTGAAACACTTATAGAGTAGACAATAGCTTTCTATTTTATAATAATATGGATGAGGATTTAGCTACCAAAAATTAAGGGTATTATCATAAGGTCTCTTTGAGAATTAACTAGATGCAATACACATTAAAGAGGTACCTCAACTGAATTATGAATATTAAAACCCATTATGGTTTAATTCAAGGACAATTCATAGATTGGGATCCCAAAATCAGAGTAAGGTAACACCTCAATGACCTTACAAAGAAAGTAGTCCACATCCCTTATGGCCATAGGAGCTATGAAAATGACCCAATTTTTATGAATGATAAAAATGATTCTAAAGTTTATACTTGAATGACTCAACATACAATGCCTATGGTGGTATCTCAGGGCACTAAGTACAACCCTTATATCACAAGGGAATAAGACAACAAGATAGTGGATCAAAAAAACAAGGTTGTAAGACATCAATGGCCCTATCCACATGCCTAATCATCACCTGATCATGATCATCCATACTCCCCAAAATAAACAAAAGTTGGACCATTAGCTGAAAGTGTCCCTCAAAGGGAGGTAGATCCTAGGATAAGAAGGAACATTCTCAAGGGACTTATAATTCCCCGACCAATAGTTACAATGGAATCTCTTAGAGAAATTGTAATAAATTCATTTCCTATAGGTGTGCAAGTGGGAACATTTTATTTTAAACCATTTCCTCCATTAACTATTATCTAATAGGTAAGTCTCCCTACATTTTTAGATAGTTATATCATATCAATGCCTTTAGCAGTACCAGTTCTAACACCTCCATCCTCTCCGGCCATGCTTTCTACAATCCTAATGCTTACATCTCCTACTCCTACAATTTTGATTACACTTACACCTTCCTATACTAAAGTAACTTTATCCTCCACTCCATACACTTTATGGAAAGCTCCCACAATTACTAATCCACCCATGGTCACTTATAGAAGGAAGCCTAGAACTCCTCCAATCTCACCTCTAAATTAAAAGTTAGAAGAGATACTTATTGAAATCCCATATTTAAAGGGGGGACATTTATATGAAAAATTAAAGGAATAAAAAGAGGAACATAAAGTTATATCAAAATAAGTGGAGGTTTTCTATGTGTTGGATAGTGATGAAGAAAACAAAAGGTGGGGAACTGAGGAAGAGTGTGTTTTAGAAGAAGATATAGAGCTAGAAGAAGAAACTAATTTCTCTAAAGAAAGCAATGAAGAATAATATGGGGATATAGAGTTATTGGAAGATGAATAAATATCATAAAAATAAAATTATGATTCAACATACACCTAACTAATAGTGGAAGATAGAGTGTTGGAATTAAATGTAGAATCTATATTTAGAAAACCCTACTTTGGGACTTATTATCACACCTATATCCATAACTTCTAGTCCTTATTTTGAAAACTCAATTGTAATATCATTTGCTCTAATAGATATACCAATTATGATCCAAAACATGGATACCCTTAGTAATGAAGAAAGGTAGGCTCTAAACAAGATAATGTCTTCCCTTTCCTCATTGATTACAACAGTATATTCTCATATGATTAATTTACCATCTACTAGTTCAATTTATACACCACTCTCTCCCTATGAATCATTACAAGAATATTATCTCAAGAACAAGTTATTATATCCTCATGCTTATGCTGAGGAAGGTAAGCAACATGTTTCTAATTATTTAGGTTTGATTTCTAATTATTTAGATTATTTTATTCATTCAACCACTACCGTAAAATGGCTAAGCCCCAAGAACAAAAGAAGAAGGTACATTTTGAGGAGTTGGTCACAGTCTCCATCTTTAATCCTTTAGATATACTAAGGCCATTTTCCTAGTTAGATTTATCGATGTTCTAGTCCAATTCCAGCTGAGTCCTCCATAATGATTATCACAAGAACTTTGGGGCATACCAAATATGTAGTAAAAAATACACCCTAGAGAATTACTTCAGAATGGATCAGGGTTGTAGACACCTAAATCTGGCCACTGATAACCTCCAATTAGGCTTTTGTCCAATTTCCACCCAAAATTTTTAATTTGGCATAAAAACACTAAAAAATACTAAGTGATGTAAATCTAACATATTCAAGTTCCAATTTTGGCTAGGGTACCCCTAAATAGGGTAATGTAATTTATGGGCCAGCTAACTTTAATCAGATCATTTTGAGTCAAAATATCAATTTTGTACCTGAGTGCTTTGGATTGCTCTTTCCTATCAAATATTCTATAAAAGACACGTACCTTTGATATTTATTATTGGTAACATCCTAAATAGGAGTATGGTTCCAACACATTTGACATCACCTTCTAATTCCAATCTAGTCAAATTTTGGACCAATAACATGACATTCTAATCAATTTTAGTAATTTGTGCACAAAGTGCTTAAGAGCTAATTCACCCAAATCAAGGCCTAATTAATAATTCCATGAAAACTTGTTGAATATTAATTTTTAGAAATGAATATTGAATATCTACATCATCAAGTGACCTCATTTTTTGGGAAGACATCCCTAGGCCATAAATGCCACAAATATCAGGATTCATGCCCTCCATGCCTCCTAATTACCCCTTATTCCAATGTCATGATGAGGATAATTACAAACTTAATTCTAAAAATTGAATTAATCCTCAACCACACATCTCAATCTTGAGATGGACGACTCAGGTTGATTCTAGAAATTCTTAAAAATCTATAAATAAGAGGCCTCACAACATCATTTTAAATTTTTTTTGATGCAAATTTATAATTCCAAATTGGTTCCAAAAGCTTCAAGAAATTAGTGTTGCCATGCCAAATTTATTCCAAGCCAAGCCAAGCCAAGCCACAAGCCAAAGGTGCCAAGGAGAGATGGAGGTAGCCAAACTTCCATTGCCAAGGACTTCATGAGCACAAAACCAAGCAAACCACTACTACAAAGGCATTTGGAGCATCCAAGGAAGGTGAAGGAATTTTTGTATTTGATCCCTTGATTTTTAGTTGTGCTTTTCATTTTATTTTGTTAGCAAAGCTCTCCCTAGTGTCTAGGCCTAGAGATGTTATGCTATTAGTGTGTTTATTTCATTTTTTTCATTTTGGAACTAACACAATACTAACCATCCTCTCTTGAGTCAAATTCCTACATTACATAATGGCACACCTAGTGGGACTAGATGTATCCTACATATGAAGATCATTTTTCAACTCTAAAAAAATTTATTTGAGATTTTAAAACTCTTGCTAATTGATTTTATAACTTTATTTTACCATTTTTGTTTGCCACATTTTTTACATAGTAACCAACATTAGCAAGTAATACCGGCTTTGGTTAGATCTCGGTTTAGCTAGAGTAACCAACATTGGTCACTGTGTTTTTCCAAAAACATAGACTCGAGGGCTACTTTTTCAAAGTTCATTGTTCCAAGCTAAAAATAGCTTCAAAGCTAAATGACATGCTAACAATTTTTCTGTAGGACCAAGCTTGATATTTGTTCAAAACATGTTTAAATCACCTTTACATGCTTAAAAATCAATTAGGAATCTTTTTTTAGGTATTTAACAAAGAATTTAGATGTTTTTGGTGAATGTTTTCAAAGTTTGCAACTAATACCAAGGGGTCAAATGAACACCACCAAACTTTTCATTTGGGTATAAAATTGAATGCACTTATCAATTTTTATTTGCAATAATTTTTTAAATCAAATTTTTGTTTGGAAAAAAGAGGAATGTTGCTTGTATTATCTTCTATTTATCCCCTATAGGGAACCCTTAGAACCAAAAGCACCATTCCTATTACAAGTAGCCTAGTCCAAGGCTTAGAGAGAAATTCATCTAAAACACTCCCCAAATTTTTTTCAAAGTTTGGGTGATCTTGAAAATGACCCTAAAGTCTTTCTACTTTCATGCTTTCTTTATTTTTATACATCTTGGCTTACGAGGGGAACTTCATCACCTCCCATAATTTCTTTAGGGAAGATTTGATCTAGGATTTCATCTCTTGGAATTGACTTCATTTGGCTCCTTTAGAGTTGCACACAAAACATAGTGGCACTTTGGACATTGTACTACACTAAGCGAATAGAAGGATGTAGTGGTTGAAAAAAGGACTAGACCTTTTTGCATCAAGCCAAGTGATACAGACCCAAAATCCATGCTTTTATTTTACATTATTTGGCATGAAAGCCATTGTGAAATTTATTCTCCTAGATCATTCAAAAACTTGTTAGATCTTAGACAAATTCCCACTTGTCGTGGAAGTATTGTTGGTGCAAGGTGCACCTCAAGGTCCATATTACAATACTATCGTTTGAGAAAGGGGGGGTGTAAAAACCCTAATATATAATGCACATTTAATTTTGGATGAACACTTAAAATCCTCTCAAATGACGTATATTGATAGATTCTAATAATACCAAGTAACCTTGTCAGTTTAGTAGCTAAGGTCGATTAATTATTTGGTCTTGTCTTAGATTAAAGTATTATTTAGAGTCAAAACTTAGTGTAAACACATAATCCAAACTAAAAACATAGTCCAAATTTTATTTTGAACAAAGAGGCATTATGATGCCTGCATAAGATCATCTATTTGACTTATTCAAAAGTTCATCAAAAGCTTGAGAATCATATCATCCACTTTGGCATAGTTATGTTGCGCAATTGAGTATAGACCTTTACCAAAGTTGTTTAAGTCCTTCACTTATAATCTAGATTTAGAATTACACATTTACAAGTTCATAGGGTTGATGTGTTAAGTAGGTGCACCATTTGTACTAAACTTGAGGGAACTTAGGTTTAATTTCCAATTTGGGTTAAAGGTCGTTTAAGACTCATAATCATTGTCATCACTTAATAGAATTAATCCATTTTGTGATAAACACTTGCACTTTGAGTCTATATAACAAAATATTTTGAGTCAATAAAAGTAGTGTTATCCTATCAAAATTGTGGAAAAATGTCTTTGCCTTAGAGGGTCTTTGAAACAAACCTTTTTGTCATACCTTTTGGGTAGTATAACATCGTTACACTTCCCAAATAATTTCAAATATTGTTTCATAGATACTCTTGCATAGAGTTCCAAATTTGTTCCTACAATTTTAGACCAATCCAAGTGTACTTCTGTGATCTTTTGTCTAAGACATGGTTATAATGTTCACCTTTGCCTAGCTTTTTTGTCAAAAGAACCAAGTTTTATACCATTTATTTATGAGAAAGTAAACTATTTCTAAACTACCTTTTATTTCATAACTTATACCTAGTTGATAAAGTTCATGTCCAAGAATCAAATGCCTAGTATTTGTTAGAAGTATTTCAAATCCATTAGATTAAAAATTTCATCTATTTCCAAGTCTAGCTTTTGATTCCATTTGGCCAAGAATCCTAGAACATGCTTTGTTTGAGCCTAGCTTTTGACGTCACATTTGGCCAAAAGACCTTGTTGGTTGAATATTTTGTTGATCAGCTTACTGATAAACAAAATAGGTCTGATCAGCCAAAGTAGGAAGATTGGTCATCCAAATGTGTAGGTTTACCACATCAAAAGGGGACTAATCTCTCCTCTCATCAAGGGGAGGTTCCCTATATATATATATATATATATAAACAAAAAATAATACTCAAGGGTAGGATAAACCATCCATCTCTCTTTCTTCAGAGATGATGCATGCAAATCAAAGGAAAAAACTCAAGGGAAATGACAGAAAGCACTCCTCTTCTTTCAAAATTACTATTCAACAAACCACAAGAATACCCCTAGTAGTAAAAGCAAAATGTAACCAAGGACGTAATAACCAACAAATTGAGATGTAGCACAAAGTCTCCACCTGAATTGCCCAAGAGTGAGATACGAAGGACAATGAGGGCACAAAGTCATCCCAAGGTCCTTTACATAGAAATGAAAAGAAAACACACTAAAGGCAATTATGGGGGCATAAAGTCTCTCCGTAGTTGACTTAAGGACACCTTCCTAACTACTTTCACTAATTCTACTTGTTGAATTAAAGGAACATAAAATATATTAAGGAAAAAGACATAAGAACAGTTTCCCCAACAACAAAGATATCATAGCATAAAGTCTAAAAAGTCACTTGCTTTCTTATTCCAATAACAAAATATGATCAAAAATCTGAGCTCAAAGTCTCAGTAATGCCTTTCAATTTGGGCAGAGTTTCATTTTTTTAATCAAAGAGAGATCCATTTACAATAAAAGAGAGTCCCTTATATAGCCTCTTCAAGAAGGACTTGGGAATAGTAACACATCATGTTGCATTGAAATCTGTTAAGAAGATAGGCTGGAACTTAGGGGTGTTTACCCATTTGATTTTATCAATGCAGAGAAACAAGTCACGCTATTGAAAGTTTGTAACTTTCAATGTCCACCTGGCGATCTGATCTTACCTTCATCGTTCATCCTTTTCTGGTTAATTGAATCAGGTCCTGGATTCAATTTGTTGTTCTATTCCTTCCTCATTTTCTGCTAGTCTTGGCCTTAAATCTTGTGAATGTATTCAGGTCTGTAGATTCAAAGGATCAATGGCTATTTTATGAGCTTTAAAATTGACATTTGCGCACTCATCACTATGTTTTCAATGGCTAGTTCGCTGTATTGAATTTGACGTCTTCGAGCGCGTCACCCCTTAGTCCTTCTTTGGATTTTCTATTTGGCACTTTTTGGAAATAACCTACCCTTTCAAGCCTTAAGAAATGATCTGCCTTGGGTCGAGAAGAGCCCCCTACAAAGGTATCTTCCCTTCAAGCAGTCTTCAGATGGCCTTCGAGCTTCTTTATTCTGGTAGGTCGCTAGATTATTCCTTTGGATTTCTCATTTTATATCTTCCTAAAGGGAAGGTGACCCTTCAACTTTGGGGAAATTTCCTTCAATTTGGTAGCTGAGAGTCCCCCGCAAGTGCACCTACCCTTCGGTGGCCTTTTCCTTAGAAGTCTTTCACGAGCTTTCCTCGGGCTTTCTCCGTGGACAAATTCTTGTAGAAAAAAAGTCCACAGACATTTCCCATAGACAAAAAGTCTGTGGAAATTTCCTGCAGACAAAAAGTCTATAGAATTGTTTCATCCATTTGCCTTGGTTATTTCTTCAAGCTTTCTGCTCGCAGCTTCTCTAAATTCTTTCAGACTTTTTGTCTAAAGGAATTATGCCTTAGAGTTTTTTGGCTGACTTAAACAAAAATTCAAAAAAATTTACCTTTTGAGGCTTCTTTGAAAATGACCCTTCTGAAGGGTACTTTTGTTGTCCAAGTGCCCTCCGTAAGGGCACTTTGTCCTTCAGGAGGCTCTTTGAACTTTTGCATTTGAATTGCTCCTTTGAACCGTTTGAGTGAATCGCTTGGTTAAACCAAGCTGTTGAACCATTTGATTGAACCAAACATTGAACCGCTCCATTGAACCAAGTCGATGAACCGCTTGGTTGAACCAAGCCATTGAATTGTTCCTTTGATTGAACCCGCCATTAAACCAAAAGTGTTGAACCTTTTGAACTTTGAACTCATTGAACCTTTGAACCAAAGTGGTTCAATGGTTCAATGGTTCAAGCCTTCTTCACTTAGATGCTTGTTGATGGAGATTTTTTATTGAACCAAGGCACTGTAGAGTCTATAAAAACCAAGTCTGTAGAAATCAACCTGTGAAGTCCTTTGAACTTGACCTGTAGAGTTTGTTGATTTTCTCTTTTTACTGAGTTTGTAGATTTAAGCCTATAGAGTCTATAGATTTAAGCCTACAGAGTCTGTAGATTTCTAAGAAGCTTGAAAAATGAGGAATTTGAATGCCCAGGACAAATTTTGAAAAGGGAAGAGACAATTTTGGTCTGTAGGACCAAAATAGTTCAAATGTTGTCCCAAAAATGAGTGATATTTTTTTAGAGGATAACATTGGCTCCAGTTGGAGAACTTCTATCAATTGCAAAAAGAATTGAAGGGAGTCGAATCTAGAATCTCTAGTGTCTTTATGTGTACCATTGGGTTATGGAGTCATGCTACCTAGAAATGAAAGGCATCAAAAAAAAAAAACAAACAAAACAAAATAGAATTAAAAATTGTACAAATATACATATATATAGATACAATGATCTGATACTTCAAGATTTGAAGTGTTTCAGATGCTGCCCATTATGAGGCAGAGAAAAGAGTGTGCCATCTTGATATTTTAGCAAAAAGCTATTTTCACCAATGTGCTGATGAATTATAAATGGGCCTCTCCAAAGAGAGTCAAACTTTCCATGCATCCCCTTTGGTTCTCTCCTTTTGTCCTATAGTAAGACTTGATCCCCAATCTGGAAATCATGATTTTTGGCCTTCTGGTCAAAGAATTTCTTTACCAGACTATGATGAGCAGTAATTCAGTCCACCACCATAGTTCTCTATTCATCCAGCTCAGTCAGGCACATGATTCTCTTATCAAGAGAGCTTTCATATGTCTGGTCTTCAATTGCTTTTGTCAATTTCAAGGCTAGTAATTCTAAGGTGATTGGTATCTCATCATTGATACCATAAAGAAGTTGAAAAGGAGACATAAAAATTGCCCTCTTTGGTGTGATTCTGTCTGCCCATAGAGCATCAACCAATGTTTTATGCCATGTCCTTTGATTGTCATCTGCTAGCTTCTTGATGATAGTTACCAAGTTCTTATTGTTGGATTCAGCTTGTCCATTCCCTTATAGAAAATAATTAGAAGAGTGAGAGAGTATAATTCCATAATAAAAATAGAATTGTGTAATCTCCTGGGAAGTGAAACAAGCTGCATTGTCAGTAATAATTTTGATTGGAACTCCAAACCTAGAAATGATATTTTCTTTGAGGAAGTTGCATACAAATTTTGAAGTAACATGCCTAGTTGGGATTGCTTCTACCCACTTGGTGAAATAGTCAGTTGATATAAGGACATAATCATGTCTAGCACTTGAAGATGGGTTTATAGTTCTAATAAAATTAATCCCCCAATGCTGGAATGGTTCATCTATGATCACTGGCTTGAGAGGCAAGGTAGCTAACTTGGGTTTTCCAACAAATTGCTAGCAGAGTTCACATTTTCTCACCCACTTATGTGCATCTTGGAAAAGAGTTGGCCAGTAATACCTGGCTCACAAAATTTTGTGAGCAGTCACAGGAGCAAAAAAATGTCCTCCATAGGCCAGATTGTGGAAAGATTTCAAAAGTTGGCTTTGTTGTTCTTTGTCTACACAACAAAAGAATACTCCATCTATGCTTCTCTTGTACAAGCTATTGTCCCAAAGGACAAAATTGGTAGCTTTCAACTTGATAGTCCTCCTTTCTTTGTAAGACAAATGAGCAGGACATTCACCATAAGTAAGGAAATGAGCAATACCTGAATACATCTCATTGGTAGTGGAGACAAAAAAATTGTTGGTGTATCTTCTACTTCAGCTTCTTCATTTTGTGTATTTTCTAGCTTATTGTCAACAATTAATTGACATAGACCTTTTCCCTTGACCAGCTTTGTTGGCTTGATGTCTAGATCAAAATCTTGAATCTTTGCAATCTAATTACCTCTTTTTGTGCCAAACTCTTGCTGAGTTAATATAGACTTGACTGTAGTGTCAAAAACTAAGGCAGTAGTGTGTGAATTTAAAATATAGAGGTGGAAATGTTTGACTACTTTCACCAATGCATAAACATGCTTCTCTATGTTTGAATACTTCATCTCATGGGTTTTGAGAGGGAAACTCATGAAAGAGATAGGAGATTCCATACCTTCCTTACCCTGTTGAACAAGAATTGCTAAAAGAGTGTGTTAGATGCATAGCTATATATGATGAAATCTTTGTTATAATCTGGACAAACCAAGGTAGAGGCGTGAGCAATGGTAGTCTTGATATCCTAAAATGCTGATTTGCCTTCTTTAGTCTAGCTGAAGGTGGTCTTCCCTTTCATCATATTCACAATGTGTCTAATCTTCTCAGCAAATTCAGGGATGAACCTCCGTAAGAAATTCACCTTTTTGAAGAAAGAATGAACAACATTCTTACTTGTAGGCAAATTAAGTTCTTGAATAGACTTGACTTTGTCTGAGTCAATCTTTATGCCTTCTTTAAACACAATGTGTCCAAGGAGTTTCCCTTCTGTTACTCCAAAAATAGACTTCTTAGGATTCAAGGAAATACCATTTTGGTGGCAGTGCTCTAGCACTTGTTGTAAGTGGCGTACATGATCAGATTGATGCTTGGAAAAGAAATTCAAGTCATCAAGGTATACCACTATGAATTTACCAATTTCATCTTTGAAAGCTAGATCCATTGCTCTCTAAAAGGTAGAGCCAACATTTATCAAGCCAAAAGGCATTCTTCTATATGCAAATGTACCCCAAGGTGTGGTGAATGTAGTCTTGTGTTGGTCTGCTTCACCAACTTCAACTTGATTATATCTTGAGAAGCCATCTAGCATTGATAAAATCTCTGAACCTATCACTATTTGAAGCACTTGATCCATAATTGGCAAAGGATAATTATCCTTCAAAGATGCTTGATTTAGATTCCTGAAATCTACACAAATGCAATTTTTTCCATTCTTCTTCCTTACAGGCACTATGTTTGTAATCCATGTGGAATGATGGATTGGGAAGATAATTCTAGCATTTAACATTTTTTGTATCTCAGACAAAATAGTACCTGATATTTTTGGATTATACTATCTATATTTTTTCTTGTAGGGCATTGAGTCAGCCTTGAGAGGAATGTCATGGCAGATTTTAATAGGTTTGAGAGACTTCAGGTCTTCATAAGAATATGCTAAGACATCCATGTATTGATGGAGCAAAGTGGTGAACTTGAATCTTTCTTCAGGGGTGCAGAACTTACCAATGTTAACCATCTTGGGATTTTCTTTAGTGGTCAGATTTACTTGATCAAATCCCTGAGAGAAACACGAATCTATTTGCTATTGTTTGATGAATATATCATGCTTGTCAAACAACTTCTCAAGAGAAACCAGGCCTTTGGAAATTTTGTTTCCTTTTAGCTGTAAGAATTCTTCATTTATATCTAAACTAGATTCAGAGGTTGATTCATTCTTCTAAGATTCACTACCTTCAAAATGTAGTTGTTCAAAATTGTCTTTTCATTCTAGGAAGGCAATGATTTGATGATCATCATTGAATACTTGCCAATAATCAGCATTGTCAGGAACACTTGCTTTATAGCTTAGCTCAATAGTATACCTATCTTCTTTGAAATTTGAGTGGGGAACTAAAAGAGTTCCTAAAATAGCAAGTGCATCAGCTCTATCATTAGACTCTCTGAGTATGGCAAAAATGTTGAAAGCATCAAAAATTTCAATCTGGTCCCAAACCAAGTTATGGTAGTGGTGTAATCTTTCATTCTTGATTTGGTATAAGTTCCTCACTTGACAAACCACTAATTCAACATCCCCTTTGGCATGAAGAAACTTGATGCCTTTGTCTTGAGCAGCCTTCATACCAAGCAACAAATATTCATATTCAGCTGTATTGTTCATGTTACTAAACTATAACTTGTAAGATGAAGAGAACATATCTCTTTGAAGAGATATCAACACAATCCTAGCTCTTGAACTAGTAGAGGAACAGCTGCCATCAAATTCTAGAATCCATATTTTGTCTGATACTAATTTTTCTTTAAAATTTTTTTCATCAAAGGTGGAGGATCTTTTTCATCTGTATTGCAGCCTACTAGTTCTTTTGCTGTTCTAGTTGAACTGATTTTTGAGTTGACCCTTTCAAGAATTATATCAGGTGTTTCATGTAATTCATTTGTAGATAGAAAATAGTTACCCATACCTACAAATTCAAAAAGGATTTGAGCTTCAGGGGTTGATGTCTAGGTGACCACATATTTTGCTTCTTTTTCAGGGAGCAACCTCTTCATTACACTTTGGACATGGATCTTTGCCTCAGATAGATCCATGCTTAATTCTCCTCCCACGTCCTTGTAGAAATTTCATCCAAGCAAAATGCCATAGGATGCTGAGACATCAGCCACCAAGACAGTCATCTTGATTTTCTTATTTAGAAAGGCTGCAAATGCAAATTGGGCATCTTTGATTTGCCCCAGCAATGGTACTTGCTTGTTCTCCATGGAGAAACATCCCCCAAATGTCTTGGTCAGTGTGAGACCAAGAGACTCAGCTACTTTAGTAGGCATGACATTATCAGATGTGTTTGAGTCTATAATATAGTTACTCAACTTGTGGCCATTAATTAATAGGGAAACATAGAAAGGTTCTATTTTTCTAGGAATAGCTGGGGGAGTAATGACCAGATTATTTGGAATAGGCATGCTCTTTGGAAAATCAAAAACTACCTTTATAGATTTTTGTCCTGTAGGGATGGTTTGGTTCTTGACATATTGGACCAACTTATTCAATTGATTAGGATTCGACTGCAAATATTCAAACTCAGACATTTATATTTTTGTCTTTTTGACATGATCGATTATGTCAAATGGCTAAATTGAGCTAGGTATAGAGAAAGGTACTTCAATCTTCTAAGTTTTAGGAGGGATGGGAGGTGAGCTAGTTTGTGAATTTGAAGTAGAAGGGGAAGGTGAAATTGATGTATTTGCCTTTTGGGTGATTACCAGATCCTTTGACTGAAAAGGCAGAATGGTTCCATGTTTAGCAATCATAATTGCTGGTTAAGGTTGTTCCTCTGTCTTCTCTTTATCAACTTGTTATACTGATTTGTTTTTGGACCTGGTAAACACTACATATGATCCATCAAAATCTTCTCCTTTGCTTCTGAGTTCATCCTGGTAGTTTAGGAAACCAATGTGGGAGTCGTCAGTTGATTCTTCTTGATTTTCTTCAAAGAGATTAGCATCATTTTCTTGATTCAATTTAGGATGGAAAGAGAACTCTAATTTTGCTTCAAGATATCCCATTGTTGAATTGGTTGGAGGAGCTTCCAGGGCAAGTTTCCCTTGTGGGGGAGGAAGGCAATTTTGTTGCCCTTGATTCCTGGTAACATTGCCCTGATATGACTGATTTGGGAATGTCTTTCTTGGCATATCTTTGTATGAAGGAGTAGAAGACATTCCTTGCACCATTTGCTTTTTGAGAGCAAGCAACTCATTTTCCAACTTCTACACCATTAGATCTGTGGTACTTGTAGATGAATATTCAGAAGATGATGAAGCTCTATTTCTATTTGGATCTCTTTTTATCTTCCTTGCTAAGATGAGATCATCTTCTATCTCAGTGGCCAAATGTTGAGCTGCAACAAGATCTATTTGACCAGCACGTCTCAACAAAAAACTTACTTCAAGTAACTAAGAATTAATGAAGAAGCATTTGAGATTCTCAGCTATAGGTCGAGCAATTATAGGAATTCTATTTCTTAGTTTGTCAAATTTAGCTATGAAGTCTCTCATTGGTTCATGAGGTTATTTCTTCATCTGTGTAAGTTGAGCCAGAAGTGTATGTGCAACTTCTGTAGGTTTGAATCTAGATTTAAACTTAGATTTGAGGGTATTCCAATTAGTTATTGACTGAGCCTGTAGATGATAAAACCAATCTACAACAACACCTTGTAATGTTTCTATAAATAGCCTGACTGCTACATCTTCAAATTTTAATCCAATTATGCCACAAGCTATGCTGAAGGCTGTAATGTGTTCATCAAGATGAACTTTTCCATCACCATATAATTTGGGGAAATTCTTCCTTGAACTACGTGGAAGCTCATGTAGAGGTGGAGTAAGATTGAGAAGACCAAAAGCATTACCCCAGGGGCCTTGAACTGCCATTATAGGATTATAAAAAGGAGGAATAACAAATCTTAGAGGGGTAATTATTGGCAAAGCTTTATCAATAGTAGAAGTAGATACTTAGTTTGGCAATGGAGATATGACTTTAGTAGGAGGAAAGCTCTTGGTTCATTGGAGATGAGATGGTCAAGGAAACAGATCAAAATCACTTTATTGTACTAACTCGAATATAGGGTCAATAATACCTTTAGCCCTTTGGCTTCATGTATAGCTTGAATCTACCAGATTGTGAAACCAAAATAGAAAATAATTGACCTTGCTTCAGTTTGAAGCTTGAGGCTTTAAACTGCGCACTTTTTCCCAGCAACTCTAGTTTTTGTAGACCAAATAAAATATCAAAGGTGGAGGAAGATGGTAAGGCTATAAATGGATAATGGGTAAGACATGAAATAGAGTCGCCAGAGTCTGTAATGAATAAGGGTTATAGTGATAATGGGTAAGAAACAGGTGATGTTTCAATCTAAAACTTGAGGTTCCAAATTGTATAAAATTATGTATATCCCCAACAGAGTCGCCAAAAATTGTTGGTTGAATATTTTGTCAAACTGCATACTAATAAACAAAATAGGTCTGATAAGCCAAAGTAGGAAGATTGGTCATCCAAATGTGTAGGTTTACCACATCAAAAGGGGACTAATCTCTCCTCTCATCAAGGGGAGGTTCCCTATAGATATGCTATATATATATATATATATAGAAAATAATACTCAAGGATAGGATAAACCATCCACCTCTCTTTCTTCAGAGATGATGCATGCAAATCAAAAGAAAAAAAACTCAAGGAAAATGACAGAAAGCACTCCTCTTCTTTCAAAATTACTATTCAGCAAACCACAAGAATACTCCTAGTAGTAAAAGCAAAATGTAACCAAGGATGTAATAACGAGCAAATTGAGATGTAGCACAAAGTCTCCACCTAAATTGCCCAAGAGTGAGATACGAAGGACAATGAGGGCACAAGGCATCCCAAGGTCCTTTACACAGAAATGAAAAGAAAACACACTAAAGGCAATTATGGGGGCACAAAGTCTCTCCATAGTTGACTTTAGGACACCTTCCTGACTACTTTCACTAATTCTACTTGTTGAATTAAAGGAATAGAAAATATATTAAGGAAAAAGACATAAGAACAGTTTCCCCAACAACAAAGATATCACAGAACAAAGTCTGAAAAGTCACTTGCTTTCTTATTCCAATAACAAAATATGATCAACAATCTGAGCTCAAATTCTCAGTAATGCATTTCAATTTGGGCAGAGTTTCATTTTTGATTATCAAAGAGAGATCCATTTACAATAAAAGAGAGTCCCTTATATATCCTCTTCAAGAAGGACTCGGGAATAGTAACACATCATGTTACATTGAAATCTGTTAAGAAGATACGCTGGAACTTAGGGGTGTTTACCCATTTGATTTTATCAATGTAGAGAAACAAGTCATGCTATTTAAAGTTTGTAACTTTCAATGTCCACCTAGCGATCTGATCCTACCTTCATCATTCCTCCTTTTTTGGTTATTTTAATTGGGTCCTAGATTCAATTTGTTATTTTGTTCCTTCCTCGCTTTCTACTAGTCTTAGCCTTAAAGCATGTGAATGCATTTAGGTCTATAGATTCAAAGGATCAATGGCTATTTTATGAGCTTTAAAATTGATGTTTGCATGCCTGTCACTATGTTTTCAATGGCTAGTTTGCTATATTGAATTTGATGTCTTTGGGCGCGTCACCCCTTGGTCCTTCTTCAGATTTTTTGTTTGGCACTTTCTCAAAAAGAACCTGCCCTTTCAAGCCTTAATAAATGATCTACCTTAGGTTGAGAAGAGCCCCCCATAAAGGTATCTGCCCTTTAGGCGGTCTTCAGATGGCCTTCAGGCTTCTTTATTCTGGTAGGTCGCTAGATTCTTCCTTCAAATTTCTCATTTTATATCTTCTCGAAGGGAAGGTGACCCTTCGGCTTCAGGGAAATGTCCTTCAATTTGGCAGTTGAGAGTCCCCCATAAGAGCACCTGCCCTTTGGGGTCCTTTGGCGGCCTTTTCCTTAGAAGTCTTTTGCGGGCTTTCCTCGGGCTTTCTCCATAGACAAATTCCCATGGACAAAATGTCCACGGACATTTCCCGCAGACAAAAAGTGCATGGAAATTTCTCATGGACAAAAAATTTAGGAAATTGTTTCGTCTATTTACCTTGGTTATTTCTTCGAGCTTTCTACCCGCAGCTTCTCTGAATTCTTTCAGACTTTTTCTCTGAAGGAATTATGCCTTAGACTTTTTTGGCTGACTTAAATAGAAATTTGAAAGAATTTGCCTTTTGAGGCTTCTTTGAAAATGACCCTTTCGAAGGGTACTTTTGTCATCCAAGTGCCCTCCATAAGGGCACTTTGTCCTTCGGGAGGCTCTTTGAACTTTTGCATTTGAACTGCTCCTTTGAACCATCTGAGTGAATTGATTGGTTGAACCAAGCTATTAAACCATTTGATTGAACCAAACGTTGAATTGCTCCATTGAACCAAGTCAATGAACCGCTTGGTTGAACCAAATGTTGAACCAAGCTGATGAACCAAGCTTTGAGCCAAAATGGTTCAAGCTGATGAACTAATTGAATGAACCAAGCCTTTGAACCAAGCGGATGAACTGAGCATTGAACCACTTGATTGAACCTGCCTTTGAACCATTTATTTGAACCAAATGTTGAACCAAGTTTTGGTTCAACGGTTTAAACAAAGGCTTGAACCGACTGACGAACCATTTGATTGAACCAAAGCATTGAAACAAAGTGGATGAACCACCCAAGTGAAACAAAGCATTGAACTGCTTGGTTGAACCAAGCCATTGAACCATTCCTTTGATTGAACCCACCATTGAACCAAAAGAGTTGAACCTTTTGAACTTTGAACTTGTTAAACCTTTGAACCAAAGTGGTTTAATGGTTCAACGGTTTAAGCCTTCTTTGCTTAGATGCTTGCCGATGGAGATTTTTTATTGAGCCAAGGCACTACAGAGTCTGTAGAAACCAAATCCGTAAAAATCAACCTGTGAAGTCCTTTGAACTTGGCCTGTAGAGTTCATAGATTTTCTCTTCCTACTGAGTCCGTAGATTCAAGCCTGCAGAGTCTGTAGATTTTAGCTTGTAGAGTCTGTAGATTTATGGGAAGCTTGAAAAATGAGGAATTTGAATGCCCAAGACAAATTTTGAAAAGGGAAGAGACAATTTTGGTCTGTAAGACCAAAATAGTTCAAATGTTGTCCCAAAAATGAGTGATATTTTTTTGGGGGACAACAGACCTAACAACTTTTAAATTCCTAGATTGGACTGATTTGAAACACTTCAACCTTAGAGTTTAGCATTTTGATTTTTAGGAGCATTTACTTGCTTATCTTTGTGTGAACAATGAAATATTAGGTACTTCGCGCTAGCTTGTTTTCTCACAAAAATTTTCATAAACCTTTTGATCCTTTTGACAGATGTAGACCAAATTGGGACATCATCTATTTTAGAAATTGTCCTTTTTAGAGTTTGTAGAACTCTTTACCTTCTTTCATAAAAACATTTAATATGGATCCCAACATGTATTCCTACACTCGTAGTGGACTCATGTACAATCTAGGGATTAGTAATGTGGTTACACAAGAAGAAATGGTGCAAGACCCCTATGTGGATAATATTGCTTATGATATGGATTCTTATTCCTCTTATAATATCAATCAGGGGCACAAAGCCAAGATACATTGGCCAACTATCTGGTTAACACACCACCTTATTTAGAATAGGACCAAGAGTAAACCATGTAATACCTAGCTACAATACTTGCAATGGATGAGTCAGTACTTCAATAGTCATATTCTACTAATATGGATTCCACATATGATCCATTTTTGTTTGAGCAACATTTTTTAGAGAATAAAGAAGAGATTTTAGTTAGAGCCATAGAGGTAGGGGCTAAGTTTCTAATAGATTTCCCTCATGAAAATTTACCAAGTGTAGTAAGAGTGCCCCATACTATCATTTATGATCAATAGGGTTCTTCTAGCAATCCTATGGCTCTAGTCCAGATAACTTATCAAGATACTAATATATCTGATTGAGGCAAAAACATTATGGAAGAGCACTTTAATCAAATGCAGACAACATGTCAAACATATCTAAATCTAATGCATGATTTTAATTAGATGAACATGGTAAGTAAGCCTCTCATTGACCTATTTCCTTCAATAGGAGTGTTGATAGAGTTAACTAGACAAGAGAATCTACATTTTGACCCATTCATGCAAACTATTTCAATAGATAACTTGATGCATATGGTCATTATTGAAGAAGTGTCTTTGGCCTCTACATTAAATAGTGAGCCAAACATAGTAGATAATGTGCAAATAAGTTCCAATCTTGATTAAAGTGGTACTAATATGTAAAAAACTAGCCAACAACATGCACCTGTAGTTAATCCCATGAGTAGATCATCATACCAAGAAATAGGAATTTCTACACCCCAATATCAATCAATTACTTCCTCAAATGTACAACCTATGGGATTATATAATCAAACAATGGCCAATATCATGCCTTAATGATAAAATGTAATGAACCCTACTCCTACTCAATATGTAATGAGTAGTATTCCACAATAATAGACACAATCTAGTGTATCAATGCGACAAAGGACAAATGCATTACCACCTCAATTAGGGGAAATAAATGTTCTACCTCACTAGGTAATGATGAACATACCTCTTCAATCATAGACTAATATGACAATCCAAAACCAAGCAAGGACTAGTCAACAATGTGCAAATATTGGTTAATGATAGATGCTAAATCTACAACCCACTTTCACTTCCTCACAGGGATTCATGTAATAAGGAGGTCCTCATGTTTCTCAAGTACCTACTAGACAACCATTGGTTCAAAATGTGCCATAAATCTAGAGACATGGTCTCGGTCCACAAGTTCCCACTCAACAACAAGGTTTGATTAGTCAGCAACATATCCCTTTTCAACCATAGTAGACATAGTATATTTATATTCCTCCATCTAACCACAAAATCCCCCAAGTCAAACTTTTATCACTAACTTGAACCAGAATATCACACAACCAAGTGTGAAATTTCATGTACATCTAAATCCACATATGCGTATTCTTGGTCCATTCCCCAACCCAACCAATGTACTCTAACAGGCATCTCTATCATACCTTGGTCAAAGTGTTCCACTTGTGATCTCCTAACCATCTATCCAAACCCTAATTCTCCCTCAAACCAATATTCCATCTAGTTTTCGATCCCAAGAACTGTAACCGATGAAGGATGTAATTGCTGCCATTTAGGCTGGGAAGTAGACCAAAAAGTTTAAATTAACTGACATATATTTCTATCCATTCAACATGGAGTATTTGTAGATACCATTTCCTCCAGGATATGAACCACCAAAATTTGATAAATACAAAGGGAAAGGTGATGCTAAGGCTCATTTGACCAATTTATTTGTCGCATGTCAACCAATGGCATACAACCACATATACCTTTTGTTTATATTTCCAAGGTGCTTGGTTGGACAAGCCTTGGAGTGGTTTTTTAAGTTTCTCAAAAATTTAATAATGGATTTTGATGATCTTTTTGATAAGTTTGTGCAACAATTTCCTATTATCTCAAACATGAGATTTCATTAGGGGACTTAACACAAGTAAAGGAAAAAACCAATGAGAGTTTTAAAAGTTATTTACAGTGATAGAGAGCCCTTGCAAGCCATTTCACCCATAGTTTACTAGATAAATAATTAGCCACTGTGTTTACTAAAAAATTTCATAGTGAGATGGCTTACCATCTGTAACTACAATGTGCACATACATTTAAGGAAATCGTTGATAAAGTTTTGTTGATTGAGCAGGTGCTCATCAATAAAGGAGTCATCAAGATTAATTCAATAAATCAAAATCAAGGTACCAATCAGGGAAATGAACAACATCAACACCCTATTCAAGTGTAAGAAATGCAACTAACATAGACCAATAATGAAGAAAGACCAAAGTAATTTAGTTGTAATAAGAATGTTGTGGGTAATGGAGTAACTGAATCCCATCAAGTGAAAATGGTGTAAACATCATCTGCACCACCCTTTTAGTTTACTCCTACCCAACAACCTCTCTAACTAATCCTGCAAGTGTAACAACCAAGACCTGCACAACAAATATAGCAGCTTTTAACATTGCAAACCCCTCCTCCTAGAAGAACCATCCCTACACGTCATGTCTTTAGTGACATAGGAGAACCTATTGAGTCTATATTTTTCAATCTTAATTCTGCTAATCTGATTAGTTGGCCCATACCAAAGCATTATCTTCAAGGCATCCCTTATCCAAATTGGTACCATGAAAATGAATTCTATGACTATCATCGGGTCAATAGGCATAATCTATGAAGATGTGTCTAGATCAAGCATTTAATTGAGAATATGTTGGAGAATGGGGAGATAAATTTGGATAATGGTGCTTTCAATTCTAATCAAACTCTTGGTATTTATCAAAACCCCTTTCCCTGACATAATAATCAATAGCAACAAAATAATCAACAACAACAATAATGACTAGTGCAACAACAAAATCAATAGTATCAAAATCAAAGGTTGAACCGACAGAACCAATAAAATTAGCAATAGAACCCACAATGATAAAACAATGAACAAGGTCAAAATAGTAATAAAAAACAAACTTACCATGCAGTTGTAATTGACTACAATAGGGTTGTAGGTCATATTACATGGGGTAGTGTTTATACCATCTCCATTAATCTTAGACCAAGTACTAATTAGCCTATACCATTGCTAAATAACAATATTTAGCCAAATCACATGGATAATCTTTCTTTGACCTAGGAGTGCATATAGGCAAACTAGCAAACTAGGACTTCCCCTTTTGGATCTTATAGCGATAACTCATTCTTACCATGTGACCACATGTAAGTGCACCAATAACCAAGACTTGTCTTATCTGGTCGCACATCCAACATCAGTTAAAAATAATGGTCTAATATTTAATATTGATTGTGAAATCATAACTTAGAGGTCAAAGATTACTATCCCAAGCCCACAACCATCCACCACTTTGCCTATCATCCAACAAACCATTCAGCCTTGGAATAAACCATTCACTACTAACCAAGATAGGGAATTTGATATTGTGGAATAATTTCAAAAGACACCAGCACAAATTTTTATCTTGGACTTGCTATGAATGTCAATAATCCACAAAAACATCTTGAATGAGTTTTTGACCCAATCCACTATTTCTAGTGACATATCCCCTGATAACTTTCAAGCTTTGGTTGGACACCTAGCTCCAGCCCAACAAGTCACATTTAACTAAAGTGATATGTCTTCTCTTGGCCTACTCCATAATAATCCATTATACATAGAAGTTTATATAAGATGGTATAAAGTGAAACATGTCCTTATCGACAATGGATCTAGCCTCAACATAGTGTCTCTAAAGCTCATCAAGCTTCTTGGGTACACAATGGCAAATCTCTAACTAGAAACAATAACCATCAAAGCTTATGATAATCAAGAAAGAGATTCCCAAGGCACCATTAATTTGCCAGTTATCATTAGGCATTTGACCCATGATACACTTTTCCATGTGCTTGATCTTGATTTATCATATAGCATGCTTTTAATAAGGCCTTGGTTACATGAGATTTGTGCAATCCCATCAATGTTGCACCAATGTATCAAGTTTTCCCACTCAAGGATGGAAGTGAATATTCTAAGAGATTTACACCCATATGAGCACTGAAAGCATCTTGAGGCTAAATTTCAAAGCTATAATTATTAGTATTTTATGAATCTAAGTTCTAAATAGGATAAAGTAAAAGATATATTTATTGATCCTTCATCAAATAATTGCATAATCCTAATACCTTGGATTCCCTTTCCCACATGCCACCTCCTAAAGCTTTTAATCATTTCACCATTTCAAATAATAGACAAGGAGAGTATGTAACCCATGATACATTTCATATTTCTAATCTTACTTAAAATCCAAAAACCTTTAGGTGACCTAAAATCACCCCACATATGCATTGGTAACAAAAGAACAAAGATAAGGGACCTATCATATTTGTATCAGCATTTGGCCTAGGACCTGACCCTCTTGAAGGGGAAAAATCATGGTTATATAATGACAACCAAACTGATTGTTATAAAAATGTGAAGTATCCCATTCGTAATAGGATCATGGAGCATCACAAATATGAAGGAAGAGGCTTCAGACCAAATTGGCAAGGAACCATCAAGCCAATTTCCATGACTAAGTATGAAAGACCTTATGAACTTAGATTTAAACCCCCTAGGAATGACCCCACATATAATATTCAAACTCCATCATCAATGACTAATGATGATGATGCCAATAATGAAGTAGAGTCTGATCATAGTCCCACCTTTGATGACCTAGCTAAAATCAACTTGTTTGATAACAATGCCATTTGTACCCTTACCCTGGCCATTCATCACAACCATTTGCCATTATATTATCCTAAACTGATAGATTAGGACCAGTAAGAATCCAATCTATCAATTATTGAGTTCTAAAATGATGAAGCATTTTATGATTTATTGGGCATTAGAGACAATGTTCCATTGGGAGATCACAAATCAAGATTCTCAATCAAATTAGATCCTACAACCTATTTTGGAGAGCGAGTGAACACCTTTAGCCAAAAATAAATAAGTAAAACATTGAGGTCCCAAAGTGAAAACCTCTTTGAGGTGATTTTTGACCAAGAAAAAAGTAAAGATAAAGGATAGTCTAGTGGTGAAAACCTATTTTAGGGGCCATTAGATGGGGGTGTTCATTCTTATTTAAATTTAGATCAGGAGACCACCAATGATGAACTTGCCTGTGGATCTGAGTTCAAATTTGAGAAATGATAAGTATTTGATCAAATTCTCTAATAATTTCTAACTATTTTTGTTACATGGCTAGATCTCCCATTATGAAACTCAAATTCATCATGCTTAGGAGAAGTTGAAGAGCAAGTCCTAACATAAGACCCTGACATAATCCAATAGTTCAAGTCATTGCCTACTATCCTGAAGATGGTTAAACCCTTTTATTAAAAGCTAAAATAGAGGTAAATATCAAGACTCCATCAGACATAAAATGGATAAAATTAGGTGCATCCCTCACTGAGGAGGAATGTGACATATTTATAGCTATGTTGAGAGAATTTGTAGATATATTTACATGGGCCTATTTTGACATGCTAGGTTTAGACCCTGCCTCGGTTCTACACCACCTTATGGTTAATATTGATGCCAAACTGGTAAAATAAAAGTTACATAAGATGCATTCTCACATTACTATATTGGTAAAGAAAGTTGGAAAAACACTTAGAAGCAGGATGTATCTGATCCATTGACTACTCTGAATAGATCTCTAATGTTGTACTTGTTAGTAAAAAGTCTAAAAGATTATCTTCCCTTGCCTAATATCGACATGATCATCAACTCCATGGTTGGTTATGAAATGCTTTCACTTATAAATGGCTTTTCAAGATACAACTAGATCAGAACAACACTAGAAGACCAACATAAAATAACATTCACCACTCCATGGGGAACATGTTGTTATTAGGTAATGCCATTTAGCCTCAAGAATGTTGGAGCTACATATCAAAGGACTATGGCTATCATATTCCATGATATGATGCATGATATTATTAAAGACTATGTCAATGACATATTAGGAAAATCCAAAACTAGGGTTGATCATCTAGCAGTACTGCGTAAGATATTTGAAAGAATATGAGAGTACAAAGTCAGAATCAATCCAAAGAAATGTGTGTTTGGTGTAACATCAAGCAAACTACTTGGGTTCATCATGTCTCATAGAGGTATTGAAGTTGATCCAACTAAAGTCCATGCTATAACCAAGATGTCATCACCAACTAGTTTGAAGCAACTCCATAGTTTATAGGGTAAGATCTAGTCCATCCGATGCTTCATCTCTCAATTAGTAGATAAGTGCCATCCATTTACACACCTTTTAAAGAAGGGAGTTGCATTTCACTGGGATGATCACTGTCAAATAGCTTTTCAACAACTCAAAGACTGTCTTGTTAATCCACCTATTTTATTACCTCTTATGCTAGGAAAGCCATTCTTATTATACTTATCAGCTACTAATCATGCCTTGGGGGCACTCTTGGATCAACATGATGAAAATGGAAAGAAGCATGTTGTATACTACCTAATCTGTACCTTGGTTACATATGAACATAACTATGTACCTATTGAAAAAGCTTGTCTAGCCATGGTTTTTGTAGCTCAAAAACTATGTCATTACATGTTGAATAATAAAACCATGGTCATTTCAAAAGTATATCCACTCAAGTATCTACTATATAAAACAACTTTGAAAGGTAGAATGGCTAAATGGATCATGCTTCTTATTGAGTTTGACATAGAGTATGTCAATCAAAAGGTAATAAAGGGATAAGTTCTTTCAGATCAACTTGTTGATGCACCTCTCATAGACACACAATCACTCACATTTCAATTTTTTTATGAATCTATCATGACCATCATTGACACACCCCTTGAGGAATAACCCTAGAAACTATATTTTGATGGTTCATTCACTGCATATGGATCAGGGGTAGGCCTATTGTTTATTACACCATAGGGGGATCTAATCCCTAAATCATTCAGAATCAACTTTCCTTGTACAAACAACATGGCTGAGTATGAAGCACTTGTTGCAAGACTTTGACAAGTAGTGCATTGGAATACATATCATCTCCAACTTTATGGTGATTCTTAGTTAATCATCAATTAGGTTATAGGTCATTTTTAGACCAAAGATGACAAGTTGGTTCCATATAAAGCCATGGTAGACACTCTTAAACAATAAATTGTCAATATTTAGTTTGAGCACATATTGAGGGCTAGTAACAGAAATATAGATGCCATGGATACTATTGGCTCTTTGATTCAACAAATAGATAAAGCTAGAGAGTATTAGTTCCTTGTCAAAAATTTGTCAGCACCAACACATGAACCTTCAATCATTGCCATGACTTGTGATATTTTTGGTCCTCATTCTATTTGGTACTCTGACCTTTATAACTACCTTCATGACTAAGTTTTTCCACCTAACCTATCTCAAAAACAAACCAAAGCCTTTAGTCATCATTCCACTTATTATACTATACTCAGATCCATCCTTTACCATCAGAGTTTTTATGTAACTTTACTTAATCATTTAACTTTGATAGAGTTTATGCTAGTGTTAAGAGAAGTTCATGAAGGAGTGTGTAGACCTCATTCTAATAGGGTAGTCTTATCCAAAAATCTCTTGTGTACTAGTTATAATTGGCCCACAATGGATATAGATGCCATTTCATATGTAAAAAAGTGTGATAAATGTCAACAACATACTAATCTGATTCATGCCCCAATAAAAACTCTAAAACTGATGTTGACACCATGGCCATTTTCTACATGGAGACTTGACCTCATTGAGGAAGATTAACCCAACTTCATCTGACAACCATAAACATATCCTTACCACCACTGAGTATTTCACTAAGTGGGTTGAAGATATAACCCTCACTTACATGACTAGAAAGCAAATTTCCAAATTCATTATCAACCACCTCATTTGCCGCTATGGTATCCCCTCAGACATTATATCTGATAATGGAGGATCATTCAAGAACAAGGATGTAGACTAGTTATGTATTGAATACAACATCAACCAACATTTTTATACAACATATTACCCTCAAGGTAATGGCCAAGCTGAGGAATCCAACAAAACCATTGTCAACATTCTCAAAAATATTGTCAATAATGCCAGTCATGATTAACACCTCCATATATTCCTTACCCTTTGGGCATACTATACCAATCATCATACTCCCATAAGAGCCACTCCATACTCACTTGTTTATGGTATTGAATCCATCCTTCCCATTGAGATTGAATTACCTTCACTATGCATCTCTTTCAAGCATGTCTTGGATGATCATGACTAGCGAGTAACTCACCTATAAGAGTTAGACCTACTTAATGAAAAACACATAACCGCACTCAAAAATCTTCAAGCATATCAAAATTGACTCAAAGACCACTATAATCAGCATGTGAAGTATAGAACATTTAAACTAGGTGATCTTGTTCTTAAAGAAAACCAAAAGAATACCATGGCTAAGAAGAATCATAAAAGAAAATTCAAACCAAACTAGATAGGGCCTTTCATCATCACTGTAGATTATGGATCAAGAACATACATACTTGCCACACAAGATGAAGATGAACTTCTAGAGTTGATGAATATTATTCATCTAAATCAGTATTATGCTTGAGCGCTAAGGTGTATTGTCTGTAAGGACCATTTTAGTTATGCCATTTTATCATTATTCTTCTTTGTACAAATACCATCCTTATATGTCCTCTTCGTCATATCTACTTTCTATTTTTGACCTACCAACCTAGTGTGTTCTAAAGCCTAGCTCATTTGACCTTGGTTTTTTTCCATTCATTATGTAGTTTAAACATTGAGGTATCTGATTAGTTCATCAATTCATTCAAGTACTTTAGATAGAGAGCATATTTTAGGATAGCATGATAGAAGTGTTGGTAGTTGCATCCTTCATTTTTTAGTCATTTTTTACCACCGGTCTTGCTACTAATTGCAACTGCCTTTGGGAAAATTAGTACCATTGATCTATGCCATTATGTCCTAGTTATAACCACCTATGGGAAAATTAGGGGAAACATTAAGCCTTCACATACCAACTTGCCACTTCATATGTCATACTATGCCTTTTTACCAACTATGCCTGTTTTATTTGAATTGACTGCTACACTAGTTGAATTCTTCCACTGTAAAGGTATAACTATAGTGACTTGAGGTCATACTCTAGGACTATGTAGGTAGCACTCAATACTTGTTGAGGTTAGCTTAGTTACCCTTTTCATATGATCTCATTATTTTTTTAGCACCCTAAGCCACGCTCTCATCATTTTGTAAGCACCCTAAGCCACACTCTTTCTGTTTAGTGAGCAACCTAAGCCATGCTCTCACCATTTTATGAGCAACCTAAGCCATACTCTCATTGTTTTATGAGAAACCTTAATTTAAATGCTCTCATCATTTTTTGAGCTTGAACCATTTATCATCTCATCATTCTCAATTGAGTTGAGATACTTCAAACAATTCTAAAAACATTTGAAAATTTGTTAGAAAAGAACAAAAACATTGACCACTTCTTTGCCTTAACTAATTTACAAGCAAATCACTTGTCATTTTAGTTTGCCCATCCTTTCTAGCCTTTTTATCTCACACACTTACCATTTTCAAGACCATTCCTTTTCTTCTATCACATCCATTATGTTTGTTTCCTCAGTTATCACATTCTTCCCATTCCCTTGGAGAACTACATTTGTCCTAAAGTTTTTTATTGGATATTACATTCATGGAACTATGTAAGTAGCATCCACTTGCTTAGTGCATATGGAGATAGCTTAGCCACCCCTTCCTTTTCTTCTATTCCCCCATTTTGTTCATTTGTTAAGTTATTGTTTATTTTCTAGGGGCAATGTTTATAGGGTTTCTATTTCTTTGCATTGTTTGTTTCTACTTATTTTATTTGTTTGTCTACTTATTTGTTTGCTTTCAACATTTTTTCCTTTATTCAGTTTATGTGTGTTCATTGGGTTATTCCTTACCCACACTTATACTCAAATCCATCCATATTCATATGTTTACATTGTCATCATGGTTTTTATCATTAATGCATTGCTTTCTATTAAGTATTAGATTACAGGAGTCAATCCTCATGCATATTTTGGCCAAGTCATCATGATGTTATATTATGATTCCTACTGACATGTGCTACAATAAACCTCATCTTCAAGAAGTTTATTTAGCAATGGTGGCATATCTTCAACACTGACATCCCAGTTCACTCCCAATCATATCCCAAATAGAGTAATTAACCATGAAATAATTTTAACCTTTATTAGTTCAGATGAGCATCTCCCTACTAGTAGGTCATTCCAATTCATCATTACCCTCTATGTTAAGTTGTCATCATCCTCAGTCAAGTTTATCATGTTTGCCATAATTGGGGTCCAATGATTATAACCACATATGGAAAAATAATTACACACCATCCCACCTACATTTCTCAATGATTATAACCACCTTTGGGTAAATCATTATGTTGTCACCAATTTAATTTTTTTGCCTATATAGGGGAATGTTATCTTGTTTTTCTATCCCAACTGGGGCAACTCCATCTTCTCAATGATTATAACCACCTTTGGGCAAATCATTGTGTTTTCATACCATGTTACCACTATTAGGGTATAATGTTTATAACTAGTTTTGGTCAAACCATTATGCACCATCCCACTTGCATTTTCAATGATTTTGAATACTTTTTCAATATCATTGTGTTTTTCACCCCATCACCTTTCCTTTCTTTGGTCCTCTCACTTCACTTTTTTTTTGAGGGACCATTTGTTGACTTACTTATGCCAACCATTCCCTCGAGGGGGCATCATAAAATTAGTTTATCATCATTGCAATTATCAGCATATAGGACCTTTTCATTCTTTGAGAAGATGTTACTATGCTTATAGCTTGTAACACCTTCCCAAATAGGGGCAAATTGTAGACACCTAAATCTGGCCACCAATAACCTCTAATTAGGATTGTGGCCAATTTCCACCTAAAATGTGTAATTTGGCCTAAAAAAATTAAAGCATGCTAAATGATGTGAAAATGACATATTAAAGTGCTGATTTTGGCTAGGGTATCCCTAAATGGGGTAATGAAATTTATGGGCTAGCTAACTTTAATTAGATCATTTTGAGTCAAAATGCCAATTTTGCACTTGGGTGCTTTGGATTGCTCTTTCCTACCAAATATTATACACAAGACACGTACCTTTGTTATTTTTTGTTGGTAACATCATAAATTAGAGTATGGTTCTAATGCATTTGACATCACCTTCTAATTCTAATCCATTCAAATTTTGGACCAATAACAAGACATTCTGATCAATTTGAGTAATTTGTGCACAAAGTGCTTAATCATACTTAACAGCTAATTAACCCAAATCAAGGCCTAATTAATAATTCCATGGAATTTTTTTGAATATTTATTTTTAAAAATGAATATTTAATATCTACATCATCAAGTGACCTCATTTTTTGGGAAGACATTCATAGGCCATAAATGCCACAAATATCAGGATTCATGCCCTCCATGCCTCATCAATTCCTTCCATGATGCCCTCCATGCCTCTTAATTACCCCTTATTCCAATATCATGATGAGGATAATTAAAAACTTAATTCTAAAAATTGAATTAATCCTCAACCACACATCTCAATCTTGAGATGGATGGTTCAGGTTGATTCTAGACATTCTAAAAAATCTATAAATAGGAGGTCTCACGACATCATTTCTAATATTTTTTTTGATGCAAAGTTATAATTACAAATTGGTTCTAAAAGCTTCAAGAATTATTGTTACCATGTCAAATTAATTCCATGCCAAGCTAAGCCATAAGCCAAATGTGCCAAGGAGAGATGGAGGTAGCCAAGCTTCCATCACTAAGGACTTCATGAGCACAAAAATGAGCAAGTAACTACTACAAAGGCATTTGAAGCATGCAAAGAAGGTGAAGTAATTTTTGTATTTGATCCCTTGATTTTTAGTTGTGATTGTCATTTTATTTTGTTAACAAAGCTCTCCTTAGTGTTTAGGCCTAGAGATGTTATTCTATTAGTGTGTTTATTTCATTTTGGAGCTAACACAATACTAACCATCCTCTCTTGAGTCAAATTCCTAGATCACAAGGTTCACTCCTCCACTTAAAAAAATTCCTATCCAAATATGTTCTTACATGTTCCCACCAATTTTTTCACCTCCTTCCACTAATCCAAAGAACACTCAACTAGAATAACAAGGATATCTCATTGTATGTGCTTGGGTTAAGGAGTCACAAGAAAGAAAGGAGGATGGGATGGGCCTAGTCCGCATTAAATTTCCTATAATAAGTACCCATTTTGACAAGAAGAGTGGTACATTACAAAGAGTTAGGAATAGGAAGGGAATAAACATAATCATAAGGGAAGAATTAACATTGGATAATAATTAAAATTTATTCCCCCTAGCCAAGAAACAAAAGAAGAATTCAAATTGCCCCACATAGTATACTAAGGACTTTTGTTCTTTTGTAGACATAATAGGGGAGGCGATGAAGGAAATGTATAGAATTTAGGAGTAGGATAAACAAATTATTTTATAGCATTAGATCATTTAGGCTCGTATAGAGATTTTAGATAATGTCCAAAGTGAACCCACTAGGCTATATGATATCTTGAAAATAATCAGGACTTATAGGGGTGAGTCACACCCTAAGTGGGGAAGAATGATAAAATTTAGGAACCAGTTGAAATAAATTGAGAAAAGACTCAATTTAATGGTTAAATACACAATAAATAGTGTATATAGTAATTTTAATTTAATTACTACACATGAGGGATCTTGGGCTCTAAATTATGTAATTCCAAAAAGAGATGGTGCCTTTCATTGGCACACTCAGATGAAAGTTTTGGTATCTCAACTTGTAGGCCAATAAAAGGAGAACATAGATATTTCTAAACATATGAGGGTAATAAGAGTAATAAAATTATAGGGAAGTTGATAAATAAGTGCAATTTTGATGCACTCGTCAAATCCACTACTGATAGTTTCAAAGTGGAAGTAAAAGACACTGTGTACAAAACTAACAAAGAGATTATGTATCTCATCAATTTTTCAAAGGATAAAGTAACCAAGGTAGAGGCACCCAAACCTAGATTCCAAGCCTTTGAATCTGAACATCAAAGGTTGATGAGTGAAGTTGGTAAAATATTTAAACCTTATATGCTCAATTTTAATATTATAAATAAATAATTTGAAGTTGTTTATGCATTATTTGTAAATAAAGTTGCTAAAGAGGCTACCAAAATAGTGTCTACTACTCAACCAAAAATATAATTATAATTTAGACTCAAGGGACATTTCATCATGTAGTGCCTATTCCTCCTCAATATACTGGTGTTTCATCAACAACAATAGCTAGCTCTTCACATGCACTACCTCCATCAACATCAGTTACCGTGCCATGTACACAGTCTCATTATTTGGTTAGTGCCAAGTTTGTACCATATATATATATATATATATATATATATATATATATATATATGTATATTCTAGTATTACAAAGACTCAGATCTTCACTCTATTTTGAGGATGTATATATTTATATTATAATTATGTAGTTTTGGTCAACTATCTATTTTGTATAGTGGACATGCATATTTTGCATAAGTTCTAAAATTGAAATTGTAAATTTAGAATTTTATTAGAGGATGAGGCCACCCCTCCCAAATATTATATATACTTGTCCTCCCAATTCCAAAGGGAGGAAAATTTTGGCTATTGAGATAAATAATAAATTTTGAGAATTGTTCTATAATTTGTCTTGATGTGTAAATCTTAATTTTATGAAAATTTGTAAGTCTTTAAAGAAGTTATATTATTCTGGTATTTTAGTCTCTAGGTTATGCATAAGTATTATTTTAATATAGTTATTCATATTGTGTGGTATTAAATTTGAATACTTTGTGTGTGATGATCATAATCTCCCTTTGTAGTTATGTAATTGCAATCTTACAAAAAAAAAAAAAAGGTTTGATTATGTGCACTAAAGTTCATTGTACTCTTGTTTCCTCGGACTCTTAACTGTGTTTGATTATTTGTGTGATAAATAGTAACTTGCAGTAAGCATTGGTTCTTTGACTACTTGTCAAAACCCAAGTTTAGGATCTAGTCTAGAAAGGTTTCATCTTATCATGATTTAAAAAAACATCTTTTTTGCCTTACCCTTCTTCCTTTCTTTGAGTTTATTTTTATCTTCCCTACATTATGTTAGACTCATTATCAATCCATACATCTCAAGTAGGTCTAGAATCATGTCATATTCGATCTATCTGAGGTAAACAACTGATCCACTCACCCTTGTTCCACCATTAAGTTATTTATAAAACCCAATACCGTGTAAATCATGCATTAGATTGAATCTTTCTTCACTAATCCTAAAACATTATAATCTACCTCATAATTTCACCTATTATGCATAAAACCCACATTAATAGGAATAATATCAACCCAATAATCATAAACTCTAAGCCACCAATGTGCTTTAAAATGTTTAGAATGTTTCCTAGATTTAGCCTTTGTTGTAACACATGTTCTTTCATGAATTAGTCCAAAATTTGACTATTTCTCCATTCCCCACATCCCAAGTTAAGTTTTAAAAAATTATAATATAGAATGTAATAATAAAATTCAAAATATGGGAACCTGAGGGAGGAAGTTTAGTAGTAAAATTATTATCAATTATATTATTTTCTAAATATTTTTATCTTACCATACAACTCCATAGAAATGACTCCTCCTCATACAGATGCCACACCAGTTTAACTCCTAATGAAACATTCTAAAACTAGATATATTTTTTTTTATTAGCATACTATGTTGTGATTTAAATATGCATGCATTTTATAATTTAGTGAGATATATTTTAATTTTTTATTCCTTTACATGCCACAATAAATATCTAACAATTTTATTTATCCTTATTACAACCCCAATTAGACCTTACATGACTAAAAACAAGTATAATGGAATTACCTACAACACTGATTTGATCAAAATATTTTTTCAAGCCAACCTTATCCATTTTGGTTTCCAAACCACCAATCTACCTTTGAAGTTATCAATAAAGTTATACCATATTTTTTATTATTTATATATTGTAAATAAATGTGCACTAGTGTGTTATATGGAAAAGTGCACAAGTAATGAAATTTAAATTTTTATATGCTTATTTTTTCCTTGCAATAAGCCAAATGGATTTATATCAAATAATGAATTAAAGTGAAGCCATATAGAATTTAATAATATAAAAAATAACCCTATAAATATAAATATAAATATAATAATAACTTAACAAGCCAAAAGTAAAACCTAATATAATTATGTGTATGAGCACAATAATGAAACTACATGATGGCATGTAATTTTGACTAAGTATAAAAGTGCACATATGATTTTATTATTACTCAAAGGATGTTAAATGTACACATATTTTTTATGAGAAATACACAAAGTGACAATGTATAGTAAATAGGAATATCAACCTTGACCTTGATTTTGATAAAATTTAGAAAGGCACCATCAGGCTTAGTGGTATGTGAGGAAGTAATTGTGTAGATGTACCTAGAAATATGGGAGAACTCATATTATAAATACCTACTAATTATCAACATGTACCAATGACATAAATTTGGTTAGAATGAAACATAGAGTGCAATGAACATGAAGGAGTTGCATGAACTGTAGAGCATAAAATAAGGAATACCAATCTAGGGAGCTATCAAAAGGAATGAGTCTTCAAGTAGTATGAAATTAAGTAAATCCATTACTTGAAAATGTTTTTAGTATATATATCATATTATGGTACAAATAAAGGTTTTGATTATTCAAGGAACTTTATTGTAATATATTCACACCATGTTATATTTATAAATAGTTACTCACTTTAAGGGGTGCATATTTATTAATTTTAATTTTAAGGTGGTAGATTATACATATAAAATCCAACCTTACCTTATATTTTAAGTATTATTTATTTTTATAATTATTGAAATTATTATTGGGTAGTTTTTAAACTTATTCTTATTATTTCTTATATTATTAAGTTTACAAACATTCATGTAATATTGTGTATTAATGATAAGAGGATGAAAGTTTTCATTAATGCTTGATGGTATTATTTAATTTGTTTTACTAAAATAATCATGTTTATGGTGGTGAATTTCTCTTTAATTCTTGAATAACTCATATTTAATGTTTAATATAAACAAGTGTTGGTTTGTGCCAATGTTATACTAAAAAGTAACAAGGTTAAATGGTTTAAGCCATATTTTATGACTAACCCAACTACACTCAAGTAGTCTCTCTTTGTGCATCATGTGAGATCTCAAGTCTACTTTCATGATATTATAGTTCAATGAATATCATTTTATGGTAAGTGGAATAAAACATACATAATGACTGGTGCATAGGAAAATACCCCAACATTTTGGTTTCATTGCTTGAATACTATTGAATTGATTGTAGAAGATGACATTTAGAGATGATTCACTAGATTTCCTTGGAAAACATTGAGAAATGGATAGATAAGCTAGATCACACCTTTGTGAAGAATCATCCCAACTTATTAAATTTAAATCCTAAGAAATTGGTGGAGGATTATTAATATGAACCTCTCTACTAATTATTTTTCCACAAGTTACCTGGGCATCTTCATGCATGGTTGGCCATGTATATTATAGGTCATAATATAAAATTTGGCATAAAAAAATCCTTTGATGAAGACATAAAATAAAAAAATTATAATGCAATGATGAATTTTGGATCATTACAGTGGACATGTGGTGGAAGGGCACACTAAATATTGATCTCTTGGAGTTCACAATTCCTATGAACTCTTGCTTGGAAAAAGTAGATTATCATTTCTTGTGTGAGTTAAGAGAGTTTTATATAGTGTAAATAAATTTATATTTTAAGAATATTTTGGTATATTTCATTAATGATAATATTCATATGGAGGGATAAAACTCTCCCATACAAGGGTGAATGGTATAATGAGAAGGGTGGGAAAGGTTTGCATGATGAATTTGTGAAGGGTGGAGAGCAAAATAAATTCAACATGGAGACCCTAAATTATCTAAAATTTAGGTGATATACATATGGTGAAGGTTAAATAAAATTTATTCCCACCATGGACCCTAAGTAGAGAGGAGTGGTAAATCAGGGTGGTGTTTTGGGGACCTATACAAAATGGGAAGGGCATAAGGATGACTGTCGTGCTAAGGATGTGCATTCCAATGAGGTAGAGTCACACAACATAGATAAATACATTTAAATTTTAGATAAGCCATTTGAAGTTACTTGGGACCTATTATCATGAATTTGTGCAATTCAAAATAACACCCCCAAATTATGCTCTTAATAGGAAATTTAAAGCAAATCAAGAACAGGGACAATCATTTTTTTTGAGAATGAGGAATTTGACTCTGTATTCCAATGGATAATAATTATTAAAATAATTTAGAATGACATACTATACAAATCCATAAGGGATATTATGCATGGTAAAAATTCAAGAACTCGCGTTTGTGGACAAAGAACCAAGTCTTAGAGATTTTTTAATGTGAAATCATTTATTTTATTTAATAATATGACAAAAAATAAGTTATATGTGAAAATATATCATATACATATGATTTGAATGTAACAACATTAAAATAAATTCCAATGCCAATGGATTTTGGTGTTGGTTTTCATTTAACATTTAGTGGCACTCAACACTTATTCAATTTAGTGCCTATTAAAATTAAAGTTAATTGTACTTGGTGCTTGTGTCATTTGGAATTCAAGTATCACTAAACACTCATTCCACTTGACATTCATTTCATTTGTTGTTTATTTTTATTTGGTCCTTATTTCATTTGACACTCATATGATCTATTCAGATAATTTTTTGATTCAATGTTAAGATAATTCAATGGAAAAGGAAATTTAAACATCAAGATAAAATTTGGTGTTGATTTAATTCAATTTCAAGATGGAATAAAATAAAATAAATAATTTAGATTTTAGTGTTCATAGGTTTGTGTTGAAGTAAAAAAGAGAAAATTATAAAATTAATGTCAATATACTGAATTAGTACCAAGTAAAATTAAGCCAAGTTAATTATTTCTAGCATTATAATTCAATTCAGAGAAGATATTTCTTATAAAATGGTCCATCATCCTCAAAGTCATCTCTAAATTCAATTTCGATGGCACTTCAAAATTTAAAATAAGTCATGTGAGTAGAGGTTCTTGATCAAGATTGAACACCAAATGACTTCTCAATATTAAATCATTTTTATCTTTTTCAAATTAATTAATTTTTATACTAAAATAATTTCACATATTTTTCAACTGTAATATGTCCTTATCTGAAAAACCTAATTAAAGAGAAATATTCAAATGTATCAAAGTGGGTAATAATGCAGTGGGCCCAAGTTAAATATTAAAAGATTTTATAAAAATATATTTCATTATTTCATTATGATTTTTTTTCAAATACAAAGTCATATGTATTGTTAAAAAGTTATGAAAGCAACTTATTATTATTGTTGTTATGTAATGAAGTGTTAGCATCGAAAGAGTAGTAAAAACATGGTCTAAATTTAGTTGGGTCAAAAAGAGAATTCTTTGGTTGAGGTAGTTTCAATTAATCATGAAACTAATTTGTGAAGGAGAGAAAGTATAAAATGTAAGAAAGTAAAAAATGCATAGAATTTATTATAAAAGGATTCTAATTTTATTTTCTCCCAACCCAAAGCAAGGGTTGTAACTTTGTATACAATTAGTTATTTTCCAATATTTTTGTGATAAGACAAGTAATGGTGTGAGAACAAAGTTTGGTGGCTCAGTTATGATGTTTTTCATTTGTTAAAATTATTCATTATTGTTCATACACATAGGAGCCATCAAAATTATAAATTTTATTTATTGTGTCCTAAAATATGAAGTACACAAAATTTTTAATGTGAAACTAGGTGAATGTGCTTTGAACTAGTCACACATATTAAGATTGAAAGCAAACTTTATGTTTCAAGAAATCATTTTTGCTCTCATTGTACCCACTCTTTTGTATTTTTATTCACACACAAGAGTATATTTCAACCCATTCCATTAAAATATATTTTATCCAGTTGATTTTATATTTTTGTTACATTTGTGGGTTTCTCATTCTCCCTTTTATCTCCTCTTATACTCTCTTAGTTTCCAACTTTTTATATTTTCTATTTTTACTTCCTTTTTGTAATTTTTGGTTAAAAGTAATCAAAAATTAAAATAACCCATAAAATGAGGGAGTTTACCCTATAAAATTTTGAGGAATATCACTCATCACACAATGATTTATTCAATGTTACAAACATTATACTATTATCTATTTGACAAGTCTACGAAATAATCCAAGAAATTACAATGACATAATTTTTTTTCCAATAGTTTTTAGTGACTCTTTTATGGATCGAAGTGCTTGGTGCATTTTATTTTTTTAAAATTTATAGTAACATCCCCTAGAATATAGGTTGGTCACTCTATTGAAATGAGGTACCTAGTGCCTTCATATTTCTGATTTAAGAGATGACATTCTCTCAACCTGACTGTATTTTTTTCCTTGTCCCATGGGGAAACTATTTTGGGCCTTTGAATTTAGCCCAATTCAATGATTTCTTGGGGCTAAATAATAATTTATTGATATTTTTTGGATAAGGTTATCAATATGCGAATGATCGTACCCATGGTTTCATTGTGGCATTCAACATTTTAGGAGTTTCTAAAGATGTCTCTATGAGTATTTTTGTTGAAAACCTCAATTATCATGTTGTTAATTGGATCCAAAACTTAAATTATGGATACATTATGGATTGTAATACCAAGAAATTTTTTTTATACAAATATTCAAACCATATGTGGATTTATATGTGTTTTTATTCAAGTTTTTCTAAATCTATAAGAAATAATAAGAGAATGTGAGAGAATTTGTGGCACATTTTAGCAAAATTCTAAGGTTAATTACTCATTATAATTAAAAAAGTCCAAAAATAAACTCTATATATTCATTACTTCTCTCATTTGGATATTATTTTCATTTTAAAAATAAGAAAAGTTTACGATGTGGAAAATACACAACAATAAGTCATTAAAGTTGAAGATGATATGATCTTGTATGGAATGTTGAAGAAGGACAATGCTCCAAAATATGAATATGAAATAGAACATTTCATGAATAAAATAAAATATCTATTGAAAGATCCTCATTTTTCACAACAAAATTTCAAGAGAAAAGAAGATTTTTTTCCCACTCCACTTGATAACTTCAATTACATAGTGTTGAGTGAAGAATTTATTTTGGAAGGTGAATTTGTAGAACCATAGGTGAGATAAAGTGTCAATATTTATAATTTTCACTATGAAGACAACATCAAAAAATAAAACTTCTTGATTTGTAAGAAAAAAATGATGTTTTTCTATGTTTTAATCAAAGTGAGGATTCCTGCTACACTAAATTTGAAGACTCAAAAATTCAAAGTGTTAGACTCTTGAAACTCACATAATACCTGAATATTAAGTAATAGGGATGATTCCTAATATTCATTTCAAGTAAGATGGAAACTATTGAAGCAAAGGAAGTTCATAATGATGATGATAATTGATCATTAAATGATTATTTTTTCTCTACCAAAAGTATCATTTCATTAAAGAATACTTTTCATGAATCTAATCCTAAAGATTTTTTTTTCTATTCTAACTCAAGAATAAGAATATTTTATTACTATGCATGATGTTTTAGTGTTTGTTGCACATGAAAATTATCTTCCATTAAATTAATTATTCTTGAAAAAGATTATAATATTATTTCTCAAGAAAAATAAACCATTGAATAACCTACTACAAGTCTAAATTCAACCTCTTTCAAAGAACTTGAACAAAACCATAAACATCACAAGCATGCTGAATTTTTTAAAGTGATAGATCTAGGTATGAAAATAGATATTGAAGTATATCATGTGGATTTTGAAGACAACAAAAGATTTAAAATTTCACAAATTTAATGAGGAGAATGTTTAATCTCCATTTTATTTCAAAATGAAGACATTTCTTGCATCAAACCAAAGGAACCGATAAATATGATGTAGGTGAAAGAAGAAGAATTTCTTACAAAGGATATTTTAAATGCCCTTCTTTCATTATTAGATTATCAATCCAATCCAAATGTGTGAAAAATCATAGAAGAGGCCACTGAAGAGATATAAGACCCTCTCAAAACACCTATTGAATAACAAAGACTACATTACCATGAGAATATTGATGATAGGTCTTCATGCAAGTTTATTCCCAAATGAAGACATGGAAAATATGAAAGTTATGTTATGAAACTATCATGCCATAAATTTTTAAAAATTTGAAAACAAATTGAAATAATGTTTTTTTGGTTCATATGAGTTCAACTATTACCTTCAAATTATGAATAAAATTATATTTCTCATTCTTATCATTTATAATCACATTCATGTGCTTAGTAAGTTCATATCCATACTTGTAAGTATTTTTTATTTAGTCCCATTATACCTAAATTTTTTTCATGAATCCAAATCCATGTTACATAATGAACCATACTTATCTGAACCTATGAATGTCTTTGTATGAGACTACACTTCCCAGTTATCTTCATGTACATAATTTTTAGCTTATTTCCCTTTATATTTTTATATTTTATGTTGTGTTTTGTAATTAAATGAATCCTAAATATAATTAAACTTATTTCCCCTTTTCATCTCGTTTTCATTAAAAAGTTGAACTACTTGAAAACTCCCAATTTTTTTCTGATGTGTATAAAAGGTGAGAGATGAATTTTGAGTATAAACACTTAGATTTTTTTTTATTTTTTATCTTTTTAAAATTTTGAGTCTCAAAATAAATTATTGAGTTTTCATACATTTTTGGTACCCAAAGAACTTTCTCAAGTTTAAGAACTATATGACACTTTTTAAAATCCAAAAATAGTCTCAATTTCACTGGAGCATAACAATCCAAAAATGGTCTTGGTTTTGGCTAAACTTAAAAATATCAAAATAAAATAGGGTGCTTGAAGTGTTGCCATGACATAAAATGGCCAGTATGGTTTAAGGTTCCATAGGTTCCTCCAAAGGATGAAAATTATAATTAGATCTTAGGTTCCTAAGGTTATGTTCAGGTGCAAAACTTATAATTCATTCAAAAACGCTTTAAATTTACTTAATGGTGAAAAAGTTTTAAATGCACTAGGGTCATGTGGATCTGAAGGAGAAAATTAAATACAATAAAAAATGGTTTTCTTAATGAGTTTTTAAAATATTTTCAAATAAATTTCTAGATCACACATAGTCTCATGAAATTTGGATGAATCCAAAATATGGAAAGAGTGGATTTGTTGAAAAGATTGTGGAAAATTTTAATTGAATGCAATTTTAAAATGTAAAGCTAAATTTCATGACTTATTCCAAAGGTTCATATCAACCTGCACCAAGATATGATCTTTAAAATCAGGTATGGGCATTCATTAAAACATAATTGAAAGTAGATTTTGGTCAAAGACTATATACAGACCACATATCTCAGGTGATATGGGAAATGTGTTGGATATTTTGAAATGAAAATACATTCCACCATAAAATAGATCAAACTCTACACATTTTTGACAAGTTTTCATAGTAAAATGATGGAAGCTATGAGGAAAACTTAAACATCTTACTTATTGAGCTTAGACACGAATTAAAAAAATACAAAATAAAAACAAATTATACATTATTCTTACTTGTTTCAATGATGAAAAGAAGGGTGAGAATTTATTCAAGATCGTAAACAATGTGAAGGATAAAAAATAGGTGAAGCAAAGTTAAATCAAATTAAATTAGACCTTCTCATCACGTCCACTAGGAAAATTAAGTTCCTCAAATGAATAAACAATGTAAAGGACATAAAATAGGTGAAGTAAAGGTAAATCAAATCAAATTATATTTTCTCATCACATCCAATATAAACATTAAGTTTTTCAAGTGTCATATAAATGCAAAATTTATGAAACATGTTGGATTTTTTCAAGTGCCATCTAAGAGCAAAAGTTACGTTTTGAGGTGCCTTAAGTGCCTAAAATGCATGGAAAACATTGAGAAAAGGTTTGAATGTGATACCAAAAGTGATAAAGGCTCCTTTAAATAATAATACATGGTATGGTCATGGTATGGATTCAAGAACTAATGTAAGTCCAATTGATGGGTTTTTTTTACATTTATGAGGAACTTGATAAAAGTTATTTAGGTTTTGATGGTGCCCAATAAGCACAAAATTTGTGAGAGGCTCAGTGTTAAAATGAAAAAAGTGAAATTTGAAGACTTGAAATTATGTGAATGGACTTGAAGACTTTATAGTTGAATTAATATTCATTCTAAGAGCTGTGAAGGTGCTAACTATGTTTAGAACTACATGTTCATTGTGGCATCTTAAAAGGTGAATGGCCTAATACCTCATAAAAAATCCATTTAGAGGAATCCACTCACAATGAACCATGGGACTCTTATTCAAAGGTTTTAAAATTTACATTCATCTACGTAACATGTGTCATGTTGTAATAAATTCATCAAGCTTATCAATTCAACATTGGAGAACTAGATGTTTGATGTTTCTTATAACTACATGCATTCTCTTATAAATAATAGTGAGGATTTAGTACCTTATTATTATGGATTCAAAATGTGGATATTTAGGTGATATGTGGAAGGTAATGTGGTTATCATAGAGGAATGTTGTCATGGAATATGCATGGGTGATCATTTTTTACTATGTTATCTACCTTGAAGAAGCTCTAAAACCTAATTTTAGTTGTGTTTTATTTGTATGTGATCATATCAATTCGGTAAATTCAATTTTAATATTTGAATTCATTAAAAAATAAATGTGGTAAATAATATATAAAAATAATAATACATGCAAGTAAAGAGTGAAACAAAAAGAGGAATAAAACATAAAACCCAAAGAGTTAAGTTGAGAATTTATGCTTTCAAACTTGTGAATAATGAATCTCTTAACACCTCTAAAAATGAAGTTTAAAGATTCATTTTAAATTTGAACATAATGAATATTTCTTAGACTTCATAATACATTAAACATTTGCATACAAAATATTTCTCCACATTTAATTCATTTCCATTAAGATTATATAAACATTAATGCCATAAAAGAAAGTCATCCAATTATGAATAATGATGATGAATACAAACTCAAAAATTTAATTTTAAAATGAAAAATATATATTTTTAAATTAGTTCATGTCCCATGTCCATTCACCCTATAAATATTACCTGATAATTTATAATGTGCTCATCCATTTCTACTCACTGCCTCAAAATGTGTGTCATCCCACTAATATTTGTCCCTGATCCCAAAGTGCTTATCAAATCAAGTGTTGTTTCTCATAATATTGTAGCTAAATTAATCATGATTTAAAATTTTATTGAGTTAAATATTCCCATTGGATTATAAAGTTTTAACATGTCATTCAAGACCTCTCAATATTCCTATATGACCTGAATAGGAAAGCTGACATGATTTTTGACACATTTTTTTTAATCTATTTTTCTGAAAGAGTTATTGAGGTAAAATGGTTTGACTATATATTCCACTTTTTAAATTTAATTCAACTCCTATTTGAAGTGTTGGAAACCTTTTTCAATGAGATATCATGTAGTATGCAATGCTTACCCCTTAGATTTCAAGATTGATAGTAAAATATTCAATGCACTTCCTTAAGTAGATAAATGAGTAGACATGTATGTAGGATTATCAAAGTGAGTGATATAGTCCAACAACACATGCTCATTTATCATATGATTGATATAGGCAAACTGGATTCTAATTGATCACATTAAGAAATTTGAATGTGTGATTCACACTATCTATAGGGATATAAAGAGTGGATAATGTACCAGTCACCAAATAATCTATATTTATCCTATATTCCACCAAGGAATTTAGTCCCATAGTTCAATCTCACTATTATCACATATTTTAAACTTTGAGATAACACCCCAAATTATCCTCCTAATAGGAAATTGGAGGTAACAAACATATGGATAGTTCATAAGGAATTTAGTCCCATAGTTCAATCTCACTATTATCACATATTTTACACTTTGAGATAACACCCCAAATTATCCTCCTAATATAAAATTGGAGGTAAAAAACATATGGATAGTTAATAATTTATAGAATGAGGATATTGACTCTATATCCTAAATTTATAAGGCTTGTTAAACTCACTCACAATGTCACACTAAAAAAATCCATAGGGGAAATTATGAATAGAGAAAATTCAAGAACTATAATTCATCTAATAACTAAGTTTTGGTGATTTTTAAATATGAAATCATTGATTTTACTCAAGAAAATGACATTAAGTATGTTAAATGTGCAAATGGATCATAAGAGCTATTCGGTCCATATGCTTATGAATGTGACAAAATGAAAACCAATGCCAATGTTAGTGGCATTTAACACTTTTTTACATTCAAAACTTAGTATAATTCAATGCTTATTTAATTCATATTCATTAAAATTAAAATTCATTATAATTAGTACTCATGGAATTCAACATTCAATTGTCACTTAACACTTGTTAAATTTGACATTAATTGCATTTATATATTACTTTGATTCAAAATTTTTTGCATACAAATATTATTTGATATGATTAGGTAATTGCTTAATTAAAATATAAATTAATTCAATGGTAAATTAAATTTAACCATCATGATAAAGTTTGTCATTAATTCGACTTAGTGTCAAGGTAGAATTAAAGGTAAAATTATTGGTAGTAGACTTTGAAGTGTAAAACTACAAAGTATGTATAAGTGAAAAGTGTGAAATGTATAATGTTTTCTATGTACCCCAACACATGTTTATATATCAAAAGTATATAAAAAATTAAAAGACTCCTTTGGGATAGAAATGAAAGATTAGTAATGCAAAGTGACAGAGCCTTCTCGAATCTCTATAAATACTATACAATTGTAAAGGAAAAGAGTTCTTATTATGAGATGCTAATATAGAGATCTATTGATGGTTTTGTTTAATGTAATCTATATTTTTTCATGCACATTTATTCTCTATTTTATTTGAATATGATTGTTAATATAACAATAATGGATTCTCTTTGGGTAATAAATTGTGTTTCAATAAATATTCACTAAGTATGAATGCAATGAATGAACTAACTTTCCATATACATGCTTGAGTTTTTGGATCTTTAATTGAACTCATACAAAACCAACCTTAACATGATATTATGGGAATTTACAAGAACCTTTACTAACAATGGTGAAGTAAGCATGGAATTGAAATATGTTGAAATGGATACCAAGTCAAAGAGATATACAATGATGGTTGGATGAAATAATTTACAAGTTCATAGAAGAAGAATCCAGATGAATTGAAATCACTAAAAAATAAATCATAATTGAGCACATTCATGGTGAAATATATGAAATTTTCTAGTGCAAGTTTTTAGAAATATTAGTTGTATGGTTGTAAATAATTGAATATTATTACTTTAGTATAAGAGAAACAAAGCACTTAAAATGTACATTACATTTGAAGTTACACAAGATTTATTTGTAATAGAAATCAAAAGTAAATTTCTACAGTGACTACCTAAGCTTATAAAGATGTTGGTTTTGGAAAAGGCCATGGTGTCAATCCTAGATGATATGGAGCAGTCATCTATGGTGTTATGGGGATGCAGATCAAAATGAGATGAATGATAAGACATTGAGATAAATAAATTGAACATGAACCCTGAAGATGGATGATGTATAAAAATATAAAGAGAAGATGATTGTGGGGCTTTAGAGAGATATGTGATAATAAAAATTATGGAATAAATAGAATTATCCTCATGTAATTGCAAGTAGGAGTAGAATAGATAATTCAAAGGCTATGGAAGGAGATAGACCTCTAAGAGAAGCTGGACACTACAAATAAGGGGAAATTAGAGTACCCAAATAAATTTAAGGCACCAAATAGATTGAAGGGAGAGTAAGGTATTAGGAAATTGAATCAAAAAAGTGAAAGAAAGAGAATTAAGATAATGTGGAAAGGTTGTAGAGAAGTAATTGGAGAAATTAGATGATAGTTTTAACAAGTAGTTGTAGGGAAGGATATTTTGTAGATACGAGGAAGGATAATCTCTTGAATAAGTTTTGTTAAATCTTATAATTAAGTCAGGTTCAAGTTCAATTGAAGGAGATACCTCAAATAATAATTATTCATTCCAAAGAGATTCATCTCCCATGCCTAATTTGTTAATAAGAATAATAAGTGTAGGAGTTGAGAGACATAATAAGTGGTATATGATTTCATAGTGAAATTTTGAAAACTAAGTAAAAAAAACTCAAAAAATGGTGTAAAATAATAATATTAGTACTCTAAAGATAGTTGTAATGAATCTTAAGACACATGTGAAGTTAAGTCCAAAGAAACTAGTTATTTTAGGTGCAATAAAAGGAAACATGGCTCTTAATCTAGGAGTTTTTTAATCCTTGACACTCTATGATGGGTCTACAAAACCCAAAAAATGTTTTTTGACCTACAAAATGAAATGGAAGGATAAAGGTGTCACCATCTATTATAATAAAAATTGTGAGCTCATAGGAGCCTTGACATCCAGGGATCTAGACTTCATATACAAAAATAATCCAACCATAATGGCCTTGTGAGATTTTAAAAAAATAAATTAATTTGGGAGCTCAAGATGGATAAATTACCAAGCAAAACCCTTTGGTACTTGAAGTAAATTCACCAAAAAATAGGAGAATTAGTATGGGATTATGACCACAGATTCTTAGATTTCATAATCCAAGTGAATTTTTTAGTTTCAAGACATAGACAAAGCTTATAGGTTCATTGAAGTCTTATGACCTAGGATCTAATTTTATATTACTCAAATGCAATTATCTTGTAAGTTTGATGCTTGATTAGCTACAATATGAGTTAATCATATAGAAGACTATGGAGAAATTCAATAGTTTGTTGTGAAGACATGAAAATATAGATGTTATATTGATAAATATGAAAGAATTACATGAAATAAATATGCAAAAAATAGATATATGTTGCACTAAGTGAAAAAAATTAGGACATCATAGGAATGATTGTCCAAAAATCAAGACAGAGTCCTATGATTTTTTTTGCATAGTTGGACATCCCACTACCAAATGTTAGTTATTACAGAAATACATACAATAACCACATAACATGTGTTTTAATTTTTTAAAGTATTATAATCACAAAAATAATAATTATAGAGTGATTTAGGAGTTGAAGGAAGACATCACCATGGATGTCTTTATGGTTATTGTAATACAATTTATAGGTATGAAAGTAGGAGTTTTAAGTTTAGATGTGGAGATGACCTTAGCTACTTAGTCTAATCCTAGGTGGATGCCCTAATTTTCATTGTACCCAATTATTTAGTCTCTTTAGTATCAGCCTTAGGGTTTAGAAGGATGGAAAATGTAGTCACCTCAATACCATGTTATATGGACACCTCTATCCCCATAGTACCAATAACATTCAAACTCTATGTATTTTCAATAATAGTCATAATGGGATCCATATTCCTCTCTCAGATAATATGATGGATATGATGGAAAATAATAATAAGGGTGGAGTTCTCCATGAAGATAAGGAGGATATCAAGGAGGATACTATGGAGGCAACCAAAATTGTAGATAAGATGATAGACATGGTATACAACCTCTTAATTACTACATGTCTAGTGAATACAATCATATCACATATACAATTAGACCTATTGTGTTTACTACAAAGTATCAAGGTAGCATAATACATAATATTTTCCCATCGTATAGAATTAGAGAAATGAGAAACTAGTTTGAAATGTGAATATGGTAAATGTACAATCGAAATATCCTTAGTGTCTTCAAGCTAACACTCAAAACTAATATAGAGAGCAAGGATTTCCACCCTTAGATATGCCATACGAGTCTATAATAAGAAATTTTTGACAATAAAAGTATTAATACCCCATCAAAGAGAAGGTTTTGATGTTTGAATCAATACAATTACTACAAAATATTAAAAATTAGAGTGCTTTCAAAGGAGATGTTACAATTGTAGATGCATAAATGTATGGGTAGATTTTTCACATATTGAGATAAGACAAAGTAGTTATATATTTGATAAATATTCTTAAGTTGCTAAGTACTTTACATAATGAGGATATATCAATAATCTATTGTATAATTTTAAAGAGTGTACAAAAAAGTAATATAGTGAACTGAAAGGGTAGTTTGGTATGTTAAAACCAAGAAGTCATGGGATGTTGAATCTTGAATTGATTGAACTTGAAAGATATGAAGTTTCAAATTTTGTCTTCAAATTTGGAAGCACACTTAATATGCTTCCATGGTCTATATGGGAGGGTATTAGATGACCTAATATTAGTTACCACCTAGTTATACTTAGTCTCATAGATTATGAAGGGTATAACTTGTTGGGAGGTTGGAAGATGTAGAAATAAAAGTTAATGATCTAAGTCTATGAGGATATTTTTAAGTCATTGACATGAAGATTGATGAAACACATTACCCTAAATTAATCAATAAAAAATGGGCATATGATGGTTAAATGACCATAAACATAATAGTTAATCAATTGATGTTCATCAAGGGGATAAGATAATCATCATACCCTTGAACAAGGCTAAAATAAATCCATAAACCATTCCTAATTAGCCTAAATCACCATATGTCTATGAATGATAAATTTGGTTTAAATTACAAAACCAAAATCACAAGCTTTACAAACCAATGGGTTCACTGATTTAACATGACAAATAATTAATTTTACAATTGTAACATATAGAGTAATTTTTATATCGACCCGATAAAACCATTGATAGGTTCTGATAATTATAACTAGATAAATTCAAGGCTCCATCTATGAGATCCTCCATAAGGTTATAAGTGTATCTATTATACTAGATGACTCTGACATATATGGAATGCATATAACCCACTCATGAGGGTACTCTACCAAGTTGTGAATTTTTTAGTGGTGATTTAGATGCACATATGTTGAACTAGGATAAGGATACCATGAGGTAAGGCCAATGAGAATGGTTTTTAATACTGAGAGATAATTGCTTCATTACTTCACAAGATAGGATTTACTATAATTTATTCCTAGGTTGGAACACCATGTTCCCAATATATATCTTAGGGTTAGTTCACTAAACTATGTATGAAAGGATGTTGTTGTGACATGGTGGGAAGTTCATTATTCCAAAAAATTATACTGGGAAGAGGCCTATGAAATAATTAGGGCTTGGTTCAAATTAGCACCTATGTTATTTGATCAATGGCCATTATTTTAAAATGCCAGTGTCTTAAATTTCACATTCATAGGTGTGTACATATTTAGTCTTCACAAGGTGTGGAACCAACATACTGGGTGCATGTGTTCTAACATACTTAACACCTTTTTCATTAGCATGGTACATATACTAGGATCACATACATGAGACAAAATATTAGCCACATGTATAGCATGATTATATAAAAATATTTGTATTTTAGGATCAAAATACCATAATTTAGAAATCTCTCAAAAATTTGAATATTTTCATATTTTATGGGAGCGAGGAACACATATTAACTTTATAATATCAAATTTCACATGAGGAAGTAATTGGGGACTTGAGAAAAGCTATTAAAAATTATAGGGCCAATAAACATTTAAAAAAAATCATGTAATATGATTTTAGATAATGCATATTAGGTAAAATACAATGATAATGAGGAAGATTTAGATTTAAAGGGATTTTTCAATTCCAAATGATAGATAAAGGAGCCTAACGTCAACATCATAGAGTAAAAAAAGGATATGCAACTATGAAATATAAATATTTAGGAGCATGAAGGGTAAAGGACATTGAGAGACTCTCATACAAATGGGACAAACAAAATATATCAAGAACTAGTATATAAATCAATGGAAAACATTGGTACATAATATGTACTAAAGCTAGTGACCATATGCAAATATTATATGTAGTAACAAATTTTAGAGGGGGTTCAATTAATGCAAGATTATCAAGATGTATTACTCACTAAGTTTTGATAAGTCAAGGGTGTAGACCATTCATTGGGGTATATTCACATAGAATTGAAGGAGTATGCAAGGCCTATCAAGAACCATACAAAATAAATCCTAATATGAATCTCAAAGTCAAGGCTAAGATTGACAGGATACAAGAAGCATGGATCACCTATATATTAGAGAAATAAGATTGGGTAAGTCCAATGGTGTTTCAACCTAAGAAATCAGGAGAGCCCAAAGTCTATGGTGACTATAGGGCACTGAATGATGCCTATATAAATTACCCATTTATGATTCCTTTCATAAATGAAGTTCTTGATTTGGTCATAGGACATGAATTATACTCATTCATATATAGACTCAATGGCTATCATCAGATTACAATCACAATAGAGGACTAAACTATGAATAATTTTGTGATAGAGTGGGGTTCATTTGCATATAAGGTAATGTCATTTGGCTTGAAAAATTCCCCTACTATTTTATCTAGAGTTGTGATCATTGTGTTCAATGAGTTCATACATGTTTTTTAAAAGTTTATCTTAATGATTGGGTCATTTTATCCTTACTTCAATATCAACTTTCTAAGTTGTGTCCAATGTTATAAATATGTATAGTTATGCAGATCAATTTGAATTTGAAGTGTTTATTCTTCACGCATTTTGGTGTTATCTTGGGACATATGGAATGAAGTGATGGTATTTTAGTTGAGCAAACCAAAATCATAGTAATTATGAGGTTTCTACCTCATTTTAATCCTTATAAAGTGAAATCATTCTTGGGACACACTATGTATTATTGAAAGTTCATTATGGGGTATGAAACTATATATGATCCATTGGAGAGACTAATGCACAATTATATAAGGTTTGAATGGATAGATGAATGTTAAATAAACTTCATAGATTTGAAGAAAATATTAGTAACAACTCCAAATTTATATTTTTAGATTGGAGTAAAACTTTTCACATCCATTTAGATGATTCATAAACCACAATAGAAGTTTTTTATGCTTAACTCAGATATGGGGGATTGGATCACCCTATGCACTTCATAAGCTAAAAGATTTTAGTGGCTGAGAAGAACTATACCACCACATATCTAAAATTTCTAACTATGGCATTTGTGTTATAGATATTTATACATTATATTTTGGCTACACCATTTGAATTATTTATAGACCATCATGCTCTATAATATTTCATAAACAAGCCTATTCTAGGGGGACATATATCTAGGTGGTTAATGTTATTTCAATAATTCTAATTTAAAATCAATGGCAAGACAGGAAGAGGAAACATGGGGTTATATCATATCAGTCACATAAAGAATGGAAAAGAACTAAAAGAACTATAATATGAGTCACTAGATTCTCATTTATTATAAGTATCTATGATCTCTAAGAAAATGGAAGACAGTGAAATTTTTAGAACAAGGGGTTTTTCCTACACATTATGTGGAGAAGGATAAAAATTAGTTGATTACAAGGGCATTATAATTCACTATTATAAATGGGATTATTTATAATATGAGTAAGGATGATGAGATACATAGAGTATCCCTCAATCATAAGAGATTGTAGTTGTTATAAGAAGCACATTATAGACTTATGGGATGACACTTTGCAAGCGACTATACTACAATAAAAATAATACAAAGTGATATGTGGTGGCTTAATTTATTTTAGGATGCACATAGAGTTGTAAAACAGAGAGACATATATGAATGAGTGGGAAATTCAGACCATAGGGATGAAATGCATCTCAATATATTTCTCTCAGTCCAACCATTTGAACAATAGGGATTTCATTTTTTAATGCCTATAAATCCACATAGAAATTACAGTCATGCTATATATATAATTACTAAAACTAATTAATTTAAAAAATGTGTATAAGTTGCTGTGACACCAAGTTGTAGTGCCAAAAACACATCTAAATTCTTTTACGAGAACATCATAACCAAGTTTGGATGTCCTATAAAACTATTCAACAATAGAGGAACACACTTCCTAAACAACACCATGAAAACTCTGACTAAATAATTCATGATATCACACCATAAGATCATGAATTATCATCCTCAAGCCAATGGGAAGGTATACACATCAAATTAAGTTCTTTAAAATATGCTCACTAAAATATGTAGTGTAGAGGGATGAGTGGGAGGACTGAATACCTAAAATATTATGGGCATATAGAATCAAATATAAGTGTGTGACATGATTCACTCCTTTTTAGTTGGTCTATGGGATGGAAGTAGTGATAACCATGTAATACATCATCCCTAGTCTAAGAATTCCATTGGTAATGTGAGTGAGAGATCAAGACTGACTTTGGGCAAGGTTTTTGGATTTAACCACATGGAATAAACTAGGTAGAGAGTAAGATGGACACATGCAATAAAAAAAAAGTCAAAAGACATGGCATGATTGTAATGTGTAATCAAAGGAATTTTTTTTTAGAACAAACAATGTTGTTATATGACATTAGATTTTAGGTGCATCCAAGGAAGTTGTGCATTCGGTGGAAAGGACCATATGTTATCCATGAAGGATAAACAAATAACTATAGTGTTTAAGGACATTCAAGGAACTTTCCTTTAAGAGTGAGTAAAGGGCTACAGGATTAAGCACTATCACTAATGAGATCTTTAAATCTCATGTTGAAAAATATAGTGGGTGTTTAATAACACCATATAGTTAATAATTTTTCTTATTATTATATATTTTGTTTGTATTTTATAGTTTTATCTCCATATCATAGACAGTCATAGCATATTTTAAAAATTTAAAGCTATATAACATGAAGAGGAATAAATAGATTAGCGGGGAAACAACATATTAGTTAACACATAAGTAAATTAAAATAAGTTAGGGAATGAGGATATAGAAAAACATTATGGAATAGAAATACCAAGTGATTACTACTAAGATAATTAATGACAAATCACTTCAAAGATTGCATCATTCCCAAAATAGATAGATGTGTTAGACCTAGGTAATCTACAATAAATAAAATTATTTAGAAGTGAAAATGCAATGCATCACATCATTAAATGTAATTATAAAAAATAATTTATCTATCCATAAAAACACAAAGGTCACACCATAGTAGCTAATGGAATTTAAAGTGAAAATCATAACAACACTTAAATAGCTGAAGAAAATTAAATGTTCAGTGTTAGATGAGATGAGGCAAGGAAAATATATATAAGGAAGGGAAAATAGAGATAAATGCATTTTAAACTATAGAGAATAATATCCTTCTACAAATTGATTTTAATATATCTACTTGAACATAAATCTGCTACCCTAACTACCATAGAATATGAAGATGAATAGATCCTAGATTATATTCCTATTGTGAGACTCACAAAAGGAAGATATAAATATTGGGTTGGCACTCAGATAGATGAAATATCATGACACCTAACCCTTTGATATAATTTATTCAATTGGGTATGGATTATTCTCCCAAGCACAATCCATGAGTTCATAGCTAGGATCCTTTGCCATAACAAATAGGCTATGGGGATTTGATGTAGAATGCCTTATCAAGCTCCCCACCTTTGGTCAATTGGATGAAGTAGTAATGAATCTATTGAGTTTTTATAATGAAGGGGCCATAAAATTGTCAAAGGATGTTACTATTTATATCAATGCAACCACAATGGTGTAGGTGACTGGGCTCCAAAAAAGAGGGAAATATTTAGTGTAGTATAAAACCCAAAGCCCTCTAATCCATTCAAGCATCAACGATACATATGCATGAATGTCTAAAGGGATTCGTATTTATTGAATGGACAATGTATTTGTGTGAATACTCATAAAATGCATCACCAAGCCATATTGGAAAATGATGAAAAGTGTGTGGCAAGAAATTAAGGGGGTCATCAACATATCACATCACATGATCCATCTTGGAGAAGACTTAAATTGGATAGATTTTTTGGTAACTGATTTGATCAACAACATTGATAAATATCTCGCCAATGCATCACATACTTTCAAATACCAATTTTTGGTATTGTTACTTTATTTTACGCAATGGAAATCCCTCGATGGTCCTATCACATCAAATGTTGACTATTGGACTATCACTACTTTCAATAATCTGACATGGATGAAAATGGGGAAACATTATGTGAATATTGGTCGTTTTAACCAATGGTGGATTAAAATTCAAAGACTCATTACCTCACACACTCAAGTGCCTTTTGACATCTTGTAGTTCCTAAGAACACTCACCATAGTAATTAAGATTAATAATGGGATTCATATATGAATCCATAAGCTTATAAATCCATCATTCACACCACTATATTTCTTCATCAACATGCTAAATACATAGGCCTAAGTGATGGCATAGAAAGTTATAGATGTAATATCAATACCTATAATGTGATCCATGCATCCTAGTGAAAAAGAAAATTTTCCATAATCACATGGTAAGTGTAGGCACAAATCCTCATTAGAATAAGTTTTAGGAAAAAGGAAAGCTATAGCTCATATAACATCACCACTACTAAAAAATAATACTCAAAACTCAAATCCATGGTTGAGTGATAAGAGAATGCCTAATATTTATGATGAATATGACCAAAAAAACTTGGGAGTTAGTGTAGAAGAAGTGTACAAGTCCATTATGGAGGAAATCAACAAATACATCTATTATGAGGATAAGAATAAAGACTTCTTCTAGAAGGTAGTGAATAAATGCCACTTGTGAAACAAAATTCTAGCTATAATTTTGGTTTAGATACCCACACTTCCATAATCCATAATTGTTGATATGGTAACTAAGGAAGAAGAAATAAAACATAAGAAAAAATTCCATGTTTTAAGGAAGAGTATTAAGCTCAATTTACTCATCTACAAAAATAAAACAAACACAGATGGACACATAATAAATAGGGTTACAAGCAAAAATAAAACAAGAATTTCCCAACAACCATTAACATGTATACCACATATTTAATGAATTTAAAGGACATATCCTAAATCATAAAATGCATGGGCACCTTTTTCATGGTACAATGTGTTACATATAAATACTTATAAGAAAAAAAAGGATCATAAAAATAACATGTTGTATAAACCAACACATCTAAGCATGAGAATCAAACATTGATTCCACCTACTCACTAAAAAACACTAGTGAGAAAAAAATTTATCATTAATTCACCATCTCCTTATCCATATCAATATCCACATCCTTTTCCACCACCTTCACCCCCTTCACCATCATTATCCCCATATCTCCAACTTTACCCCAGGTTCCCTAGACTTTGGAGTCTATGGCAAAAGATGCACAATAACAAATTGTAAAACAATAATCCATAACACACAAAAAATGGAAACGGTTAGTCATAAGGTGACATTGCATAAAAATAAGCACATGGAATTTCTAAGGATATTGAAGAAGCTATTAAGGATAAGGAAACACAAGAAAAGGTCGAGCTAGAGAAGGCCCAAAGAGAATAAGAAGAGAAAAATATGAAATAAGAAGAGGAGGAAAATAATAAGGAATATACAAAGGCTAAAAATCAACAAGATGAAGAAGAAAAAAAGGAGCAATAAGAGAAGGATTTGTATGAATCACAAAAAGAGAATGTAGAGGTGGACATAAAAGATAAAAAAGATGAAGAGAAAAATAAAGAATTACCCAAGCATAAGAAGTTGAAAAATAAGGCCACAAAAGAGAAAACAACAAAGGATGTTACAAAATAAACTAGAGAAGCTGAAAAAGAAGCAAAGGAGAAAGATTGAAAGGAGGTGAATATGTAGGGAAAGGTAGCTGCCAAAGAAAAAGAGGCTCTATAAATGAATAAAAATGCTAAAGTAACAACAAAAAAATAAAAATTTGAGGAACAAAATCAAGTTGTGAAATAAAAAGAGGAGGCAAAGAAGGATCTAATCACTGAGGCCTACCATCAGACACATCTCATAGATCAAGATTGGCCTATAAAGGTCTATAATAAGAAGCATCATAAGATAAACCATAATCTAGAAACCTTGGTTTTGAGATGTTAAAACTCTACCTTTACAATGAATGACATTCACACATCTTATCACTCATATTCAACACTAGGCTACGCTTCCAATAACCATTATGACATCATTCACATTATCCATGAAAATTTATAAGGCATCATTAAATGTGGTACATCTCACCTTAGTAAAATAGTTTGAGGGAGTTATAACATTTCAATAATATATTGCACATAAAGTATTTGAGATAGATCAAGACAACATCTAGTTGTGAGAGGAGAACATATACTTGCATGATTGCCTAACCAAGGCCTGAAAAATAATTGATGATACTTATTAAATGATGGTGGTTCAATTTTTGGAGACCAAGTGATGTCCAAAGAAAATCAACTCATAACTTTACTCTTTTGCCTTGCAAAGGACTAGGTGGTTGTATGGAAACTATAACAACTCCAAACACAAGGTAAAAACTTACAAAATGAAACATAAATAATATTAAAACTCCTTGAATAATATAAAAATTTCCCAAAAAATTATATGCATCAAGAAACCTAAGTTGCTAATAGTATGCTTGATAAATAAATCAACTATGGAATGCCTAGAATGAACTAAAGCTAGATTTCTCCAAGGTAGATAAATCTAAAGTAGTCATGGAGGCTCAAATGTTGACACCAACTCAAATGGATGTTACACTCAAAGTTTATTTTAATTTAAGATACAATGTGATGGATACATATAAAGTGAATAGGTTCATTTCATAGAAGTGTGCACACACAAAAACTTAAGATCAAGTTAAGTATAGTCAACATAGCTAGAATATAGACTCATATCTTAAAAAAAAAAATTAAGGTATAATAGTTTCTCAACCTATTTTTCAATTCATTGTTTTAATTTAGATTTCATTTGTAATTTTTTTTCCCATTACTTAACCTCTTAGATAGATCTTAATTAAATAATTTAGTTTTATATTCTTATATCTATTTAATTACAACTTTTTAATACTTATTTTGTGTAAAAATCAAGATCAAGGTAAACAATAATGAACTTATTTTGTTTTACATTATTTTTCAATGTAATTGTGGAATTAAAATTCCACCAATGCACACCCTGATTTTCCATCGCTAAATAAATAAGGTCTCATTAAGATTTGCCTTGTCTTTCAAAAATTTGCCATGTTTTTTGTGTGGACATTCAAATGAATATAAATGATCTTATAATTAGATTTTCATTCTTTAATTGAGGTGTCACTCATTTTAATTTATTTTTAATTATAAAATTCTCTTTTAAAACATCCCACTTCTCCTTATTAAATTCATTTTTTCATTTAATTCATTATTATTATTATTAATTACATGTTCATCCCTCATATTTTGTCATATTATTAAAACAAACAAAATTGATTTCATTTGTTGATATTTTAATAGCTTACATCTCTAATTTAAAAACATTTATCCTTAATTTTAATTATTATTTTCTAATTTATTTTCAAATAAGTATAACATTTACCTTAAGAATTTTAATAAAATCATGACTTCATATTTTATGTAGATTTATTAGAGTGAAATGGATGCATGTATCACTATTTGTTCTTATTTCTCATTTATGTCTTTAACATTGACATGTATGTTTGTTTCCATTTTCTATGAGTCAAAATCATACTTTTTTGCATGCATGTCCATATATCCCAAGGTCAATCATTCCCTTGATCACCCTGATAGATATCTTTTTAAAAAAAGGGAGTAACCTGTCATGATTGTTACCATCTTCCATCTTGGTCTACCATATTTGGATGTGGGATGGATTGAATTATTCAAGTCTATATTAGTTGTTTCTTATATTTATGGTACTCCTTTCTATAGTGTTCTATAGCTAGTATTTTATGCAAATTTCACAAAATTCCTTAGATATTTTCATATAGAGCACTTGATTTGGTGAAATTTTGTATGAAAATCCATGTATTAACTATAATGTTCATGACATCATCAATATATTTATATGTTAAGGCTTATTTAGGGAAAATTTCCACTATTCTATTTTGGAATATTTTCTCCTAACCCAAATACTTAAAATTGATATACCATCACATGATTTTTACCAGGACACACAAATATTTTGAACATAATCTCTATGAGTAATCAAAATAAATGCATGTTCACTAAGTAATTAAAGTATTTACATTGCATGTAAAATTAGTTTTTGATAAATAAATACCACAAATTATCAATACCCTATAATATTCCAATTTTGGTGTAATAATTAGGTGTAAATTCAAATATTTGAATGTGACTTAGCATGAGTGGAACTCCTTTCCTCATTATCATGCCAATAGGTATGTAAAATTAATTAAACTATTTATAAATATTAGATAATATTTGATGTGCCTATGAAAAACATTAATTCTCCCAATTCCCATAGAAACTGCATCTTAATCAAACAAATATTTATCTAAGCTTATTCAATCTATTCTAACATCTTTTAGAAAAAAAAACTTCCAAAATGATATCGTAATAAAACAATTATTGGGGTTAAGAGTATAAGAATCATCCCTTGAATTAATTTAATATATTCCTCCAAGGGTATAAGATGCATCCCCTTTGGTTGCTATATTGACCAATAATTAAAGAATACTTTGAAGTTCCTCGTTGTTATTTTCTAAAAAATGTGTAAGATTATCCCTTGGAATATTTATGGAGAATTATAATCTAAATAGAATTCAGTTGTATGCGTAAACTATGTTCCAAACCATAAATTCCATTTATTTATTTTCCTTCTTCTAAAATGCTTATTTTGTTGTAACCAATAAATCTACTAATGATAATGTATATTTTATAACTTACCACTTCATCATTGATTTAACAAGTGAATGACATTAAAATAGGTTCCTTAAATGTTACCACATTTAAATTTAAAAATGTACACATGTAGCTGCCCTTGTTCCTTATTCAAACTTATCACTATCAAGGATACCTAATTGTTATTTTTCTCTGCTTAATGTGGAGGGTGCACAAGTGATCAAAATACTACATTAGCCACATAAAAAGTTGATACAAATAAATCAAAATAGTAAATAAATACCTAAACTATATGAAGAAAGAAATTACCTTGATTAATTGATAATAGAAAGAAGAAATAAAGATGCGTGCCTATTTTTGACTTACTTGAGTTCTTACAAAGACAAAAAATGTATATTTCTTTAAACAATGTAGAAAAGCCTCTAGAAACTAAAAAATGATTTAATATAGTGGCCATAATTGTATGGATAAAAAATGGCCAATACAAGAATCATATGACTCAAAAATCACAGTCCTCCATAAAGTGGTCAATCTATTAAAAAAATAGCTATGTAGATTGATGTGGCTTACAAATTTATAAAAATATTCATTATAAAATGATGCCCAGAAACCTATATTTGATATGCAAATAGATGTATTCAGATGTCATAATTTATTATCATTCACTTGCAAACAAGTCTACATTAAGATGCCATTAAATTTTGTTGTTTTGATAGAGGGGATTGCCTCAATTAGTCCCCATCCTATCCTTTACGAAAAGTGTATAGTTTGTCCCTAATCACTCATGCATGTCAATAAGCAAATCATGTGTATGTATAGTTAACAACCTTATCTTTATTAGACGGTGGTTTGAGAAATAAAACTATATTTTCTTTCACTAATGTAATCCTTATTATTGTACATTAATGTAACAATAATCCTTTAATATATAGAGAATGTAATAAAGATGGAGTGTGATCAATGTGTGAACTCTTTGATAAGACTTGTGATCCTCTTAAGAACTTAGGGCATGTGCACTTATATAGATTTCTTTGAATTAAAATCAAGACAAGTTTTCATGTAATCCAACCATAGAAAAGTGTGAAATATAAAAATCAAGGCATAATAAAACATGGGGAAATAGAAAAAGGGACCCACAATTGATAATAAAAAAACACATAAAAATGATCATGACTGTTTTTAGACTATATGACAAAATTGAGTGCTAAAAAAACTTAGGAAACAAAGAATAATGAGTTTGAATTAGTAATGGTGAGCATCTTAAGTCAAACAAATGAAAGATCTAAAGGTGTTCATGAGAAAATGGTGATAATACAAGATTACAAGGGGTTTGATGTGAAGGTAAATGCATCAAAAAATTTCTAATGTAATCCAATGATCCAAATACAAAACAAAAACCATGAAGCATTACAATTACATGACTTATACCAAAATTAGATGTCTCTATATTCCCAATTTTAATGTGTGTGTGTATACATGATAAAGTAATTAAAAAAAGTGGATACTATTTTTATTGTAAGTACCACATTACTCATAATTTATGCTTGAAATAAGTTCATAATATGAAAGTGATGTAAAATTAATAATGAGAGAGATTACCTCTTATTATATTCCCTCTTGAGCAACCTATAAAATATAAAAATGTACCTCCTTTTTAACTTCATGAATGTCCTAAATTCCATTGTGGATATATGAATTCTCCAATGACTATATATCTAATACACTTGAAAAGAAACTTAATAGTTTATAATTAGATCAATTTATTGATAATTTAATAAAACCTAACCAAATGAAATAGATGAAATATTGAAATTGAGTGAAATGAATGAAGACACCTAGTTATATGAGATACATGTTGCCATCTGTAGAAAATTCTAAAAAATGTCATTGTCCTCAATCACCCCAATCATGTGAATAAATATATATAAATTAGATCTTACTCACATATTCAATGTGGAAAAATTTGATTCCCAACTAAAGAAGTAAATCCATGTAACCTCTTTATAACCCCTTGAAATAACTATGTAACCTCTTGACATATTTTAACCACTTAAAATATATAATCAAATATAAAATATGTTGAATGTATTCCCTCATTTTATCATGAGGGATGTTCCTACATATCACTCATCTCAAAATAAAAGGATTAAACACACCATGTGGAACGTAAATAAAAACAATAAAAAAAAATAATCATGGAAGCACATTTTTAAACATGTATATAATCATATAGAAATTTTTATAATTAAATATCATCAATAACACAATAATAAAAAATGCTAGGTGCTAAGTCCCTATGGGATTTATGTAGCAGGATGATTGAGGGGTCATAATTGAGGTCTAACATGGTTATTTTGAAAGGCATAAAGGTTTTGCTTTAATAGTTAAATAGATTCAATATAAGCAAACCAACATTGTTGTTATATAAGAACAATTACTACCATCTCTCACATGCAAAAACTATTGGGAAAAAATTATATGTTATCATAAAATAATATTATAAAAGAAAGATATTGGAACTTTGATACACTAAATATTCTGCTTTATATAATCCAAATAAAGTTAAGAGAATTCAAAGATAAGAGAAGCATGTTTTTTAATACACAACATGATTTTATATTTATGCATATTGAACATCTAAATTAATTTAGGAGTGATAAAAAATTCAAGCTAAAATATGGTTTATTTAAAAATAGACCAGCTATGAGTTTTTAAGAGACTCAACTTTGAATCAATTATAAATAATTATGCTACTAAAACTATCATTATAAGTCCATAGTTTCAACTAGGATTCATTATTTTGTATATTTATTAAGCTTTAGTGCATCATCCCTATGACTTAAGAACATATGTTATTCTTAGCATAATATTTTTTTTAATTCTTATACAATGTATATTGACATGATAGTTTGAATGTATATCATTTAAACAATTAAATATGAAGATCGATTTAGACACATTTAAAGTGATATTTACAATAAAGTCTTTCTTAGAAATGCAATGTGTAAGTTTTATGGTAAAGTAACTTTGCTTTAAAAGTGTATTATGTACAATCATATCTAAGTTATAAATCATATCATGATAACATAAATCCCACATGTCCATGTTTCAAACATTTAAACCACAATCATTATCACTCAAACTCATATATCATTCTTTTTTTTGTTTGTAGATTTAAAGAAACAAGACCAAAATATTTTTAGAATGTAGAGTAATCATCTAATATAATGTTCAATTAAATAAATAACATTTTTTATGTATAGGTACATGGAAAAATCTTAAAACATACCATCTTGGATCTGATCTTGGACAATTTATCTCAACTATAAATCTTTGATTTTATTTGTAGCTTATTAGCATTATATATATTATTAAAAAATTACTAGTAATCTTGGATTCAATTATAACTATATTATATCATCAATCATTATCTCACTAATTTATTCATATGGTTTAATTCATTTGCCCAACTCCTTTCACTTTCCTCACTCACTATTTTTCCTTAGTTAATTTCCTTAAGGCTTAAAAAATAAATTTTATGATTAATATTATGAAAAAAATGGATATGATGGATGATGTCTCTTGATAATTTTACACTTACCTTTACCCCTTTTAATCCATCACTCACACTCTAACTCTCACCTTCACATCTCAAGCTCATAGTGACACAACTCCCTTGTAGCCTTTTTTTTACACAAATATTGTTATTATGAATGATTTTTAAGTCATATAAGAGAAATAAGACCATATTTTTGCACCCTATATCTTTTCACAACCTCCTATGAATTTTCAATGCTTATATATTTGTTTAGATATCCTTTCCTTTGTTAACACTAGCTAATTAGGCCTTTTAGCCCGCATTTCACTTGATCATACCTCAAATTCATATTATATAGTATTTTACCAAGTCAAAAACTTTTAAATACTTTTATACATGAAAAAATATAGGTTATTACAATTTTTTGACTATTTTCTCTAGTTATAACTCAACTTATTGGGTTTTTATTATCCAAACCCTAGTTTATTGACTCTAAAGGTCGAGAAGGGTCAAAATTATATATCTTTGGTTCTAGGTCATTTCAGAATAAAACAAGACCTTACCTAGGTTTTTATTGATAATTTACACCTTCTCCAATGGATAGGAATAATTTATAAATATTTTTATGACTTAAAATGGGAAAAACTTAGAATTTTGTGCATTCTTTAAGGGATTATGTAAGACTGTGTAAGGTGATTATAGTCTATTTGTATTCAAAAGTTTCCAATAATATAACATGTATATTTAAAAAAAAATAATCCCATTTAAATTTTATCAAGACTAAAACATTAAATCCCCATTCACTTTATCAAACACCTACATCCTTTCTTTAACATATGACTGAGTGAAATAGGGTATTGACTATGTAACATGGTTATTTCATTATGGTGGATTGTGCATTTAAATTTATCATTAAATTTTCATTAAAACCTACTAACATACCTTCCAATAAACCATTATCTATATACAAACCATCATCTCAATTATAATCATAATCTATACCTTAAGAACACCAACTTACCTTCATTCCTTGATTGTCATAGGCATGTACAGGGTTTGAAGACAAAGTTAGGTTTGTCTAAGTTTATTTCACTATGAAAAACCATATTCCATCACCATATACATGATTAAAACATCTTTAGGGTTGACATCCCATGAAATTTAATTCACTCATACTCTTGAAAAACTAAACAAAACATTTTTTTGTTGATTGTACCCTATACTTTCTTATCTTAGACCTGATACCACAGAAATAGTGACATGTTCATAGCCTCAAAGGATTTATTATAATAATATATAAACAAGAAAAATCAATGTATATTTATAGAGATATTTAACACAAAAAAATGACTTCTCATTATTCATATGAACTTTCAACTATTACAAACACAGTCCTTTCTTGGACTCTGCCACCTTTCTTGAGGAGTATACAAATTCATTTTTCTTGGTTTCCTTTCCTCTCACCTTAAAATCACACTCTAACTTCCTCCTACTCTCATATTTCCTAAAACTACCTTGAAAATTCCCCTCTCAACCAACATCTATGTTGGTTTGGGTAGTTACCACTAAAACTTTCTTAAATGACTAACTCAACATGTGAGTGAGAATTACTCTTTTAACATGATTCTTGTATTCCAAGACTTTAAGGATTTAGACATAAAATGAATTCAAACATTATTGACATGACTCCTTGGTCTCTTTTATAAAACTTCTCTCTCCTAACCACTTCATACAATAATTATGGTCCTTCTAGGCTTAATCTAGGATTTTAATTTTCAAATTTACACTTTTGGAGGGGAAAATCCCATACACTTGAAACACACCCTTGAAGACTCATTATGACTCATAAGACAATAAATGGATCCTCAAGTATCCCATACACCTACCTACACCCTAAAATAGATCACTTGTGACACTTAATAGCATATAAGTTTCAACAATTGGAAGATGGTGTTTGTATGCTTGATGCTCTTGCATCATACTGCATAGGCGGGAGAAAATTGAAAGATAAAAACTTCTTTCTTGAATTTTAATTCAGTCTTTTAGGATCTTCCATGATCACCTTACTACTTTTCCTCATTTATTTCTTCCTTCTCCTCATTAGAATATTATATTTCTACTTCCTTGTCTTGTCTATCTTCCTTGACAACTAATCCTCCACCTCTATGAGATGTAATAGCTACTAGAGCTATGAATATTCTACCTTGTCCAACTCATCTTACTCTTGCTTCATGGCTTCCTTATTCATTGTTATCACTTGGTTATTGCTTATTTAGGTGTGTTTTCTCCTTGGCAATGTTGGTTCCTCCTTCCTTTTGATCTAATTATCTCATAGGCATCTCAAACTTTCTCACTTGTTTAATAAGGTTCTCTTTTGCTATTCTTTAAACTTCTCTATCTCTTGATGTGTGTTCACACAACCTTGCTCATATTCCAAGAAAAAACTCTCAACTAGTCCATCTTCATCATGGTATAATATGTTCTGGCATATTATTGTCTTCCCATCATAATGAAAATCAACTAAATACTTAGTTGTAGCTTTACCCATGGAATAAATTACCTTTTTGAATTAATCATGCTCTTATTGCTTGCTTGCTAGTGTGCTTACTTGTATCTTTGCTTGCATAACTCTTTGTGATTCCCTATGTTACTCCATACCTGATTATTCTTTGAGCTCATTCATGAGCTCATCTTTTTGTTCTTCACATACTTGCATCCCTTTCAATGGATTGAAAATCTTCTCTATAACCTTCAATTCCTCCTCCTACATGAAAATATCTATATCTTTACAATCTTCATCAAATTTTGGACCATATTGTTCTTCATATTCTTGGTCATCTTGATCCATAAATTTTCTTTTGAGTCTCTCTCTAATGAGAGTCAAATCAATCTCCTTCTTTTGCTTCTCATCAATTTTGTTAAGCACTCTATCAGGTGCATCATCTTCATCTTGCCTTTTCACAATCCTATGCATCAATACTATTGTTTCTATATACAAAATGTCTTTTCTATTTGAATCGTCTTCATATACATCATCAAAAATAACATTAGGATTCAAACCTTGAGAACACTTAGACTCTTCACATTTTTCATCATGTTTACTTAGCTGAAACATCATCTCTTTATCTTGGTTTACTTTCACCATGTCTTGTATTTGATTCTTTGGCTTTTAATTGTCATCTATTTTGTTCTCTCTTGAAGTGAACCTTTAAGACTATCTTTTTTTTCTCTTTCCATGTTATTCACAACCTATTTTATGCCTTTTACTCTCTTGGACATATTTATTTATTAGTTCACTTTCTTCATGCTTCTTTGCTTGATAATTATTCATGTTAATGAGAGGTAACTTGTACTTTGTTTCTTTTCTCCTTACTTGCTCTTGTATATAACCTATGTTTTTATCTTGATTGAACTCTTACTTGAGGTTTATCTTCTTCACCTCATCACCTATTTCCTTAAGCCACTTAGGCCAAACATAACCATGATCTTGTCTTATCTTTGGGGGTTGTACCTTACTCTTCACTTATAAAATATATACATTAGTTTATTTATTTTTACATGTGCAATCAAAATCAATGATTAAGCATTCATTTAACTCCATATAGGACTATTGTAATCTCATCTTCTCTTTCATGTATTCATGTTTTGCCTTCATATCTTCATGGATAGCTTCTTATCTCACTTTAGCTACAATACTTGTAAAATCATCACAAAAATACTCTTCTGTCTCATCCTTAGCATTCTAATATTCTTTAATATTTACCATCTTAACATCTACAAATGTTCCTCTTCCTTTGACATGTTCTTTCATCTTATTGGGTGATGTACTTGACCCATTATTGATTAGATATAAGGTCTCATTCTTACCCTTCATCAAAATTTTATTAACACCTACATACACAAACTCAAATGAAATATTAGAACATAAAACAAGAGACCAACAAGTTTTCATGAATGTATATTTCTTAGACATTATCCTCTTCTTCTTGTCTTATCTCTCAACTAATTATATTAGCACTTCTCTCTCCATGTTATCCTCAATGATAACTCTTTTCTCAACTTCTTTGTCATGTTTCTCTCTTGCTAACTCCTCAACCTTCATGACTCTATGGATTATACCCTCTTTAGTCTTATATTTTCTCAAGGCATTCATCTCATGTCTTGGATTTATCATAAGTGGCTCTAGTGTTCACTTCACCTTCTTCCTTACATGAAAACCAAGCCTTTGGATTACTTGATCTTTCATGATCTTCACCATGAGCTCTATCTTCTCAAAACTCTTCCCCAATTCTCTTCTCATGTCTTTCACTTCTTATTCTACATCCATCTTATATCTTTTCCTTCACTTTTTAGGCCTTCTTAGACCAATCTCTTAGAAATATTACCAATCTTGCCTCTTATACTTCTCTTGGATATTATTATCTTTCTCTAGTTCTTTATCTAGGACTTTCTTATCTTGACTCTCTCTTAGAGTGTTCTTCTCTCTCTAAAGCTTCAATGCTCTCTTCACTCTACCTTCTCCATTATTTATTGAATAGTTTAAAGTCCTTATCATTAGACTTATGAAATTTATCTCCTCTCTTCACCACTTATAAAATTTATCTATACTAACCTCAATAGGTCATACTTACAACACCTTCTTTTCCCACAATACCCTACAATGTCATCTCATGCAATCCTCATAACATTCTTTGCCAATCTCAAATTAATAATATTTAAGAACTCCAAACCGAATTAAACAAAGAGATTACCTATATCTGATACCAAATGATGTAGAGGTACATGGTAAAATCTTAAAACACACCATCCTAGCTCTGATATTGGATAATTGATCTCAACTGTAAATGTTTGGTTCTATTCTCAAGGTCCAATTATCAACATTAGTCTTTGGTATTCTTTATAGTTTTTTAGAATTATATATCTTCTTAAAACTATACTAAGAATCTTGGAGTCACTTATCCATATCTTAGACCATTAATCATTATCTCACTCATTCACTCATCTAGTTCCATTCACTTATCCAACTCCTTTCACTTTCCTCAATCACTATTTTCCACTAGTTAATCTCCTCAGGGCTTAAAACATTAATTTTTTTGATGGATCTTATGAAAAAAACTAGATATTATGGATGATATCTCTTGATAATATTATACTTACCTTCATCCCTTTGAATCCCTTACTCTCACTTTCACTTCTCAAGCTCATAATGACACAACTCCCTTGTAGCCTTTTTTCAACAAATCTTGTTAGTATGAATGATCTATAAGTCATATAAGGTAACTAAGCCCATATTTGGGCACCCTATATCTTGTCACAATATCCTATGAATTTTTAACACTTAATTATTTTCTTAGATACCCTTTCCTTTGTTAACACTAGTAAATTAGGCCTTTTAGCCCTCATTTCACCTGTTTAAACCTTAAATCAGTTGCATATGGTACTATGCCAAGTCAAAACCTTTTTAATCCTTTTATACATGCCAAAATACAAGTGATTATAAAATTTTAACCATTTTCACTAGTTATGACTCAATTTATTGGGTTTTTAGTTTCTATATTGTAGTTTCTTGATTATAGAGGCCAAAAAGGTTCAAATTTCCATATCTTTGGTTCTAGGTCATTTCAAACCTTGATAAATCTTGTTATGAATTAAAAAGGGAAAAAATTAGAATTTAGTGCATTATTTAGAGGACTTTGTAAGGTGATTGTAGTTTTTTTGTATTCAAAAGGTTCCAAGACTATAACAGGGCTATTTCAAAACATGTTCTCCCTTTTCACTTGTATCAAGACTCAAAAACTCAATCCCTATTCACTTTATCAAACACCTACATCATTTATTTAGCATATGATTGAGTGAAATAAGGTATTGAATATGCAACAAGGTTCTTTCGTTATGATGGATTATGCATTTAACTTTATCATTAAATTTGCATGCAAACTTACTACTATACCTTTACATCAACCATAATCTATCTACAGACCATCTTCTCAATCAGAGTCATAATATATACCTTAATAACATAAAATTACCTTCATTCCTTGAATATCATTAGTGTTTATAGGGTTTGAAGACAAAGTTAGTTTTTTTTGAGTTTCTTTCACTATGAAACACCATATTCCATTAACATGAGATCTACCTGATTCAAACATCTTCAAGATTGACATACCATGTAGTTTACTTCATTCATACTCTTGAGAAAATAAAAAAAAACATATTATTCTTGATTTTAACCTATACTTTCCTATCTCAGACCTAAAACCACACAAATAGTGACTTGTTCATAGCCTCAAGGGCTTTCTTGTAACAATATATAAACAAGAATAATCAATGTATATGTTGACCAAATTTGACCCTACAAGTCAAATTGGGACCCCTATAGGTAAAAAAATTTAACCTTAGATGTTTTAATGGGTCTAGTATTATGTAATAAGGTGTATTATAGGTAATTTGATGTCATTTCATGTCACATTAGCCTTGGTCTTGGTCATTTTCAATATTTATGTCTTTTTGAGTCTTTTTGGGGGTCAAAATAGAGCATTACATGACTTGTAAAACCTCCTTGGGAAATTTTAAGGTTTAAAAAGGTTATTTGATTCAAAATGTGTCCTAATAAGTCTTAAGTAACTATTTATAATTGAAAATTGATAGGTTATTTAGAATAAAGAGTAATTTTCTTGGAAAAAGGAGGAGTTTAGAACTTGTATGGCCCATGAGGGAAGGTGACAAATGGGATAAGGTCATGGAATGTATATTAATATTAATAAAACTCATATAAATTCTTGACATGATTTTTAAGTGATAAAAATGGTCCAAATCCATTCTACTCCTTCTTCACCCTTCTAGACACATAAAAAGTGATGAACATGTTTGTGCTTAGTACAACCAATAGGGAAGGTTTTAGGAAAATTGATATTGGGGATGTATTCTAAACTTAGTTAGCTTCCATTTGATGTCTATTTGTATAATAATGGTGAATTTTTATTTATGAACCATTCCTAATAAGTTGACCTATCCAATTTGCTTACTAATATGTGCACCCTATAGGTTTTGCTTTGGTTTGGAGAAGTTTGTATAATCCAGCTACTGAGATTGATTATTGATGGTTTTGGACATATCATATAATTATTATATGATTTATTTAGTGTTTCAAGGTGTTTTTATATGAAAATTATCTCATGTTTCAAGAGAAGGTACCATTCTATGTTATAGGTAGGTTTCCACTATCTATAGAACCTTCATGCTTTGCTAATGGTCTGAGAGGGTGGAGATAAGTTCATTACCATGTTTTTAATATCATATAAATCCCATCACCTTTAAATATTATTATTTAAGGTAATACTCCATGGAGTTGCAATCATAAGTGAGATGCAGTTAGTTGGCTCCATGGCTGTCATGCATAGTCAATTGAGTGAGTTAGGTTAAGGCTTTTAACACATCCCTAGGATTATGAATATGGTATTGAAATGTTGAATACATTATCATATTAGGGTAAATAAAATAAATCCTTTCACTTTTTATAATAAGGATTGTGATAGTCAACACAGTCACTCACACACAATCTTGCTGTTAACATACACCTATAAGTGCTTGTAGAAAGGTTCAAACATTAAAATGAAGTGGGAGTTTTTCTCAAGATTTAAAACATCTTAATGTTTTATTTGAACACATTTAAGAGATACTAGTTTAATTTTAAGGTATATTCTTTGTTGCATTTCTCCAATTCATGCTTATTGCCTACATAACTCAAAGTCCATCTATAAGAGCCTCTTAGGATGATGTCATGGTGGAATTAGAGTTTATTTAGGTGTTTCAATATTTTAGAGTGATAATAGTACATTTTTAAACCTTTATAAATCTTATAGTTGGTCATAATAATGTAAATCTTGCATTTTGCCTATAATTCTCATCCTCACTACCTATATGTGAAAATGTCCACCTACAGGTGGCCCTAACAGAGAGTTGATGTATCATGTGGACTATTGAAACACATGGTGAAACTCACCTTCAATTCCTAATGTGTGTAGAGAAAATATCATACCTATTTTTAATGCTATATTGATATATGAGATATAATATTACCTTCAAAAGGTGAAAGGACTGTGTTTAGGGATCAAATCCTTAAAAACATAGAACAAAGGCCTAAGTTATTTTATCAAGCTCTTATTAAAAAGTCATAAATGGTTGTGATGCATACTAATGACCTTATATTGTAGTATCTACATCAATGATGAGATATAAAAAAATTTATGGGTAGATGAATAATGGAAGGTAGTTGTTAAAAGTGCCAAAGGTGTTCATTTGGCTACTAATTTCACATAATGATCACCTATAGGTTTGAATCCCAAAGAGACTTTTTCACCCAAGTTGGAAGTATTGGGATATGAATTTACATTTGAATGGTTATAAATGGTTAAAAATAAGATTCTTGATCTACATATCATCAATAGATAAGTATATATTGAGTTTTGAAAACAACACTACCTATATATGTCCTTTTGATCACAAAATGTATACGTACAAGGTGACTCTAGAACCCAAGGTTGTAAATGGAGTATATATTCATACTTGAACTATATTATTAGGTGAAAGGCATATAAAATATCATGTATGATCTAAGTATCATTAAATATGTTAGAATAATATATTTTGAACCTCATATACACCTACAAGGCCCAACATAGTTGATTGTGTTTGACTGTGAAAAGGTAGAGAGCAAAAGAGTAGGATTCTTGATGTGGACATAACCCAAGAATGAAATGAGTGCATAAAAATAATTTATAAAGGATCATGGAGGGATTAAATTAATCTTATTTAATGTTTTCAAATCTCAAACATGCAATAACACTTACAGGTGCAGTACATTTAATCAAAACACAGTCAAGAAAGTTACACACAATCTTGACCAATCAAGGCATGGGAAGAAGTATGTAGGGAGTTTAAGTGTTTAATATACATATAAAACCCTCAAAATGAACATTATGGTATTCATAATCTCTTTTCATGAAAAACAAGTATAAAGAGGACCCACGATACACGCATAGTCCATATGGTTGAACCTTACATGTAGTCTACCTTCCAATAGTTTGTTTTGGATTTTAGAGGAGTTAGGAGCTTTATTGATCTAACTAAGGGATAAGATTTGGTGAAAATAATCTTATACACTTTTATAATCTCCTCAAATGATTATTTAGTTTGATAAACTATGGGAAGTACCCTCTATTTTGTCTCAGACTAAGGGTACTTCCCCTTGTATGCAAACCCTACATCTTTAAGAAAGGGAGATAAAAGATGAGCTAGGAGTTGGGTGAACATTGATATAATGTGTGTAGATTTATAAGACACCTATAAAAAAGTGATAAAACATTCTTAAAGGCTTGAAGCTACATAAGTGGTCCAAACCTATAAGAGTTGTAGTCAGGTCAGTTAGGTAGGGTTTAGGCCTAAAGACCAAATGGGATACCGATGTCACTTATAACTTTACTAAGGTACTCCAATGGACTAGGAAATGTTTATGGAAGAATAATAGATGTGTAAAATATCTTGGTATGCAAAAAAACCACAATGAGAGCCACTTTTGGCTTATAACCAACTTAGGCCTATGTAAATGGAGAAAAGAGCTCAATAGGGCAACTTTGAGTGCTCCCATATTCTCTAAATATTTACATGGAGATCCAAGAAGTTTGGATATGTTAAAAATGGTATTGATAATTTATATTTTAAAAGTGTTTTTAATTCTAACATTGTATCTCTATGAATAAATCTTAAGAGCCTAAAGCACTCAAAACCCTCACAAACCCTGGTTAAGGACCTAATTGGGAAAAAAAAGGAGATGTATCCAAATGGACCAGAATGGTTTGGGAAATGATTTGAACCTATAGGGGACTCTCTATAAATCATTTCCATATACTTGATTTGAACCTTATCTATACATATAGGGTACAAAATTAATTTTCTTGACTTTTTTTGCATTATGCAGGTTCTAAGAGGTTTTAAGAGATGAAATAAACTTTGAAAGGAAGATAAACCTATCCTAATTCTTTATGGCCATTTAATGATTCATAAAAACTCTTAAGTGTGCATACCAAAGATTTCATCTCAGCTAATCAAAACTGGCAAAGTAAGCAAGATAGTGAGAAGTATGATAACTTCAAGTGGAATCCTATTTAAGGTGTACTTGAGTAATCTAAGGCCATGGAGGGTCTTTCCAAGTGCCATAAACTCCCTTGTATATGTTTTCATGAGACAAAAAATCCAATTTTTAAGAAAAGTGTACAAGGTGTGTGAAAGAGGAGTTTTATATAATTATAAGTAGTGATGGATCATTCTTAGAGGAATCCAAGTGATTAGGAGTACAACCAATGCATGGAGAAGCATGTCTACAACCCTTCCTACTCAATCTAATCATTAGATATATACCTAGTTAGTTATGAGGCATGCAAGAATCCCAAATGAGGAAGTTAGTTTTTTGAGCCAACAAAGGGAATGCCATGACACATTATAATAGCTTTGTGCCTTGGATTGACACTTGTGTTTCCTGAATTTACATGATCAGTTTCATATTCTCTTCTTTGTTACTTATAACTCCTCTTATCATGACACTTGTCCTTGTGACCTTTGGAATTATTTCTTCTCTTCTCTCTCTTAAGTTCTATAATAAATAGCCATTTTGGCAATTGTAAGATATGCTCCACTTGAGTATGGTGAAGCCCTACTCATTTGCATACCATGGATCAATAAAGACTACTAATTTTTATCTCTTATACGACTATTCATAGTGTGTTCTCTTGAATGATTGATCTTGATTAGTGATGACTATTATTTCCTTAGCATTGTTCATAGTGTGTTCTCATTATCTCACATATTTGCATCTTGAAAGCTTTTCCTTGTAGGTCATGTGAAGTGTTCTATCAAGTGTCAAGGTTGAGTGAGTTAGTCTATTTAAATAGTCAATTTTAGGCATCCTATCTAGTCCTCCTAGCTTAAACATTCATCACAACCTCATAATGAAATAATGATGTGAGAAAATTCAGATTAGAGAAGTGCATTCCTAGTTAGTCTCTTGGTCTCATGTGTGACATGCAGCTAGTTGGTAGTCATCAGTCCATTTGGTGTATCATTGCCTTTAAGATAGTTTACTTTTAGTTTTCTCTCCCTTTTCCTTGAAATCATAGGTGTAATAGTGATCCAAAAGTGGTACATCAAAGGAGCTATCCCTATTTAGATATTTACCTCATTCTTAGGTTACCCACCTTCTAGAGGTGTTTCATTTGTGACACTTGGATGAGGAGAGCTGAGATATCTCCTTAAAGGATGCAAATATGAGTGACAATAATTTTTGGCACACCTAATGGGACTCATTGTCTAAGAAGTTGAAAGATTTTTGGTGTTATATTTCAACACATCAACCTTTAGAGGCATATATCCAAGCATCAATATCAACTCCAAAGTCACATCAGCTAGTCAATTAACCCAGGTTTTCATTTTGAAGATTGTTGGTAATTTTTATTTATGTTCTTGCTTCCCAATGAAGTTCCATGGCTAGTTTTGTTGTTGAGTATTATTTTACACAAGTTGATGAGATATATCAAGCTTATGGCATTCATTATCAACCTTTGTATTATTATTATTAGCCTTGTTATAATCCTTACTAGCTCTAATATGACCCTTATCAACCTTGTCATGAGCTGTATCAATCTTATAACTAGCATTCCCAATATCTTACTCCTCTTAGTCAACCTAGTCACTTCTCAAATCAGTCCATTTTAATTTTCAAGCAAACTCTCTTGGGCTATGAGAGGTACATGGTAGAGCTTGACACAAAAAGGGTACATGGTCAAGACATTATTAGTCATCTCATTAATAATGTGAGATATGCATTAGAGATGGTTAAAAGAGAGTGAGCACATTTTAAGAAAGTAAATTGGTAAAGGCTCACAAGTGAGATGTTAGATGTGAGTGGCCTAGTTGTATCCTTGGAATATAATATAAGAATTGATGAGGAATAGCCTCACCAAGTCTATCATCCATCATATCCACGTCCTAAATATTGATATTATTTATACTTTACCCCTACTCATAGACCCAATCAAGATTATCAAAGTCATCCTTTTCCCAATCAGCCAAAAGAGAAAGTTAGAAAGACAATTTTTGTTTTTAAAGCAAACCTTGATAGGAAGATTGCGTTAGATAATAATTAGACTCATCAATCCATCTCATAAATAAAGGAATTATAATCTAATCCCTCATTTCCCTCTCCCATTACATCCCCACCTCAAGAAGAGACTTCTAGCTATGAAATCCTAAGTTAGAGACAAGGTGGAGAATCCAAGCCAAAGAAGATCCCAAGTTTCTTGAACACTTCATCCATTCCTAAAATTGCATCACTAACTCAATAATATAATCTTAATCCTAACATCCTAAGTTGAAATAAGGTAGTGGAACCATGGGAAAAGAAAGGAGATAAAATTCTAGATAAAGAGTGTGAAGTTGAGAAAGAGTTTGATCCTATGCAAGCCCCTCCCACCCTTATTCAAGAGACCTCTTATTTTCCATATAATAGCTCTTGTAATCCGTATCCTCATGAAGATGCCTATCAAATTTAAGAGAGAATTTTCCAAGAGAACCTAGCCAAGAAAATTGAAGAGTTAGAGTCAAGTATAAAATTATTGAGTCAAGGTGTGATGGAAGGTTTAGAGCTCAAATAATTACTATGCCTAAACACACCCCATTTAACCTCCCTTAAGAGAGTGATCAAGACGAATCATATTTAAATGAATATATTGTCAAATGGAAGGAAGAAAACCAAGCTATTTTATCCCAAGGTTTGCCCCCCTCCTCAATAACTCCCAAAAGGATCCCCTACAATTCATTCTCAATCTGATGTTGATTTTTACGTTCCACCTCCACCAACTAGTTGATCTTGTCCTCACCCCATCACCATTTGAATTGATGGACCTATGGTATGGGAACCTAAAGAGGAGAATTTGGTTAAGAATAATTCATAACTCTTGCTTGAATAAAATATAGCTCCTTGGTAACTGTATTAGGCTAAGTCATTGTTGACACTTGAATTCACACCCTTGAGGAGATTCTCAAGTCTCCTCATCCAAGTGGCACAATGGAGTCATATGTATTGTTATGGGTGACAATTTTGTTCAGATGAATCTCTAAATAAGGGGCTAGCTCCCCTTGATGCACCTTTAAATCTCTCTCTAATCTATCAATTCATGTATGAAAAGGGTTCAATAAAACAACTTATAAAATAAAAAAGGTGATGCACCAATGTTTATCTCCTCCTATTTGACTAAGAATATGATACTTAAAGACCAACACAACTTTTCTCGCACAAAACTCACAACTCCTTGTGTGATGTCACATCAGTGTTTCACATGTTAGATTCAAGAAGGCATTTGACATTTAGGAGAGCAATGGATGATTATAAGAAGGAATATAGTCATAAACTACTTCTAAAATGTCTATACACTTAGAAAAGAATACTAAAAAGGATCTATAATGACACTCTTTTTGCACATTAGTAGACCATCAAGAGTATAAGCTAGAAAAGGCAATCTTCTACTAGACTAGACCAACAAGATTCAAGTCATCACTTAATAGTACATGTGAGTGGCAAAATAACTTGTATTATTTCTTCAAGAGTATTTCAAGTACAAATCTTGCTAAAGTTTTCCCAATAACCAGTAGAGGTTGCTCAAATGAGCCAAGAGAATACATATTTATAGCTTTGAGAGGTGGAGCAAGTAAAATAAGTCTAAGGGTCACTTGGACATGTGTTATCTTGAGAGAAATAGTTACATTTGCATGTGGGAGAGAGGTGGGTGAGCTATTCCATGTCACCAAATGAATCATTTAAAAATGAATAAGTTAAAACTGACTAAATGCCTCAGTTATAATTGTTATTTATTACCTTTATACTAGACTTTAGGTTCCCACTGAGCCTTTTAACACCAATGACTATTTTGGATAGTTTAAAGTTGATGTTTTATGGGTCATCATCTTTTAGATATTTTCTTCAAAATTCTGTTTCCTTTACACTTCTTATCTTCTTATTTCCCTCAAACAATCTTTTCAAAAAAAATCATTCCTTGGACTCCTTTTTCCCATGATCGATTTGTTTTGGCACTTTTCTCCTTCAGACTTTTTGTCTCAGCACTTTTCTTGAAAGAATTCATTCAGCTCTTTGTATCAGATCTTTTCCTTCAAGATTTTTTATTTTAACCATTTTTGTGGACAATTTTCTCGATCAATTTCCTTTAAACTTTTTGTTTCAGCATTTTCTCTCGAGAGAATTCATTCGGCTCTATTTTCCACATTAATTTATTTGGGCTGTTGAATGACCTTTGAGATTTTGAAAATGGACCATTTAGTTCTTTGAAATGTTCCTTCAAGTTTCTTTGAGGTGGACCTTTAATAATCTGAAATGACCCTTCGGTAATTTGAAAAAATACCCCTTCAAAAAAGTTGCAAGTATCCCTTCAACGTTTGGAAAAGAACCCTTTGAAAAAGTTGCAAGTGCCTTTTGGAAAAAATTGAAGTTCCCTTTGGAAAAGTTGTTTCAAATAAAATGTCCAGAATAATTCCTTCAAAAAATTTGAAAATTTCCCTTTAAAAAAGTTTCAAGTGACCCTTCAAAAAAGATGAAGTGCCCTTCGAAAAAGTTGTAAATGACCCCTTTTCTATAGAAGCACCTTTTCAGGAAAATTATTTCAGACAAAATATCTAAAACAATTCCTTCAAAAATATTGAAGTGGATCGTTTCTTGAAAGAAATATACCCTTTATAATAATTGTTTTAGACAAAATGTCTGAAATAATTCACAACAAAAAATCTGAAGATAAAACCTCTAAAAGAATGAACACTTAGTCAATAAACAAAAGAGCTGAAAAGATTAATATGCAAAGGCTTAGGAAAAGACCAAAACCAAACTTTCTAAAAGAATTAGACTTTTATATTTATTGTGGGCTTTATCAAAGAAAAATTCTTTCAAATAAAGTCTACATACTAGTTAAGCCAAAGGTATAGACTCGGGTGTCTAAGTGTTCAAATAGGGGTGCTCAATTTTGGTCTAAAGGGCCAAAATTTGGTCAACAAATTGGTGACTCACAGGTGTAGTATACCTGCTATATTGACCAGACCAGTAGCTAAATTAATCCATTGGGCATGAAGTCATATAAGAACACTCAAACAAGGAAACATTGGCCATGACTTAAAACCTTGAACAACACACCTGACTGGAAGGAAAACCCACTCTACAAAACACAACACACTAGAACAAAAAACCAAACACAAAGCAAATCAAAACACAAGCTAACTCACACATGTGTGTAAGCACTTAGGGAACACAAATAAAGCAAGAAACTATGTACAAAGGAAAAAGAGAATCTTAGTAATAATGCTTTACATATATCAAGGGTAGGAGCTTGGGCAATGGCTTGCTCAATCTCTTCAAAACTTTATTTCCTCCTCCTTGTCCAAGTAAACACCTCATCCTTCCTTAGAATGGATTCCAAGGGCTTGAATAAGTTAACAAAATCATGAATAAACCTCCTAATGTAATTGATCTTACCAAAGAAGCTTTGTATACCTTTCTTATGTTTAGGCAAAGACAATGTCAAGATGGTACTTACCCTTTTAGAATCAATAGATAGACCTTTCATAAAAACAATGTGGCCTAAGAGTTTGCCTTTATGAATTAAAAACACATATTTATTTGGGTTTAGAGAGATCCCAAACTCTCTACACATCTCAAAAATCTACCTTATGTGATTCAAATGGTCATTTTCATCCTTGGAGAAAATTGTCACATTATCAAGATAAACCAATACTATATTGTTGATTAATCCTTGAAAAGCCATATCCATTGCATGTTTGAAAGTAGATCCAGTATTAGACAACATAAAAGGAATTTTACTATAAGCATATGTAACCCATTTAGTATTAAAGGTTATCTTATATTGGTCACTTTCCTTTACCAGAATCTGATTATACCCAAAATACCCATCAAGGAGAGATAACCTTTCACTACTATCCACAAATTGCAAGATTTGTTCCATAGAAGGGAGTGGGTAATGATCCTTCAAATAAAATCTACTCAAGTCCCTAAAACACACAACATTATCTCTCCATTTTTTTCCTAAAAGGAACTAGGTTTGCCAACCAAGAGAAATGCTTAATGGGAAAGATGATTTTGGACTCAATCAATTTGGTGAGTTCTTTCCACATGAGAGGCTCAATATTTGGATTGATTTGACTTTGCCTCTACTTAATAGGCTTATAATTCTCATCTAACTCTATAGTATATTGAGCTAGATTCAGATCAAAACCCTTTAAATTACTATACTCCCATGCAAAGGCATCAACAAATTCTCTGCATAACTCAATGAAAGCATGCTTCTATTAGATATTACATACCTTCCCAAGTGCAAGAAATTTATCTTTGAAAATATAAACCTTCTCATACTTTTCCTTCTTGGTAGATATGCTTACCTTCTCTTTCTTTAGCTAGTCATCATAATTGAATATGCTCTCAAGAGTGACTAGGCCTTTAGGAAGCTTGTTAGACTTCAATTGCACAATCTACTCTCCATATTGTTGTTGTAGTTTAGACTGATTCTTGGAAGAAAAATTATCTTCTTCTTGTATAAAAAGTGTTATTTGATAGTCACTATCAAACACCTACAAATTAGTGACATTATATATTTTGGAGGGCCTTACAATCACTTTTAGATGAGGTTGGTTCTTGCCCTCTTTATCCCTTTTAGAACATCAAACTGAGCTTTAATTGCTACCAACCTATCAACATGCTTGTTATCTTCTCTTGAGATAATATTTATGTTGAAGGCTTTGAAATATTCCACAAGATCCCACACTCTATGCTTATAAGACTTAAGTAAAGAGTTTTTTGTCAAATTTTATCCTCTAACCTGATTGATAACAAGTTCACTATCAACAAACACTTGCAATTATTTGACACCTCTTTTCTTAGCCCATTCAAGGCCATGAATAAGGGATTTATATTTTGATACATTATAGGTGCAAGATAATTGAAATCTAAAAGTTGAAAAATACCTTTCCTTTGAGGGTGAAACTAACATTGCTCCACCACCAGCCCCAATCTTGCTTATAGACCCATCAAAAAAACATTGCCACAAGCCATTCACATCATCACTTGACTTAATAAAATTAGGCATGAAAGAGCCCTTCTCATGCATACAATATAATCCAAGACATTCTTTAATAATCTTGTAAGGATCATGATCATATTTGCCATCTCCCCATTCATCTAGGAACAAATCAAAAACTCCCTGAAGGGAAGATGATGGAGATTGGTCAATATAAATTTCCTCTTCATCAATGATAACATAATTGACACTTTCCACCTTAGGTGATTAAGGTTCTAAGTGATCTCTATGAATAGGTTCTAACTCAATCTTCACTTTAGTGCCATACTTTGTCTTAAACACCATGTAGGACCAATTGGCTACCAAATATCCACCTATCTTATATGTGAAGTCTCTTGATAAGCAAAGAGAAAAATAGGGAGGTAAATCTATCACCACCACATCATGATGAATTGAAAAATTAGTAAAATCATGAAGGATCAAATTCAAACCTTTAACTACCCCCAAAGTCTTGGCTGTTGATCCATCCAAATGCAAAATTCTTTTAGTCATTAGCTCATATTTGAGCCCTAGCTTATCTACTATACATTTAGGCATAACTGATGTGCTTGATCCACTATCTATGATGAAATTATGAACCAAAAAATCACCAATGATTATATATATATATATATATATATATATATATATATATATATATATATTAGGATTCTTCTCATCTTTCTTCACTTGACCATCTATAGATTGAGTTCCATTGACCAAAACCACATTATCATTTCTAGATGGGCTAGCTTATTTACCCAATCCATGAAATTCCTTTTGGAGTATATCTTTATAACATGGTAATGTTAGATAATCCAAAAATGAGATGTTCATATGAAGCTTCTTCATCTAGTCCACCACATTGATGGAAGGATTACTCACCTTGGGGTTCTCTTTATGAACATTGGCACCTTGTGATGTAGCTTGTGGAGGTAGAGTTGTAATAGCTAGTATAAAATTTGGAATCCTCTTATTTTCTTGTAGTTTAGGAGCTGTATTAGACCCAATTACCGTAGGAGATGATGTAAGAGTCAAAAAAGGTCCTTTATTATTTCCTTGAGCTTCATCAACAACCCTCCTTTTAGACCTAGTATTAGAGGCAACACTAGTATTTTGATTGCTTATATTCCCCATGTAATTAATGGCACAAAATTCACCATCAAAATTATTTATGATTATATCATTAGTATGAGGTTGTCCATTTTCCACCCCACCTTGCATGGATCCTTTAAAATTTGAAGCTTGCAAAGATTGGCTACCTTGCATTACCATGCCTTGATTGTGTATTTCATTTACATAAGTCACTTGTTCTTGACCATGTTCAAAAGATAGATAGTTGGGAGGTTATTAGACCAAGTTGTTTTGAGTGGGTACAAGGGATTTAGAGGATGAGGGAGCATTAGGATTATAAATTTGAGGGAGCAATTAGGATGAGAGAGAGGTAGAGTGAGCAAAGGAAGCCCAAGGGTCACTTAGACATGTGTCATCTTGAGAGAAATAATTACATTTGCATGTGGGAGAGAAGTGGGTGAGATATGCCATGTCACCAAATGAATTAGTTACAAATGAATAAGTTACAACTGCACCAAATGCCTCAGTTACAATTGCCATTTGTTACCTTTACACTCACCTTCAGGTTACCATCGAGCCTTTTGACACCAACAACTATTTTACATAGTTTAAAGTTGACATTTTGTGGGCCATCATCCTTTGGATATTTTATTTGGACTTTTGTTTCCTTTAGACTTCTTGTCTTCTTATTTCCCTTAGATAATCTTTTTAAAAAAAATCATTCATCAGAGTACTTTTTCTCATAGTTTCTTTGTTTCGGCACTTTTCTCCTTCAAACTTTTTGTCTTAGGACTTTTCCTAAAAGAATTCATTCAACTCTTTGCATCAGGTCTTTTCCTTTAGGCTTTCTGATTTTGACCATTTTTGCAGAGAATTTTCTTGATCAAATTTCTTTAGACTTTTTTTTCAGCATTTTCTCCTGAGAGAATTCATTCAGCTCTTTTTTTTGCATTAATTTCTTTAGGCTATCGAATGAGCTTTCATCTTTTGAAAATGAACTATTTGGTTCTTTGAAATGTTCCTTCAAGTTTTTTTGAAGTGGACCTTCAGGACTCTGAAATGACCCTTTGGTAATTTGAAAAATGACCCCTTCATAAAAGTTGCAAGTGTCCCTTCAACTTTTGGAAAAGACCCCTTCAGAAAAGTTACAATTGCCTTTCAGAAAAAAATTGAAGTTCCCTTCAAAAAAGTTGTTTCAAACAAAATGTTTGAAACATTTCCTTTGAAAAAATTAAAAATTTCCCTTTAGGAAAGTTGAAAGTGACCCCTTTGAAAAATATGAAGTGACCTTTAGAAAAGTTATAAATGACCCCTTTTTCTAGAAGCACCTTTTTTGGGAAAATTATTTCAGACAAAATGTCCAAAACAATTCCTTCAAAAAGATTTAAGTGGACCATTTCTTGAAAGAAAGATACTCTTCAAAAAAATTGTTTCAGACAAAATGTCCAAAACAATTCCTGATAAAAAACCTGAAGATAAAAACTCTAAAATAATGAACACTTAGTCAAAAAATAAAAGACCCAAAAGTATTACTATGCAAAGGTTTAGCAAAAGACCAAAACCAAAATTTTTAAAAGAATTACACTTGTACATTTATTTTTGGCTTTGTCAAAGAACACTTCTTCCAAAGAAAATCTACATACTAGTTAAGGCAAAGGTTTATACTTAAACAACTAATTTTTCAAATAGGGGTGATCAATTTTGGCCTGAAGGGCCAAAATTTGATCAACAATCACCTGATTAAAAGATGCCTAGTCTTGGCATCACCAAGAAGGAGAAGTAAATTGAGGATTTTGCATCCCTTGAGAACCAAAATCAAATTATTTGATATAAAACTTGAGAGTCCTCAAGAGTTTCTAAATTTTGAATAAGAAATGAGTCTTTGTGTTGAGTCTTCTTATAGTGTTGATAATGAAGAATGCCTTCCTTGTTTCAAATAAGAAATCTTGGATGAAGTCCTTTTGGATTCTATCATGATGTTGATCAAAGAGAAAATAAGGACTTGTGGTAGTAGTTTGTAAGCATTTGCAATGAGTTTGAGTCTCTAAAGGGGTCTACAACTTCCTTAGCGCTGATTACAAGTGATGGTAAGCAAGATGACATTTTAAAAAATGTCATAGATGATCTATAGAAAAAATTACCTCAGCCTTTTCAGGTCAAAATAAGCTTCTATTGGCCTCAATATTCCAAGGAACAAGAAACTACTCCTCTTGAAACCATGCCTACAAATAAGACGAAAGTTGATCATGAGATGAAGAGTGGGTAGTAGTATGAGGTATGTGTACAAGGAAAAGAGTAATAAATTTAAATTGGAGACCTATTTGAAGATGGTCTAATTGATATCATAGCAAGTGAAGTGTCAAGAAATATGTTTGATCTACTAAGCATCCAATCTATGGAGCAACAAGTTTGGCACTATGATTCAGCTCATGAAGAAGAAGATTCAAGAAAATTTACTTTTGATCTTGGAAAGGAAGTATGCTTAGTTTCTAGTTGTGCATATTTGTTTGTTTTCTATTTTCCCTAAGTGCTTTGAGCACATGTGTGTGTTTTTTAGTTTGTTTGTTTTATTTTGTGTGTATCCTTTGTTTTATGTGGTTGAGGTAGTTAATTAGTCTTGTCTTGATCAAAGCTTGTTGTCAACTAAAAAAGTCCTCTTGTTGTGTTTTAGAATTTATATTACTCCCTAATCTTAATGGACTTATAAGGCTATTGCTGTAGTTAGCATAGCAGGCATGCTACCCCTATGAGTCACCAATTTGTTGACCAAATTTGACCCTACAAGTCAAATTGGGCCCCCTATAGGTAAAAAATTGAACCTTATATGTTTTAATTGGTATATTATTATTTAATAAGTTTTATTAAATGTAATTTTATATAATTTCATATCATATTAGCCTTGGTCTTGGTCATTTTCAATATCTATGTCCTTTTGAGTCTTTTTGGGGGTCAAAATAGAGCATTAAATGACTTATATGACCTACTTGGGAAATTTTAAGGTTTAAAAATGTTATTTCACACCCCATGTGTCCTAAAAAGTCTTAAGTAAATATTTAAAATTTAAAAATGGCAAGTTCTTCAAAAGAAAGAGTAGTTTTCTTGGAAAAAGGAGGAGTTTGGCACGTGTATGGCCCATGAGGGAAGGTGACATGTGGGAGAAGGTCATGGAATGTCTATTAATATTAATATAACTCATATTATCACTTTAAATTCTTTTAAAGTTATAAAAAAATTCCAAAACAATTATGATCCTTCTTCGCCCTTTTAGACACACAAAAGTGATCAATAGGTTTGTGCTTAGTACGACCAACAAGGGAGCTTTGATGCAAATTGCTCCTAGACGTGTCTTATACAATTAGCCATATTACATTTTATGTTTGGTTGTATAATAATGGTGACATTTTCTTTATGAACCATTCCTAAGAATTTGACCTGTCTAATTTGTTTGCTAATCTGTGCATCCTATAGGTTTTACTTTAGTTTGGATAATTACATGCAATCAATCTATTGAGATTGATTATAGATGATTTTTTCCATATAATATCATGATATCCATTATTTTTTTAGTGTTTCAAGGTGTTTTGATATTCAAATCATCTCATGTTGTAAGAGAAGGTACCATTCTTTGTTTCAGGCAGGTTTCCACTATCTACAAAACCTTCATGCTTTGGTAATAGTTTAAAAGGGTAGATATAAGTTTGTTACCATGTTTTAAATATCATTTCAATCCCATAAATTTTCAATCTAATTTTTAAAGGCAATACTCCATGGAGTTTCAATCACAAGTGAGATGCAGTCAGTTGGCTCCATGACTATCATGCACAACCAACTAAGTGAGCTAAGTTAAGGCTTTAAACACATCCATGGGATTATGAATATTTTATTGAAAGGTTGAATGAATTATCATTGTAGGGTAAATCAAATAAATCCTTTCACTTGGTAGAAGAGGGATTATGATAGTCAACACAGTCAATCACATATAATCCTGCAATTAACATACACCTATAGGTTCTTGTAGAAAGGTTCAAACATTAAAATGAAGTATGAGAGTTTTGTATCAAGATTTAAAACATATTAATGTTTAATTTGAACACATTTAAGAGAGACCAAGTGAATATGAAGTCAGATTATTTGGTACATTGCTCCAATTCATGCTTATTGCCTGCATATTACTCAAAGTGCATCTATAGGAGCCTCTTAGGATGGCATCATGGTGGAATGGGAGATTTTTTAGTTTTTTAAGTCTTTTAGAGTGCTAATAGTAAATTTGGAAACCTTGAGAAAGACTAGAGTTAGTCACAAGCATGTAAATATTTCATGCTACCTATAATTCTCATCCTCATTGCCTGTATGTAAAAATGTCCACGTATAGGTGGACCTAATAGAGAGATGAGGTATCATGTGGAGTGTTGAAGCATGTGGTAAAACTCACATTGAAGTATTAATGTGTGTAAAGAACATATCATACCTATTTGGAATTCTAGATTGGTATATGAGATAGAAGATTACCTTCAAAAGCTAAAAGGACTATGTTCAAGGATCAAATCCCTAAAAACATATAATAAAGGCCTAAGTTATTTTATTAAGGTCTTATTACAAAGTCACAAATAGTTTTGATGCATAATAATGACCTTATATTATAAAATATACATAGAAGATGGGCTATGAAAAATTTGGGGGGTAGATGACTAATGGAAGGCAATTTTTAAAAGGCCCAAAGATGTTCCTTTGGCCACTAATTTTAGGCACTGATCACCTATAGGTTTGAATCCCAAAGCATTTTTCTACACCCAAGTTGGCAGTATTGGGCCATGCCTTCACATTTCAATGGTTATAAATGGTTAATAAGAATATTCATGATCTAAATATCATCAAGAGAGAAGGATATACTAATTTTTGAATACAACACTACCTACATACCTCCTTTTCATCATAAAATGTATACATACAAGATTTGGAGATGCAAGGTGACTCTAAAACCCAAGGTTGAAAATGGAGTCTATCTGCATACTTAAACTATCTTATCAGATGAAAGGCATATAAAAGAGCATGTATGATCTAAGGATCATTCAAAAAGGTTAGAATACTATATTTTGAGCCTCATATACACCTACAGGGCCCAACACATTTGACTGTGAAAGAAAAAAGAGCAAAAGAGTAAGCTTCCTAATGTGTACATAAAACAAGCATGAAATGAGTGTGTCAAAATCATTTATAAATGATCATGGAGAGATTCAAGGAATATTATTCAATTTTTTCAAATCTCAAACATGCAATAACACCTACAAGTGTAGTACATTGAAGCAAAATATAGTCAGGAAAGTTGCACATAGTCTTGACCAGTCAACATATGGGAAGAAGTATGTAGGGATTTAAAGTGTTGAATAGACCTATAACACCATATTAATGAAAATTATGGTCTCCATATACTATTTTCATGGAGAACAAGTAGAAAGAGGACCCAATGATACACACACAGTACATATGGTTGAACCTTGCATGCAATCTACCTTCCAACAGTCTATTTCAGATTTTAGAGGAGTTAGGAGGTCTATTGATATTTAAAAAGGATAATATTTGGTGAAAATAATATTGTAAACTTGTAAAATATCCTCTAATGATAATTTTTTCTAATAAAATAGGGGAAGTACCCTATATTTTGTCTCAAACAGAGGGTACTTCCCTTTGTAAGCAAATCCTGCATATTTAAGAAAGGGGGATAAAGGATGAGCTAGGAGTTGGGTGAAAATTTATATAAGGTATGTGAAGTTTTAGGGAACACATAAAAATATTATATAACATTCCTAAAGTCTTGAAGCTACATAAGTGGTCCAAACCTACAAGAGTTGTAATCAGGTCTGTTAGGTAGGGTTTAGGCCTAAAGACAAAATGGGATACCAATGTCACTTTTAACTTTAGTAAGGAACTCAAATTGACTAGGAAATGTTTATAGAATAATAATAAATGTTTTAAATCTCTTGGTATTAAAATAAACCACAAAGAGAGCCACTTTTGGCTTATAACCAACTTAGCCCTATGTAAATGGAGAAAAGAGCTTGATAGGGCAACTTTGAGTGCTCACATCTTCTCTAAAGTTTTTCATGGAGATCAAAGAAGTTTGAAGACATTAAAAAGGGTATTTAGAATTGATATTATGAAAATTTTTTTTAATTATAATGTTTCATCTCTCTGAATAAAGCTTAAGATCCTAAAACACTCAAAACCCTCATAAACCCTAGTTAAGGACCTGATTGGGAAAACAAGGAAGGAGATGTATCCAAATGGACCAAAATGGTTTGGGAAATTATTTTAAACTTATAAGTAATCTCCATAGACCATTTACATCTACATGATTTTAACCGTATCTATACGGATAGGGTATATAATTGATTTTATTGACTATTTTGTGAATTATGTAGGTTCTACAAGGTTTTAAGTGATGAAATAAACTTTGGGAGGAAGAAAAAGACTTATAATAAATCTCTATATCCATTTCATGATTAATCAAAAATATTAAGTGTGCCTACTAGAGCTTTCATCTTAACAAGTCAAAATTGGTAAAGTGAGCAAGATAATAAGAAGTGTGAGAACTTCAAGTGGAAGCCTATTTAAGGTGTACCTAAACAATATAAATCCATGGAGGGTATTTAAAAGTCTCATCTAGTACCTTGTATGGATTTTCATGAGAAACTAAAGCCATTTTGGAATTCAAGTGTACAAGGTGTGTGAAAGAGGAGTTTTCTTTGACTACAAGTAGTGATGGCTCATTTTTAGAGGAATCTAAGTGATTAAGACTACAACCAATGCATGGAGAAGAATGTATGCAATATTTTCCCCTCAATCCAATCATTATACCTATCCATAGTCAGTTATGAGGTGTCTAAGAATCCTAAATGAGGAAGGAAATTTTTTGAGCCAACAAAAGGAATGTCATGCCACATTGTAAGAGTTTTATGCCTTGGATTGGCACTTGTCTTTCCTAAATTTGCATGATCAGTTTCACATTCTCTTATACGCCTATAAATCCTCTCAACATGACACTTGTCCTTGTGACCTTTAGACTTATTTCTTCTTTTCTCTCTCTCAAATTCTATAAGAATTATTCATTTTAGCCTTTTTAAGATATGCTCCACTTGAGTATGGTTAATCCATACTCATTTACATAGCATTTATCAATAAATACTATTGATTTTTACCTCTTCTATGACTATTTATAGTGTGTTCACTTAAATGATTGATCTTGCTTAGTGATGACTATTATTTCCTTAACATTATTGTCTCATTCTCTCACCTATTTATAGTTTGAAAGCTTCTCCTTTTAGGTCATGTGAAGTGTTATATGAAGTGTCAAGGTTAAATTAGTTACTATATTAAAATAGTGTTATTTTAGGCCTCTTTTATAGTCCTCCTAGCCTAAACATTCATCAAAACCTCATAATGAAATACTGATATGAGAAGATTCAGATTAGAGAAGTGTATGCCTATTTAGTCTCTTGGTCTCATGTGTGACATGCAACTGGTTGGTAGTCATAAATAAATTTGGTGTATCACCACCTTTAAGATAGTTTAATTTAAATTTTTCTCCCTTTTACTTGAAAGTATAGGTATAGTATTCATCCAAAAGTGGTACATCAAGGGAACTAGCCCTATCTAGAGATTCACCTCATTCTTAGGGTACCCATAACCTAGAGGTGATTCAATTGTGCCACATGGATGAGGAGATCCGATACATCTCCTCAAATGGTGAAAATCTAAGTGACAATAATGTATTTACAAAGAGATTAAACACAACAAAATGACTTCTCATTATTCATATAAACTTTCAACTATTACAAATATAGTCCTTTCTTAAAATTTGACACCTTTATTGAGGAGTATACAAATTTATTTTGCTTGGTTTCCTCTCCTCTCACTTTTGGAGCACACTCTCAATTCATCCTACTCTATTCTCTCATAAAACTACCTTACAACTTCCCCTCTCATCCAACATCTACATTGGTTTGGGTAGTTACCATTAACACTCTCTTACAATGACTAACTCAATGTGTGATTGATAATTACTCTTTTAACATGATTTTTGAATTCCAAGACTTTAAGGAATTAGACATAAAATGAATTCAAACATTCTTAACACGAATCCTTGGTATCTTTTATAAACATTCTCTCTCCTAACCACTTTATACCATACTTATGGTCCTTCTAGGCTTAGTCTAGGATTTGAATTTCAAATTTACAGTTTTGGATGGCTCAAAACACATGCTTGATGACTCATTATGACTCCTAAGACAATAAATGGATCCTAAAGGATACCACACACATACCTACACCCAAAAATAGATCACTTATGACCCCTAATAGCATATAATCTTCAATAATTGAAATATGGTGTTTGTATGCTTGATGCTCCTACATCAATTTGTTTATAACATAACATGAATTAAATCAATGTCTCTATTACAATGTATAAAAAAATTAATATAAATTTATAAAATCTAAAGTTAGAATACTAATTTATAAAAAATTATTACAATACTATAAAATCTAAAGTTAAAATACTAATTTATTTAAATTTACCTACTTTATTTAGATATATTGGTATTTTTATAGGAAGAATGAAACATTTTGCAACTTGTTCCTCCATTGGATTGACTGTCTCAATGATAGTGTGACAAAATTCCTAGATAGAGATCATTTATTTTATTTGAAGTTTGCTAAGAACTTTAGAGTTTACATAACTTTTTATAAACCTTTAATCAATTTAATTATAGCATAAATAGTGGGATGTTATGCCCTTAACCTATAGTGTGTCTAAGGATATGTGTGGCTGACTTATGGCTTACATATCTTCATATTATCTTATTCATTTATATATGTTCTTAATACGGTTAGCTTATGGAATAATCATGGGTAAGTAGAGTATATATAAGAGGTAGTGTTTAGTATTTTATCGTCATATTGAGAATTATGTTCTTATTATATTGTTGTAAAGTTTACCCCATTAAAGTGGCTCAGTCACAATATTCAAGTATTCTAATCTTTCATCTATTGTTATTGTGGATCTACTATTCTATTATCAATTTTGTGATATATTATTCTATTATTGTAAACCATCTAAGTAATTTTCTTACTAATGGTATCCAAGCTTTGATTTGGGTAAGTTTTGATGATGCATTTTGTTTGTATTTGGCATCTTAAGCACTAGAAGGTCAAAAAAATAACTTATGATCTGGGAGGAAACGACTTTTCATGTATTTTTTTACAAAGATGAAAAAAATTGAAGAAAAAGTTGTTTGGAATCTTTTTTTACCTTGTGTAAATTAGTAGTCATTGGATACATCTTTACAATATGATCTCAATGGTATATTTTATCGGTACACTTTTTTAAGCTAAAAATTTTCACCCTTGTGCACATTATAAATCATTAGATTTGTATTGTTGAGGTGATCATAATGAAATCATCTAATATTACAATTTTTTTAAAGGTTATACCCTTTTAGGGTTTGCGCATGGCTAGGCCTAACACTCATGGACATAAAAAGGGAAAGAAACACCTAAAACTACTCACAATAATGATGTGGAGTCCAAAACATATTATTTAAGTATTTAAAAGGTAGTTCAACAACTTATGTCAAAGTTACATGGCATGGTGCGGAAAGATGGTCTTGATGTGGTGAAAGGGGACCTCACAGGGCTGAGAGGGGACCTGAATGACTTTTAGGATCAATTGTAACAAATAACTAGGTAATTGGATAATTTTTTAGCTCATCAATTTTAAAATAACCCTCTACCACTTTATTTTGGTTCTCTTCCTCTAAACAATCACAAAGCCAAATCTAGTATGAAGTCATTATTGCCAAAAATAGACCTACATATGTTTGATGGTAATGATCCACTCATATAGATTACTAAAATTGAAAATTTATTTGATCTACATTAGAATCCATGTTCATAAAAGGTGGTCATGGCCTCTCTATATCTATAAACTAAATAATTCATTTAATATAATTGATTGTGTGCTTAAAAGAAAAAGAAGGGTGTCTTCGTTTCATGGTCAATATTGTCTAAGGATTTGTAGTTCCACTATCGCAACAATATCTCTATTGACCAATTTTTGCCCATAGGCCAAAATCGGTCACCTTTTTCCCTTGATTTTCAAAACCTAGTCATTTCCAGGTTGCACAAGTTCATGCCATGGTTTTTTGGTTGGTTCAATTCTTTGGTTCAGCCTCTTGGTTCTTCGACACTTGGTTCATCTTCAAGGTTCAGACAGGCCTAGTTTTTCAGTTAGGTGTTTGGTTCATTGTTTCTCCAATTGGTTCATCGGCTTAGTCCAAGTTCATACCCTTGTGGAGGGTAGGCACTTTAATGAAAAAGACCGGGTAAGCCCAACATTGTTTAAAGTTCAAAATTATTCAAGCCCTGAATTCCTTCAAACTTTTTGCCCACAGGAATTCCTTTGGACAAAAAGTCTGAAGGAATTCGAGCCGCATATACAAAGCTAAAGCAAAGAGCTGGGAGAATTTTCGTGGACTTTTTGTCCGTAGGAAAATGTCTGCAGATAAAAGTCTACAAAAAATACACGAAGGCAAAATGACATAAGAAAATTGTCCATGGGAGCCTAGGGGCAGTCCGGAGATGTAAAGGACCCGCCGAAGGACCCTGAAGGGTAGGTGTCCTTGGAGGGGACTCTCGGCCAAAAGCGAAGGGCACTTTCAAGGGCCAAAGGGTCACCATCCCTTCAAGAAGGTGCTAAGGAAAAAAGCAAAGGCAAGGAAGCTGCAGAGAAGCCATGAAGACCCGATGACATTGTGATGGGGATGGTGACGTCCCGAAGGATGTCAAGTTTAACAGAGCAAGTTAGCCATTGGTTTTCAACCAATGACGACTGCGTGAACATCAACTTTCATGAAACAAAATGGCCATTTGTTTTCAACTGAGAGGGCGCTAACCAAGGGCCCAAAATGTAGTGACCCACTAAGAAGTTTGCCCCAAGGGACCGAAGGAGCCAGAAGAGACAAAATGGAGAAAAGACAAGTGACAAGCATAGAGCGAGCCAACAGTTAGTCCAAGTGGCAAAGGGAAGGTGATTTATTGCCTGATAATCCCCAAATTTTGTAAATAGTGAACAAAGCAGCCCGTGCATTTAAAAGGGGACAAATCTTAATCTATTCACAAAAAAGAGGCATAGCTTGTGTTCCACATTAATGCTCAAATGCCAAAGTCAAATTTGGTGACTATACAGCATGGTTCTAGCAGGCCTCTTCTAGAAAGATGACATTGACAATAGTGTTTTCCTCTTCCCAATGAAGGGACACGATTGGCCACTTGTAAAATAAGGAGTGCCAAATGAGCCTCCTTGCTTCTCCTATATATTTATGAACTTGTCATTTGTAAAAAACATCTTTTCACTTTTGCAAGGCAAAGCCCTGGCAAAATTTCCACCTGAATCAATAAACATAGTTTTTACCTCCATCTTGGATAGACATATCTGAGTATGTCTTGAGTGTTTGTTTTGTGTTCAGTCATTGTTTCTTGATGATTTCACAGGTCTAACATTAGCATACCTGTTGTCTACAAGGTGCCATCTCTATAACTGACAAGAGAAGAGCAGTATTTGGAAGTGCAAAATAGAGGGAGTTACTTATAATGTGCATTCCATAACACCTTGGTGAAGCTCTATTTTTGGGTTTTCATGAGAGACTCCCTGCCATTTTCTTACAGCCTGGTCCTTCTACCAAGTTTGAAGTGTATGTATGCATTTGTCTAATTTTAAGTGTAGATGTGGGAAGGTTGACATTATTTTGGTGCATCACCTCTTTAGAGTAGTTTGTTTTCCTACATCTCTCTCACTTTTCATCCCCCCATTATATAGTTATTTATATATATGTCTATATTTGCACTTGCTGGAACAAACATGATGCATCAAAGAGAGCTAGCCCTTATCTAAAGACTCTCCCCTCTAGCTTCACCAGTCCCATAGGTGAGAGGGGAGTTTCCATAGTTACAAGAAGGCTGGAGCTTAGCCTCCTACCAAGGGTGCAATTTCCTACATCAACAGTTTTGGCACACCCGGTGGGACCACAATTTTATAATGCAATAAGGTTTCAGGATTGATGTTGGTCCTGTTACAACAAATCAAATTTTTCAACATTTGGTGACTCTGAGTTAAATCTGTTGGTTAAGTAGCCTGGTGCCATCAAAAATCATTTCTTGTATGTATATTTCCTTTGCTTAAAATCATGGGTCTGGTTTTCCTTCATATGATTTTGATCAGACTCAAAAAATTTAGAGAATCACCTCAAGCAGCTCTCCTAGTTGGCCTGCAACTATAAAGGAGATGGTGCTGGAATTGGAGATTAGTAAGCTGGAAGAGCAGTATAGATATCAGCATGAGCTGATACATAAAGAAGACCATTTGTTTAGGCAAGCTCAGCCCTTGCAACCCATGAAAGAAGAGGTAGCAAATGGAGAAATCCATCTATTCAAGGTAGTCAGCCTTGTGTGCCCCCTCCCTTTCTGAAAAAAGCCCCCGCTTTTACACAAAATCCTTTCTATCAGATATCACTTGCTCATTCCAGCTCATCAAATACATCTACCCCCAATCTTGTGTGCCTAGCTTTCCAACACCAGAAGACATCTGAGTAACCTCCCATGGAGATGAACCTTTTAAACTCCTTAGATCATGAATCTTCCTTTGGGGGGAGTACCACTAGCTAGCACGTCCCTCTTTTAGAAGCTCTTCCAGTGCATCAATAGTCTCTTCCTAGCAGTCCTCAACCTCCCCAAGTTCTTCAGCATGATATGCAGATTCTGAGTTGGAGGAAGGAATGCCAGGGACCAGCTTAGAGCTTTGAAGAGGATCATGCAAGTGACCTCCAAGAAAGAATCTTTTAGGGTAACCTAGCCAAACAAATTGAAGATTTAGAGGCTAGGATGAAGCTGCTTCTTGAAAGAGAGTTCAAACTTCCAGACCTTATGGAGGAGCCCCAAGACCTTGTGGAAAACAAAGTTCCTGCCTATCCACAGGAGCAAAATCCCAATTCTGAGATCCTGAACTGGGGGAAAATAGTAGAATCATGGGGTAGGGTGGAGGAAGAGAAAGGTTTTTCTCAAAACCTTGAAGAAGCTAAGGCTACTCCTACTGATGATGATGTTGATGACCTCCAAGAAAGGCATTTCCAAGAAGATCTGGCTAAGAGAATAACAGAGTTGGAGTCTAGAGAGAGATTCCTCAGCCAATGTGTGATGGATGGCTCAAACCAAACAACACATTCCATGTCTAAACACACCCCACCTACACATTTCTAAGAGAGATATCAGGCCATATCTGATAGTGATGAAATGTTGATCAAATGGAAGGAGGAGAATCATTCGATTCTAGCTCAAGGACTGCCTCCTCTTCCACATGCTTGTCCCACTTCACCCCTTCTCAAGGAGGAACCTGTTCAACAGGAAGCGAGTGAGGAGCAAAAGATCCAATATACAGTTCTTCAGGAGGCTATCATGAGCAACAACAAAGAAGAAATCATTATTGACACTCCTTGTGAAGACCTTATCAGCAATGGAGAAGATGTTGGTCTTGCATATATGCAGATGTTCCAGCAATATGAGGAGGAGCAAATGCACGATGAGCTCTCTTCCCCTCTGTTTGATGAACTTCCTTGCTATTTTGATGATGAGGATGACTACACTGAGGACCTTGAGTTAGAGGAGGATCAGGGAAATATCTTTAAACATCTAGAGGTCTTGATCTTTGAGGAGGAAAAGGAAAGGTCTGTCTTCTTAGAGGAATGCCTTGAAGAAGAGAGCATTGAACATAGAGGTGATGTTCTGTGGGATGAGAAATCATATTGTGAGTCCATTTTAGACATCACCATAGTCACCCTTCTTCAAGAAGGCCAAGAAGAAGTAGAGGACGAGTCTGACAAGATTTTCAATGAGGCAGAAGGAAGCAAGTCATACCATGATACATTATAGAGGGAATGTGCAGACCAAAGGGCTTATGGTGATGAACTAGTAGCCATTGATTTCTTGGTGAGGAGAACCAATATGAAGGATCAGCATTTAATAGGCTTCTAAGGAAAAGTAGAGTACATATATGTTAGAGGCATGTTTGAATTTGATCCACTCAAATACAAGCCAACTCAGGTGACAGGCAAGAGGAGCAGGTCACCAACTCTCTTTTTCATTCAGCTACTTGCCTGGCACCATAAGTCTTCTTGCCAGGAAGGGGACTTGAGAAGTTTTTCCTTTGATCCAGGAGGGAGGTGAACATACCTGGTTAGCTATATATAATAGTTTATTTTTAGTTGTCTTTCCTATTTTCCATAAGTACAGTTTGTACAGGTAGTGTTTTTTAGCCTTGTGTGTTTTCCTTTGTGTGTGGGGTAAAAGCTTCATGATTGATTCTTGAATATTTTGGGGTTGTTACTAATTCTTTCATAGTTGCATCTGACTCTGTGCCCAATGGATTTTCAAGGCAACTAGGCTTCTAAGCATAGCAGACATGCTTCCCCTATGAGTCACCAATTTGTTGACCAATTTTTGCCCACAGGCCAAAATCATTCACCTTCTTCCCTTGCTTTTCAAAACCTGGTCATTTCTAGGTTGTACAAGTTCACGCCATGGTTTTTTAGTTGGTTCAGTTCTTTGGTTTGGCCTCTTGGTTCTTCAGCACTTGGTTCATCTTCAAGGTTCAGACAAGCCTGGTTTTTTGGTTAGGCACTTGGTTCATTGTTTCTCTAATTGGTTCATCGGCTTAGTCCAAGTTCATACCCTTATGGAGGGCAGGCACTTCAATGAAAAAGACTAGGTAAGCCCAACATTGTTTAAAGTTCAAATTTATTTAAGCCCTAAATTCCTTCAGACTTTTTGCCCGAAGGAATTCCTTCGAACAAAAAGTCCAAAGGAATTCGGGCCACATATACAAAGCTAAAGCAAAGAGCTGGGAGAATTTTTGCAGACTTTTTGTCTGTGGGAAAATGTCCATGGACAAAAGTCTATGGAAAATACACGGAGGCAAAGTGACCCAAGAAAATTGTCCACGAGATCCCAGGGGGCAGTCCAGAGATGCAAAGGACCCATCGAAGGACCCTGAAGGGCAGGTGCCCTTGCGGGGGACTCTCGGCCAAAAGTGAAGGACACTTTCAAGGGCTGAAGGGTCACCATCCCTTTGGGAAGGTGCTAAGGAAAAAAGCAAAGGCAAGGAAGCCACAGAGAAGCCATGAAGACCCAATGATGTTGTGATGGGGATAGTGACATCTCGTAGGACGTCAAGTTTAACAGAGCAAGTTAGCCATTGGTTTTCAACCAATGATAGCCGCGTGAATGTCAACTTTCATGAAATGAAATGGCCATTTGTTTTCAACTAAGAGAGCACTAACCAAGGGCCCAAAATGTACCGACCTGCTAAGAAGTTTGCCCCAAGGGGCTGAAGGAGCCAAAAGAAACAAAATGGAGAAAAGACAAGTGACAAGCATAAAGCAAGCCAAAAGTTAGTCCAAGTGGCAAAGGGAAGGTGATTTATTGCCTAATAATCCCTAAATGGTGTAAATAGTGAACAAAGCAGCCCATGCATTTAAAATGGGACAAATCTTAATCTATTCATAGAAAAGAGGCATAGCCTATGTTCCACATTAATGCTCAAATGCCAAAGTCAAATTTGGTGACTATACAACATAGTTCCAGCAAGCCTCTTCTAGAAAGATGACATCGGCAGCAGTGTTTTCCTCTTCCTAATGAAGGGACATGATTGGCCACTTGTAAAACAAGGAGTGCCAAATGAGCCTCCTTGATTTTCCTATATATTTGTGAACTTGTCATTTGTAAAAAACATCTTTTCACTTTTGCAAGGTGCAGCCCTAGCAAAATTTCCACCTGAATCAATAAACACAGTTTTTACCTCCATCTTGGATAGACATATCTGAGTATGTCTTGAGTGTTTATTTTGTGTTTAGTCATTGTTTATTGATGCTTTTACAAGTCTAACACCAGCATACCTATTGTCTATAAGGCACCATCTCTGCAGCTGACAAGAGAAGAGCAGTATTTGGAAGTGCAAAACAGAGGGAGCTTGGTGAAACTTTGTTTCTAGGTTTTCATGAGAGACTCCCTACCATTTTCTTGCAGCCTAGTCCTTCTGCCAAGTCTGAAGTGTATGTATGCATTTGTCTAATTTCAAGTGTGGATGTGGGAAGGTCAACTTTATTTTGGTGCTTCACCTCTTTAGAGTAGTTTGTTTTCCTACATCTCTCTCCCTTTTCATCCACCCATTATATAGCTATATATATATATATATATATATATATATATATATATATATATATATATATGTCTATATTTTCACTTGCTGGAACAAACATGATGCATCAAAAAGAGCTAGCCCTTATCTAGAGACTCTCCCCTCCAGCTTCACCAGTCCCACAGGTAAGAGGGGAGTTTCCATAGTTGTGAGGAGAAGGCAGGAGCTCGACCTCCTGCCAAGGGTGCAATTTCCTACATCAACAATCTCTAAAAACCACTTCAACCAAATATCCAAGTTTTTCTAAATGGGGACTATAAAGGATTACATTCATCAATTTTAGAATCTCTCTTTACATGTGGTAGACATTATTGAGGAAAATCTAACTGACCTATTTTTGGATGGCCTCAAAGATAACATCTAATTGGAGGTTCACATATTTCATCATAGTAATGTATCTAAAGCCATACCAAGGGCACACATAGACAAGAAAAAATATATGGTCAAAAAAAGACCTTTCACTAATATTCGTGAAGACACCTTCCCGACACCATCATTTTTACAGCCTACCAGATTGACTCCTCAAAAATTTGAAAAAAAGTGTGTAAAAGGTCTATGTTTTGGTTGAGATATCAAATGGAGTAAAGGACATCAATGTGATGAAAATAAGTTATTTTATTTTGATGGTGCCAATGAGGAATAAGAAGATGATGAGGATTAAGGGGTAGGTTTGGAAGAACCCAAGGATGAAACTGAAGATTCTCAACCTACTATTTCATGTCATGCACTTCCAGTCATTAATACTCCTAAAACTCTTAAAGTGGTAGGTTTATTAAATAAATATAAGGTGACTATGTTAATTGATTATGGGAGTACACATAACTCCATCAATAGTAAGTTAGCTACTCTTTTAAACTATTTCATTTACCCAGCTCTAAAATTTTAGGTCATGATTGAATATGGTGGTATTGTCAACTATTCTAGAAAATGTCATAGTATTAAGATTTCCATGGGAGACTACTTGTTATATTCCCCTATGTTTTCTATTCTCATGGGAGGAGCTATGATTATTTTTAGAGTGTAGTGGCTCACAACTTTAGACACTATTGAGATGAATTTCTAGGAACTATTCATGAGGTTCCACTCAAAAGGTATAACCTTTGAATTATATAGATTACGAGTTAAATTTACACAACTGGTTAGTTCCTATTAGATGATGAAGATTATCAAAAAGGTGTCGAGGGATTTTTGCCATGCTTATTTTCCATAGAGGTTCAACCAACCAAGGAGTCTACACATCTTAATTTACAAAAGGTGTTTCATGACCATTATGTTATTTTTGGTCACATACCAAAAGGACTTCCTTAAATTCATGTGCATGATCATGCCATCAGGATCATTATGAGAATTACACCACCCAATATTAGACCCTATAGGTATCCCTACGCCCATATGGTATAAGAGATGTTTGAAGCAAGAATCATCTAACACAGTTAAAATGAATATTCCTCTTATATGGTCATGGTGTGGAATAAGGATGACACTTGGAGGATGTGCACTGAATAAAAATAACTCAATAATTAAACCATAAAATATAAGTTTCCTATTCCATTAATTGATGATTTTCTAGATGAATTCATGGTGATATTTATTTAAACAAGTTGGACCTTCTCTCTAGGTATCATCAAATTCAAATCCATAATGAGGTTATACCTAAAATAACTTCTAGAACTCATTAAGGCCATAATGAATTTATGGTCATGCCTTTTGGCCTCACAAATGGACCATATACATTTTATATTTTGATGAATATTATTTTTAGGCCATTTTTGAGAAAGTTTATGTTGGTTTTTTTGATGATATCCTCATCTACAACAAAAATTGGGAAGACCATTTGAAGCATGTGAAACAGTTATTTTAGTTCTATAATAACATGAACTTTATGCCAAACCTTCAAAATGTGTTTTTTATGTCCAAGAGGTAGAGTACCTGGGTCATCTTGTTTCACATGAAGGAGTGAAAGTTGATCCTAAAAAAGCCCAAGTGATTGAGTGGTAGGCTCATAAGACCCTCAAGAACCTCCAAGGATTTTTTCGAAAAACTAGTTATTATTATAGGTTTATAAAAAATTATGGTATCATTATATCCCACTAACCTCTTTGTTGAATAAAGACTCCTTCCATTGGATTGATTCAACTACCAAGGTGTTTGAATAGTTGAAAATGGCTATGTGCACAATTTTGTCTACTCCTAATTTTTCAAAAACTTTTGTTGTAGAGTGTGACACATCAAGATATCGCATGGGGGTTGTACTCATGTAATAAATCAAACCATTTGCATTTAAAATTTTCCAATTAAATGGAAAAAATAGGCTTAAACTAATCTATTATGAATATATGATGTTTATTATGCATGTAATCAAGTAATGGAGACCCTACTTGATGGGTCATCACTTTCAAGTAAAGAGTAATCATGATAGCCTCAAATATTTTTTGGAACAACAAATATCATCTGAAGAACAACAAATTTGGGTGAATAAAATGTTAGGATATTATTTTGAAATATTAAATGAGAAATTAAAATAGAATGTGGTGGGATATGCCCTCTCTCATTGGGATGAATTAGTTGAGGCATTGTTATGTGTCATGACCATGTTGTAGGCAAATTGCCTAGAGGAAGCAAAATCAAAATGGGAGAATGAAAATGCTACCAAGGAATTGATTTATAGTATTCAATAGGGTTATAATGAATCTAAAAAGTTTACATGTAATGGGAACACATTATGGCATAAATATAGATTATACCTCTGTAAGCATTCTCTCCTCAAACATAAAATTATTTAGGAACTTCATTCCTCTCCACTTGGAGGTCACCCTAGATTTTTGAAAACATATCATAGAATTAAGCCAAATTTATTTTGTGAATTACTCAAGGGTGGTTTCCATAAATATGTGGTTTAATTCATGGTATGTCAATAAAACAAAGGTGAAACCATTAAGACCCCAAGTCTTTTGCAACCTTTATCCATCCCTAGCTAGCATTGGGAGGAGGTCTCCATGGATTTCATTATTGAGTCACGGTCTAAGGGTAAAAATGTTATCATGGTAGTTGTGGATAAAATCAATAAGTATAATCATTTTTATTCCTTGTCACAACCATTTGTTTCTAATATAGTAGATTCTTCTTTTCTCAATACAATTCAAAAATTACATGGCACTCCATAGATCATTGTAAGTGATCGAGATCTCATATTTACTAGTAATTTTTAGAGTAAATTATTTACATGTTTCAGCACCCAATTGGATCATAGCTTGTCCTATCATCCTCAATCTAAAGGAAAAACAGAGGTAGTCAACAAATTTATAGAAGGGTATCTTCATTATTTTATTTTTGACAAACAAGACAAATGTGTTCATTGGTTGCCACTTGCCAAATGGTGGTATAACACTTATTTTCATACTTTTTCCAAAATTTCTCCCTTTATGTCATTATATGGGTATTACCCCCCATCCATCACTTTAACCTTGATGGTGCATCACAAGGTTTGAGCTGTTGAGGAACACATTCACTATCAATATGAGGTACTAGTTAGTTTGTAAGAGAATTTAGTAATGGTATAAAATAGAATGAATAAACAAGTAGATTAACACTGAAGTGAGTGGCATTTTGAAATAGGCGATTGGGTCTTTGTGAATTTATATCCATATAAGTAGATGTCTCTAAAGTGAATAAAAAGGATAACAAGTTGTTTGATAAGTATTATGGCCCTTATCAAGTATTATGGAAAATTAGTAGTGTGGCTTACAAGTTAGAATTACCCCCATCCATTTTCATACATATAGTATTCCATGTATCTTGCCTAAATAAGGTAATTAGCTATAGAATTTCCACTCATATCAAGTTACCTAAATTTTATGAATAAATCTAAGTCATTATGGAGCCTAAAGAGATCCTTCACACATGCACTAAGAAACTATGAACTATAGTGATCAACGAGTATTTGATCAAATAGAAGAATCTATATTTTGAAGATGCAACATGGAAGGATGAAGTGTTCCTTTTAAAAAAATGTGGTTTGATTCAACATTGAGGACAATGTTATTCTAAAAATTAGGGGCATGATATGCCCTTAACATATAGTGCATCTAGGGATATGTGTGGCTAACTTATGGCTTACATACCTTCATATTATCTTCTTGCATTTCACTATGTTCTTAATGTGGTTAGCTTATGGAATAACCATGATTAAGTAGAGTATATATATAGGAGGTAGTGGTTAGTATTTTATCATCATATTGTGAATTATGTTCTTATTACATTGGTATGGAGGTTTCCCCCTCGAGGTATCTTGGTCATAATATTCAAGTATTATAATTTTTCACCAATCATTATTGTGGATCTACTTATTTTATTATTAATTATGTGATATACTATTCTATTATTGAAAATCATCTAAGTAATTTCATTACATAGAATATGGGATCAAAACCTAAAAATATTCTTGGAGTCTAATTATGAAGCACATTTTATTGACCCTTGAAAAATTAATTCAATGGCATTTATGATTTCTTCCTACTCTTATGGTATCATGTTTTCAAGTTTTTTTCATGCTCAATGAAATCAATAATATGTCCTAAAAGTTCTAAACATTTTTTCAATTTTAGATAATAGATATGTCAAAACATTTTAAAAGCATAAAGAAATTTTAGAATGATATAAATTTCCACTATCAACAAAATTAAATGAAATACCTTGTGTTAAAATATAAATGAGCATCGATCAAAACATAAAATCTATAGTTATACCTTGTTATTGATTTTCTTATCCGAAAAATTAGGAATTTGGAGCCAATGTTGGTAAAATAGGTCTAGGTGTTGTTTTTTCATTATGTTTCTAAATTTATTGATAGTTTGTGTCAGCATTGTGAGGCTTATTTTATTGTTTAGATTGAAAAAATAAAATTAAAGATTATATAAAAAATTGAAATCAGAGTCACATACCAAACATTAAAATGATGGAGATTGTATCGACCTTTTTCCTTTGGAGAAGTTCCTTAATCATATAGATTAAATCATTAATGTTTATATTTTAACCTTTTAAGGTTTAGCTATGTAAATCCTATGTTTGATTAAAGGGTTGAGTAGACTAAATAAATGAATTTATGTGCATAAAATAACCACTAATTTGTTATAGGTTTTGACTAACTTTGACTTCCTAAAAATAGTAATAAATATATGTAAATAAGGACTTATCTGGATAATGCCTGATATAGACAACTAAGTGATGGAAACTAATATTGGAACAAGTTTGAGTGTTGTCAATTGGATCCATGTGTTAGAACCCCTCTTAGACAATAGTGTTACACTTAGATAGTAGCACCATATGGCTCTAGTTTCCTAAAAATGGTGCTAGTGTCCTCTATACAGGATTGATTCGAACTTCTATGTGCACCTATGCCTATGTTTTGGGGTCTCTTCTTGCATGCACAAAGTCTAAAACTCTATATTATGTATGTAATAATTAACTTACGATGTAAACCCTAATTTTATTTACAAGTAAGGCATGAGGTAAAAAGTGTGTTCATTAGTAGGATAGGATAGACATCCTCAACACCCTATTGTGAAGAGAGTTGTCTATACCAATACTCCAAGGAGGGATCAAGACTGATGTAATTATCCCCACTTAAGTGTAGGTATAAGTGCAAGTGATGTTATAATGATAGTGTTATTAAATGCCTTGATTTTGCTTAAGATTAGAAATATATAAAATATGAGCTTAGGGTATTTGTATATGGTAGTATGTAGAAGTAGGGGAAAATAGGGATTAATAACCACGATTTTGCTTATCTTATTTCATGTTTGAATAGGTAATTTGCATCTAATTTCCATCTAGTGGATAGAGGTATAAAATTCAGGTATTTATAGTGTTTTTTAGCTTGTGAAGACAATAAAAGATGTTTAGGCCAACCTTAGGAGGGTTTTACTTTTGAAAATATATACATTCAAGAAAGATAGGGAAAAGGACATTAACACTATTTTGGGGACACTAGCGCCATGTGGATCTAGTGGCTTTAATGTGGCACTAATGTCTAGTTGCTAGACTACTAGGCACAAAGGGCTAGGATCGAGAAATGAGGAATTAAAATTGCATTTAGGTTGACTAGGGATGTATGTGGTTCGCACAAAGGTTGGAAAATTATGATAATAGGATCTAGGATAGGTCTAGGGCTAAGCTAGGAAATTTTTGTCTCAAATAGTGCTCTTAGCATGCAAATACCACTTTTAGGTGTAAATTTGCCCCTACTTTATGCTATAAATGTAGAAAAGAGAAATGACTAGTATAAAGGAAAAATAGTCATACCTAGACTTACCTAGGAAGTGAAGCCTATGAACCTAAGTCTAAGTATGTGAATTTGGGTCTATGTATGTGAAGTATGATCCAAAGCATGACCTACAAATGAAATGTGCATAAATCAATCCTTACTTAAGAGATATCAAAACCAAAAAACTATGTCAAATAAATAAGTAATTGATTAAAGAGATGGGAAAGAGGAAAGGAATGAATACACCTCATTGAGTACGTGAACCAACACATGAACTTGGTGACATCCTATGTGTGTGCATGTATATAGTGATCAAATAATTGAATAACTTGGACTAAGTTAATATCTTTATCAATACTCATATATGGGTAGATCAAGAAATTAATTTGGTTTTGACTCTATCATTACCCACCCCTATTTGGTAGATCATGACTTGTGAATATTATGGATTAGACTAAAAGTGTGTCCAACCCTCTCATATGGGTGGCTCAAGAACTCAAGTAGGCTATGATTCCATCATTTCCCACCCATGTGTAGTAGATGCATCTAAAATTTAACTTCACAAAGTAATATAAATATCTAACTAAATATATTTAACTATGTATGTTGGCTCTACAGCCACTTAGGTACATTAGGCAACTCTAGGCCACTCGAGAATGCTAGCCACTACAAATGGAGTAAGGCATGAAACTAGTGACAACTTGAAATATAATGTAAAGTTTTTTATAAAATAGATAAATACATGGATATTTATTTTCCATCTAATCAACATGTGTGTAATTAAGTAATGGAAACAATGTGGCCTGTATATGCCCCCAATCTGATATCTGAGTATACTGATTTTAGACTAAGCTATAATGATAATATTTGAGTATTTGAAATGAATATGGGAATGATCATGCTATGCATGATGCCTAAAATCTAAGAAAATAATATGATTCTAATTTGACTAGTGTGAATCTAATCAAATTTTGAGCATAACTATAAAACCTGTAACTAAATCTATGCAAACTTGTATTGTACCTAGTGTGCAAATCTAGCCAATCTGAATTGTCATGAAATTGGGGCTACTAGATAGTAGTACCACATCTTGTAAAATAACACCATGTGTTACTAGTGTCCTTATTTGGGTGCTAATATATGTCTAGTATTAATTTTTTGTCACTATACTTCTTTCTAAGTTATTGTCTTTTCCTATGTTTACCTATCTGATTTTCTAAATTTGAGCCTGTATGTTGAAAAATGTTATGTGAATACAATATAAGACCCTAATCTCTGTGACAAGCCTTTGTGAATGCCCACTCTTTTTTGGGTAGTTTTTAAACTTGTAAAAATAATTCTTCTCAAAAGAAATAGCTCTACAAAATATGTGTTAGCTAAAAAATATATGATAATTGTGTGATAATCCAATATAATGTGTAAATATAAAATAATAATGTAAGAGGATCTAAGCATCGATATGTAATGTAGGATGTATTTTATGTCTATCATTATACAAGGGTGTAAAAATAGATGTAGTTAATGTATATAATAATAAATGTAAGTATAACTAAGTAGTTACCTAGGGGGATGGGGCATGATGTCCATCATGACACCCAAATAGGAAGTGTAGATGCATCAGTTCCTTCATGGAATCGAGAACTAGTGTGTGTAATAAGCAAATAAAAGTGTCATGGCCATGATTCATACAAGAAATCATACATACAAAATATAAGAGGCATGCAAATTAGGCTAAGGGGCCATAATACAAGGGAGATGGTTACATCTTATTAAATCCGAGAAAAGAAGACACATAATGACATGTTAAAATGTCCACATATGCAAGCAATAAGAAAGTTGGCTTAGATCTGCATAGAAGGACATATTCAAATTATGCATACACAATCAAGAAAACACACACAAGGGACATGGGCATATGTCCAAGGCATACATGAATAGAGGTGGCATAGAGCCAATGAATAATGGCATATTCAAATGCCCTCAAATAGAAGAAGCATAGAAAACATAGTCTAGTCTAAACTAGGAAATCTATAAATTAAAGCATGCATGAATGTATTAAAAATATATGTAAGAGAGAGGATGTATATATAATGAGTCTAAACTAGTGACAGTTGGAAAACAATATGATTATGAGTAGAAATGATTAATATCAAGATATAACAATGTAGAATCTAGAATGTAAATAATGTAAGGATAGAACCTGATAATAGAAACTATGTATAATATGCTCCCAAGTGTGTGAATGTGTCAAAATAATAACCCTGAATTGGTGTATATGCCCCTAGTGGATAGATGATAACAAGTCTAGATCAGTGTAGTAGACCTGAATCTTGTACGCAATCTAAAAGCACTCGACAAGAAAAAGTGAAGCATGTATGTATGATAAAACCAATTATACTAAGATAACATATTTAGTGTTTAGAAAATATATGAAATGTAAATGTAAAAATGCACAAAATCTATAATTTTTATGTTTTTTGAGTAATATTTAAATGTTTTTATATTTTGGCATACTATATTGTTTTTGTATTTTTTAGATATAATATATGTACAAGTAACATGAAAATGAACAATGTACAAGGATAAAAAGATATGTAAAGTATGTACAAGAAAAGAGAAACCATACTAACCGATGAGTCTCATGGGAGAGTCACTATCAATGTGGCCTATGTCAAAAATAGTAATGGTAATCTCTCATGCAGTATGAATGCTATATTGTAGTTGAATGTTTTTTTAGTAGCAATATAAGAATTATTCATCATCAAAATCATAATAACCTAGGATGCTAGAGGGAACTGCCTCATATTATGGACTTGACCTTTTTGAATTGTGCCTTGGAAGATTGATTTTAATTTTTCCCTTTGAAATTATGCTTATTATAGACATATGGTGTTGTGGAGTCTCTTTTTCTATAAATACTTTATTGGGAATTCTTGTTAACTTAACATGATTTTGAATTTACAACTTAAGCTCTTTATCTTTCTATAATATCTCTTATGTATCTAGATATTTTGCCTTGATAAACTACATCTGTGAATGATTTGCCTTAAGATGGTTAATAAATCTCAAACCTTGTTAACCAACATTATCAACTACTAGAATAGGAGTAGTGATGCCTTGGGATACTTACCCAAACCTTGACCATGATAATCAAATTATTTTATATTTTTGTGACCAAAATCATACCATTTTGAAAGTTGAGCCTCATTTTGGAGAGGTAGGTTTATTGTCTTTATTATGTGTGTTGTACTATTTCTTACTCTAATTATGTTTTGTGAACCTTTGTTGTTCTGAGTTATACTTTGGTAACCGTTTTTGTAATATTTTTAAATTTGAGCCTTTTTCAAATTGTAGATGTGCCATTATATGTTTTTTGGATGTTCCTGATATGTTAATGAACACCTGATGTGTTCCCTACCTCATTCATTGTGTGCTTTGTAAATGGTTTTGAGAATATTTATAATGAATTATATTTTATTTTTTGTACTTTTGATTCCTCTATGGGTGTGTCAACATCAATGATATTAGCCTCAATCAAATATTTTATCTTTTATTTTAGGCTTATGCATATGTTTATTGTATGGCTTGGTACCTTGTGATACTCGCATAATATGTTAGAATCATAGTTATTTAGAAGAGGATGCATCATATCAACCAATTTAATGGGAGGGAAAGATATGACATTGCATTCTAAAAGCTACTGTAAAACCCATGATGGTGAATCTAGAAGGTTAGTGAAGATTCGGCACTGATGAGTGGATAAAACCAATCTAGGAGATGGCTCAAAAGCTACGTTGATTATGGCCTTTTAATCAATCTTGTTATTAGTGTCCATTACCTTATACATAGAATTATTTGAACTCTTAACAATCAATTATGATCCATTGGTATATATTATAGTTTACCCATTGGTAGAATCTTGGCCTCTCTTTGTTTTACTTTGTGGCACAAATCCATGAATGTAGGAAACTTCTTAAATAAGATAGCTTCATCTAATGATGGTAAAATATTTTATTTAAATATGTCTTAAAGTTATTTATCTCCCATGGGGATAGTTAGTTTGGCTAATATAGTCTTGTATATTAAGACATATTATGTAATAACTTCATTTGACTTTTGTTTCAACTTTACAACTTTGGCATATGATATTTTATGCCATATGCAATAATCATGACAAGAGGTGTAACTATCACTGAAGGTTGTTGAATTACAATTTTAGGTTGTACTAGCTGAGTTGGTCCCACTGTAGGTGTAACAATATTATTAGGTAGGGGATTTAGAGATTTATCATTGTTTGATTTTTGTAGTTCTTCATGAATAATAGTGATGAGGTCATATTGCATATCTGCATGTTTGGACACAAAATATTGTAATTTTTTCTTATCGATTTAAGCAAGTCTATTGTTAAATTCTACCATTGTAGTTTGGGAAGTAGGAAAAAAAGTTTTTGTTTATTTTCAACTTTTAAATAATTTAATCTAATAAATATTGAAAAAACTATATGATAACAAATATGATATTTTATAACTAAAATCTAAACATAAACAAAAAAGGATACAAACCCTAAGAGCATAGAGAGTTAGGGTTGCTTTGCAAAAATTTAAATTACATTCAAATAAATAAAAGCCTAATATGGGACTGATTAAATGAGCTAGGTGATGCCAAAAAATTTAAAAAAATAGAATTTCATAACCCTAATTTAGTGCACAAAATTTTGGAGAAGGTAAACCCTATGTAAAACTAGGGTTTTAATCAATATTCAAAGTAAGTCAAGTTAATAAAATGTTTTAACCTTTTATGGTATAGCTATGTAAATCCTATGTTTGATTAAAGGGATAAATAATCTAAACTAGTGAAAGAATATGCATAAAATAAACACTGATTTGTTATAGATTTTGACTAACTTTGACTTATAAAAAATGGTAATTTATATAACTAAGGACTTATCTAGTAAATGCTTTATACAGATGATTTGAGTGTTAAAAACTAAGATTGGAATAGGTATGAGTGTCATCAACTAGATCCCTATGTCATAAACCCTCTTAGATAGTAGTGCCACACTTGGAAATTAGCGTTATGTGGCTCTAGTGTCCTAAAAATGGTGCTAATGTCCTCTATGTAAGATTGCTTTGAACATATAGGTGTACATACACTTATGTTTCTAGGTTTTATTCCTAAGTGCATGAATTTTGAAACTCTATATTATTATTGCAATAGTTTATTTATGATGTGAACCCTAATCCTACTTAAAATTAAGGTGTGAGCTAAAAAGTGTGTTAATTAGTAGGATAGGTTGGACATCCTCAACAACTTTCTATGAAGAGACTTGAATACATGTTGATACTCTAAAGAGGGATAAATCCTGATGTAGTTCTCCCCACCTCCTAAGTATTGGTACAAGTGCAAGTGATTCTAGAATGATAGTGGTCTTGAATGCCTTGAGTGTGCTTGAGATTGGAAATCTAGAAAACATGAGCATAGGGTAGTTGTAGATGGTAATATGTAGTAGGGAATAATGGAGATTAATAACCTTGATTTTGGTCAACTTGTTTTGTTTTTAAATAGGTATTTTTCATCTAATTTCCATCTAGTGGGTAGAGGTTTAAAAGTCATGTATTTATAGTGTTTTTTAGCTTGTGCAAACAATAAAAAATGCTTAGGCCAACCTTACGATGGTTTTATTTTTGACAATATATATATTTAGTAAAGATATGGAAAACTAAATTAGCACCATTTTGGGGACACTAGTGCCATGTGGCTCTAGTGTCCTTAATGTGGTGCTAATGTCCAACTGGTAGACTACTAGGCATGAAGGGCTAGGTCAATAAGTGAGGATTTGAGACATCATTTAAGCTAGTTAGGGATGATTATGGTCCACAGAAAGGTTGTAAAAGTGTGATAATAGTCTCTAGGATAGGTCTAGGGCTAATATAGGAAAAAGTTGTCTCAAGTATCACTCTTAGCACTCAGATACCACTTTTAGGTGATTACAATTTCTTTTAGCTTTGATGACATCAAAGAGGATAATGCAATCATAAAATTCCCCTATAATATTTATAGATGACAAAGAAGTTTTTGATCTCTCATTTTCACCATCACCATCTCCAATTGTGCCTGACTAAATATGATTATTAAATGTTGCATCAACAATGTAAGATATAAAATACAATACCTTTAAAATATTATCTAGCTATATAAATGCATTTTGAGACTCTTATCTTCAAAATCATGAGAAATCACAAGTTCATAATTAAATATTGGAACATATCCTACAATGAAAGTGTTTATTCATAAGATTTTAATTCAAGTAGTAACATCACCATAGTTTCAAATGAAGCTCAAGATTATCAATCATAAACTTCTTAGAAAATAACACCCTTTTAAATTATTAAATACCACACATTGATATAGTGCCATTATTTTTGATTTATTTTAGAACTTGAAAAATCCATATTAATAATATTTTTGAATAACTTTTGTACTTTCCTACACTCCAATATCAATATTCAATCAAAAGTTGTTTTTTATTACATTTTTTTAGATTGAATGCCTAAGCATTATAGGGAGTCATTGAATTTCATAGAATGTTGACATATCTACCCATATTTCAGGATTAAAACCACATGGAATATATGAGACAAAACTATCCCTATTGTTGATGCTTGCATGCTTAGTAATAGGTTCATGATTGACAAAGAACTAAATAACACTTTCATTTTGGCACAAAATTGTTATGCTAAAACAAGTTTGATGTTAGTTTAGTTTCCAAATTATACTAGATTATAATACCTGTTGATTCCTTCCATTCTTGATTGTATTATTAAAAATGAAATAAACACACAACATTCACTAAAAAAGCATGACAAAATGTAGTGAACTGAAACTATTTGCTAATAAATAAGGTTTATGTATCTTTGAAGAATAAAACTTCATTTGATATTTTAAAGCATATTTCAATAAGAAGAGATGCAAAATTATTTTATAATCAAAACAAAAAGATACTTATCAACATGGCAATGAAATTAATGTGCAAATACTCATCTTTCAATTAGTCACAAGAGCTAATATAGATAATATAAATTGATATGTGCACTCCTATTTTAGATATAAAATTTAAGTTACTTGATTCTTACTTGAATCCTACCACATACGAAAAAAATTAATACCATTCACATCTACTAGTGTTTTGGGAGTGACCTGTCATAGTTTTCATCATTTTAAATTACAAGTTGCAATCATCCTTATAAAAATTAAGACCATATTGTGCTTCCATACTCACATCCATGCAATATTCATTTTCATTTTTGACCAAATGATTCAAAATATCTAATAATTGGTCAAAAAATAAGATAATAATCTTAAAAATAAATATACCGATATAATAAATAAATGTACTAGCTATAGAAATTGTTTTGGCCAAGTTAATATTAATTTTGTATCACTTTTAAGCTCAAAAAAATATATTCAGCTCAATTGTTGCTCTTAAGTCATTAGAGTTATCTATAAACATGTACTCTTTATGTTATAACCCATAGAGTCATGGTGAGATGAACTAAAATAAAAATAAAAATAATTAAAGAGAATATGCACTATATTACATAGGTGTAATATTTACAAATAAGGACTCAATCCTTGTATGAAAAAAAACTCTAGAATGGACACATATAATCTTAGATATAATATTTAAATCATTATCAACAAGAGATGTAGACATTGAAATGGGTAAGGGGAGGCCATTTTAAAAACCAAGGAATGAGAATACATGGGTATGAAGTATGGTGTGTGTGTGTGTGTGTGTGTGTGTGTGTGTGTGTGTGTGTGTGTGTGTGTGTGTGTGTGTGTGTGTGTGTGTGTGTGTGTGTGTGTGTGTGTGTGTGTGTGTGTGTGTGTGTGTGTGTGTGTGTGCAAATATAAAAAATGTACACAATAAAAAATGAGGTTGTTCCTCTACCTTTGCAAAAAAAAAATTAATTACATTCAAATAAACCAAACCATGTGGAATATTTGAGATAAAACCAACCCTATTATTGATGCTTTCACACTTAGTACTAGGCTCATGATTGATATAGAACTGAATATATCTTCCTCTTTGGATTTTTTTTTATGCTCAAACATGTTTGATGCCAATTTAGTTTCCAGATTGTACTAGGTTTTAAAACTCAAGAAATGCTTAGATAACAATTCATTTTACATGCAACCATTTATTAAAGCACACTTGTAGGGATTACATTATATTTATACCTTAATATACTCTTTGATTCCATCCCTGCTTGATTTTATTATTACAAATGGAAAAAAAATAAACACAACATTCACTAAAAAAAAATGACAAGATGTATTGAATTGAAACTATTTGATAATAAACAAGTCAACAAAAATACATGGTGACACATGGAGGGTCAAGAGTATAAATAAAGATATTGGAGGATACTTATATCCTCTTAAATATGTCCCTACAAAAAATTCAAACACCAAGGGAAACTCTACACATTTGTTTTTAATAAATATTATGAACAACCAAGTATAACATGATTCAATATATGTGGTTACACAAATTAGCTATTTTATGTTGAATTATCCCCATTTGGCTAAGATACTACAATAATTTAACAATAAAGTACAATAGAATATTAAAATTTAAATTACAATTAACTTTCTGAGAAGTTGAATTATTTATTATTAACTAATATGTTACTGTATTTGATAATGCCCCTTGTTTGCTTGAATATGCATCAATAAATCATGGGTTTCTAGCCATTATTGGCCATCTATGAATATACCCTTGTTCATGGTGCCATGAATTTCACCAAAAAATTAGTGTGTCATGAAGCATGAAAATAGCTTCCATTATGTCTTTCACTTCAGGAGTAGTATCTCCAAAAAAAACATGACTTAAAGATTGATATTTTATAGATCAAAGTGTTCAAAAAAAACAATGTGAAGATAACTACATTTATGAAAAATATGAAAATATGCACATAAAAAATTGGTTATTGATTGATAAAAATAAGGGTTAGCTACTTCTAGAATCCTATTTTCTAGGGAAAAAGGTGATGAATAATATGTAGTAGGTTATCCATTTACAACAAACCCCATAATAAGGGTTTATGGTTAATTTTTATTGAAACACAAAATTACCCATTCGGCATCATGAGTTACAATTGATGGGTTAACTTTGTTTAATGGATTACTTGTTTGGATGATTGTAAACCCAATTTTATATAAACTTTGAAAATAATATAAAAAAATTAAAACATTCATTGGGAAAAAATGTAACCATATAAACATACCTTAGTAGAGTGCCCTATCCACTTAATAGTACTCTAGTTTCAATAACAATCTCCTTAGAACATAACCTGTTTAAAACAAGGAATAAATTTTAAAAAATTGGGATTTGATGAACCCTAGTTTTAAATAATTCCAAACATATTTTATAGTGCCATAACAAACCAAATTATTTTTAAAAATCTTTGTTGAGAAAACATGAATTTTTCAAATATTTTAAGAATTTAATTTTTTTGTAAAAGTGAAAAATAACTCTAGAAAATATAGATGCTTAATAAGGGAAAGGTTGTTTCAAAGACAAAATGAAAATATTCACCGAAGTAGAGTAAGATCATGGTGATGAGGATCAAAATGATGACCTTATTAAATAATTTATCTCCTTATTCCATCCAAACATGAAAAAATGTCTAAGATTATGGATGATCTGAAAACACATAATGATAAAATAGGATTTAAAAAACATTTTTATAGCTAGTAACACAACTTCTAGCTTTAATGCATGATAAGCTAATAATTTATTACAAACTAGTTGTGACTGATAACATTAAAATGAAGTGACTCTAATTGTGATTCATAGGATACAAAATTAATAAGTGAATGATTTTTCACGTCTCTATGCATACACATGTCATTTTTTAATTTTTAATTTTTCTTGATTGCCTTGATCCATGTGAAGGTAGAAATAACACAAAATTTTCAACCACACAATGCACATAAATAATATTTTAACTTATAAATCACCTATGAAAAATATTTACATATTTAAATCATGTAAAATAATGACAATTGATTTGTTGAGAGGTCATGGTTTAATTACAGGTTAGATCAAAATGATCACTATAGTTATCCCTTTGGGAATAAAAATCATTACTATAGTTATCTCTTTGGGACTAATAAGATAAATTCAAAGTAATATAAGTAAGGGAATGGAAAGATAAGGGCACATGATATGCATCAATGTAACCTTGAAAATAGAGATGAGTGATATGCCCCACTATAATAAACAAAGACAAATGATATACCATAATGTAAAAATATTCCATAATATGGTCAAGATATATCATTGAAACATAAAATAATAATATGAACCAATAGATGCATAGTAGAAACCATGAAAACATAGGTGCCAAACATATATATATATATATATATATATATATATATATATATATATATATATATATATATATATATATATACCAAGAGTGATTAATAAGAAAACAAGAAAGAAAACACACATGAACAAAACAAAATTTAAAAATATATGAATCTATATAGAAAATACAAGATAAGACATGCAATAAATATGAACAATCATAAGGCAAATAAAAGATCCCATTATATAACAAGCATGAGAAGCAAGACAATGTAACTATGTATTGAAGCACATAAGTTATAAGATAGAACAAGATATATATAAATAACTATATAAATCTCAATATGATAATGAAAAGGAGGAAAGATATAAATTAAAGCATATTAAAAACTACCCCAAGTATAGGCATGTCCCTAGTGTAAGGGTACCCCCATATTTAGGCATGATAAATATGTGAAGTACCCATAAGTCACAAATAATATGTAACCTATATTTATTGTATCTAACTCAAATGATACTATGATAAACACATGCATAAATAATGTATATGTAAACCAATTATAGTAAGTAGATAATCATGACATGTAACAATGTGCAAATATATAACTAGTACTGATAAAAGTTTTTTTTTTGTATTATACCATTTTTAGAATAGAACCAAAAAAGATACAAGACAAAATGTAAATACAAATAAAATTTAAGAAACAAGTGAAGAGGTATAAAATCAAGAAAATTAGGGTCACTCAAGCAAGACACAAACCAAGAGGTGAAAATGAAAAGAAGAAATAAGAGAAAGACTCCTACTATCCAATAACTTATCTTGAAATTTAGTATGCACTAGGGTGTAAAGATTCAATATGTATGTGTGATGTCATCTTGGGAAGAGTTAATGATATTTTTAAATGAGAAATAATAAAATTAAAGTGTTAAATAAATAATTGAATAAAAAGAAACCAAAGGGCTAAAAAATGATAGAAATTTGAAACAAAAAAAGAGAAACGTAACTTCAAAATTCAAGATAGAATAATGAAGAAAAGCAAACAAATCAAGAGAGGATATCAATGAAAGTCTATAAGTAATAATGATGAACCAAAAATCCATACACAATGTTAAAGATATAAAGAAATCACAAGAGATACAAAATAAATAGAAGAGAAAAGAAAGATAGAGGCTATGTACAATAGATTTAACTTTTTCAAAGAACATGAGATTAATAGGCAATCCTAGCCAATAAAACCATCTACATAATTATAAAAAATTATCATCATATCTTCATGATTAATATCTTGATGTCTCAGGGATAATAACCATAAGAATGTCAATGTATCATCATCTTAATAATCATGAGCCATATAGTAACTAGAGTCATCATCACTATTAGTGTAATAAATACCATGGAAATGAGATATAATAGTTATTTTATCCTCTTATAAATAATATTTTTTTTTGGATTAATTATTTGAAACCTTGATAGGTGTTTAGCTTGAACAAATGCAATAGGTTACAATAAGACTGCTTTAGTGTTTGGGTGACTATATACTTAAACTCTATATGTTATCACTTGAGGTTGTATGACTTGATATTTAAGTATCATTTTAGGTAATAGCTCATGTTAAATTTGGATAAGTGACACATAAGGTGCACCTAAAATAATAATATATTTGTTATCATGCATAAATATGTGACATTGATGTAATGTGGATGAAATTTCTATCATTTGACCAAGCTAAGGGCATCCAAGTAAAATATCATTTCCTATTATCCAACAATACATGAAACCATAATAGAAAGGTTTTATGACATCTGGTAATATGTAATGTGGTACCCCAAAGAGGTGTCCAAGTAAGATTGTAATATCTTTTAAGAACCATCTAGATCATGTGGAGTGCATTCTATACTAGAAATAAATTACATTATATATATATTCAAACTTCAACCACTTTCAACCATAATGCCTTTAGTTAACTTCAAGTGTGAATATATGTAAGGTTATATGAATAATGTTCCATTTTTACAATCATATTTTTTAATCTCATGGTCATATAAAATAAGAAAACGAATCTTTGTACATGTATTTTGACCACACTTATGAAATCATCTAATATATGAGCATTTGAAACTAGAGGTGGTTGTTTATTTTCTACTCAATGAAAATTATCTTTTTTTTTAGTATCATGATTCAAAATAGGTTTGATAAATAATGTGAATGTTTATTTTGTTGATAAATCTATTCATTCATTTTACTATTTTTTCATTCAACTTGACTAAAATTAATATCAATAGTTATTAAATTTTGTCTCAATGAAAAAAATGTTTTGATATTATGACCCAAATATATATGATAATAAAAATACATATTCACATATTTAATTCTTAGGCAAAGAATGATATGAGTCAAAATCACGTAGAGGAGGTAAAGATATCATATTACACTCAAGTAATAATTTGAGCATTTGATGAGGATTCTTATCTAACCGTGTAATTTTCCTTCACTATTGATGTGGAAGGAAAAGCCTCTCAAGTGATTGAGATATTAGTCTAACTATATCTTTGGTCTCGTTCATATATTTAAATTCAGTATTATTAGTATCATAAACCTTTAATGTTGTTTTAATTTAATATTTGGATATACTAGAGATAAGGTTACTACTTTCATATTTAAGCATATTGTACTCTCTGAGTTTGATCTCATAGTTCTTAATTGTATGAAAAAGTTCATAAAATATTTATGTGTTGAAAAGAACTTTGTCCTTAATTGGTGATGCATTTGTGGTTAGGGGTCCCAATGAAGAAATGCCTTTGACTTAAAACTTTCAAAATTACACAATAGAAAACACAATGCAATAAAGTGCATCAATAACTTATTTATTTAATTTCAATGAATTGAAATATAGCTTGCATACATAATTAAAACACATAGAAATATAAAATGAGATGGATTACAAAATTTGATCCTTAGATCTTTACTTGCTAGCTCATAGTATTTGAAAGTTTGGTTCTCTTTTCAATACTAAATATGATCATTAAGCTCAATATCTATATGACTCAAGTGTATGGGAATTCTTATATAGTTAATCATATTAATGCTCTAAAAACCCCACTACAATCATTAAATAATTTTAACACATCACGATGCACCACAAACATTAAATGTGAAATAAAATCCCAATGCACCATAACACATCACAACATAATGCATTATGGTAAATCATGTCACAAAATAACATTAAATATATTAAATGCCTTCTAATATTCAATTAATTAAATGTTAATGGATAGGAACTTTAATGAATCTTTATCCACAACACATTGTAAGGACATTTGCACTATGACAAGATGTGTAGATATCATAACCTCATTAAGTAAAGTCATGATACTTTACAAATGAAATACATACAAAATATTTAAAATGTAATGATCTAAAAATTATTATCATCACGTACCAACATCCTATGTAAGATATAATAAGCTTTGAAAGAAAATAAATGAAATAGAATAATTTGGTGTCTCAAGACTCTAAGTCTTATACTTTATAGGAGGCTAGACAAATATTTATGTAATGTTTCATAAGTGACAACAAGCTTCACACACTAACAATGTTATATGGAAAAAAAATGTGCACATAAAATATGCATAAAATAATACAAAGGATTTGTGTGAGCACAAAGGAAACATAAATAAAAAAATAACACGTTGCAACAAGACTTACATACAACAAAACTTAGTTTTTTTTTTTTTTTTTTTTAATAGGATTACAAGTGAACCTAGATGCTCCCACATCATATACACTAGTTAATAAAATAAACTTGATCCCCTGCCCATGCACTTCCAAAGATATTTTCTATTAGTATTCATTGTTGTTTAGCTTTTGATGCACTCATCCATGTTGCATATTCAATTAATTTTCCCTTCCATTAACCAAATATTATTTGTACTCTTGTTTAATCTAATTTTTAATTAATATATAAATATAAATCATAACTATATAAATGGAATAGAATAAATTAAGGTGTTATAAATACAATTTTAAACATCAAATTGAAGATAAATGACTAAAATAGGTAATTTAAAATATAAATGAATAATGCTAAACTATACAAAAGAGAGATAAACATAGATTTTTAAGTCATCATGTGATTGCAAAGGAAAATAGAACACAAGAACAAAAATAATGTATAAAACCCATAAGTTGTGCCTAAGTGCTTTGACAGATGGAAATGTCCAATAGAGGATAATATCAACTACCACTAGTGTCCCTATTGGTCGATTCTATCCTTTAAAAAAAATGGTAACTTCTGGAATGATCAAGTGTGATAGTGAGATTTATTTATTTTTGCATTTATATTATATTTTAAAATTATGTGGAGACACATATATTCCTTATTGAAGTTTCAAACCCTAGTTTTGTGCCACAAGGTAATAAACAAATGTTAAGGAGTAAAAAGGTGATGTAGGGGTTCAAAGGAATGTCTTCTTTTAAATAGACTTGTAGTCTTCTTGACTTAAATTTGAGATTAAAATAATATTAGTTATGATTTAAATAGGTTCTTCAACTATATTTAATGCTATGTAACCCAAAAAAAAAATCTTTACCTTTCTTAAAATGTAAATTCTTGTAAAAAGATTGAAAACAAGTTTTTATACCTTATTTTTAGGTCTATAGACTAAGTTTACCTAATAAATTTTTATGTATGTATCATAAAACTTTTAAAATAATTTTAAAACCTAAAATTTACCTTCATTCAGCTCTAAACAAATTTTCATTACATTTGGCTAGGTCATTTTTTATTTATAGTGATTTTAGTGATCTAAATAGGCCTTGTTTTAGACCTATAGTCTAAATTTTTTGAATATATTGAGTTATAGTCCGAAAAAATTATTTAAAACAATTTATAACCTTTATAAATATCCTAAAACACTTTTCTAAAAACTTTCATGTAATTTTAAGGGTTCATTTTCAAGTTACAATAATTTTAGTACACTAAAACCATAGTTTAGGGTATTTTGACTCTGTACAGGCCGAGAGCATAAATTAAATTATATATATTTAAGTTTTAAAGCCTTTTTTAGAATATTTTTTATTTTAAAATACTCTCCATACATATATCCCACTTTGATACTTTATTTTCTCACTTAACCAATCTCAAAAATGGTGAAAAATAACTTTTCTTAATTGTTATAACCTTATTTTTTTACTATAACAAGCTTGTACTTGATTTTACATCTTGAAAAATCCATGAAAGCTAATAAAAAAGTGATTCCAAGATAACGATAACATTCACTTACATGAATTCTCAGATTGAAATTGAATAATGGAACTCATTAATTCACTTTGATTATTTTTAGGTGTAAATTGTATTATACAGCTATGTTAAAACCCTATTTTTCATAACTTCCTCATTATTTTATTCCATTATTAGAGTTATTTTGATTATTTTATTGTTTCCCCCTCTCCTATTTTCTTATCCATGCACTCCTATCTCTCCTCTCTCTCCTTCGTTCCAAACTCCTAAACTATCTAACTTAATAAACCAAATTTAAGACTTAACCTTAATTGAGTTTGACAAGAACATTTTTGAGTTAAGGCATAAAAAATATTTCAAAACATGTTCGAAGACATTAATTTACCCATAAAATAAGTATCATGACCTTTCTTTGCACTATGATATGAGAAAGACTCTTCAAATTTCCTTTATAAATTCAAACTTTTAAATAGATAGTTTTGGTAGGAAAATCATTACTACTAAGCCCAAATGACCAAAATTTGAAATTATAATGATTTTGAAACCTCTTTAATGACTAAAAAATACATCCTAAACCTATTAAAGACCAAAAATTTCAAAATTAAACCACTAAAATCCAATGCTTCTGCATCAAGCTCCCTGAGTACAAAAGTATTCATGAGCTTTTGCTCATGAGGTCTTCAATGATAGTTCCATATCGAACTATTTATGATGGAGTTAACCAATAAGTATATTCAAGAGGATGATTCTTCCAATTTATTATATATTGTAATTAATCCTTACCTCTAGTTCTCTTGATAACCTATTTGTTTAAAATAACTTCTAGTTCATTTTTATGTGCATTGGGTAACTGATGTTCCCAATCAATGACCTATTTATTATCTTATTCAAATGATTTTGGTGCATATTATTCTGATCTATAATAATATAGGTTTGATAAATTAAAAATAGTTAATTTATCTTCTTTTTAATCTCTTTCACTTTTCTTCTCATATATATGAACATGCTGAACTGAACCACACTTATGTATTTTCTTTTCCCTCTTATCCATTGATATATATGCACATAGAACAAAAACATTAAGGGAATCAAGAGCTCCCAAAAATACTCCTTCAACCACTTCATAATACCTCAAATACATTTTTTTCAACTCTTTTCCACTTCTAACATATTTTTCATGCTTTCCACTAACACCATGGGTTTTCCAATACTCCATATCAATCATCTCCAAGGTTATCTTCTCCTCATTTATATCTATGATTTAAAATCCTTTGTATATTTGATCCTCCACTATCATCTTCTTATTTACACTATCTTGTACAACTTCTATCTCCAATGTTTCCTTCATATAAATTTTCAACATTACTTGGCTATTCCTTTCATTTATTTACAACTCTTAATAGTTTCCATATTCTTTCTCCAACTCTATCACATATAGATTATACTTCATGATAAATCCTTCCTCTATTGTAATCTCATAAATTCCTTGCTCATTATTTTTAGGAGACATACGAAGCATTAAATGTTTTAGATTTTAGGGTTTCCCCATCCTCCACACCATTGATCTAGGCAATATTTATTTTATTTTGATAGTGAATTTATTGTGTTGAGTTAGGATGGAATTACACCCTTTGGTCAGTGTTACCTTCCCTTTATTAAATTTTTTTTTCCACCATTTATACATCATTTGATGTAGGGATAGTCAATGGGATCTTAAGAAGTGATGGCATTATAACAAGCTCAAAATTTTGTCTTCAAGGTTTACCACAAGGTATTAACTCTAACCCTAATACTCATCTACCATATGTGATTTTAGATTTACCAGAGTTTGATAAAGCCTATAATTATTTTGAAAATTTTACCTTCATTTCTTATTTTATGGGTTGAATCCCTCCAAAAATCTTGTTAAAGCAGTGGGTTCAAAACCATTGGAAAGGCCATGGGGTGAAACTAAAAGGAGTCCAAAACCTTACCAAGGGTTTCTTCCTGTTTCATTTCACAAACCTATAACATTGAAAATCCATTTTTAATCATCACCCCTAGTTTATATGTAACACTTTGGTTGCTTTTTCTCATTGGACCTGAGAATTTCAAGTCTTAGAAAACTCTAAACTTAAAATCCTAGTGTGGGTAGAATTTTTAGGCTTACCTCTTCCTCTATGGAACTTTTTTGACTAGATAAATAGGACTCTAGACTAATTTATCTACCATTAACAACATAAGTTCTATGTATCACATCCCCAGATAAGGGCATGTGGGGAAATAGATCTTGTCAAAAAACTCAAATTTTCTATTGAGATTTAACTAGGTAATAATTGATTAAAATAGTGTGTGCTTTATATTAACCTCTTGAATACTTATTTTTGATGTCAAGATTTGAACCATATGATTAGACAATGTCCTCTAATAGTCCCCACTATTTCTACTACTCAAGACAAAATTGGGTATGGTTCAAAACCATAGAACTCTGATGGGTGGACAATAGTCTTTAATAGGAAGAATAATGTAGTACACAAAAATACCAAACCCTAGCTAGCTATGTATCAAACCACCGGGGGGATAAGTTCCTCAGTATCTACTGGTAAAGTTTTTGTGCCCACATAATTTAAACCCCTACCTCCCAGTTCCTACTCTCCTCAAGTGGTCACCCATTTTGTTTTTTCCCCATCTCTTACTCCCATGGCTCCTTCCTTATAGCTCCTTTCAGGGGAAAATGATTTAGATTCATAGTGTGGACTTGTGACCCTCAACCATAAGGCTATTATGAAGTGCTCACATAGTCCCTCACCCTCTATAAAGGAGGATTATGTGACAAATAAAAGGAAACCCTTTTTACTTGGAGACTATGCCATTCTTGGCCCAACTTTCAATCGATTTGTATCCCTCTTAGGTATTACAAATGGAAATGATATGAGATTTGATGATGTACAATGATAGTTTATTATTATAATGTTATAGGACTCACTGATCCAATAAATAATTATACAATTAGAAATAATTATCATCTTTTTTTCAAAATGAAAATATTTTACATGTAAGAAGTTATTTTTTTTGGTTTTTTGCTTCATTCTACTAATCACACCATCTAGCCTGGGGCCCTTTGTGAGCCCACCTATCATGAGTCTGACCATGGGGGGTGGTCACCCTTTTGTCACCTTATCTATCTCAAAATATTATTTCTTGGAGTTCTAACCCCACCCACCAGATGGTCTAGACTCTTTTTTACTTTGGTAATCATATCATTAGCTTGGTTTACTGATATTCCTCTAATGATGTTGTGGAATGCAACCTTGCTCTAGAGATGGTTGGAAAACTCTCTTTTGGATGCGCATTAGGTTATTTGTGATGACTTAAACATAATTATGTCTATGGAATATAAATAAGGATGTCTCCCCATGATATGGTGTGTTTTAGAATGAGAGGCATGGTCTTATATGTGAAATAACTTGGGGTCTTTGATCCCAACCATCATATGAGGAGAGAGTCAAATTCTCCCTGGTTCACTTGGTCTAATTTTCATCAAGGAGAAGATCAAATTCTTAAGCATCTTGACTGTGCATTTTTTTATATAAAATTATCAATTACAAAGTATAAGCATCAAAGATTCAAAATGAATATTATAGTATCAAAACACCATAAAGTATCAAACTAAGAGGCATTCCCCCTAACTTCTAAGTATAGCAATTGATAATGCAATATAAAAATCAGGCCTATATAGGTGGCCCATCAATAAAAAAAACTAGCAAACATATCCCACCACCTAAACCAGAGGTGGCACCAAATACCATCAATTATATAGACTTGTCTTTAGACACCCTCCAAGAATTGGTGAAATCCATTTCAATGTCCTCATCCAAATACACACACACAAGTCCCTCAATAAAGTTCATCTTCAATCTAGGTCCTAACTTTTCCAATCTAGCAGTCAATGGTGGAGTGTATCCATCTACCTTGTTTAACAAAGATTTCATATTATTGAACCTGACATATTTGATCACATTATCCACTTCATAAGAACCACCCCTTTTAATGATCTTCTCCAATTTCCCATCAAATACATTAACATTAACTTCTGTTAATTTCTATACCTCACTTTGATCATCACAAACCTATACCATGGAGGGAAGATTTAAGGTGGGAGGTTTTGTATATTATCATTATCATTGGATAATATGTAAATATACAGGCCAAGAGGATCAATATACTCCTCAACTTCCTTAATCACACTACTATAGAAACTAGTATTATGTACATCCCTCATCATATCATTATTGGCCATCAACCAACTATTTACACAATTCTTGTCAATTATAAATAATTAACCCATTCCCTAAATAGGGTTATCTACTTAATAAAAATAGAATTCCTTGATTCACTCTGATTCATGCTCTGTAATATTCATCTCAGTGGCCAAACCATGGCAAACTATCCAATCTAGGTGTGGACTCAACTTGGGATAGTCACCCGAATTAATCAGGTATTTTGAAATGATCTTAAGCATTCCAGACCTTAGAAACTATTCTAGATGAACTTGTGTCACATTCAATTTGAGAAATATCTACAAATAAACAAAATGAAATATGACTTCAATAGTGAATTTATTAAGCACCCTAGCCTTAGATTGAAAAAACTCTAAGTTCCTTTACTTCTATAAAAACCACAAAATCTCAGTTGAGGAAACAAGCCAAAACTTATGAAAAAAAGGATGGACTTTATTTTAGGAAAAATATAACCAAAATCAATAATCAAACTTTGAGACAACATTTAAAAATATTAGAAGCATAAGGACAAGAGAAGAAAATATGTTCAATAGTTTCAGCATCTCTACAAAAGGAACAAAAAGGCTGCCCAAAGGCACTTTTAACCAATAGAGAACTAACAAAAAGTTTATTTTATATCAAATGGAAATGAAAACAAGACTTTTTAGGTTCAATACAAGAAGCTTAGATAACATCAAACCTAAAGGGACCAAGAATGAAGGGGATCACACACATTATAAATATGATTAAGGGTGAGATAGGAGACTTTAGAAAAAGAGAGTTTATTATATAACATCTAAGTAGAGAACTCAAATAGGGGAGGACCCTTCAACCACTTGACACTTTTCCAAAATTCACCCTCTTCATCCATAAAAGAGACATTATTATTACCCTATATTGATTTTTAAATAAGAGTATATGTTATACACTAAGTGACTAGGATTTGAAATCTAAATCTAATTTTTGACTAAGTGGCCGAACCATTCTATGAGAAAATATCTTTGAAAACTATCAAACCTTTAGTGAACCACTCAAAACTAGAACATCCCCTAGTGAGTGAAATAGGCCTTCTATTGACATAGAGATTTTACAAAATGGATCTATAACCATGATAGCATGTCCCAAACTAGTTGAATATATGTTTGTCAATGATAAAAGGTTTTATAAAGTCCCAAAAAAACCAAATAGAATAAAAAATTTGTGACCCAATAACTTTAACAAAGAAGGGACATATAAGAATATCCTCAATATTGAGACACTTCTAATTTTTTTAACCTCTAGGAAAGCCATGAAAGATATTATTTTGAATAAGATTTTCTAGGGCTCATCCCCTTTGAATTATCTAATTATCCATTTAACCATGAGGGTGATACCCTGGATCCTTATATCCTTTAGTCTAATACCCCCAATGTGTTTAGGTTTCAAAAAAAATTCTAAAAAAATATCACGTCTTTTCCTCCATCTTTTTCCATCCAACCATAGGAAACCCCTTATAATTATGTGTAAAAATTTGATATGAGTCTTACTAAAAAGCCAACAAGAATCATAATATATAATATATGAGGTAATAAATTTTTGGTAGACATAGATCCTCCGAGGTAAAGAAAGCAAGTGTCCCTACCATTTTTCAATTTTCTTATTAATTTTGACAAATATCCATTCCCACATGATTTTTAATGAAGGGGTAAATACAAAAGGAATACATCTTGATTATGCCTTGCTTGCAGAGCAAGAATTTTTCATTTTCATCCATGTCCATGATTGGCCTATTTTTATGATCCTAGAAACTTTCTTATCTAACCATCATCTTATTTGCTTCTACATTTAGTGAACTATCCCTTAGGTTAAATCCCATAATTCATAGTTTTTCCTCAATACTGCCCATCTCAAACATGAGTAGATTGTGGGGCATATCATTAGAATTTAGAACCTGGCTCCCAAACCCACAAGGGACATTGGTTAGATTGAATAGTGTGCTAATGTAATAGTCTGAACCACCTCTTGTCTTTAGATTTATGGAAAACAAACAACTCACTTTATGCAATGTATTCATAATTCTACAAACTATGAATATCTTAGGGTTTCACAAGAATTATAAGTTTCACCTTTAATCCCTCATTTATAGACTTAGGATATTATATGGAGACATAATCTCCAATTAGACAAGGCTTAAAAGGCCAGAGGAGAATAAATTAGAGCACATATGCATTGGTTGAAATTTGGAGATAAAGTGACTAAATAATTTTTCTCTCTTCCATTCAAGACAAGTTCTAAAAAAATAAAATTTATTAGATGTGATTCAAATAAATTCAACAAAATACCTGACATTTGACATTATTTTTTTCATCAATATCATGGAATGTTTGGTGTGCATCCCTCTTTCCCTATCAATGATGTTTTTCTTTCTCAATTCCTTGAAGTGCTCCCCTATAAGCTCTCAAAAACTCAAAGATTTTCCTATGACAGGACCCTCAACCTTAGTAACCTTAAAGAATCTATCATGTAGATGGCCACTAATAAGGCCCCTAGAGTTGATGGGTTTCCCATTGAATTATATTAAACCCTATGGGATATGATTGGATATGAACTTCACATAGCCTATTATGAATCTATTTTATCCAACTCTTTGGGGAATCTCATTAATCAAAATAACATCAAGTTCATTCCTAAGTTTGGTGACCCTGAGGTAATTACCAATAGGAGGCCCATCACTTTGATTAATGTTTCTTAAAAAATCATAGCTAAATATTTAGCCATCAAAATCAAGTATTTGTTCCCTTTAATTATGATAAGTGAATAAATAAGGTTTATTCAACATAGATACATATTGGATAATGTTATTATTATATGGGAAGGTATGGAATGGGACAAGATATCCAACTAGAAGGCATTATTTATCAATATTGAATTTGAGAAAGCTTATGATAATATTGAATGGCCATTTATCATAGTTATGATTTAGTCTCTTAGGTTTGGTCCCAAGTTTGTTCAAACTATTAATATATTATTTCAATATACATGTGATTGGATTATAATTAATGGTTCTCAATCCCAACACTTAGAGCTTCATAAATATGTTAGATAGGGGTGCCCCCTTGTACATTCCCTTTATGTTTTGGATACTAATGGCTTTATTTATAGTTTGGATAGCCATACTTCTAGGGGTTTGATGAAGGGTATTTCTCTCCCTAACTTATACTTCTAGTGGTCAATGGTAACTTTTATTATGACCCCTTCCTCACTCTCTAAGAGGATGAGAACTCTGTTAAGAATGCTATGAAATGTCTTGACATTTTCTACCTTTATATTGGGTCTTCCATACAATGGTAGAAACCACAATGCTATCACCATTCCCTTTAACCCTAACCTCTTTGGTTGGATGGATATCAGTGGCAATGGTTTATGCCTGGGATCTAGTTTAATTCCCTATACATTCTATTTACTTTTAGAGACTCACCTAAAGAGTTGTGTTCATATGTGGTTCAAAAGGTAGAGAAAAACATCTCCTTTTGATTCACCAAACCATCGACCATGGCTTGTAAATTTCATATCTATTCTAAGGTGTTGACTTATGCTCATGTTTATTACTCAATCTATTGGGAACCTTCCAATTCCTCTTATGCAATGCTAGAAAAGCTCCTGAGAGACTTTCTATGGGCCAATTATGAAGGGCACCACAATTTTCACCAAGTCTCTTAGGTTATTTGTTGTCCTCCTAAAGAAGTTGGTGGGATTGGGATCATTGATATTAAGCTTCAAGGGCTTGCTCTTGGTGTTAAGTGGATCATCAAAATCCTAGAAGGGGATGAGGCATAGAATATCTTATTGAGGCGTTACATCATTCAAGGCTTACCACTCAATAGAAAATCTTGACAAGGGGATGGTTTACACAGTGTTCTCTTTACTCCTATGGTGGTTAAGATAGGGGGCACATTTTTCATGAAAAATATCTGGAAGGTCTAGGAGAAACTCAAACCTCACCTAATTTGGGTGTGGGAAGGGTTTAGAAATGGTATTTATCTTAATTCTCAATCCCTATGGTGATTTCCAATGTTGAATTTACACAATGTCCCCTTTTCCAAGGTCCCTTGGGTCAAATTCCTAAGGATGTATAAAAATGTATTCGCATTATTGGAGAACTCTTCTATAAGGTTACTCATAATTAGCTTCCTTGGAATATGGTTAAGTCTAAGTTTAATCTAAATAAATAATATGTTGAATCCATTTTTTGTCAGGAATATAGAACAACAAACATGCTCTGACTCCACTGTTAGGATCGAGGAAGCACCATTGATTACCATGTACAAGCAACTTAATATGCAGAATTAAACCAGAATGCACAAGTAACTAGAATTTAGAAATAACATAGAATATGAGAGACAATACACAACTTGTATTAATACTCTTCCAAAAAAGAATTACAACAAAGAGATGCCACACTCTTCCACCTTACAGGTTTGCCACACCAAGAGTTCAGTAATTCACCTTCAAGAGCTCACTCTCTCAATTACGGTCCTAACACACAACTCAAACACAGAGTTGGTGTTCACCTCCAACTAGTCAGTATCACTACTTCTAGTACACAAGCGCTCCACACACTCCAAAAGTGCTCCACACACTCCAAGTACTCAATGTACTCCAAGTAGATCTCCCATGAATGTGCAACAACCTACAACTCAAATGATCTTACTTTGGAAGGAACTACCTTGCCTTCCTCTTTCCTCTCTAACACCGTACTCCAAGTAGATCCCACCTGATCTTGTTCCCTATTATGTTGCTATCACCTTGATCTTACTACCACCTACAGATCAACCTGATTCTACACACCTACAAACCTAGACCTCGCACACACATACACCTATAGATCAATGATCTTACTTACCATGCAGATCTCCAAACGTGGCCTTGCACACCTACTGACCAAGATCCTACATACATGAAGAATCCTTTTGATTCTCCAAACCAACACCCACACTTGGCACTGTGGCACTAAGAGGAACACACCATGCTCTCTTCACTCTGAAGGAGATAATATTTTCTCTCTTACTCTCTAGCACAAATTACAATATAGCCCATGAGTCTATTATATAGATCTCATGCAAACAATAATTAGACATATAATTACAATAATTAGATCCATAGCTTCAAGTCTATAATTGGCCTTCTACATGTAAACAACTAGTTTGTTAACTAACTATCTATGAACTGGTAGTTTTGGAACTGCATAGGCGATCAACGTCAGTCCTTGTCTGCCTAGAGGTGACCAATGCCAGCCGATCTCTGACTAACGTTAGTTGCTCTTCTCACTGTATATGACCGATGTCAGCTAATCAGACTGACATCGATTGCTATGCAACTCAGCAACCTCTTAGCAACCTCCTCCATGTCTACATCAGTGAAGCTTTTAGCTCCATAACCTAACAATCTCCCACTTGGAGATAAACAGCTACACTGTACCTATACCTATGCACCATCTAATCTATTTCTTGGCTTATATCCCTCTTCAAGCTCAATCTTGAAGACCAACCACCACAACCCCTGTGGTGAACCTCCTGTCATCTAAGTAACCTACCACATCCACATCTACAAACACATGTAGAAAAGAACTTAACCCTGCATAGCATGTGCACCTACTGCTGGTCCCTCTTAGATACCTGAGAATCCACTAACTGCCCTCCAGTGCTTCTTTCTTGGATCGGCTCCAAACTTTCTGACAGCTCCCACTGCGTGGGCAACCTCAGGTCTATACCAGACCTCATGTGATTTCGGACATTGAACTGTCTATCCCTTGGTGTACTCTAGTTCTGCATCTTATGTATTGAACCTTGCTAATACCTGATTCACATCAGTTTCCACTGGAGACAAAATCAACCTGTGATCTTCCATGTCTCTCATGCCAAATAATTTTGTTGCTCTAAATTCCTCATGACATGCCACTGAACTAACCTTACCCATAGCTCAGCAAAACCCTGTATGTTTGAACCTACACCAAGCTCATCCTCCACATACAGTAACAAGATAATGTCATGAACATCATCCACTTGGTAAGACAAACACAATGGTTACACTGACACTGAATAAGGCCCTGCTTTGTCATCCACCTGTCAAAACCTATACCACTGTCTTGTAGCTTGCTCAAGACCATATGACCTAGCCTTCCATCTCACGTATCCATTCTCTCTATTTTTTAACTAAGGAATCATTCATCTCTCAGTGCTTTTCATACCGACTGGCAACCCTACCAAATCTCCCATTTGGTTCTGCATCCTGTTCATGCCATGCTCCCACTGTTTCCTAGATCATTCCTGCTCTACAATGAGCAATGAGTATAAAGAAGAGGAACAATGAATTTGAGTCTTACTTACCCTTTTAGTCCTCCACATGGGCATCTGAGACTCCTTGATAGCTTTCTGTCTGCCCAAAATCCATCTCAGTGACCGACCTCGATCACAACACAATCTGCATCTGACTGACGTTAGTTCCATGTGATTGTCCTTTCTATCGATGTTGGTTTTTTGACTGACGTCAGTCTTACCTAGTCATCGATGTCAATTCCCTGACTGATGCCGATAGCCACCCTGCCTGACACCACCAGCTCTAGTCTACACATGACCGATATCGGTACCTGTCTGTTTGATGCCAATTCTCTTTGACTGATTCCGGTAACTGTGTTCACCTGTGAGTGATGACTTTTTACCCATAAGATCTCCAAGGATTAAAACCCTATCCAAACCACCCTACTTAGAGATGTCTAGCCTTCTCCACTGATCTCTGTCAATCATCTCCTCCAGAAACACCAAGGCTTGCCAGTTCTTGAGTCTGTCAAACACATTTGTCTTTCACTTAAGAACATGCATCTCCTTCTTGCTCATGTGACCAAGCCTACAAAGCCATGTCTTCACAACAGAAGAAGAATCAGTAATATAAGTAGATAGATAAAGGATACCTACTTTGTTACCACTAGCTAATTCAAGTGCATCCGCTATGAGAGTTCTTGTGCATCTCTCATCACCCAAATTTCCTGAAGAAATTAGCCGCATCTTCAAGACTTGGACTTGCATGACCTCCTTCAACACCCATGTTTCAACTTCACTTTCCCTTTGCCAATTCTTTGGCAAGGCACACCAACCCATAAATAAATCTTTCCAAAGTCTCCAAAGACCTTAACATGGAAAAATACTCTATTTCAGACTGCATGGAAAGAGGCAATAAAATCTATAAAACAAGATTGTACTTTATCCAAGAAACATCCCAGAGCATCTTGTGTAACAACACCTGCAACATCTACTTCTTTAGTTTCTTCATACTGATCTGCTACCAACCAACAATCTTTCTTTACCTACTCTTTCTTTCCATAACACCGTAATTGACCATTCGTGCTTTTCAATTCCTCCATTCTTAACTTACTTTCTTTTACCATTGTTATACTCCCACTCAATCAGAAACCCCTGAGAATGACCTATAATCAAACACAAAACCTGCTCCCTACAACCTAGCTCTGATACCAATTGTCAGGAATCTAGAACAACAAACATGCTCTGACTCCACTGTTAGGACCAAGGAAGCACCATTGATTACCATGTACAAGCAACTTAATATGGAGAATTAAACTAGAATGCACAAGTAACTAGAATTCAAAAATAACACAGAATATGAGAGACAATACACAACTTGTATTAATACTCTTCCAAAAAATAATTACAACAAAGAGATGCCACACTCTTCCACCTTATAGGTTTGCCACACCAAGTGTTCAGTAATTCACCTTCAAGAACTCACTCTCTCAATTACGGTCCCAACACACAACTCAAACACAGAGTTGGTGTTCACCTCCAACCAGTCACTATCACTACTGCCAGTACACAAGTGCTCCACGCACTCCACAAGTGCTCCATGCACTCCAAGTACTCAACGTACTCCAAGTAGATCTCCCATGAACTTGCAACAACCTGCAACTCAAATGATCTTACTTTGGAAGGAACTACCTTGCCTTCCTCTTTGCTCTCCAACACCGTACTCCAAGTAGATCCCACCTGATCTTGCTCCATGTTGTGTTGCTATCACCTTGATCCTGCTGCCACCTGTAGATCAACTTGGTTCTACACACCTATAAACCTAGACCTCGCACACACATACACCTGCAGATCAATGATCTTACTTACCATGTAGATCTCTAAATGTGGCCTTGCACACCTATTGACCAAGATCCTACATACATGAAGAATCCTTCTGATTCTCCAAACCAGCACCCACACTTAGCATTATGGCACTAGGAGGAACACACCATGCTCTCTTCACTCTGAAGGAGCTAATATTTTCTCTCCTACTCTCTAGCATAAATTACAATACAGCCCATGAGTCTATTATATAGATCTCATGCAAATAATAATTAGACATCTAATTACAATAATTAGATCCATAGCTTCAAGTCTATAATTGGCCTTCTACATGTAAATAATTGATTCATTAACTAACTATCCGTGAACTGGCAGTTCTGGAACCACACAGGCGATCGATGTCGGTCCCTGTTTGCCTGGAGGTGACCGATGCTGACTGATCTCTAATCGACGTCGGTTGCTCTTCTCACTGTATATGACCAACATCGGCTAATCAGACCAACTTCAGTTGCTATGCAACTCAGCAACCTCCTCCATGTCTGCATCAGTGAAGCTTTTAGCTCCACAACCTAACATTTTTGAATTTTAAGCTCCATACCTGAAGATTACTTACACAAAATTAGAGTTTCCTCTCTTACGCTATGGTAGAAGGATTGGTCCTAGATAAAAGCTACATCATACTATCATTATTCCCCTAGGCTAACTTATAATCTTTTGGAACCTCAACATATTGACATTGAATTCATCCATCATCGATGGTATCTCAAATATCACCATCATGTCTAATATTTAAGGTTTGATAATATTTGGGTGGATTGTATTATTTATCAAGGTTTACCTATGGGGGATCAAATTAAACACATGGGGATTTTAAATCCCACTTTCCCAACCTCTCACCACCTAGAATCCATTAAGCATATCTTTTAGTTTTACCCTCATGCCTAGTCTTCCTAGAGATCAATTCATACCCTTTCAAACCCTTCATGCCTTTAATGTTCAATTGGAAGATGGCTCTCTTGGGGGAATCCTCCCTACTTCCTACAAGATATAATATATTTTGGCAATTTTTTCATATTGATATTCTCTTTTAGATTTATAAATATAGAAATAAAGCATGTTTTAATAATGAAGTTATGAAAAAAAAAATTGTAACTAAAAAGCTTACTATGATTGCTAATGTTATCCTCCATATTTATATTTAAATGGATAAGGTTTGGATTGAGTTCCACCATCTACAGCTCCTCCTAAACCATTAGGGAATGTTCCCTATGTAGTCAATCATGAGTCTCTTGCTCCACCTCCCCACCATTATTCCCTCAAGGGTGTGGGTATGGAGGGTAGTGTCACCAATCTCAGAGATAGAATTTCTAAAGCTAGAGGAGTGCCTCTCCTCACTCTCGTTGGCCATCTCCTCCATTAGGATCTGACAAGGGAAATAAAGATAGTGATGGCAAAGGGGTTGGAGGATCCCTCCATAGGATAAGTTCATATGAATAACATTGGCCATTTATCCTTATAAATAATATTCCTAACAATATACTGATACCAAAATTAACTAGAAAATTGATGGTTTGGACCCCATCCTGATTGATGAAGACCCCACAAATTAGTGGGTGGGAGAACCCTCAATATCCTCTACCTCTACCTATCACCATGCTCATTATTGATGATTAATGATTTCCTTGTTATTTATGCTCTTATCTTTCTCTTTTTTATTGATGTGCACTTTAGTTAACTTAACCATGGTTGTTTGGCCATTTGGTGGCCTATTTTAATTTTGCTCTTTTCAAGCCTTCTTTAGTTTGGTTTGGTTTTTTTAGGGTGTGACTTTTAAACCCATATTTTTTTATATTATTAGCATTGTATTATATTTTTTTATATTATTTAAAGTGTGTTTTTTAATTAAAAAATTAACTTTGGGCTCTTCACATGAGAACCTCACTCTCTCGGTGTACTTCAAGACAACCTTTTTCTCCTCATTCACATGCTTCTCTTTACTATTTTTAAAAATATATTTATATTGATCACATGGTAACTTATGTCTCGTATTAAATTTTATGACAAATTATTTTGATTGGATTCCTTTATCTAATAGTTATTGTACTTACCTTTTTATCTCTTCATTCTCCTTAAGTGTCATTTTATAGGCTATTTTGTTTAACAAACTAGCTCTTGGAATGAAATCCATATAATAGATTATGATCTTCATTAATGGAAATCATTAGGAAACTAATTAACCAATATATCCACATACTCATCCAAAAATTCCAAATTTCCAATGGTAAATCAGTCAACTTAGTAGTTATAATGATTGGCTTGGGCTTAGTAATCAATGCACAACCAACCCCTTCTTTTATCAACTTCAAGAATTTTTTTCCACTCACTAACAACACCTTAGTATTATTTTCATATTCACTACCATATTTTAATGGTGTCAAAATATACTTCTTACCATGTTTCTCCAATGTATAGATGTTACTCCTTCCATAATGAATAACCCTCCTATCAAACTACCAAGGTCTACCTAACAACACATGGCATAAATCCATAGGCATAATGTCACAAATTACATCATCCTTATATATACCAATTTAAAAATCAACCTTACATTATTCATTAAATAGTACTTGATGTCCCTTTTGAAGCTAATATACTTTATATAGGTGTAGGATGTGTCAATATTTTCAATCCTAGTTTTTCAACCAATTTTGAAGAAACCAAGTTATATATACTACCAATATTAGTGATGATATTAAAACACTTACCTTTAGATTTTTATGTAGTCCTAAATAGTGTTTTCCTTTTGGTTGGTTCCTTCACTTCCTTATTTGGCTTTAGTAGTACTTTTTTTTATCAATAAGGACTATCCCATTTTAGGTTATTCCACAAGTGATGTTGATCCTACACTTTCTTCTTCATCTTGAACAACTTGATTTCTACCTTCAATTCTTGTATGACTTGTTTATGGATTTTTAGGGCATGCATATGACCTGTGGCCTTCATATTTGTTACATTTAAAAAAAATTCTCCAAAAGCCTTTTCATATGCCTCTTATATATGTCTATCTTCCTCTGTATGGATAGCCTCCTCTTGTACTATTATCTTGACCTTGAGAGTTGTTTGTTTCTTCATTATGTTCCTGCAACTGACTTTTACCACATTGTTATCCTCTAACTCTATAATTTTTGCCTTCTCCTCTAGATTGTTGAGTTTATCTTCTAGCCAACTTCTCTTCTGCATTGAGAACAAATTGATAAGCCTCTTTTACTAATCTTAAAGATAAAAAATTTATTTCATCCTAAATATTAAATCTCAAACCATTGATATACCTTGTTATGTTCTCAACATCTTCTACATAACCATCTTTAATTATAAGCTTGTATTATTCTTCAATGTCATCATTTACACCCATATCTTTCTATTTCAAATTTTAAAGTTTATTGAACAAGTTGTCTGATAGTCCATATGCATGAATTTAGAATTTGAGTTTTGCTATCATTCTATCCCATTTATTGATTTTCTATTTAACTCTTTTCCTTCTTTCATCTTGGACATCCCATCAAATAGATGTATGTCCCTTGAACTTAGTAAAAATAAACTTGAACTTCTTATCTTAAGTTATTTCTTCATAATCAATGTTTTTATCGATTTTAATTATCCAATCCACAAGTTATTCAACATTTAGAATGACTCCATATACTAAACTCTCTAATTTAAGCTTAGAACCTACTCCTATGATTACTTTTAAGATTCTTTCTTTTATTATTTATTCCTCTTCTTATTTTAAAACCTCTTATTCTAGATCTTCCTATCTATCACTCACATCACATGTCATTACATATCTTCTTTGGGTAATTTATATTTCCTCCAAACATGCTTACAAATTTTTCATCTCTTTCAACAATATATCTCAGTTGTCTTCTTGTACCTCCTCTAGCACCACCTCTAGCTAATCCTCTAAGTGCATTTTTTCAATTCTTGCAAGTTTCTATTTCAGAACTTGCTTTCAGTCTTATTAATGAAGCATCTTTCTATTTATGTCACTTTTGAATTATAACCAAATCTTGCTTTGATACCAAAAATGATGTAGGAGTTCAAAGGAAGGTCTTCTTTTAACTAGGATTGTAAACTTCTTAAATTAATGTTGGGACTCAAGTAAGATTATTTATACTTTCAAGAGATTCTTGAACTCCATTAATGTTATCTAACCCTATAAATGATTTTTTTATTTACCTTTCTTGAAATGTAAATTCTTTAAAAAAGATTGAAAACAAGTTTTCTAGACCTTATTTCTAGGTCTATAGACTAAGTTTCTTTAATAAATTATTCTATATGTATCCTAAAACCTTGAAACCAACTTTAAAACCTCACATTTACCTTCACTCATATTTCTAAAATGTTTCATTGCATTTGGTTGGTTTGTTTTTTATTTATAGTTTTTTAGTGCTTTAAATAGACATTACTTTAGACCTATCGTCTAAGATTTTTGAATATATTGAGTTGTATGCCTCCAAAATTATTTAAATCACTTTATATTTTTTTTAAAATATCCTAACATACCTCTCAACAAAATTTTATGCAATTTTAATTATTTTTTTCCAAGTTATGATGATTTTAGTACACTAAACGCCTATTTTGGGGTCATTTGACCGTGTATAGGCTGAGAACATAAAGTGAATAAAAATTTAATTTTTAAAACTTTTTTTATAATTTTTTTAATTTTAAAATACTCTATATACATATATCCTGATTTGATTCTTTATTTTAGCACTTAACCAAACTCAGAAATGGTGGAAAATAACTTTTCTTGACTATTATACCTCTCTTTTGTTACTATAACAAACTTGTATTTATTTTTCTAGCCTCAAACATGCATGAACACTCATAAAAATATATATAATTAAAATATAACAAAAAAATTCACTTACATTAATTCTCAGATTTAAATTGACTAATAAAACTCATAAATGCATTCTTTCATTATTTTTAGGTGTAAATTATGTTACACGGCTCTGTCAAAGCCCTATTTTTTAGAGCTTCTTCATTATTTTATTAAATTATTGGAGTCATTTATATTATTTTATTATTTTACCTATCTCCTCTTTTCTTTTCCACTCATTCATATCTCTCCTTTCTCTCCTCCATTCCAAACTCCTAAATTATCTAACATAGTAAACCCAGCTTAAGACTTAACCTTAATGGAGTTTGACAAGATAAGTTATGCGTTAAGGCATAAAAATTATTTTGAAACATGTTATAAACCATTCATTTACCCATAAATTAAATATCAATAACTTTTGGTTTCAATATAATATGATAAATACTCTTCAAATGTCCTTTTCAAATTCAATTTTTTAAATAGATTGTTTTGATAGGAAAATCATTACTAAAACCCAAATGACCAAATTTTTGAATGATAATGATTTGAAAACCTCATTAATGACTAAAAATACATCTGAAACCTATTAAATAACAAAATTTTAAAAATTAAACCACTAAAATCTAATGCTCCTACATCAAAATGGGTTAGTGGTTAGAGTTGTGTTAGACCTTAACACCCCACTTTTCATAGCATTGCCTGCATACCAATACTCAAAAGAGGGATAAAACCACCATGTAGTTCTCCTACCTAAGTGAATTATGAAATTGTATTTATTTGAATATATGAATGCATTTATAATTATCTTGAATATTTTATCATACTTGGCTAGGTCTGCATAAAATTGAATTCGGACTTAGATAACTACTTAAAGTGTTTGAAAACTAATTTGAGAAAAATAGATAACTTTTGTTTAATGTGCACTTATGTGAATAAGCTCTTGTATTATAATTGATAAGCTTTCAAATATATATGAAATGAATGTGCTTTTATATTGTTTCAAGTAGGAAAAATACCCATTGGAGAGTTTATAATTATAAAGGTCAACCCTAAGGATACTTTCCTTTTTGAAATTTTGACTCTTGTGATGGAAGGATAAGATTGGTAGGCAAGGACATGAAAATTAAGTGTTATTTTCCTCTTGGGAATTATTATCCCTTAAAGAAAGGTACTAACATATAAATACATAAAATATAGATACACAAATGTGTTTTCAACAGTAATATCATCTTTGTATATGATAATAGATGGCCTTGTAATTGTTGTAGCATAGATTTACATCTTTATGGGAGAGTTTTTAAAGCTCTCTCACTCCTGGATAAAAAATGGGAACACCTTTAGGATATGGGTATCCTTTAATTGAGGTGAACCTCTGGGTTATGGGCTAGCTCCCTAGGTGTATTAATTGGGCTCTTAGAAGCTACTCTAAACTAAGGATTACTAAAGAAAAGGGTTAAAAAGAGGAGAAATGGATGACTGAAAACAAAATGGGTGATACACCAAGATTTGACACTTCAAATTACATGAAAGTGACACTAAGGAATCTTAAATACAAGCCTCACTCACATAATCTCTCAACCTGGTCATTTTGCATCAATGTTTCCAAAACTAGGCCCACTAGATAAGAGATGAAACATGGAGGAGCCTAAGCCTCACACTATACCATCATCAATGATCAAATAAGCATAATTTAAAATCTACAAAAATTGTGGAATACCTATAAAGAGGCAAGAAATAAGGACAATCACTAAGGAAGAACACTTCCCCATAAAACAATCATGTACAAACTAACCATAACACTAGTTGTACGTAAAGAGATAGGAAAAATAAGTTGTTTTATTACTTCAAGAGGCTATTCTTAGAAAAATGGGTAGGGATATGCCATAGAAAAATGAGGATCATCTTTGGATCACCTTTGGAGCACTTTGTAACATCTTCAAAGCACATTTAGAGCATCTTTAGAGCATTAAGGCTAGTCATGAATGCAAGAGGTCACTATATGATCTAGGAGAGTGGCCTGATCCATCTAGACAAAATTTTCATATGTAGGTCAATTATGGCCAACAATAATGAAAATAGATCTCTTCTTATGCCTAGGATAGGTTAAATTGAAAAATAGGTGTCAATTTAGTACACATGAAAATTAATGTTTAAAATGGCTAAAATAGGCATGATCAACTAATCATGACAAAATTTAGGTTACTAGATTTGGCCCCCCTTTAGTCTAGAAATGAAATTAAAATATTAAAGGAAATCCATACCTTAGTGTGTAAGACACACTTTGTCTTTGACCTGCATACTTTAATCATGTAAGGCATCATACAGTTTGGCAAACTTTGAAAAACACATTAAGTAGTTATTTTATTCATTTGAAAACTTGAATTTAAACATTTGAAACTTTTATTTAATTTTGAAAATCTAAAATTTGAATTGAACTTTGCTAATTAAAAAATTTCTTGTGTTTGTATAGTTTAAAAACTGAAATGAGAATATGGAATGAATACACTTGTATGTGTGACATCCATACTGATTTTTATGACTTGTTTGGTGATAAAATTTTCTTAAAGCATTGAAGAATTTTTTACCCCCATTAATCACTTGGAGAAGTTGGTTATTTATCCAAACTATTGGAGAAAATTAGGGGTAATCAAACCCTAACTTGAATTTTCTCTTTTGAAGTGAAAAGGTTGTTCATTGATGAATGTTAAAACTTGATTATTTTCTTTCCATATTTGTAATCCCAAGATGTAAATGGGTTATAATCCTAATCAATTCACACTCATAATGTTGGAGTGACTTATGTCTCTAAGTCATACACTATAAAACTAAATTGAATCAACTACTACAAATATTTTTTAGATTCAATTGCAAAATCTTGACATATCCTAGTATTTGAAAAAATGATCATAAGAAAATGAAGTACACCCATGATCCTACCATGTCCACAAAATCAATCTTGTGGCATAAAAATTTATTATGCCTATAATGCAATCATATAATTTGAAACTATATGTGGATGTTCATTATAACTTTTACTTGGAACTTTGAAACATTTTGATATTTCTATTTGAAATTAGAATTGGGGTGCATATGAAATGGAAAATTACCCCATAATATGTGTCAATAATTGAATTTTTAACCTTATAAGTGTAACTATGCAAATAAATAAAGTTATCTCCTTGAAAATGGCTTATCTCATGCATGAAAAGCCCATTAAAATTTCCCCTTTTAAGGTGAGGTAATTTACTAATGAAAATTCACTCATCTCAAAATAGAATGTAACTTAAAACATGTGTAGTTAGATGTTATCATTCAAATTTGTAGCATATGGAAAAATTATTAGCATAGTAAGATTCAAAGTTTTACATAAAAATTAAGAGGCAAACCTATATAATGTATCAATTAAGCTCATGGAATTAGTGTGTTAGTATGTTAGGAGTGCATGATATGGATCATGGCACTTATCAAACTCATCAATATTAGTAAGCATGCACACAATAAACATAAAATATATAAAATTGACATATATGGGCCAAGGTCCAAGAAAAAGGATATGTTAAAATGTGCCAAACAACATGCATAGACATGAATAATGTCATAAACAATGGACATGTTCAAACATTTCACACACATAGTGCTAAGGGCCAAAGCAAGGACATGTTCAAATGTCACACACCACACACAAGACCAAGGTCCAAAGCAATGACATGTTCAAATTTCATAAACAACACACAATATATCATAGATATGCACCACTCAAATACTCTCATGCAATGGAGGTCCAACACAATAGAAAAATAAAGTTGTAATCTACTATATATAAGTAAACAACATCAATGGAACATAGAATTGGTAAAGGTAGTCTAAATTATGCATTTATTATAAAATTGTATGCTATAATATGGCATGTTCATATAAATTATTTAAGATAAAAAATTTAGAATTATATTTTTATATAATTGAAACTCAACAATACATGGGTTATATAATGATAACACCTACATATTGTCACATGTGAATAAGATGCCCACAATTTGACGAGGCCAATGGGCAGAGGAGAGTCCAACATCTTAATCTTTATAAATACCTATATGTCTTACACAACACTTCTTAGATACCCATGAAATGCATGTGTGATATAGAAATAATATGGTATCTACTAATCAGGGGATAAAAAACATATTGAAAAGATGTCCACTAGATTTTTAATCATGTTCAGGTCCTGATTTTGTATTTTTGACAATATTTGAATGTTTTTTATTTTTTTCAAAATATATGATTTTTTATTTATTAATATGTAAAACATATTCATTAGATTCTAAAATTAAATAAAATGTGTTAAAATATATGAAAGGAGATCAAATCTAGATAATTTGCAACAAGTTTCAAAGTAATGTGTGCACTAATAAGGATTGAAAAGAATCAATAAAAAGAATTTACCCCATATGGAAAGTGAATTATAACTATGTAAAGTCTATAGGATACTATAAAATATATTAAAATAATTTATTTTACATTATCATTTCATCAAATGTACACTTGAAATATGTTGTGTGTATGAAATAATTAAGCTTGAAATCAAGAGTTTTTTTACATGAAAGACATTAAATTGCATAATCATAATGCATGAATAATCTATAAATTGATATAATTAAGGTTTTAAATTATAAAAAATGCAAGTTATAGATATGAAAAGATAGAGTAAAAGTCCAAGAACTAGGATAATAGTGGTTAACATTTCTATCCTTTTGGGTGATTTTGTCTCGTATGTAAAATGATAGAATATTGGAAAAAATTATGCATGCAAGGAGATGAATGTTATTATGAGGGAGGTTGAACACTATTTTTAGATTTTATAGATTCACAAGGATAAAAATATAAGGGATAAGATACCAATAATTCAATGAAATCCAAGGCCATGGATGAATATATTAAACAATCACAAATGCAAACAAATTGGAAGATGTAAGAAATTAGAAGCTATGTACAGTCATATTTTTATGATTTTGAATATGTTTGCTTTTTTTTAATGTTTTAAAAATGCAATGATATACCCAATTATCAAAAAAATCTATGAGGATTGGTAATTTAATGGCCTTTGCCAAGTGATAATTGACTATTCCATTATTAGCTGAAGACATGAGTTTCTTTATTTTCCCTTGCTTAATTGTTTGGTTATTTCTTTAAAATGTAATCATGACACTTTCATGATCAAATGTGATATAATAATGATCCTTACCCAACATCACCCCCATGTAGTTCATCCATGATTTACCCAATTTTGCACTATAATCATCCAATTTAGGATCAACATAAAATATGACAGAAGATGTTTTTGATTCAAGTGTAACTGGTAGGTCAATGGATCCAATGCATCATTTAGGCATTATAATATGACCCATATGTTTATTATCATATCCATGATATTGGATAAGTGTCATGATACAAAAATCAGCATCACAAAAGGATGTGGTTTCAACATTGGTACATTGATTGCCATCAATAAGGGGGTTGAGAAACAAAGTTTGATATATGATGAATGTTTGTTAATGAATTAATTTGTATTCCCATTAGTAGATTTATCTTTATTCTTAATTTCCTTTAGTAAAAAATCTTTTTTAAATATATTATTTATTGACTTGATTTTAAAGGAGTCTTTCATTGTGATTATTTGTGTTGTTTAATATGTAACTAGGCATTCTCTAATTATTACCTTGGTAATTTTTCACATACAATTTTTTCAATTTGTAATATGTGACTTTCTACTTGTGGGATCATACTAGAATCCTTAGTGATCAAATTTGTATCATTACAATCTATGTGCAAGTCAAGATTTTTTTGAGATTTTGAATTTGATTGATGTACAGTAATTTATATAGAATTATCTCAATAAACTCTTGGAGCAATAGGTGTAAACAAGGTATGAGATAAATATTCATCTAAAGATTTGAAATTCAATTTAAAAATTTTATCATCTATCATATTGACTATGTTGGTCTCATCCTCATCACTATCTTATTAATCTAAGACATGGCCATCTTACACTTCTAAATTTACCACTAATGGAGAGTGAGTATAGTCTCTTATTGATTTTGTTTACTTTTCTCTTCTTTTTTAATGTAGTTTAGTTCTGATTGTGGTGCAATTTTCTTGATTCATACGAAACTCTTCTCAAAGTGTTTTTTTTATAAGTTTAGATCTTTAATACATTATTTATTCACTTTTTATTATTTTCCTTCTAATTATTAAATTTATTTTAATGATTTTTCCATTTATATTTATGATTTCTCAAGATTATTTATGCATAATTTGTATTAATCTATGTTCTTGTTGGTATCATTAGATACACCAATATTTCATATGTGAATTTTTGATCCCATAGAATAGTTTTAGAAGGAGGAATAATGTATAGATCATCCAATTGTTATTGAGATGACTAAACCCGATAATATCATAAAGGGGAATCATCATCAATAAATTCATAAGAGTGTCTTTATTTCATAAATTATAAACATATGTTAAATTTATATGGTACTTTGCCATCATATGTATCAAAGGCATTCTCAAAAACAAAGTGTAAGTCAATTGATTAGATATGACATGGAATAAAGTAGATATTATTTTTTTCTCCAATGTTATGTCTAAGGTGATCCAACCAAGAATTTATTTTGAAGAACCATCAATTCCTTTGATATTTATATTTGTTTATTAAAGAATAACAATGTTAATACCCAATTGTTTGAATAAATTACTATTACAAATGTTCATTATGGATTAAGTGTTAATCAATACTCTTTTAATTCCTTTGTTATACATTCTTACTTAAATGTATAATGGTAGATTTTATGTGATTGTATCTTGGGTTGGAAACTCTTCATTAGAAAAAGTGATTCTTGTGTCTACATCTTTGAAATCATTCATGATTGAAGGAAAAGCTATAGGTTATGTGTCACTGAGAATAACACTATCCCTTAATGTGGCATAAAGAATATCCTTATAAACTAATGAGATTTTTAACAAGTCCAAAAATGAAAATTTCAAAGAAGTATTAGTTAATTGATCAATAATATCATATGATTTGGATTGATTTGATTTTTATGTGGAATGATGAGGAGCCTAAGGAGGGACATGTTGACTACCTCATTGATTATTAACTTGGACTACAGTACCTAATATAAGTCATGAGCAAATAATAAGAGTGGGATGATTATTGTTATAACCTTAGGTTCTAGGAAGAACAATGAAAGGTGTCATAGATGCCCTTTATCATTCAGTTGTGATTGGTAACATTTTTTTATTGAAAATTAAAAAATGAGAATCCAGTGGCATTCAAGATTGCCTTTGAGAAATATCAATAGTATTGGAAACATATAAGTCCTACTTTTCATAGGTTATGTTTGATTTTTAAAAAAATTCCATTAAGGATGTTTGTACTTTATCCTTTATAACCAAATGATTATGATCAAGAAAGATGAAATAAACTAAATAAAATGTGAAACCCTAAGGAAAACATAGGTTTAAACAACGTTCAAAAAATAAATGAGTTCACCAAATGTTTTATCTATGTATGCTTTTAAATTTTGAGTAATGGATTTAATATACTATATATAAAAAATAACCCAAAACCTACAAAAAATTCAAAGGGAGAGAATATGGAAGTAATGAGAACTTAGATAAGGATTCTTACCATCATCTTGGTCCTCTTATTTTCCCTCCAAGATATTCAAACAGATTCTTCAAGGATTTTGGATTGCTTGATAATGGTGGCTTCAAGATTTCAAGTGAGCATGAATGGGTTAATGGCTTATTAGATGCAACGATGGTTTGGATGCAATTAGAGTCTGAAGGCTAAGAGAGATGGTATATGCATGCAAGAGTGGATTTCAATATTTATAATTAGTCCAACCAATCTCCATGTTGGTTATTTATAGGGTGAAGGAGGGGGATTAAAATGAATTTTAAATTTATTATAACCCTCTAGTTTTAGATAATTATAGAGAGTTAGAGAAGGCTCTGTAATTTATAGGCTTTTAGATTTGATTAGGAGTTAATAGGGATTAATTTAGGGGTTTATAGATATGATTATATGGGTGATTAGGGACTAGGGATGTAGGAGATCTTAAGAATAGGCTAGGTTAGGTGGTGTTGGAATTTTTAATTCTAATATAATGGACAAGTGGGGTTAGGATAAGATTAAATGATAAATGACATATTAGAATAAGGATTAATTGACTTGTGGGGTAGGAATAAGGTTAGTGGATGAATAATAAAGAAGGAAGATAATAGAAAAATTACTATAAGGGGTGATATTAGAATAGAATTAAAAGAGATAAATATGATTAAATTAAATAGGTGAAATTAGTGTTGACTACTAGTAAATTTAGTGATGATAAATGAAGTGATCAAATTTAGATGTATCCATTTTTACCCTATTTGAAATGGAATTATGATTGGATGAAGTGGAAGGAGTAGTGGTATTTCAAAGAAGAAAGACACTCATGGATTAAGGTTAGTAAATTATGTTAGTGGACATGATTCCCCCTCAAGTGGGCATGTGGGGAGGAAGGAGTAAAATGGCCACTTAAAAGAAGAAAATTTAGATCCAAGAATCTGAATGAAACCACTAGTGTTTGGAAGAGGGTACACATGATACTTAAACAAACCACTAGGAGGATAGAAGGCTCAAGGATTCTATGGGCTATAGGAGATCTATAGTCGCTATCTGGTTTATCATATTTCACCAAAATATAGATATACTTGTAAACCAAGTTAGTGATATCATTATCAAGCACACAAAGAAAAAACATATCTCTAGCCGATCTAACCATAGTAAAGCAAGTAGCTAAGACTAGACAACTTATTGCATACAAATTATGGAAATAAAAATGTCGAATAAATAGAGATAACAAATAATATGTAAACTTAGAAGTAAAGGCACTTTTAGGCCAAATGAAATACATTTTAATAAATAAAGGCATTTTCAAGTAAGGGTTCAATAACATGCTTAGTCTAAGTTTGAGTTATCTTTTACTTTCAACATTATTGTTTTGTAACAATGCAATTTTCTAGTTTAGAAAGAGAGAGAGATTGTTTAATCAAGTTGTATATATTGTTTTGAGCATATAATATCCTATTATGTAATGATCAACATTTCCAATGCAATCTTAACATAGGATGAGAGATATGTCAAGTAATGAATATAATTTTAACCACATACAAATGAATAATCTTCATAAACTATCTTAAATAATTCCCTAACAAGATAAATCACTAAAACAAATCAAACCCTAACATGTATACTACTATAAATAAATAATACTTTCAATTTGCAAAACAAAGTGCACTCATATCAAACTCAAAAGAGATGTACAAACTTTATACCAACCAATTGTCCAAGCTAGGAAGTAAGAGAGGAAGAGGATTAGAATGTGTGTGAGATGAGTCTAGACCAAGAGCCAAAATATGTGGAAGAGGTGAAGGAGAAACTACCAATCTGTGAGAGAGATAATAAAGGGAGCATAAGATATAGGTACATTAGAGTCTTGAGGGAGAAAGGAGCAACCCAAAAGCTTTAGGAATATTATAGAGATCAATGTGAATCACCAAGATAATTTGTAGTATATTAGGGCATCCCCTATCATAATGAAAGCTATTGTGACAAGCAAGAACTAAGAAATATTCAAGGAAGAATCTAAGATTTGAGTGTAATGATCAAGTGGGAAGATCGGAGCAAGAAATACAGGAGATTTATCAAGATAGAGAGGCTATAATGAATGAGGAAATGGCATATATATCAAAACCTAATCTACCAATAAGTCAAAAATTAGTCATCTCTAACCATTTGGGCCCAAATTGGGCATTTTTTCATTTATTCTACCTAGGTCATGGGTTTCCTTCCTAAGCCATAGATTAGGTCTAAAGGCCACCTAAGTGGTTAAAAAGCCTCTAAAAAATCCTTGAGGGGTCCTTAGAGAATGTGTCTGGTGTGAAAAAAATGATTGAGATGGACTGAGGATGTGTTTGGGATGAAAACATGATATGATAAAGCTCTAATCGAGTGGAAAATGTTTCCAAGAAGGATAACCAAGGTTGGTAGTCTACACATGAGCCAATGTGTAATCATAGAGAGGATTAGGGTCATAAGAAGTATTATTACATATGCCCTTGAGGTACAAGTAGTCTATGTTTGAATGAATGAGGAGTGTTGTGTAGTACTTGAAAGCCACACAAAATCAATAGAAGGAAGAAATAAAAAGATAAAATAGAACACTACCTACACTTACCAAATAAGGATGGTGGTAGAATAAGTCAATGACATGATCCATATGTGAGATTGAAAATGTTGCATAATCCAAATCCAACTCTAGCTCTAGCTCCAATTATAGCTCTAGCTCCTGTGAAGAAGGGACACGAGTGATATAAAAAAAAATCATACAATCTAGAAGGAGAGAAAATCATGATATGCCTCAAAGAGGGGGAGAAACTCATAGCTAAGGGTGGCCTAGACACCCATGAGTTGAGACACGACTAAGAGTGAGTTAGAGAATAATTACACATAGCACATGCCTAACTCATAGGCATCAATCAAAGAACCAATGATCACATTATATTTGATAGCATTATTCATCTCAGTAGTAAGGAAGAAACTAGCTGGAAAAAGCTCATTCCCCCATGGATCATCGATAACCCAAGTCATAGCTACCGGTCCTAGGTTGCCCTAACTACTACCATCTATGTGAATCACTACTCATAAGTACACCATGATGGGGGTTAATTATGCAAGACTAAAACTATAGAAAGGCAATCTCAAAACAAGGCAATATAAGTGAGTTGTAGGAGGTAAATAAATAATGAAACCAAGCCACAACCAAAATAGTTGACCAACACCAGCCATAATAATAGGTAACAAGGGAAAGTGGGGGGAGTTCAAAGAAGATGAAGACCAGAGAAAGTCCCAAACTAACACACCCAACTAATAGACCTACCTGAAACCATGATGAAAATGAGAGAAAGAGGGAGCTAGAATGGATCAACTATAGAAAAGTAGAGAAATGACTAACTAAAAGAAGAAGAGAGATCAACTTTTATCCCAAGATATACCCTAATAAGGAGTATATAAGCCTAACAAGCTAAAGGACTTGGGGGTCCAAGAGATTATAATGGTCCCAAAATGCACCCAAAGATACCTCAAAGAGAGAAAAAACTCTTCCATCACATCCAGAATGGGCCAAAACCTTTAAGATAAAGGTTATATGGTTTTGGGAGCAATAACAAAACAAAATGGAAACCAAGAGAGGGTAAAAAGAAGGCCCCAAGCCCAAACCATTGCCTATATAGGTAAAACCATAGTATTGACCACTACTTATCCATGAGGGTCATGGCATGGCCAACTGATATGCCATAGCATAGCCCAAAAACCCATAGCCTAGGCCAGAAATGGCCAAAAATAAGCCCAAGGAGCTTGATAGGGCCCATAACTTGCCCAAAAAGGATGGGGAAGGGGTAAACAATAAAATAATTATTATGATCTTGTCAAAACATGTTATTATTATATGATACACACAAATTATCTAAGGTCACATTTCTTCATTATGTAGATGTGAGGAGGATTTAGAGTGCTAGAGGCAAGAAAGACACCTCAATCGATAGAGCTATTGCCATCATGTGATGGCCAACTATGAGAGAGTATCTCAATGCCAAATATAATGAAAGACATGGAGGGTGGTAGGATGCCTTTGATAGATTAATAACATTTAGGGAAGGCTGTAATAATTCATAAATAACCACAACCACTAACATGCACCACCTATAGGCACTACAAAAAAGGAGAGAGGGAGTCAATAGAGGGATAGCTACCAACAAGCAATAACTTGACCCACTAAAATAAGTAAAATACTTTTATTCTATCTTGAGGTTCATTTAAGGAGTGCACAATCCAAATGGATAAGGAGACCCACAAGGTTCTGATGATGGATGCTACAAGAGGGGAAATCCACTAAATGAGGACCTGGGGAGGATGTTTTGGTAAGCTTTGAGGTTCACCAAAGCACCACAAGCCTAGGCCTAGGCCTACCTTGAGGGAAGGCCACCACTTCACCATATATAGAGGCCTATCCCCATGGTAGGCCACTTATTAGCCTATGAAGAGGCCAAATAATAGGGAAAATGGGGGAGAATAATATGGAGCATCCATATCCTTAGGTTCACCAATCATGACTAAAAACATAAGAGTTCTTAAGGTAGGGTCATTATTTGTGAATAAGACCTATAAAACAAAAAAATAAGATTATGGTATTGTATATGATGCATGGGCATGATATTATTATAATCTCTCCTCTCATTAATTGGGTTGCATACTATTTCATGGATGGCATAGCACTTAAGATCAAACTCAGTGACTCTAGCAATCTTTGCATGAGATTTATTGAGATAAATGATACTCCAATGGGAGAAGAATAATGAGAGGGGAAGTTAAATGTTTAGGGAGACATATTGAAATAGGTCTTTTAGAAGGGAAGCTCCAACTTGGCATCACAAAAATAGAAAGAGAGTTGGCTAATGTTCATCCTTGGGAAAATGATACTCAGAAGTAGGGGGTGTGTGGGAGTCTACATAGACCCATAAGGAGACAAACAAAGCCTCACCTAAGGTCTTTATCTTTATATAAATAAATTCCTAGGGTTTTGGGTCAACCTCTATGGTATGAACCTCACCTTTATACATGAACTGAATCATGAAAAACATGGCTGACATAACAGCCTATATGGAAGCAGTCCAAGGATGGCCAATAGTAATGTTGTATTAAAGATCCAAGTCTAACACACAAAATCAATCATAACCATCTTGGGGACAAACTTGACCCAAAGTTTCATGTTCCCCACTGACACAACTATGTCATTGTTGAAACCAACATAGTTATGGTGAGAATCAGAGAGCTTATTCTCACTAATCTTAAGCTCATTAAACACATTTAGGGGAATGATATTCAATATATATCATTCATCAATGATGCATATATTAACATGATAGTTATCAATGTAGGTCTGAATATAGAGAGGGAATTGATCCCTCTTTACAAAAAATGAAGCATCTGGTAAAGAGGTGGGGTCAAAAGATAAGACAAGAGGGTGAGAGTTCTTGAATGCGTTAGAGTTGACAAAAACTTCAACATCATCCCATAGTAGACCCTCATGAGAGAGACATAACTCATCAAAGATGAGGCCCCTTTACTTATGGAAAAGGTGAAGAATGTCCCAAATGGAGATTCTAGTTTAAAGGCACTGTAACTCCTTTATGACAGAGTAAGGATGTTATCTATCATGAGGAGGCATGTTACATTGAAAGTTGAATCTGACTTTAAGATTCCCTACACTTATGGGTGGGATAGGAGGGCCAACACCACTAGTCTCTACAATAAGTCAATTACTCAACCTAATTCATGTTGACAAAGCACTCATACCTAATAGAGGCTATGTAAATAGTAGCAATGACCTTGCTACTCTCACACTTGGCTTTCCCTCTCGATCCATCTAAGAAGAGGAGTTAGAAGAGGTGGAGGATAAAGAAGGAAAATGAGGGGCATTAGCCTTTGATTTGTTATTTTTCTTCTTCTTCTTCTCCTTTTTGTGGTCAAGTAAAGGCTCCTTGAACACATTCAATTTATGGTTGTGTTTTGGAAGAGGAGAACTCTAAGATGGAGGTGAGGCTTGTACACCAAAATTTTGGGAAGCACAATTGGCATCATCATTCCCCTTCATCTGATGGTAAGTTCAAAACTTGGTGGGGTCATAAGGCAACACCATCCATTATTTTATTGTGCTTAATTCAAAAGCCTTATTTTTAATTGGATTATTTCTCAAAGCATTCACCTTGTGGCTATCTTTCTTGTCCTTATTTTTATGATAAAAATTAGTGACACCATTACCAGTTACATTGCAGTTATGATCATATGAAGAGGATAAATTTTGGGTTGGTATGGGTTTTATGTCTGCATATACCTCAAATACTTCAATATTTAGACACTCATTAATAACCTCATCGTAAGTGGTGGGATCACACTTGAGGACCTCAAGGTGAACCTCATTCATTAATGATCATGTGAACATATCATAAAGTTGACCATCCATGAACCTAGTTCTACATGTATGGATGTTTAATGCCACCTACACACAAAATTAAAGTTTGACTCACCCTTGGCCTATGCCATGAAGGTGAGTGATTAGATGTTGAGGTTTAAAGGTTTGGAGATATAAAAGTACTATAATAATTCATTCAAAAAGATCTATAAAGAGGAAGAATCTAGAGGCATATTCTGAAACCAAACAAGAGCTTTAGCTCATAGAGAATGAAGAACTTCAACATCATGCCTTCATCATGTTCCTAATCCATACATGCAATCATGAATGCCATAATATGATCTATGGGATAGGATTACTGAGTCTTGTTTAACTTAGGACGTTTAGGGATATGAGTAGGAAGGGGAATAGCATGTACCCAAGGGGCTAGAGGATTTTTATAGAGATCCTCATAGGCACGATTGATATCAAGCGAGTAACAAGCTTCAAGAGGAGGATCATGATGGTAATGATGTTGTCTATTCCCATATACATCATCATAACCATGAACATCGAGAGTAATATTCTAAGGCAACTCTTTATATGGGGGATGCTCATACTAAAAATCATCTACCATAGGGTGGGGAACAACCATAAGATGGATACCATTCCCTATGAGGGTGAGGGGATGACATGGCATACTCATGAAAATGGATATGATGACCTAAGTCTCCATGATGTTATTCATATTCCATTAGATGAGGGTCAATCAAAGGGCATTGATACTTGGGATAGGCATCCCATGGATCTCTAATTCGTAGGTGGTGATCAAAATTAGCATGCTCATTTGAGACTCTAAAGGAAGGTCTAGGAGGATGGGAGGAATATTTATGATGGAGATACTTCACAAAGTTTTAATACCTATGACCCACAACATGGATATGAGGGTGTTCTTGATGTAGAGTCTCCTTTCAATAAAGAGGCATGAAACTTTCATGAGGACTGGTTAAGGCACTTGAAACTGAATGGGTGTGAACTCTATCTCTAGAGGAAGTATGTTACCAACTCTTAGGGGGAGAAGGATGCAATTCATTCACCTAAAGTCATCTATTATAATAATCAATTATATCATGTATCTCATTAGGTCCAAATCATGCAAGGGGATCCTCATCACCTTGAATGGGTGAATGAGACATGGTATGAGGTTAAGAAAAAACATCCTCAGATGAATGAAACTCAAACTAGTGAAAAGGAGACCAAGTTCATTGGTTATAGATCAACCAATCTTATTCTCTTTGAAATGAGAGAGGGTCTAGACTACCATGTTAGGTAAAGGTAACCTCCTAGATCCTATAGTGTCTATGGCATTCTATTACAACTATAGCTTGCTCATGAGTGAGTTTAGGGATAAGGCCATGAATCCAATAGGATTGGTGTCCCAAGTGTGGGAGGCTAGCCATGGATGTAATGAAACAAGAGAAACATGGGAGATACTAGAAAAGTCAAAATAATAGAGAACCAATAGGGATAATGCCACAAAACCAAATTAAGAGAAAACAACCAAGGTGAGCGCTGAAACATAACTGAAAGCAAAGCTTAATAGCTAGTAGAGGGGAGTTGGATAAGAGAGTTATAAATGGGATAGAAATAACATGAGATTGTATGTGAGGTCCCACTAGGTGTGCCATAATTTATCTATAATAATCTAAATGGAACCACTAGTGTTTGGTAGGAGGTACACAATATACTTAAACAAACCACTAAGAGGCTAGAAAGCTCAAGGATTATATGGGATAAGAGATCTATAGTGGCTATCTAATTTTCCATCTTGCACCAAGATATATATAGAATTTTAAACCAAGTTAGGGTGAGCATGATCAAGTTCATAAAGGATGTTGGTATCTCTAGTATATCTAATCATAGTAAATCAAGTAGCAAAGACTAGATAATTGATTGCATACAAATTATAGAAACAATAATGTTGAATAAAGAGAGCTAAAAAATGATATGTAAAATTAGAATCAAAGGCACTTTTAGGCCAAATGAAATATGTTTTGATCAATAAATACATTTTAAATCAAGGTTTCAATAGCATGCCTAATCTAAGTTTGAGCTATATTTTGCTTTCAACATTATTATTTCGAACAATGCAATTTTCTAGTTTAGTAAGAGAGAGAGAGATTGTTTAAGCAAGTTGTATAGAATTTTTTTAGCATATAGGATACTAATATATAATGAGAAAAATTTCTAATTCAATTATAACATATGATGAGAGATATTTAAAGCAATAAATATAATCTTTAACCACATACAAATGCATAAGCTATAGAAACTATCTTAGATAATGCCCTAGCAAGTTAAATCACTAAAACAAATCAAACCCTAAAATGTATACTAATAAAAATAAACAATAATTTCAATTTGAAAAGTAGAGTACCCTCATATCAAACTCAAAATAGATGTTCAGACTTTATACCAACTGATTGTCCAAGATAGGAAGCAATAAAGGAAGAGGATTAGGTTGTGTGTGAGTTGAGTCTAGACCAAGAGCCAAAAGTTGTAGAAGAGGGTAAGGAGAAGCTTCCAATATATGAGAGAGCCAATTAAAGGAGTATAAGAGAGGTGAAATAGAGTATTAAGGGAAAAATAACAACCCAAAATATTTAGGAACACTATAGAGAGCTATTTGAATCACCAAGATAAGATGCAATAGAGTAGGGTATCCCTTGTCATAATGAAAACTATTGTGCCAAGAAAGAATCAAGAGAGATTCAAGGAGGAAGCCAAGCTTTGAGTGTGATGATCAAGTGGGAAGATCATATCAATAAATCAAGGAGATTGATCAAGAGAGAGAGGATCCAATGAATGAAAAAATGGCATATATCTCAAAACCTAATCTACCAACAAAGGAAAAACTAGTTGTTTCTAGCCAGGGCACTTTTTCACACATTCTACCTAAGTCATGTATTTTATGAAATAAACATGTGGCCTAATCCACAAGTTTCCTCCCTAAGAAATTTTTTAGGTCTAAAGGCCACAAAAAGCCTCTGAAAGGGCCCTGGGGAGTCTCTAGAGAGCATGTCTAGCAAGAAAAAAAGACTAAGATCAACTAAGGATGTGTAGGGGATAAGAATATGATGTGAGAAAGGTCTAAGTGAGTTTCAAATGTCACCAAGTGAGATAACCAAGGTTGGTATTCTACATGTGAGTTGATGCATAATCATAGGGAGGATTAGGGTTAAGGGAAGTATTATTACATATGAGGGGTGGGATATGTGTTAGAGGTACAATCACTGAGAGGGGTGGTGAATCAATGAGATTAGAAAATCCAAATTTAAATTTTAATACTTTCAATTTCTTAATCAATTACCATAATCATTCATGAATCATACACATCATTCATAACCATGAGTAAGAGAGACAATGAAATATCAATCACATAATACATAACATATGTGGGAAACCCTCTTAGGGGAGAAAACTCATAGGAACCTATAATGAGACTACTATCTTTTAATAATAAGAACCAATTCAGAATAGCTTCAACTAATCAAGGAACTACCATTCCTAATTTTAGTGAGACTGTAATCCCACAAGGAGCTACCACACCTATCAAGCTGAGTTAACACAATAACTAAGCCTTTAAAAAGTTTTACCTTGTAAGGAGGCTACAAACCCCTAGATTTTGAGCTTCCATAACAACACCTAAGAGCACATCCACCTTTGGAATAATGTATATAACACCTTATGATGGACCTCTGATTATCACTCTTCACCTTTGCTCACACTCAATCTTCAAATCTACAAGAGCACTATTCTGACATCAAAAATATGACCTATAGGTCATACACACAATCCTTAATCTACTATGCTCAACAACCTATCCACTAGTCACACTCTCTCTCCTCTTATTTCCTTTTCTCTCTAACTATTTGATTTAACACTCACTTATTCCTCTTACAAGCCTTCAATCCTTGCATAAGTCTTTCTCAAGTCTCACACACAACTCTTCCAAAAGCCTAGAAACCATCTCATTTAATTTCACTATTTATAAATCATTCATGAATTATCAAATTAAAAAAAAATCCATGTCAGCCACAATACATTCCTTCACACTTAAGGGATATAACATGGGTCACACTTAAGCATAATCCACTTTCAAATAGGCCTAAGTCACCTTTTAGGTCCTATGAAGACCCGTTCACCTCTTTGATACTTCCCCAAAGAAAATAAGAACATAGGACCACTTAAAAATGCATGGAACCAATTCACATGACCCCTTTGACATGCTCAAATGATAAAAATCACCAATATTTTCTTCTACTAGAGCACAGTTTGGTCAAATAACATTCTATGCACACAATCACCATGAATGAACACACAATCAACTTCTTATGCGTTGTTTATACTCAAAAAAAATTGATCACACCTCCAAAATCCATACAGATTATCCTCATGGAGTTTACAACAATCTATGATAGCTAATTCATAATGAAACCTCAAAATATCATCAATACAAGCTCATCTTTCCTTCTGGGGTCACTTCCAAAACAAACCCAAAAACATAGTCAACTTTGAACATTTATAACTTTAATTGTACATACTTCTAGATCTTCAAATCTATATTTATAGATGCAACTTGGAGTCCTCTACAAGTTTGATTTTTACTACATCGTCAAATTTATCTTGTATGGAAATATATGGCTCAAAAACCAAACACTAATCTTTCCTTTACAAAATTCAAATATTCAAATGCAAAGGTCATAGTTAAACCTCGATCACTTTGCTCACATCTCGTGCACTCACATATTTAGATTGATCATGCACCATCAATATTATTTCAAAATTAATTCATATTTCACCAATGACCAAATTTTAAACTTTAAACAGTTGATCTCATCCTGTGCAATCTTGTAATATTGACTCAATGTGCACTATCGATCTCTTGTACGTAACTCAATCTTTAACAATGTTAAACAACTTTCACTTTGACCTCTTGAATTTAATGTGAGATATTGATCTCAATTAGTATAAACATCCACTCACCATTTATCCTTAGAAGAATCTTAATCTTTATCTCTGACCAATGTTAAACATCAAACACTTATTACCATCTTGCATAACATGCACCATTAGATCAAAATTATATGATTGCTTGCTCACTGATGAATCATAGAAGAAGCTTGATATTTATCTTTATTAACCAACAAAAACTTTGACATATTTAACTTGTTTCACACCATATATATTCATTTCACAATCTCCCATGAGCCATTATATCTTCATGTAGTCCTGATCTTTAACATCGTGTAAAATAGACTAAGTATGGAGACCATTGCTATCTGCCTGGAAGGCCAAATTTTCACCTCCATATCTTTTGCTTCACTCAAGTGAAAGTTCTAAAAATTGGAACATATTTTCTCCTCACATAGGATAATCCAACCATGTGTCAAAATAATCCTAAAACCTTCACATGTGTGAGACATACTTACATTAAAATGCTAACTCCAATTTTCCAGCCACATAGCCAACTATGTCAAAAACTTGTTTGGGAGGCCAATTTGTACATGCATATCTTTTATTATGCTTCATTTCCTAACCTAAAAGTTAGGAAAAATAAACTAGGAACAAAAAATAACAAATATATATTATTAATTTCTTTTTAAATTTACACACATGTGAGATATGCCACCATCAAAATGCCTACTCAATTTTTCTTGCCATATTACAAATTTGGCTAAGTATGGGAAAACACTGTCAAATTTTTTGAGATCCCAACTTTGCACTTACATATATTTTATTGTACTATATCTATACATTTAATAATTTTCACATATAAATTATTGACTAAGGTGATCACAACCATATCACCAATGCCCCCTGACTCATCCACATGTGGTAATGGTGATGTTAGCAAATTGCCTACTAAGATTTTCTGCTACTGGACCCAAAAAGTCTAGATGAAAACTATAGACTACCATATGAATTTAACTCATTTATACAAACACTAAAATTACATAAAACATCTTATAGACCTATTACACATCTCCAAATCACCATACTCATCCTTTAACAAATCTAACCATGTCAAAATAGAAGATCAACCAAGCCTACTTCAAGCATACTAGGATAAGCACATTACACACTTTGTCATTGTCACTTAGACTATCAAGGAACTTCATCAACTCACCTATACACCTCCATGACATTAACTATTACATCATTTATAACTCTCTAATAATCTCCCCCTTTGTCATTGATGTCAACACCCATCATATAGCAATATACAACTCACCTTCCTTCTCTTTTTTCAAGCACTCTCACAATAAAAATATTCTCCCCCTTTGACATAATGATAAAGTGGGAACAAAATGATCTTGAGGACCTATAAATACTACCATCAAGAGTATGCCATCTTATAAATATAGTGAAAACTCCCCCTTACCTTGAACCTACCTCTTCTTGCCTTGATAACTTCCTCTTGCTCCATGCCAACACACTCTTCAACCAAGCACTATAACCAATGAATAAAGAACACACAAAACACTAAAATATGATGTAACTCACAAAAAAATATCTAAGAGGGACTCCCCATAATATCTCTAAGAAATTTCATCACTTTATCATCTTTAGATCTCTATATACCATGAAGAACCACCATATAGGCTTACTAGCCTTCTATATCAAACCATCATAGGGACCACCAACAAAACTTCATGCCACCCACCAAATAGAAAAACATGATATAAAACAACTTGATAACTCTCTTTGAAATATAAATACCTTTATATTTTGGAAACACTAAGTAAAAACATCAAATCTTCATACTAGGCCTATCTAGACTCCTTATAACCCTACCTAGAACTTGCAGAGCCCACAAATTTCATTAGACACATCTTTAGGACCTAAAACTTCATATATAGATCACTCTCATATTACCCCTCAATCAAAACAATTTTCATCACCAATATCATCCTCTACAACATACTTCCTTCACAAACCTACTTACCAATTAGGGTTCCACCTTGACAAATACTTGAATAACTTGAAATCCACAAACATTCTAATCTCTATTAATATTGATTTATAAACACATTTGGCTCATTCAATCTATTTATAATCCTTATACCTCAAATCATAAGTAAAATCACTTTTCTAGCATAGCCCAAAATCCTAGAATCTAAAAAAAATAGAGTTAATAAACCTCCTTTTGGTTAATGTCCACCTCTAAAAGTTCTTTTACACCTAGAGATAGCCCAGGAACACTTTTTGACCAAAAATTGAGCCTCCATAACTTTGGGAGCATTGAATTATTATAACCCATTTTAGGACCTACATAATCTTAAGCACAAATTAGGAACCTAAGAGCAAACAAGAAATCTCTAAATTGATTTCAACATACCTTTAGACCAAAAAAACAACTAAATCACATCACAAAGAAGTGCACAGACCTTTCTGAGCACCAAACTCTCCTTAACATGTCGTCAATACCATTAAGCCACCTAGAATAACTCATTTTAACCCTGTACTACAACTCCTTCACAAATTTTTGGAACAATCTCATGAAATTGTTGTTCACCCTTGACCAATTAACTTCTCTAATTGGAATTATGATCTTGAGCATACATAATTTCTTCTTCACAAGAAATATGTCTCTTAATAAGCATAGATAGAGACATCCTACTTCACAATGTCTTAGAACAATGTGAAACTAGGAGTTGCCTACAAATCCTCATATTCCTTTTCTTCCATGGTCATCTAATACTTGTAGTTCTTATTCTTTTTAGGCTTAAGAGAAGTAACATGCTCAACCACTACAAAATTCTCCTTATCTTCCATGATTAGATTGACAATATATGGAGGCAACATCGATTCATAACATACCTTTTCATTTGTAGAATATTTCTTTTAGCTTGGAACCTCATCACTAGGTATTGATAATTGATGTTCTTTGCATGATACATGCACAAAAATAGTAGGATGTTCACTTAGATCCACACATATCTTAGGACTAGATTAAAATATCACCATGTTCTTCTCTTTGATCTTGGTCTCTTCACTCACAACATGAGTAGATAATGAGAGCCCTTGGCACTCTTCAACTTCTGAAGCATTCTCCACCATAGAAAACAGATTACTTAGAAATGCAGTCTCATCATGACTCACACTTGTCTCCTTTGGCTTTCATGAGTTAACTTTTCTTATTCCTTACACTCTAGGAACCTGATTGAACTTATTCTGACTTGTAGACCTTTGCTTACAAAACCTAACAATGTGACCTCTCTATTCATAATTGTAGAACACCATACTCCTTGATGGAAACATAGTTTATCTTACCATGTTTGGATAGAAACTTTCAATATGTCCTTTGTCATGACAAATAAAACAACCTCCCCTTTTTGAAGAGGACTCACCTTGTCTAATCTTATTGGACAATGGTTTTCAAAGTGTCCTACATCAAGATAGTTGAAGCACTTAGTTTTGATCACTATTTTTGATTGATGACCTCCATCATAGTCTCAAGAAAAATCTTTTCTAATAGGTCTCTTTCATTCTCTAGATCTATTCCTAAATTGATTACATGTGTAACAATAACCATTAGAAATTGCATACCTCATGGCATATGGTTGTCTAATCTGATTTGTCTTCATTCTACCAGCACCTTCAATTCTTGTCTAATGATTTGTCTTCAAATTATGATTGACCTTATTCACATTAGTCTTCATCTTGTCTTGAGTTACATTCTTTTGTTCTTCTTCATATCCAAGACTAGTTTTAACACTCGCATGTTTTTGACCACTCAGAATATTGTCTAGATTACATGAGCTCTTATCAAACTTGACAAATGATTTCACCTTGCTTGCAGATTTGTCTAACTCATCTTTCAAAAACATAATCTCATAAGCATACCTTGAGAATTATTCTTATTTATCTCTTAGACTTGAAAACATAGATTCCAACTTGGAATTAAGAAACATGATAGCACCTTCATGCTCTCTAGAGTCTTCAAATAATCTTGCCTCAAATACATTGAATTGTTCCTCATATTCCTTGAGTTTATATTTCATCTTATTATTATTCTTCTTCTCAATATTTAGTTCTTTAAGAGCATTTGTCAATGAAGTCTCATATTCCACCTCATCATCATCATCATCATCTAAATCACTCCAAGTAGACTCTTTTTGATGTGAGCAACTACCTTCCTCAACCATGAATAAGGTTGTATCTTAAAAAATACCAATATCTTCATGATCATACTCTGACTCATTAACTTCACTCTCATCTAATGAGCTATAATCTTATTTGGTGTAGAGACTCTTCTTGTTCTTGAAAGACTTCTTCTTGTAGTTATACTTTTGGAATCATTTCTTCATGTATGTCTTCTTATCTTGATCTTGTCCTTCACCATGCTCATTATCTTCATTCTTCTCATGCTTATGAGGGAACTTATGAGAAAATGTCCTGTCTCTCTAAAGTTGAAACATTTTAAGGGTAGTTTACCCTTATACTTCCCTGAGCCTATTTTCAATTTCCTAGTAATCAAAGCAATTAGTTCATCCTCATCAATGTTAGAATTCTCATCCTCTTTGGGTTTCTTACCTTGTAACTTCTTATTTAGATTCATTTTTATCTTGAATGTTGCTTTCTTATTTGGTGGTATATCATTATTTACTCTCATCTCATAGATAATAAGGGTGCCATGCAATTGATACATCTTCAACTAAGTAAGATCATGAATTTATTCTATAGAAAAAACTTGTTTATCAAACTTGAGGGATAGATACCTTAATACCTTTTAAACTACAATAACCTCTTCAAGGTTCTCTCGAAGACCTTTGATGATGTTCAAAATCTCATCAACTCTTTGTAGAAATGATGCCACAAAATATTCTTCCTTTATCTTAAGACTCTCAAATTATCTTTGGTGAGTCTGTAACTTTACCAACTTAACTTTTGAATCTCTGTCATGAATGATTTACAATTTATCCTATGTTTTTAGTAGATTTACAATGGATTACCTTGGCGAACTCAGTATTTGTAAGCCCACAAGTGATGGCATTCATTTCCTTAGAATTTTTCTCAAACAAATTCTTATCAATAACATTAGATGGAGTAGTATGAACAACATAACCATCCACAACAAATTTCCATACATCAAACCCTAGGGACATAATGTATGTGCTCATCCTATCACTCCAAAATGCATAATTGTATCCATTGAACATTTTTGATTACTTATTAAATAAACCTCCTTACCCATAATGTACCTTGGATCACCTTCAAGTTATGAAGCCTTTACCAAAGGACCTACTCTGATACCAATTGTTAGAGGCATAATCACTAAAAGGGGGGTGAATTAGTGAGCCTAGAAAATCCAAATTCAATTTTAATCCTTTAAAGTTATTAATCAATTATCATAATCATACATGAAGAATACACATCATTCATAGTAATGAGCAAGAGAGACAATGAAAGATCAATCACATAACACATGACATTCATGGGAAACCCTCTTGAGGTAAAAAACCCATTGGAACCTGTAATTGGACTATTGTCCTATAATAACAAGAACCAATTTAGACCAGCCATAATAGATCAAGGAAATACCATTCCCAATTCTAGTGAGATTTTAATCCCACAAGAATATACTACACGTCTATTTGAGCTACCACAATAACTATACCTTTAGAAAGTTTCACCTTGTAAGGAAGCTACAACAACCTAGATATTAAGTTGCTACAATAACACCTAATAATAAATCCACCTTTGGACTAATGTCTAAAACACCTAATGATGGATCTCTTCTTATCACTCTTCACCTTCACTCACACTCGATCTTCAAATCTATAAAAGCACTATTCTGACATCAAAAACATGACCTATAGGTCATACACATAATCCTCAATCTGATCTACTCAAAAACCCATCCATTGGTCACACTCTCTCCTCTACTTTTCTTTACTCTTTAACTCTTTGATTCAACACTCACTTATTCCTCTTACAAGCCTTGAAGCCTTACACAAGTCTTTCTCAAGTCTCACACACAACTCTTCCAAAAGCCTAGAAACCATCTCATTTAGTTTCACTATTTATAGATCATTCATGAATTATCAAATTCATAACCTTTCCATGTCATCAAAAATACATGAATTCACCCTTAAGGCATCTCACATGGGTCACACTTAAGCACAATCCACTTTCAATTAGGCCTAAGTCACCTTTTAGGTCCTACAAAGATCTGTTCACTTCTTTGACACTTATCTTAACAAAATCATAACATAGGACCACTTTAAAATGCATAAAAATAATTCACATGACCCCTTTGACATCCTCAAATGATAAAAATCACCAATACATTCTTCTTCTAGAGCACAGTTTACTCAAACAACATTCTGTGCTCACGGTCACCATGAATGAACACATAGTCAACTTCTTAAGCATTGTTCATACTCAAGATAGATTGATCACACCTCCAAAATCCATATATATTATCTTAATGGAGTCTAAAACACTCTCAAATATATAATTAATCATGAAACATCAATACAATCTCAATTTTCCTTCTTGAGTCACTTGTAGAACAAACACAAAAACATAGTCAACTTTAAACCCTCATAACTTTGACTATACATACTTCTAGATCTTCAAATCTATATTTATAGATGCATCTTATATTCCTCTACAAGTTTAGTTTATACTACATGGTAAAATTTGTCCTAGATTGAAATATATGGTTTAAAAACTAGACATTGGTCTTTCTTTTGAAAAATTCAAATATTCAAATGCAAACGGTCACAGTTAAACCTCAATCACTTTTCTCGCATCTCATACTCTCACATATTCACATTGATCATTCACCATCGATATTATTATAAATTTAATGAATAGTGTGCCAATTTAAAAATTTAAAACTTTGTAAAATTGACCTCATCTCATGTAATCTTGCAATATTGACTCAACGTGCATCATCGATCTCCTATACATAGCTCAATCTTTAATAATGCTAAACAAATATCACTTTGACATCTTGAATTTATTGTGTACCATTGATCTCAATTAATAAAAACATCCACTAACCATTTATCCTTAGAATAATCTTGATCTTTATCTCTATTCAATGCTAAACATTGCACACTTCTTACCATCTCACTCAACACACACTGTTAGATCAAAACTATACGATCACTTGCGCACTATTGGATCTTAGAATAAGCTTGATATTTATCTCTATTAACCAATAAACACTTTGACCTCTTTTACTTGATGTAAACCATAAATATTCACTGTATTATCACCTATGAGCCATTATATCTTCATTTGGTCTTGATCTTTAACATCATGCAAAATAGACTAAGTATAGAAACCATTGTTATTTGCCTTGAAAGCCAACTTTGCACCTTCATATATTTTTCTTCGCTCAAATGTAAGTTCTAAAAATTATATTATATGTTCTCCTCACATATTAAAATCCAACCATGTGTCAAACTAATCTTGAAACTTTCGCACATGTGATATATAACAACATTAAAATTCTCACTTAGAGTTTTCTACCACAGAGCCAACGATGTCAAAAATTTATCTAGGAAGCCAACTTTGTACATGCATACCTTTTGTCACGCTTCATTTCTTGACCTAAAATTTAGCACAAATAAACTATGCATAAAATTAAATAAACCCATATGATCACCTTCTCTTTAAATGTCCACATATATGAGATATGCCACCATCAAAATGCCTACTCGGTTTTTCTTGCCACATTGCAAATTTGGCTATGGAAAAACACTATCAAAATGCCTGAGAGCCCAAATTTGCACTTACATATATTTTTTTTGTTGTAAATAGATATACTTGAGACTTTTCACATATAAACTAGGGACTAATGTAATCAAAACCATATGACCAACTCCCCCTGACTCATCCACACATGGAAATGGTGACATTAACAAACTACCTACTTAAATTTTATGTTACTAAACCCAAAAGGTCTAGATGAAAACTAGAGACTACTAGATGAATTCCACTCATGAATATAAGCACTCAAAGCATATAAAACATCTTAAAAACCTATTTCACATCCCCAAATCACCATACTCATCCCTGAATAACTTTTACCATTCCAAAATAGAAGATCAACCAAGTCTACTTCAAGCATACTAGGATAAGCACATTGCATCATTATCACTTAGACTATTAAGTCACTTCATTTACTCACCTATACACCTCCATAACATAACTATTATATCATTTAAACCTCTTCAATAATGTGTGAAGTGATAAGGGGTTAGGATAATACATGTGAGATATATAATGAATAAGATGAACTTGACCTGAGTAGTGAGATATAAATTGATGATGCCCCTAGAAAATACCTAAGCAAAAGGAGTGGAAATAAATATGTCATGGTTGTAAAAACATCCCAAGTTGGAATCAACCATAACATGATGATGATAGGATAAAATATCACAAGTTTTAGACATATCCCAGAAAAAGACACATGCTAGGGAGAGATGCAAGCTAAGATGATTGATAGAGAAGGCCATGAGATGTCGACATATCCTAAGTAAGGATACATGTTAAGAGATAATAGGGCCAAAATAAGACAATAAATTGATAAAATTTGAGCAATATAATGAAGGGGATAAGAGAGGATAAATAATATTAATGAGTGATAAAAGTATGAAAGGGAAAAATTAGTGGCTGAAATATCCTTGGACACTAAAAAATGGCCAAGTTTTGCTTATATAGTCTGAAAAGACCTCAGGATGATGTAGCTCTAACTAAAAGATAAATGGCAAGATATACTAGAGGAGGAGGATGATGTTGATGGATGTTAAACATGTAAGGTGTTAGATAGAGGATGTGACTTATCTATTAGAATTCAAGATGGAGGACTAGGATAAATGATTGGATATGATATGTTATATGATATGACATGTGAGTGGATTAGATGATTTTACATGGATGATCAAATTGATGATGGGATGAAGATGATTATATAATTACATAGGTGATAAAGGATACAATAAATAATGAGTGCAAGCCATCATTGTAACTAATCCAATGTAAATATAGCACTAGGTAGTATGCCCCAGGATATAAATATGACCAAGAGGACATTGTGCCAAAGTGAATGATTATAAAAGGGGAAAATTATGAACTCTATATCATTGAGGTCACCCTAAAATCATTATGGTAAATTTTCGTGTCATCATAACATCTTCACTCATTTTATAATAGAAAAAAGATACATGATGTGAGACTAAAAGATACATAAACAAATAAATGTTACATAATACAATCATATAAATGATAAAATACATGCAAAAAATTCAAATAATGCAAGTATCTACATAGAGATGTGATGTGATTAATGTCTTATTTGATGTCCTAATGAGAGTTAATAGGATGATTGATTAGGTAATGAATTAGACTAAGCTAGTTGTGATGATCATGATGTGAATTTGGATCAAGGATAAGTAATTAGTGACTTGGATGAGGATTAATAGGGTATGGATTAAGGATAGGAACTTGGATAAGGTATAGACTTGGAGTAGACTAGGGACTTGGATAAGGATTAATATGGTATGGACTTGGAGTAGACTAGGGACTTAGATAAGGATTAATATGGAATGGTTATTATTGACAGGGTGTGCTTGAGAAAATGTCAACTTGACCACAAGAGATATTCAACTTAGATACGCAATATTTAGCAAGCTAAATTGAAACTAGGTCAATAGTATCTCAATATAGAATATATTTTCCCCAGTTTAGAATAGGGGATGAAAGATAATAGTAGGATTGATGGATATGAGAGGTGAAGGACATGGAGATAGATGTAAATGGAGTAATAGGCATAAGATAAGACATCTTAGAATATTTTTGGTATTTATATATTTTATTATTTTTAGAGGTTTTCAAAATATTTTATTTTTTAGTGATCTTAGGATATGTATGTTCACTATGCAAATGGGATTACTAGCAAAGGGAATACCATGCCTAAAAATTAGGATAAGAATAGATGGAATGATGAATGGGATGATAAAAGGATGGGGGTGAGATTGAAAGGGGGATAATGATCTAGGAAGAATGGACTATGGATCACCAATAACCACATCATGAATGGGTCAAATAGCTAGTTACCTAAGTGTCTATTGGAGGATATGTTAAGATGATTTCCAAAACATGTCCTTAAAAAGGTCAAAACTAGAAGAAAGGATATAATAGGATGCAATATATGATGGTATATGATGGATAGAGGAATAATATATTCAAGGATGATATGGAGGGATATTATGTGGATGAAATGGATTTGCACCCAAGTGTGGTGTGATGTAAATAATAAAATATCTTACCATGATGCCAGAAACTAGTTTTCATCATGGTACATTCCCAAGGCACCAAAAGATTAGTTTTCACCATTGGATGAATGGTTTTTTTTTTTAAGTAGCATATCTCTATTTATTAGAGGTAGGAAAGATGCAGGATGCAAATAATTTCATGATATTTCAACTAACACCCATTTTAGAGATATGTGATACTAGGATTATGTTGTTGATGTTGGATGTATTAATTTCTAGTGTCCTTTATTGATTATTGATTTAGCATCCTCTAAATGTCTCAACCAGGTGTCTTTTTAACCCCTATGAGAGGTAATGTTGCCTAAGAGAGAGATGTGTGACAAGGATGGAATTGGATGATTTTGATAGTAAGGTAGAGGATGTGGATGAGTGATATGATTATGAATGTTGTGACTGGGAGGAGAGTAGAAATGGGGTTCAAAATTTGCATATATCATTGGATATGGTGTAGGGGATAATTTTATTTTATGCCATATCCTAAGTGAGGTTAATGGATTCAAGACTTTTTGACATATTTTCTCTTTCATCTAAGTATTAGAGGGATGATCAACCATATTACTTTTAAATTGTTTGACATGGTAATTATTTCCATAGTAAATTCTTGGTTTGTTGACTTGATTGGATTTTTATTTCCCCTAGTGCCTATAACTATGCTTCACTAGGGGTATTTGAATTTAGATTTGGAGGATGATTATTTTGACTTGGATGATCCCCTAGTAGTTCAAGGATATTTTTACTAGGGGATGATGCTTTTTGACTTGGTTGACTACAAATCTCTTCTTGAATTTGATCGACTATATTTGAATCATAACTGTTGATGCAAAAGATTGCACCCTTGGCAGGAGGCCGAGCTCCTGCCTTCTTCACGCAACAATGGAAACTCCCCTCTCACCTGTGGGACTAGTAAACCTAGAGGGGAGAGTCTTTAGATGAGGGTTAACTCTCTCTAATGTATCATTTAGGCCCTGGTTTCTTCTACTGCTAACAACTAAAATGAAAAAAAAGGGGGGGGGAATGAAAAGGGAGAAAGAGATGCTAAAAACAAAGCCTAAGCCTAAAAAAAGAAAAGGTGATACACCAAAAAATGTAATCCACCCAGCACAAATATAAACTTTTCACCAAAAGGAAGTGCCTATACAATTCATCTAAAATGAGAAAACCTTTTGCATCAGTGGGTTAGGGGTCCGTGGAGATACAGGGAGGAAATAACTACTAGAGGCATTTTGGGACACACTGTAGGAGCCTATCCACTTCACCTACACTCCTATGGGGACACTTCTAATAGACCTGTAAAAGGAAACTCAAACATGCACCAAACATGCTGAAATCATTCTGCAAAAGCATTTAAGAAAATGAATTAACATAGAATCAAGACATAAACACATACTAAAGATGCAAAACTCAGAATGGAGGTAAAAATAGCTAAGTTCTGATTCAAGGTAAAAATTTTGGCAGAGCTCTGCCTTACAAGCCCAAGAGATTTTTGGGTAGAGTTTTGCCTTAAGGCTGAGAGCGGATCCTTTCTCAAAAGAGAATTTTTACAATTTATAGAAAGAGGAAGAGAAACTTGGTGCTTCCTAGGAAAGATTTTGGCACTCTTTTCTACAAGTGGCCCATGTGCATTCTGAACCATGGGTAGAGGAAAGCCACTGTTACTAATGTCATTCTTCGGAAAAGGCCTACTAAGACCATGTTGTACAATCACCAAAATTTAGTTTGGCATTCAAACATTGATGCAAGAACATGGCCACACCTCTTTCCTGCAAACAAACTATAGTTTGTCCCCTCATTAATGCCAACTACAAAAAATAGGCTGCATCGCTCATCTGACAATGACTCACCTTCCCTTTGCCACTTAAATGCTTTATCATTTCTGCTCTTTGTCTTCTTCTTGCTCTTTTAGCCCTCAAGGGCGATCTTCTAGCAGGTCACTATATTCCTTAGGCTATTTTCATGATTTGGCACTAAGGTAGTTCAAAAATGATGGCTACTTCACTATGTTAAATTTGATGTTCACATGGCTGTCACCCAACAGCTAGTTCATCTACTTAAATTTGACAGCCTTCAAGACGTCACCGTCTTTGGCAAAAGTCTGTCAGGTCCATTCTATGGCTTTTCTTCCCCATGGGTTTTCTATTTCAAGCTTTTTCCTATAGACAAAAGTCTACAGGAATTGGCCACTCTTTGTCCTTTTCTTCAGGCTCTTTGAAACTCTCTCTACCCTCTACAAGGGCTTTTAGACTTTGAACTTCCCTCTGCAAGGGCTTTTGGACTTTGAACTACCCTCTGCAAGGGATTTTGGACTTTGAAATGCCCTTTGCAAGGGCTTCTAGACCCAGCACTACCCTCTAATTGTAGGACACACCCTTGAACCAAGCCATTGAACCAACCCATCGAACCAAGATAGGTTCAACAGTTCAATCAGTTCAACCACTGCATGCTGAGCCCATTGAAACAATTGAGTTGAACCAAGGCTTTGAACCAAAGGCATTGAACCAATGTGTTGAATCGGTTCAATAGTTCAACGCTTCAAGTGACTGTTGAAACAAGCCCATTGAACTCTATTGTTTGAACCAAAATCCATGAATCAAGTGATGAACCAAGCCTAGAAATTAAAGCGATGGACTTGAAGTGATGAACCAGGCTTTGAAATGGAGCGATTGAACTGTCGATTGAACTAGGCATTAAACTAAGGCCGATTTAACCAAGCGATTGAACCAGGCATTGAATTGGGTTCAATGATGCCAACCCTCTTCATGATTTTTTGTCAGATAAGAGCCTGAAGAAGCCTTGTGAAATATTGACCTTTTTGACTGGTTCTTCAACTATCGAGAGAAAACCTGCGGAGTCTGTAGAAATGGACCTACAGAGTTCATAGAAAACCAAGCTTTGCAAAATAAAAAATGAATTGGCCTAGAATAACAAGGCAAGAAGGGGACTGATTTTTGGACTGTTGGGCAAAAAATGGTCAACAATAACTAAATTCATTATTTGGCTTGATTAATTGATTATTGGCTTGGATCCTTGTAGATTCAGCACATGAGATTGCAAGTTGAGGGGAATCCAATAATGTGTGTTCTTGTTTGTCTCATTCAGGGAGTGGAAAAGAGGTATTGTGTATAAGAGTTGGATGAAGGGGTGGATTAAGGGGATTATGGGCATGAAATTCCTCATAAAAACTATTAGGAGATCTAATCTCAACATCATAGAAAGTGTCCTTAAGAATATTAAAAGGATCACTAAGACTCTTTATAGAATTGGCATCTAAAGGAATATTATATACAACTTGATGATCTTTAATTGATAAGGCATCTAATAATTGTGTTATTATTTCATCATCCTAATATGAATAAAGATTCATTCCTTCTAATTGGTTAACATTATAATTAAATACATCCTCAAACAAATAAGCATCAGCATGACTTTCATTATCCATAAGGGATGATGATTATGATGTGGATTCTAATTCATATGTTAATGTTAGATATGATCTTGACTATTCTAATGTTGACTCTGATAGGTATGTTGATGGATTTTATGTCACTAATAGATGATTTCTTGATAGTATCCATATAAAGGGATTTTTTGATAGCATCATTATTTTCAAGTGCATTGTTCACCTTGGGTTTGTGAATGGATGCTTTAGGATTAATGGATTTATATAAATGGGTGATTTTATTAGAATAGGATATATTTATGGTTCAATTAGGAATGGTTATGGTATGGTGAAGATTGAGGTCATGACCTTGGTTGAAGAGGGAAGAATCATATCATACTTAGGAAATAATTCTTGGCATACCCCTTTTTGCACACTCCTAGGTGTAGACATATTGGATTCACCCTCAATTTTAATATCACCATTATCAACTAATTTTTGGACATAATATATAAAAGGGAAACATCTATTAATAGAATTCCTAGGGACTTTATGGTATATACAAAAGAAATTTTCTTGATATTATGAGGGTATATGTTCAGACAATTTTATAGGTCTTGTTTTTGGGTAAATAGCCATGCCTATGACCTCTAGTTTCCAAAATAGGGATTTTACAGATATTGGGAGAGGGGTAAATAACTTTCCTATAGTGTTGTGTGTGGAAGTGTTGGACTTAGGAGTGGAATAATGTGATGGTGATGTCGTGATGTTTGGGTATTGTGGTGCGTGAGATCATTAAGGAGATTAACTAGAATTAGATGAGGTTTACAAGTTAAGCTTCCCTTTGCTAGTAAGATAGGAAATTTGTGATGGGCTATGACTAGTAAATAGAGGATTTGGTTATGGATGAGTACATATTTGAGGTAAGGTTAGTTGAATGGGGTCAAATCCTCTGAGAATTTTGTCACCCATTTCTAAGAGTCATAAGAGGACTTCATCCTTGTTGGAAATAATATATGTCTTAAATAAGGCAATCTCTTTATTACTATAATGACTAAGAACGTCATGACCAGGATTAGGACTCATGGATGTAGGATAAGAATTGGTTATGGATAAGGATTAATGATGTAAGTTTTTGGTAGGTGCCCTTAGGTTTAGCGGTTTAAAATCATTTGAAATGTCATCACCCATATCTAATAGACATAAAAGGCACTCATCTCTATTGGAAAACATATAGTTACAAAATAGGGTGACCTCACCTCTTGTATATTGAGGGATGTTATGAATATGGTTATTATGAATGGACAATGGGGTTGACTATGGTGGGATAACATATGATCTAGGTTTAGATGGATATTGGGGAAGAGCTAGGGATGCTACTTTAGGCTTGATGGGTTAAGGTCTGAAGGTATGCAGGTGCCTATTTATAGGGCCTACAAAATGATCTCATATTTGTTGGTAAATAGATATTGTTCCATGAGAACTAGGTCTAAATCCATGTGGGTATATGATGAATTAATGGTAGTTAAATTACAAATGGGGGATGATGTGAAACACAGATAAGAGCTTGGTTAAAAATATGGTCCTTGATCAAAGTAATTATGAATGACTAAACTATTATGACAATTGATGGGTGAGGATGAGATAAATAAAATGGATTATGATGTTGGACTGGGATCATATTTCAAATCGATAGTGTGCTAGGTGCTAAAAATCTACCAATAATGCTTAGTTTTAAGCTAGCAAAAGGATGGGGATTTTATTAATGCCTAAATTTAAACTAGCAAGATGATAATTAGATGGGTGTTATTTATAAATAGGAAAGATGACTAGATTAGAGATAACTATATTGAGGATAATTGATGACCCCTAGAAATTTCATGTTCTTGTCCTCATCTCTTGCACTCATCTTGCTTGTTAACCATGTCCATAAGTTTCCTTTTGCATATAGCCATAATCTTGAAAATAGTATTATGTTTATATACTCTTTTAATAGTTAGAATTATGTCTTGAAATTAAATATATGATGATTATCTATTGATTTAGGATGTTTTTTCTATAATGTGTTTTGGAGAAATAATTATATAGCACGGAACATCTTATAGCAATAGAATCACATTACACAGATTATCTTGCAGATACTATGTGACCAAAGCTATGAATGAATAGATTTTTATTCCTCTTTCAACCAACTCACAAAAATAACCATAAACTCCCTAGATCACAATAAGGAAGTGATTGAAGAACGAAATAACTTGTTTATCCTACAACAATATTGCAGAATTCACATGAAATATGACTTTAGTAAAAGGAACCAATTTTGATTATCTTAAGTTGAATGTATCTTATATTATAATATATATTGTTTTGTGTAAAATAATCTTCTTTGTGGTATATATATATGTAGCATCAGATTTGAGAGATAGTATATGTTGATTAGAGATTATCAAAAGTATATTTTTTCAAGTAACTATTATTATAATTTCCTATAACAATTCATTATTGCATTTTTTATTAATATGAACAATCATTTATAATTTTAATTAAATGTTGTGAGAGGAAGGATTGAAGCTAAAATTAGGAGGAAGGGCCCCCTTTAGAAGTATGTAGCAACAATATAACCCTTTTAAATAGCTAAACATAGTATTTGGTTTCTTTATTCATTATGTGTTTTATTTATGAATTGTGTGATTTAAATTATTACTTAGATTTGTTTGAGGAAGCTTCTAATGTGTACACATTTATTTCATAGTATTTTGTGCATGTTTAAATTCTCACATTTCATTTACTGTTTGACTTCAACACTTTAGATAACAATTAGTAGAAGGTCAAATTAAAATATTAAGTGTGTACATATAGTGATGTCATCCTATCAATTATATGCCCTTGGGTTGACATTTAAATATATTAGAAGTTATAGGTCCATGATAACTCTCCTTGTTTGTTTTGATCAAGAAAATTAGATCTGATTGTGAATCGACTACTAGTCATTTTTGGCACCATTGCTAGGGAAGGGTGTCACACGCTTTTAATCTTCAATCTTGATAGTAATTATGTATAGCTATTTATTGTTTTTATTTCCAAATATTATCATTATTTATATTAAATATTTCTTGCTTTCATAGTTTAAATTTCCCTTTTTGCAAGTAGGATAGTGGAAATTTTCAAAAAACCCCATGTTACTAACCCTATACATGCAAGGTGGGTAAAAAGTTAAAAAAAAGGGGGGGTTAATGTATGCAAAGTGAAGGGGACTATATAGGAATATTTTTCCTAAATCATCAATAATTGATACAAGATCAAAAATTCATCTTACAACAATTGAGGAACATGAAGGAATTTCTAAAGATCACTCATAATTGTCAATAGAAGAGGTGGAAAAGGAAAAAATTTGGCTAGACTGGTAGCACAAGTTAGATACCTTGATGAGGTTCATACCCATGGAAGAGACCCACATGCACCACCTTTAATAATTCCCACCTTATCACCTCATACTCAGGAATCTGAAGTTCACTTCCCTCTATCACCCAAATTTCTTACTAAGGAGGAATTCAAGGCTATTTTTGCTCCTAGGAGAAACACCAGGCCAATAGAATATTCCAATATAGAGAGACTCTTTATAAATACATTAAATAAATCTTATCAAACCTCCACACTATCCCCATTATATAGGAATCCATATATTCCTAGGAACAAAGATAAATCCTCCATCTTCTACACCCCAAGAAATAAAAGAATTGATAGGAATTTTGAGCGGTGGGTAGCGAAAACCTCCCATCTACCAATACAAAGAGTATTCATGGGGGATCACTAGGAAGAAAAAAATACCAATGAGTCTACTAATTTTGAATTTCTTATCCTTACTCCTAATGAAAATACACCCATGAATAATATCCCTCACTCTATTCTCTCTACTTTCAAGGGAAAAGTATCTGAAGATCCAGACACATTTCTTTTTGAGTTTGACATCTTATGCCATAACTATTATTATAATCAAGATGCTCAAAAACTCAAATTACTTCTAGAAACACTCAAAGGTGTAGCACTTAGATGGTTTATGGGACTTAGAAAGCATGCCATTTCTACTTGGGAAGAAATGAAGGAGACATTTATGATAAAATACTAAGACTATTGTAGGGGTAGAAACTACAAGAGAGATTACATATTTCAAATGACACAAGCTGATGATGATTCATTAGAAGAATATGTGGGAATATTTTTATTTAACTTACAAAAATTCAAGTAGACTATAATAGACAAAGAATTAGCCAAGTTGATATTCTTGAAAGGAATTTGAGATGATTCTCTGGAGGAACTAGATCTAATGTCTAGTGGTGATGTTTTTACACTACTATTTGATGAATTAACAGTTCTATGTACAAACTACTCCAAATCAACCATGAACAAAAGTAGGGATAAAACCCTTCCCATAGCATCTATAGTAGGATTGTCTAAAGGTGAAGTTAGAAACCTACTCTAGAACATGAAGAAGGACATTATCAATAACCTAACTACTCAGCTTGATACATTACATACATAGAGGAAGCAAGAATAAATTGAGAAAGCCTTATCCACCTATTGCCCTAAATGCAAAAAGAAGAAGGTGGATTACACATGACATTCTATGAAAGCTCAGGTATCTATCATAACTAAGGAAAATCTTAATATAGTGGAGCTACATTCCATAGGAGAAGATGAGAATTAAGTATTTTTCATAGCTCAATAAAAACCATGGTTAAAAAGACTAGGTATGCCACCAAACTCTATGTTTTTAATTTCTCAATCCTCAAATAATCCTTAATATGGTTCTTAGATGAATATACCCAATCAAAATTGGTCCCAAAAAAATTGAAAAGTACCCTAAAATTAGTTATGGATGTAACAAAATGCACAATAATTGCAATTGAGATAATTCCAAAACCACTAATGGTTCATTCCATTTAATCCATGGAAACAACAATGGAGAGATAATCAAGGCTTTCCCCATCAAATTCAACAACTAAAAAAATAACAAGATAACAAGCCATAATTCCAAACACTCAACAACATATTCAAACCACTCAATTACCTACCCAACCCATCCCTAATCCTACCAATAAGTTGGTTCAACCAACACAATCCACTAAAGTAATGAAATATCCAACATACACCTTAGATTTTAATCAAGTTCAACTTTGCTTAGGTCATATTCTTCCACAACCAACCTCACCCATAATCATATAATGCTTTGAACTAGCTCCACTCCATAATAATCTATAGCCACCTGTACTCAATCCTAAGCCAAGTCCATTAGAAAATAAAAAAGAATTTAACAATCCTCCTTTCTCAAAGAGATTGAATATATCACATCTTAAACTAGAGCCCAAATTTGATATTTTAGGATAACATAAGAATGTGTGAGTAAAAATCCCATTCTTCCAATCAATAAAGGATGTTCCTATCTACAATAAAGTTATTAGATAGATATGTTTGAAAAAAATAGGAAGAAAGAAGAAGGATCCTAAAATAGTCTAGGTCATTGGCCAACTAACAAATATTATTTTGGGAAACATAGTTCCCCCAAAATATTCTAATCAAAAAATTCCTATAGTTAATGTTAGCATCCATGTCCAACCCATATCCAATAATTTAATTGATTTGGGCATAACCATCAATGTGATGACCATGGAGACCATGCAATAATTGAAACTTACCACTCTCTGTCTAACACCTATCATCCTCTAAATGGGTAACAGATCAAATTTTAAGCCTAAGAGGATTGTTGAGGACATTGTTATCACTGTGAAATCTTGGTAATATCTAGTATACTTTATTTTACTATAGCCAAAGAGCAATTTAGGAGGTTATCCTATTATCCTTAGCCACCTATGGTTGGCCACTATTGATGCTTTTAAAAAATGCTTATTTCTAAAAAAATGACACCAATAAATTATTTCTTTATCCACCAGCTCAGCCTTCCTAGAATGATAGCCCAACCCCTTGTATTTATGATTTTGAAGAATTTTTCTCCTTGAAGACTCTTTACATAATTGACCAGAGTCTAGCTTTGCAAGTATAAGAGAAGACACTATCCTTACTGGTATCCTACAAAACACCTATCGATAGAATCTTGTAACCACCAACCTGTTGGAATGCACACCATGCCCTCTTCAAAATACCTTTCCTGATAATGATCATGCTAAAATTGTAAGAGACATTTAAGCATTCCATCAATTGCTTCCCCATCGATGTAGTTATGCTCCTTTAATCACCAACATAGAAACCATGATTTTTTTAGCAAAGCAAGTAGACATTTTGCCAAATAAACGTCTCAACATTAGCACCTCTTTAACACCCCAACAAAAGAGTTAGTTACTTATAATGTTGAGAAATCACACAAAACTATTTGTCTAGAATTACCATGATATGAGAGAAAAAACCCCAAATTTATGCATGCATAACATCTACATTAAATAATAATGAAAACTTATTCACCAACCCCAATGATGAATGAATCTTGTATTTAAAGATATTATCAAAATTGAGTTACAAAAACTCTCCCCATGATTTGTTTATCCTATTTTGAATAGCCATTGGGACTCTCCCCTAGTCATTGTCCTTAATAAAGGGGGAAAATAGTGTATTTACATTGATTACTAAGAATTGAATGCTACTACCAATAAGGATCACTTTCCCCTTCCATTTATTGATCAATTTTTGGATACATTTATAGGGAAAAATTACTTTTCCTTCATATATGGCTACAGTGGTTATAAACAAATATGAATCGATCCACAAGACCAAGATAAAACCACTTTAACTTGTCCTTGGAGAACCTATGCCTATGTCATCTTGCCATTTGGTCTTTGCAATGTCCCAGATACTCTTTAAAGGGTTATTTTGACCCTATGTTCTAATCTCTCCCATGACTGTGTTGAAATCTACATGGATTATTTCACTGTCTATGGGAAGACATTCAAGGAAATACTCACCAACTTGGAGAAAGTTATTCAATGTTACCAAGACCACCAATTATTTTTGAGCAATGAAAAGTGTTATATACTTATGACTGAAGGGATTATGTTAGGGCATCACATATCCCCTACTAGAATTCAAGTTGACCTAGTAAAGATAAGTATCATTAAGAATCTACCCATACTAAAGAAGTAGAAAGATGTTTGAAGCTTTCTAGGACATATTGGTTATCATAGATGATTCATCAAAGATTTTAGTAAAATTGCCACCCCATTATTTGAATTAATTACTAAATATGTTTAATTTATATGGACTGATGATTTTCAAACTCCCTTTTAGCAACTCAAATACCTTATCATAATAACTCCTATTCTGAGATGGCATGATTAGAAGAAGCCTTTTCACATCCATACAAATACATCTGACACCACTTTAGGTGTTATCCTTGCCCAAAAAGATGAATCTCTAAGTTATGCAATCTATTTTATCAACAAGAATATTAAATGGGATGAACTCAACTACACTATAATAGAGAAGGAATTTCTTTCCATTATTTATGTCATCAACAAATTTTGACACTACATTACAGGTTACCAAGTATTCATCAACACAAATCATACAATAATCAAGTATTTAATTAATAAACCTACTGTAATAGGTAATCTAATTCATTGGTTACTTTTGTTGAAAGAGTTTGATATTACCATTGTGGATAGACCAAGTAAGGATAATGTAGTAGTAGATTTTCTATCTCAATTTCAAAATGATGAACACAGTCCTATTATTGATGATTATTTTCCTAATGAACATTTATTTGTTATAACAATTCAATCTCATTTATTCACAGATATTACTAACTATCTTACTATAGGATCACTACCACAACATTTCTCACCTAAGGATAAACAACATCTAATCCAAAAGAGCAGACATTATTCCTAGATTATAGGATATCTCTTTATCACTAGACCATATTTAGCTATGAGAAGATATATAAAAGAAGATTAATCTTATGATATTATTAGAGCCTTCCATGATGAACCCTATGGTGATCAAACTGCTAAATAAGCTGCCATGAAAATACTCATTGCTAGATATTATTGGCATTTTTTACATAAGGATGCCATGATGTATACCTGTAGATGTGATCAATGCCATCATATGGGAAAACCCACTTGCTCTATGAAATGCCACTACAACCACAACTAGTTATGGAACCTTTGACAAATGGGGACCAAATTTTTTAGTTCATATTGATCCTAAATCCAACAAAAAGAATATATACTAGTGTATACTGATTGTGTCACAAAATAGGTAGAGTTCAAATCCTTAGAGATGAAAAAGTAGATGAGATCTTGTATGAAGCAATATTCACCCATTATGGAGTACCAAGAGAAATAGTCACAGACCAAGGCCCATAATTCACATCAAACCTCACAACTACCTTGGTTAAAGAATATGAAATTAGACATAAAAATTCTACCCCTTACCATCCTTAATCAAATATTTAGGTGGAAGTGGAAAATAGAGAATTAGAAAAAACCCTCGTTAAGACTATCAACCTACATAGAAAAGATTGAAAACCACAAATAATTTTACTCCATATGAACTTGTTTATGGTAAAAAGCCTATTCTACCCATTGAGTTTGAACATAAAACATTAAGTATATCACTTGATTTGGGTTTAGTTCTTTTCCAAGCTCAACAAGACAGGATCATGCAGCTAAAATCACTTGATGAACTAAATATAGAAGCACTTCATTACACTAAAATAGTACAAAGACAACATCTGGGTTGGCATGATAGGAACATCAAGACTAATAATTTATAACTTGGTGATTAGGCATTACTTTTTGACTCTAAATACAAGGATCACAAAGGAAAACTATAGTCTATGTAGCTTGGGCCTTATGAGATCAAAAAAGTTTTTGACAATGGAGTTGTAAAGCTCATGACCATTGACTCTGTTTGGTTACAAGTTCTTGCTAATGGCCATAGGATCAAGCTATATAAGAAACCTTTTTTCAAGGAAACTCTCACAAACCAACTTCTTGAAGAATAACATCCATCTCTTCTTCATGAAGCAAATCAACCTATTCCTATAGTTGAAGGGTATTTCTATCAACCCTTCTCTAATATTTTTCAAGTGTAATAAATCTTCCTACAACCAATAATAATTCATTCACAATTACTTTGTTTAGGCTAAATAAAATCCTACCTCATATATTCTTATGATTCTAATTGAGTTTGGACTATAAAATTTAAAAAAAATTAGAAAATTTGGTAATGAAAACATTAAGACATTACTGATGGATGTTGTCTCAAAAAACTAGGTCACTGATTGATCGACATTTGGTAAAAAACACTACTACAATAAAACTTTTTGTTTTCATTTATTTTTAATGTTATATTCATTCCCTTAGAGTGAAATACATTTTTATTCTTGTTACAAGATGTAAAACCTACTACTGTAGGATATAACTTGTTTCTATAGGAAACATTTCTTGACACATGATGTATTCTTATCATTCCATCCTACATAAATTATTTTTCTCTCCATTAAACACCAACACATGCTATACTACCACTTTGAATCATCATTTTCACATTAATGAAAGGTATTCCTACAACTAACAAGGTAATTATTTTATATTTATTTCATGTCATACATTTTAACTATTACTAAGATGCTGGTACCTAATGTTATTAATGTGTTTTTATATCTTCTCCTTATCATGCCAACTCACCATATTATTCTCCTTCACTAATTGATGTAACCTTTGACACATTATTGCCAACATCTTTTGTTATTATCAAAAGCTATTTTGCATATGTCAGCTTCATCCCTTGAGGACAAGTGACAATTTAAGTTGGGGGGATATTTTCCATATTCAAATAGATTATTTCTCTCCCAAAGCAAAAATCACAAACATTTTTCCAAGACATAAAACCCTTGCTTCAAAAACATAACTTGTAATGCAAATTTTACCTCATAATATGGGAGGGGGTGTGCTTAAACATAAACTATTTGATATCACTCCTTTAACCAATAGCCTATACATCCTAGCCCTATTATATAATGTAGGATGTGCATAGTATCCTAAGAAGATACATGCCCTAGATAATGGAATTATAGAATAATTCATTGTCTCATTACATAACAACCTGGTAATAGTAAGAGGAATGGACATAAAGTTGACAAAGACTATCATTAACAGAGTAATATGATTTACATGAACAAGGGAGGCATGGCAATAAAAATTTGATGCCAAGGTAGAGAGGCAAAAAATCATTAGAGGAAATGAAAACTTGGAAACTTAAAAGTAGGGCACTACATGGTTATCCTTATTAGGATGATGGGCCAAAGTGTTTGAGTTCATATATAGATATTTCACTTATGAGGGGAGGTATTCCATGCCACATGGCATTCACTTCAATGTCATGAATCATTTATAGCATGGTATAAAGATAAACATCCCTAACTTATTACTCCACATGATCACAAAAATGTTGGAGGCTTTTCAAAAAGGTAACTCCAAAGCTCTTTCCTATCATTGTTTAATTTAGTTGACTGTTCAATACTATTTGCAAAGGACTAGACCCAACATAAGTTGGGAATAATTTCTCCAAGTACCAAAAAATATAGAAATTGATAGAGAAGGAAATGAAATAGAAGAGGAATTGAATGTAGAATAAAATAGATTAGAAGAATCCCTTCTTGCAGCTCCACAAGAACCTACAATAGAAAGCCTTCTTGCACCCACACAAGAACTTGCAAAAAATATCTTCCTACAGCAACATAAGAACCTATAGAAAGGACTTACATGACTAGGGAATCTAGAGGAAAAAGGAAGAAACTCATTCTCTAGCTTGATTCATAGGATTCTAAGGAGGAGCTTCCACCTTCTCCCAGAAAGGCCAAGGTAACCTCTACTCCTCATAGATCTCATATACTAAGGAGAAAAATGAGAACTAAATCTTTTTCTATTATTAAAATTAATGAAGAATCTAGATAATAATAGACTACCAGTAGTGATGAATCTCTAGAGGCTAAAACAAGGGAGAATGTTCTCTACAATACAATCAGGAGGTAGAAAAAGTAGAACATAGTCTCAAAGAGTTGCATAAGGAACCAATGCAGGAAGAAACAGAACAAATGGAGCAACTTGCTATAAAAATGGAATTTTCCATTGTGGGGCAAGACCTACAAAAAAATGAGTGATTTATAAAGTAGCTATAGGATTAGTCTGGAGGAAGACTAGATGCACTTGTTACAGTAGCTTTTCAGCTATAGCCCTCTATTGAAGAACATCCTATAGTCATTATTTCACAACCTTCTATAGAGGTAAATCAATATGAAGAACCTATTACTACTCAAAATGTCAAGTATCATTTCTCATTTAAAATATATTCTAAATTAATAAATTGGATGGATAGTTAGTCTAAAATTCTAAAGGAATTAAGAAAAGAAAATAAGAAATTAAAAGAAGAGAATAAGTTGAAGAAAGAAAGAATATCCAAACTAAAGTAGAAAATTGAAGCTATGGCTGGTCTTACCCAAGAGCTCATTGACTGTAGACCTCATACAACAATATATTCAATCTACCTTGAGAAGCAATGGCATAAGTTCAAATTTATGAGAATTTATTGTGACATGACTCATTAATTCATTTATCCCCTCTCCTTTTCTATCTATAAATAAATTCCATAGGAAGAACAAGCACAATTGTATGATTTCTACCTTCACAATTATGTTATTCCTTATGATAGGGAGTGGAACCCTAATATATATGTTAGATATGTCTAAATAAATGCTTCCATCATATTTTTTAATTGAGCAAAGAAGAGGAAGAGTAGTTAAATATAGGAAAAAGGAGAATGAAATCTAGCTACTTATTAGGAGAGAATCAATGGCACCTATTATTATATTGACTGAATGGGACAATATCATGTTGAACAAGGAAGTCATAGCCTAGTTTGCTAATAATTATGATGAAACCCAAGATTTGTATTTAGGATTTAGAATTTCTATTGGTCCTACTACAAGATAATCTTGTAATGAACGATGTAATGTGTTCACTCCTACTCTAAAAAAGAGAGATCCATATTCCCCTTTTAACTTGAAGGAAGTATTTAATAGGATCATAAAATGTATTCTTCTTGTAGGTGAAATGGGATCTCAATTATCAAAGATCAAATTCTAACCCCCTCTATTTTGGTATCCTATTCCAAATTGGTAGGATAAATCCCCATTGGATGAAGCTAGGGAAGTCAAAATTAGGCAACTATTTGAACATAGGCATGGATTCTATGCTCACCTTGCTAGTGGTACCATAGATCCCATGGATTTTAGAGTTCTTTGTGAAATGGGAGTGAATAAGTTTGTTTCTCAAGGTTGAGCAAGATCTTAAACTGGGGGGTGTGATGAGCCCCAAAAATGTCATGTTCTTGTCCTCATCTATTACACTCATCCTGCTTGTTAACCATGATTTTGAACACTTTCCCATAAGTTTCCTTTTGCATATAGCCATAATATTGCAAATAGCATTATATTTATCTACTTTTTTAATAGTTATAATTATGTATTAGAATTAAATATATGATGGTTATATATTACTTTATGATGATTTTTCTATAATGTGTTTTAATTATGTTTTGGATAAATAGGTATATAGCACAGAACGTCTTGTAACAACAAAATCACATTACACATAATATCTTGTAGCCACTACATGACCAAATCCATGAATGAATATATTTTGATTCATCTTTCAACTGACTCATAGAAACAATCGTAAACTCCCTAGAGCCCAATAAAGAAGTGGTTGAAGAATGAAATAGCTTATCTGTCCTATAGTAATATTGCAAAATTCACTTGAAAGATGACTTTATAAAAAGGAGCCAATTTTGGTTATCCTAAGTCAAATGTATCTTAGATTATAATATATATTATTTTGTATAAAAAAATCTCCTCTATGGTGTGTGTGTGTGTGTGTGTGTGTGTGTGTGTGTGTGTGTGTGTGTGTGTGTGTGTGTGTGTGTGTGTGTGTGTGTGTGTGTGTGTGTGTGTGTGTGTGTGTGTGTGAGAGTGAGTGAGTGAGTGTGTGTGTGTGTGTGTGTGTGTGTGTGTGTGTGTGTGTGTGAGAGAGTGAGTGAGTGAGTGTGTGTGTGTGTGTGTGTGTGTGTGTGTGTGTGTGTGTAGTAGTAGTAGTAGTAGTAGTAGTAGTAGTAGTAGTAGTAGTAGTAGTAGTAGAGTTGAGAGATAGTAGATGTTGATTAGAGATTCTCAGAAGTACATTTTTTCAAGCAATTAATATTGTAACTTCTTATAGTAATTCAATATTGCATTTTTTATTAATATGAACAAGCATTTCTAAGTTTAATTAGGTGTTGTGAGAGGAAGGATTGAAGATAAATTTAGGAGGAAGGGTCCCCTTTGGAAGTTTGTAGTAATAATCCAACCCATTTAAATAGCTAAGAATGTTATTTGATTTCTTTATGCATTGTGTGTTTCATTTCTAAATTGTGTGATTTACATTCTTAGATTTATTTGAGGAAGCTTCCATTGTGTAAACATTTATTTCATAGTATTTTTTACATGTTTAAATTTCAGCATTTAATTTACTACATGACTTCAACATCTTAAATAACAATTACCAGAAGGTCAATTTAAAATATTGAGTGTGCGCATACAGTCATGTCATCCTATCAAGTCTATGTCCTTAGGTTGAAATTTAAATGAATTATAAGGTATAGGTCTATGGTAACTCTCCTTGTTCATTTTGATCAAGAAAATTATATTTGATTGTGAATTGACTGCTACTCAATAACTAGATGCTAGATTGAAACCAACAAAGTGATAGGTTGTTAATAGGGTATTGACTAAGAATGAAATCAAAAAAAGTAATAGATGATCAAAAATGATGGTGGATAGAGTGATAGGATGATATGAAAGGAAAAAAAAATGACTAGCACAAACCTTAGACTAATTTCCTCAAGAGGGGATGGGATATAAGATTATGTGATGAAAGGTAAATGGGAATAAATAGATGGAACAAGAATGATGCGATTGAGATCATGACAATTATATAAGCATGGTGATGCAATGATGATTATGGGTATGGTTAATATGTTTTGGACAAGTATGTGACCTACAAATCCACGTAGATTTGTTGTAACATAAAAATTCAAGAAAAAGTAAGATGAGATTTGTCTAGATGGGGTAAGACTAGATGAAATGAAAGGGTTTGATAAAATAAGGATGTAAAAAATAGGGCAATAAATAAAAAGGAGGATTTCAAGTTAAAATAAGATTAGGATATGTCTAATATGGGATGATAATATATATAGTATTAACTATGTACAAAATATGATGAAGGATAAAGTAGATAAGGATATAATACAAGATATGATGATGGGTACACTAGATACAAATGTACAAGATTTTTAAGAATGTACAAGGTGGTATAATGTTATAATGTACAAAGAAATATGATTTATAAGAAATATATAAGATGATGATATAGGAGACCTAGATAGCCATGCATATGTTTTTTTAAAAGGTTGACTCAGCTCACAAACAACACTGGTCGATCATAACACACACCAAATCAATTAAACCAAATACCTAAGATAAGTAAATTGATACAGGAGTGTAACTTGATAATTACACTATCTAACAACTTCATAAGTGTGGCTTTAGGCTAGTGACTCATTATGGAATCTCCTAAACTCTTTCAAGCATATATTCACATAATGGTCCCTTAAGATATGATACTAAATCTAAAACCAATTCACTTGTTATGTTTAATGGTTCTATTCTAGGTTTGACAAAGTTTTCTAGGGGTATCCCCAATATATGTTAGGTACATGGGGCCCAACTCTATATAGGGTGTTTATTGATGCTTAATTTATATAATTAACTCTTTTACTTCATGGAATACCTATATGGGTTAAAATACTTGGCCTAATGATAGCTCTCCCTTTTATTTAGACTCCACCAAAACACAGAGCGTGGATTTGTGCATGGTGGTGAAATCCATCATCATAATCCCCCTAGGACAATGACAAGTGCATGAGAACCACTTCCACATCATGTTTCCCTTAAAAGATAAAAATGGGAGGATTTATTAATGGTTTTTAATCCTCCAAGACTCATTACTAGGATGTAGGGAGGAGAGCATAAACCACTATAGCCCTCAGGTAACACTCAAACAAGTAAAAAGACTTATTAATTGATTAATTATATGTGATATATATAAGATAGTTTTAAAAATGCCAAAATATTGTATAGATGTCATGAAAAGTAAGTTATTATTATTTTCAAATGTAAATCTTGAGGAAAAACTTGTAATACAAGACGTTAGATACAAATATGACCTGCAAGAGAAGATGTTAGCAAGCCAAAATTACCACTAGATTCACCCTTGTAAGAAATAAAACAAAATGTTAGTCTAATAAACCTTGATAAAAAAAATAAAAAAAATCATGATTTTTCACTATAACATTTTTGGATGAGGGGCCATGACATAGGGATCTAGGTGCATCAACCCCTAGTAAGGTCAAGGGGCAGGACCCCTTGTAGGGTTATGGGGGTCTCGACGCAAGTAAATTTTGAGTAATGGATAAAATATACTATATATAATAAATTAACCCAAAATTTATAAAAAAAATCAAAGAGAGATAATATAGAAGTAATCAAAACATAGATAAATATTCTTACAATCATATTGCTCCTCTTGTATTCTCTCCAAGAACTTCAAATGAATTCTTCAAGGATTTTGGATTGCTTGTTAGATTTATTGATAATGGTGGCTTTAATAATTCAAGTGAGCATGAATGGGTTAGTGGCTTCTTATATGTAGGTATGGTGTGGATGTAATGGGAGTTTGAAGGATAAAAGAGCTTGTATATGCATGCAAGAGTGGCTTTCAAGCTTTCTAATCAGTATAACCAAGCTCCATAATTGGTTATTTATATGGTGATGGAGTGGGATTAAAATGAATATTAAATTCATTAGAACCCTATAGTTTTAGAGAATTCTATAGAGTTATAGAAGGCTCTATAATTTAAAGGCTTCTATATTTGATTAGGAGTTAATAAGGATTAGTCTAGGGGTTTAGGGAGATTATTAGATGGGTGATTAGGGAATAGGGATGTAGGAGAGCCTAGGAATAGGCTAGGGTAGGTGGGATTAGAATTTTAAATTACAATATAATGGACAAGTGGGATTAGAATAACATTAAAAGATAAATGACATATTAGAATAAATATTAATTGACTTGTGTTGTAGGAAAAAGGTTAGTGGATCAAGAAGGGAAATAATATAAAAATGACTATAATGGGTGATATTAAGATAAAATTAAAAGAGATAAATGAGATTAAATCAAATAGGTGAAATTAGTGTTGATTAATAGTAATATTAGTGATGATAATTTAAACGATCAAATTTATATGTATACAATCTAATTTTGAATTAATATATAAATATCAATCCTAATTTGATAAATGGAATAAAATAAAATAGGGTGTTTTAAATACAGTTTTAAACAACAAAATAAAGATGAATGACTAAAATAAATAAATAAAAACATAAATAAATAAGGATAAAATATGAAAAATATACATAAACTTAAATTTCTAAGTCGTCAAGTGACTACAATGGAAAACAAAATATATGAATAAATAAAATGCAAAAAACCCATAAATCTCCTAGAAGTTGTGCTTGAGTGCTTTGACAGACATGAACACCTAGTAGAGGTCAAGAGTGAATACCAATATTATCCCTTTTAGGTGATTATTTCCTTCTATATAAAACTTTAACTTTTAGAACAATGAGGTGCAATAGTGACAGTTAGGTATTTTTGTGTTGATTTGTTATTCAATAACTATAAGAAGCCTTGTATATGCCTTCTTGAAGTTGCAAACCCTAACTTTAGCACAAGGAAATAAATAAATGTGAAAGATTAAAATGATGTTAGTGGTTATATTTGTGCTATACCTCAACACCCAACTATGATGAGTGTTTCCTACATACTAATATTTTGAAGAGGGATCAAACATCCATGTAGTTATCCCACATAAGTTTTTTGTGCAATTGTGTTCCTTTAACTATATGAATATATCTAAAATTAGTTTGAATAATTGATCATGCTTGGAAAAATATATATATAATTGAATTTAGACTTGGATCATGACTAATTGAAGTTTTTGAAAACTGATTTAGGAAGAATAGGGATTTTTTTTTCAATGTGTACTTCTATTAATAAGCTCTTATAGTAGAATTGATAAGTTTGCCAAGATTTATGAAATGAGTGAATTAAATGTGATTTTATGGTAGTTCATATGATAAAAATACAAATTACATAGTTTATAAATCTAAAGGTCGACCCTAAGGATAATTTCCTTTTTTAAATTTTAAATATTTTGAGGAAAGGATGAGAGTGACAGATAGGGACGGGAACATTGGGCATTCCTCTCTTATGGAGTGTTCTTATCACTTTAAAAAAGGTAATAATTTTGGGGTATAATTCAAATATTATAGATACATAAAGGTGTTTTCAGTAGTAATATCATTGTAGACACCGAAATCGTGTCTAACCCTTGGTGATCCTCCCTCTTGGTCCATTCCTAACCCATTCCTAAAACATGCACTTACTAATTTAAAAATAATAATTTATTATTAATATCCTCCCCTTTGACACATCACCTATAACACCTCGCCTTGGACTATTTCCCACCTATGACTCACCCAAGACCTATTCTAACTTCTCTCTAACCGCCTAACCAACTCTCGTGCGTATTTAGCCCAACCTTTGACAATTCTCCAACGGATCGTGCACTTGGCGGATGGAGAACAGGCTTGGTGGCTCTTTTACTCATTCTCCACCTGTCGACGTCGGTCAAATGTCGGCCAACGCCGATGGGATCGCCGACATCGGTTTTACTTAAACCAAAATTCAAACCTTTGACGAATCTAATCACAAATCGTTAATCTCTGGAGCTAATCACGAATCTCGAATCCTCTTCCGGCGAAACAAAGTTCTCTTGCTTTTGCTTTCTAGTGTTTTGGCTTCTTGGTTTTCTTGTAGGGATCAACATTCTTGACAGCATTTTCTAGGCACTGAGGTCTTGCATCAGACATTCTACACAGGGATTGCATGATATCTCCATCACCAGCGACAACTGAAACACAATTTCTGCACCTTTGCCAACTCGTGTCACAGCTAAGTATTTGTACTATTTTTATTTCAGTGTCATTTCAAATATATTAGCATTCTATCTACTGTGTATTCCAAGCATCCTTGACCCAACCTTCTCTATTCTTTTCAGAGAGGTTGAAAAGCCTTCTCTCAACCCTTATTCCCTTTTCTTTGCCTCTGACACCCATTTAGTCTCTCTTTAGACAATACCCTCTATTCAATCAACTCAGCACAAGCTATCAGAGACCTACAGACCATCTTAAGACCAATCTAATCAACCTGACTAAATTGCTTCATGAAAAGGCTGAAAGGCCTTTTTCTTGCCCCTTACCCCTTTCCCTGACAACATACCCTCTGCCTTAGTTCTTATTAAAGATTATATCTACTGTTTTACCATCCCAAACAAACTCCCTGACTCACAAACAAGACCACAGTCCATCTTACAGACCAAAAACTAGACCTGTAACCTGTCCCTGGCCATTACCCCAACTGACCTCATCCATTTCCCCTATCGACGTCGACAGTCTAATCGACGTCGGTGACTTCCTGATCGACGTCGGCAATATCACCGATGTCGACGACTATGCTAAGCAGATTATAGCTTATCAGATACGCATTTGCTTTCAGTTCTTTCTTTTTAGTCTTTTATTATTTCTCTTTTCTGTCTTTGTCATATTCTATTTTAACAGTGAATTGTCATCCTCCAAGAAGCCTTAGCACTTCTAGGACCAAGCTTTTGCTTGGCAATCCACCCTTTTATCAGCTAACATTTTTCATTTTTTAGTGTCTATCTCTTTCAGGTGTCATCCTCCACAACCAAAGAGGAGTTCTCACAACGTCTAGATAACGGTGCGCACGATTACATCCAGGTACATACAAGCCTTGACCATTTCTTTAAGTTTCTCATTTTCTCTCTTTGAATGTGAAAGCAAAATAGCATAGAAACATTCTGGCACGCCCGGTGGGACCACTTAGGGCCTTCCTTGGGTTCCTTTCCTTCTTTTTTCATTTAGGTGTATTAGGTTTCTCCCTCTTCACCTCTTTCTTCTCTTCTAAAAGACATCATAAGCAGGAATAAAAAGAACCTTTCTTTCTTTTCTTGCATTTCTAGACTAGTCAAAAATCATATTCTTCAACCCTTTCTCAACTTGTTTTCATTCCAACTTAACATTTTGACTTGGCACTTAAAAATATATTGCATTCCATTTCTGTTTGCTTGCATTTCTTAGTCCACACTTAGTAATTAATAAACCACATATTGAATTAATCATAGATCACTTGATGTTACACAACCAAACCACGTGCACTAAACCAAACATCAAACTTACCTGAGACAAGGCCCGACTGGGATTTCATCACCCAACTGATACCTTACCCGTCCTGGCGATCCTACTTGGATTTCACCACCAAGGGGAAAGCCCACTCTGTTCTCTGGTAGAGTCTAATCTATAGGGGAAGTATATTTTGGCTAAGCGAGACCAGCTTACCACTGGAATCGTGAAGTGAGGGAAGCTTGCTCCTTAGCACTAGGCCAAGTACGGAGTCTAACACAGACTTTTGAGCACCTAAACATACTTGAAACCATCTTTAGACTACCTCTTCTAGGACCCTTCTAATAGCCAACCTCCCCAAACATCACTTTAAGGCATAAGCCACACGATCCTAATAAAATTATTTCTAGGGATTTAACGCTTGAGATCTGCCTGTCTTCATCTTATTTTCTATTTTTATCTATTTTTTTTGAGCTGGTAAGGATGTTGTCTTCTTTATTTCCAAAAACTTTTAAATTTTTTGAATTTCTGGAAAACACAGTAACCGACATCGGTTTTGTAACCGACATCGGCAACTTCTCCACCGGCATCGATTATCTAACCGAGATCGGTGGCCTTATTCACCGACATCAATTTTTTTACCGACGTTGGTCACTGTCTAATCTTTTTTCCCAAAAATAGCAAGTTTAAAATCCAACTTTCTTGCTGTTTGAACATTCATTCTAGTTTTCTGAGACTGAAAAACATAGTTTTTTGAAACCTAACCCTTTCTTGCCTTGAATGGTTTTGACACGCAATCAAACCAAGGCTCTTCTTGACCACGCTAGGCAACAACCGCTTCCACCTTCACCATCCATAACTAGTCCTATAATGGAGTTCCACTCAGAGACTGAAAGAACTCCTACTCGCCCAACCCCGCTCCAGACTCCTATTGTCCCAGAATGGGACCAAGATTTTGCATGATTCTTGGACCTCAACGTCAAATCCTTGCAGCACTATCTCGCACATATCCAAACGCTAGACTCCCTAGGCAACCCAATCTATGGGATGCCAACTTCCTTAGTCGAGACAAGGATCACATCAACAGCATCTACAATTCAACCTATAGACAATCAAGCCAACACCTCGACTAATAACCCAACCGTGTCCTACCTTCAAAATTTAACCTCTCCTTCTAGACCTACCTCCATGGGGGTTTCGGTACCCCCTTAACCTCAAACTACTCAACCAAATCCTACACTTTTCTAAAACCTAGTGGTGTCTATCCCCCTTACTCTTAGACCTATCAACACAAGAGTAACTGTCTACCCTTCAACAAGTGTGGCTACTCCTCAACCATCTTTGACGGCCCCTATCCAACTTGTGCCTACCAACCCCATAACATAAGTGCCCTTGACTTCAACTTTCACCCCAATAACTAGCTACCCATATGTTGCGTCTACGCAACCAACCACATCATATGCCCCTCTCAATCTCTTTCAAGCACCTTATAATCTAGGGGGCGCTCCACCCATCAATCCGTTAGCAGATATCATCAAAATGCTGATGGACAAGATGTCTAGCCTAGAGACCTCTATTTTCGGCTCACACAATGCTCTCTCATACAAGCAAATTTGCAATGAGCCCATTCATCCTTCTGTCCTAATTAGGCCATACCCCAACTAGTGGGAACTTCCCAAATTTTCTCGCTTTTAAAGCAAAGAAGACCCACAGCAAAACTTACAGGCATTTAGACATGCCTGTTACCTTATTTCCCATGATGATGCATTGCTATTACGCACGTTTCTTAGGTCCCTCTCTAGTGTTGTGCTTGACTGGTATAGCTCTCTTGCCAGCCATTCCCTCTTCACATTTACACAGCTGGCTTAGCTCTTTCTTGATCACTTATCCATCAGCATCACCAAGAAGGTCTCGATCACAGACCTCTATTCTATTCGCCAATTCGAGGATGAATCCATAGCTGACTTCATTGCTCGATGGAGAGGCCTCATCAATCAACTCTCCTTTTCCTTACCCCAACCCAAACATATTGAACTTTTCTCCCGAGCCTGTGCCAGACATATTTCTTCCACCTTACGGGTTCAGACCTTCCACACCTTCGACGAAGCCTTCACGATGGCCCACAAACTTGAATTACGTGCCATCGAGGAGAATAAAGTCAAGTTGTAGAGCAAGAATCCCAACTCTAAGATCAATGACTCCTCTTCTTCTAAACCTTCATCATCCAATCCTAAGTCTAAAGCTTCAACTAACGTTGTAGTCGTTAGACCTTCATCTTCTTCAACCAATCAGCCTGAGCCATCCACATCTCAGAGTGCCACCCGCCAATTCTAATAGAGATATGTACAATGACATTATACTCCTCTCAGGGAATCATATGCATTTGTTCTAGAAAAACTTGTTAGACAAGGGGTTCTCAATCTCCCCCAGATCTGACCACCTCCACAATTTGATCCCTCACGTGCCATCCCTGCGTGGTATAGGGAAAATGACTTCTGTAATTACCACCGTGTCAAAGGTCATGAAACGAGTAACTGTAAAAACTTTAAAAACATAATCCAATACATGCTTGAAAAGGGTGACCTCATCCTAGATAATCCCAATGCACCCCCTAATCAGGGCGTTGACATCTTCAAGCAACCATTCCCCAATCATCCACCGACCCAAAACAATGTCCAGACCTTGATTGACAACACTCATGAACACAAGATTCGAATAGTCAATATGGTCTCACCCTTCATCCCCGACCAACCTCAAGAGGTTAGTCCATCTATCAGTCCATCATGTGTGGACGAACCTCTTTCTCTGGTTACTTCTTCGTCAACCTCTCTCATCTTAGAAGATGCCTCAACCTTATCAGCACCACTGGTCTCACCATCCTCCTTCTTGCTGCCTATGGAGGACCCAACCCTTCCTACTATCGACCACAAGTGGAGGGCACCATCATCCCTGCCCTTTACCTGCTTGGGGAGCCACATTCTCCAGTTCCTTCTCCACCAAGAGAAGAACCTGACTCTCCATCTTCTTTGACCAACAACAATCTAGTTATAACTCCTACACCCCTTGGGTCCAAGACTACTGCCATACCTAATACATTTTCAGCCCCGCAACCAATCACATCTTCTGAAGGACCGAAGTCTCATCCTACAACTTCCCAACCATTCTCTCGATTAGTAGAGAAATTAGGACTTCTCCAACCAAAGAAAGTGGAACATCAAGCATTATGGGAGCAACTCAAAGCTCCTCATCTTACTCAGCCTATCTCATCTCATGCCGCTAATTCTCTTGTGACAAAATCCCCCAAAGTCTTTGACATGAATCAGACTTCCACTTTTAAACCTTTGAAACATCAACCATTCATATCAGAACACAAACCCTCATCTACCCCATCTAAATCGATCAAGTCACTCGGTGTTCGCTCTGTCTCTACCCTCACTCACACGCAAGTGAAGGTGGACTTAGACTAGAGCTCAACCAATACTAGTCTCCCAACCAAGTCGAAGAAGACTGCCAGACCACAAAAGTGAACCCCTCCTCCACCGTCAACATTACCTTCCATTTTAGGCCCTCATCCTTCTACCCTAATCGGAGTGCTCCCTACTCTGACCCTCAACCAAAACAAATTACCTCCATTACTTCCTTTGCCAACCACAAGTCTCCCCCCCTCAAAAATTTGGCACCTCTTACGAAGAAAGTACCATCTTCACATGTGGCCGCACCACCAACCCAAAAGGTGGTACAGAAGCCTTCTTCAACACCTCCCAAGCAAAAGTCACCAGCGTGTCATGCATCAACAAGCATGGACCCCTTAGTAGGTTCATACGCTTTGATATTATGCCAACTTTTGTAGACTTCTAGCATAACCCTTCCATCTATCAAGCCATTCCAACCCCTCGGGTCAAAACCTTCCTGGTTCAATGATGCGAAGATTTGCTTATATCATCATACACCAAGACACGATACCGAGACTTATTTTGCCCTCAAGGTAGTCATTTGCCACTATATGGAGAAGGACACTCTTCTCCTTGAGGACACTCTTGACTGACCCTCGACACCTTCCCATCCAACCTCTTCAACCACATCAACATCTCACCAGCAGGCCATGACCCCTTCTTCCCCTCCTATCTTTGAAATCAATGCTATCCACATAACCACTAGGTCACAAAAGGACAAGGCAAAAGAAAAAGTTGTTATTCCTTGGACCTATCCTTTTGTCTAGTCACCTCAACCACCAAAACCCAAGATTTCCATCTTAGGTGCATCCCAACCCCCTTCTTCAGAGGCAATCAAAGACTCTATGATAAAACAACTTCACCAAACGCCCGTGAGGATGACCTTATATGATCTTATCCAAAGCTCCGCCCAGCATCGTCAAGATCTAATCAAAGCCTTACAGGTAGCGGAGGTCCAACCTAAAGACCCTCAACCACTAGCTGCCCTAGTCCATTCTTTATCCCCGGTCGCCTCTATCACTTTCAGTGATTCTAAAATTCCTACCTCTACCTTGGAAAATCAAGAGGCTGCTCTTTTCATCACAGCCTACATTGATCAAACCCACATTAAGTGAGTTATGATTGATGGGGGTGCCAGCATTAATATCATTTCTATCCACGCCTTTGATTAATTGGCTCTTCCCAAGAATTACGTATCAAAAACTGACGCAATCCTTAGATCCTTTAATGACACTACCGCTAACACTATTGGCACTGTTGTCCTCCATATTTGCATTGGTCCACGCATAATCCCAGAGCTCTTCTACATCATTGAGGGAGAATTCCAATATAACATGCTATTAGGATGACCCTGGATTTGTGCCATGGCTTGCATCCCTTCAACACTTCACCGTTGTGTCAAATTTGAACACGATAAACAAGTCCATGTCATTCCTGCCGACCCATCCCCTTTTAAGACTTGTAACACAACTTATCGACCAAATGACATTCTTATTCCTCTCAAGGCACCAACCCAAACATCGTCTCCATCCGCGGAAGCATCAACTAGTACACAAACAGCAATTGCCATCACATCACCTTCTTGAGTGACAACCAAGGACCCCATGGACAATATCTTCCAAAGACTTTCACTTGGGGAATATCACTTACTTACTCTAGACATGTTCCAGACTCCTCAAGAGTATGGATAGCTTCATCAAAATCCAAGCTATGACCGTCAGATCGAAATGGTCATTCCTTATGGTCCTCCTAGCCTTCGAACCAATCTCATCTATGGGGGGTTGGATCAAGCTCCTACTGACTCAAATTCTTCCTCTTCACCTCAACTATTCACATCCAATTTCTCCTTTCTTGGCAACCCCACCTTCACACATACCTACCTTTATAGGTGTGCATGGAAGGGTTTTGGTTTTGGGTGATACGAACAAGGCTCCCATTGGCCTATCGAACCACCCAATGATGATAATGTTAAGAAATGATATGGACTAGGTTTCCAAGAACCCATTGAGGCTTCCGTAAACCTTTTCCCCGAACCCACCATTGACCAATCTCTTCCAAACTCACCTATTCTTCCATCTTCACCTACAGAGTCAGTGATTTCCATCCCTCCTAGTTTTTTTTTGCATAAACACCATCCACTTGGAACTCCTAACCTATTAGCTCAATGGGGTTCCCAGGTCTCTCCCTCTCGTTTATCCCAGCATGATAGACGATGAATCGACAACCATCAACATTGTTCATTACATAGACAATGACGCCATTCTTACCTACATGGGTGCCGATGATTCTTTCATTCAGCGCTTCCTCCCTTTTAAAATGCAGGTTATGTTAAATGAATCAACCATTGGCATTAACCTTTCATCTTCTGGTGTTCCTCATGTCTTAAAGATTGGTCAATCTTTAGACACCTAGGAGCATATCGACTATACCACATTTCTCTTAGACAATCACAAAGCCTTTGCCTGGACCTACGCTGACATGCCTCGCATCAACCCTAACACTGCCACTCATAACATTGTCACAAACCCAGAGGCTAAGATTGTTAGGCAAAAGCTTCACAAAATGCATCCTCGTGTTGCACTTCTTGTCAAAGAGGAGCTTCAACATCTTCTCTCTATCTCTTTCATCTAACCCATTGATTATCCATAGTGGGTATCTAACATCGTTCCTATTACCAAAGCAACTAGGGGGATTTAAATCTGTATGAACTATCGTGACCTCAACCTAGCTTGTCCTAAAGACAACTTTCCTCTTCCAAACATTGACCAACTTGTTGATCTTATGGCTGGTCATGAGATGTTATCACTCATGGATGGATTTTCAAGATATAACCAAATCCTGATCGCACCAGAAGATCAGCACAAAACCACCTTCATTACACCATGGGGAACTTTTTGCTATCAGGTCATGCCTTTTGGTCTGAAAAATGTAGGCGCCACATATCAGCATGCCATGACTTACATCTTTCATGATCTCCTCCATAAAATCATGGAGGACTATGTAGATGACCTACTTGGCAAGTCTAAGCTTCGTCATGACCATTTGACTATCCTCAAGATCATCTTCTCTCACCTTCTTCAGTATAATGTCTGTCTTAACCCCAAGAAATGCATCTTTGGGGTCCTCTCAGGAAAGCTCTTGGGATTCATTGTTTCTCTTCGTGGCATCGAGATAGATCCTGCCAAAATCTATGTTATCCTTGAAATGCCACCTCTGACTAATCTCAAGTAACTTTGTAGTCTACAAGGGAAGCTCCAATCCATCTGCCACTTCATTTCACAGCTTTTTGACTGCTGCCAACCCTTTCATCACCTCCTCAAGAAGGACATCTCCTTTAAATGGGATAAAGATTGCCAAGAGGCTTTTAAAGCCCTCAAACACTATTTGGTCTCTCCACCAGTCCTTATTCCACCAAAAGATGACCAGCCCTTCTACCTCTACAACTCAGCAACCAATCATTCGTTAGGTGCCATGATTGCGCATCGAGATGAGCAACACCGTGAGCAAGCGGTCTACTACATAAGCTGAACACTTGTTGACTATGAAACTCGGTATACTCATACCAAGAAACTCTATTTGGCATTAGTCTTTGCCACTACCAAGCTTTGTCACAATCTTCTTAATCACAAAACCTTTGTCATCACTCACACTGACCCTCTTAAATACATGCATTCTAAGCCATATCAAAACTAGTGTATGGCTCGTTGGCTCATGCTTCTTGCTGAGTTTGACTTAGAATTTGTCTAGCAAAAATCTATAAAGGGCCAAACAATGGCTGACCAACTAGTAGATGCCCCTCTTCCCGACAATCAACCTTCTCAATGTGAGTTTCCCAATGAATCTATCGCCACTCTCTCGATTGATGACACATTCTACCAAATGACGATGTTCTTTGACGGCTCCAAATGTCAACTCGGTAGGGGTGCGGGGGTTATCCTCATCCCACACGAAGGTGAGCCCAACCCCTGTCTTTCAAACTCGACTTTGAATGTACCAATAATATGGCCAAATATGAAGCCTTAATTTTGGGACTTCAAACTGCCCTTTCTTTAAACATCAAGACCATCAACATCTTCGGTGACTCACAACTTGTCATCAATCAAATCAATGGTTCATATCTTTGTAAAAATGAAATTTTATAAAGGTACAAGCACCGTGTTGACACCCTTCTAGCATCTTTCGACCATCACTTATTGCAGACTGTCCCTCGATCTACGAATAAGTTTGCTAACACCATGGCTTCCCTCGCCTCGCATATTCCTTCTTCATCATCCTCATCAAGAATTTATGTCATGGTACATCGTGTGCCATTACCTTCATATATTTCCACTGACATCAACCTTGTCCACACCATAGACTCTAGTTCACAAGATGAATGGTATAAACAACTTGTGGACTACTTGGCTCATTCTATCATTCCTCCCAACCTCTCTAACAATGCATGACGGGCTTTCATCAAGCGCACCACTCGCTATACTATGCTAGGAGGCCTTCTCTATAAAAGAGGTTTTGACGGCCTTCTTCTTCACTGTTTAAACTCCACTGAAGCCTCTCATGCTATTAAACAAGCCCATGATGGGATTTGTGGCAGACACTTCAGTGGTAGCTCGGTTGCTAAGCGCATCCTTTGCCTAGGTTATTATTGGCCCACTCTTCATCAAGACTGTAGCGATTATGTTTGGCATTGCATCAAGTGTCAGCAGCATGCTAACTTTCTTCATCTCCCTAGCCACGCCTTATAAGTCGCTCAAAAATTTTGGCCTTTTTCACAATGGGGCTTAGATCTCATCGACGAGATTAACCCTTATTCATCTCTTCGTCATCAGTCCATCATCACTGCCATCGAGTATTTCACTAAATGAGTGGAAGCTATTCCTCTCATCTCCACAAAAGTCGACAAGATTGTCAACTTCATCAACACCCACATCATCTATCATTTTGGTGTACCTCACAAAATCATCACCGATAACGAAAAGTCATTTAAAAACAAAACTATCCAGAAACTTTGTGACTCCTTTGGCATTAAACTCAATTTTTCTTTGCCTTACTACCCACAAGCAAATGGGTAGGCTGAGGCTTTTAACAAAATTTTAACTAAAATTCTCATGAAGGTGGTCAATGACACTGGAAGGGATTGGCACATTCACATTCCCTTCGCTTTGTGAGCCTACTGCACTAGTATCCGAACCTCTACAAGTGCTACCCCTTTCTCTCTAGTGTACGGAATAGAGGATATCTTACCTCTCAAAGTACAGATCCCGTCTCTTCACATTTCTCTACATGACATTCTTTCTAACGATGACTTTCATCAAGATCGATTAGCTCAACTTGAGTTACTCGATGAACGTCATCTTGATACCCTCAACCATCTCCATGTCTATCAAAATCGCATCAAATGAGCCTATAACAAAACTCTGAGAGAAAGAGATTTCAATATTGGAGACCTCATCCTCAAAGAGAACCAACATGTGACCAATATGAAATGGAGTAAAAGAGGCAAATTTGCTCCTAATTGGCTCAGACCTTATATCATCATGCACAAGTATGGATCAGGGACTTATCATATGTCTTCTCTTGAAGGCCAGCCAGAACCTGAGCCCCTTAATGCTTTGCATCTGTGACCATTCTACTATTAGTCGAGTACTCATCCACTTGACATTTAACTTGAGCTCATCCCTTGAGCAATCCCTACCCTTTTAATCCTCAATCCTTTCCACCCTTTTTCCCTTAACAAATCCTCTATAACCTTTTTATAAAGTATGGATGCTTTGTCCTAATAAAAGGGAGCCCTTGACCTTCTATAAGTCTTGTCCATGACTCAACATTCTGTCAAAACTACATCAAGATGTCAAAATATCCAAGGTCACAAAATCAAATCAAAAATCAGACTGCTCCCTTGAAGGACAGCTATACTATCATCACTGTAGATAATAGACTACTCCCTCGAAGGATAGCTATTCAAAAGCCCTTAAATTTATAAAGCAGAATTATAGACCATTCCCTCGAAGGATGGCTATGACTAAATCTTGCTACAAACAGCACCTTTTTTTAGAAGCTTCTCGCATCGCTCAGTTTCACAAATGACCACCAAGCAAAGTGACATCTCTATGTGGACTTCCCGCATTGATCAGTCTGCTCTAAAAAAAAAAAATAGGGTCATGGACTTGACTTGTAGTTGTCTCAGGGTCTCCTATCAAAAGGGGCAAAGTTATCCCTACTCTAAAACGGGTTACCTTCTCCTCCTATCGCATCACCTACTCAAGGGACTTCAAGCTCTTTTTAATGTCAAAGTGATTTGATTACCACTCTAACACAAACTATGGTTATCGACGTAATGCATGAATGAGGCTTTTTGTTTCTAAAAACCCCTTACTTATGTTATCATGATGGTCCTTGTCAATGAAAGGGCGCTTATGCCTTTTACTTTCTACCTACACTTTGGTCACATTCAACCACATCATTTGTCAAAACAATTCAATCTGACTCTTTTCAAACCACTCACATAGCCTACTCATTCTAGTTTCCATAGACACCAATACACATGGAAACTATCAACCACACAATTTATGTCAAGCATAAACCATTAGTTACTAAAACATAAATCGACCTGCAATTCATTTTTAGCATACATCCATCATGAATATGGAAAGTTGCTAAGGGATGAAAAACCTCGACCAATGTTACAGAATACACCATTTAGAAAATGTTGTAGCATCATCTTCTCCTCATCATTTCAAGCATGTACCTTCAGACATATGGGAAGTGCTATATCATTATCATGACCAAAATCAACCACTTCGATCTTTTTCCTCCCTCTTGGGAGAACTACATTGGCCTGAGGCCCTAACAACAGGGGCTATGAAGGCAACACTCAGTTGACATGGGGTCTTTTGAGGTTAGCTCAGCCATTCCTTCATCACATTTCTTCCATCACATTCTTTCGTCACCTACCAATCACATCTCAAACAATCACATATTTTCATAATCATTAACATTAATCATTTTCATCCATATCATTAATCATTAATCCTAATCATACATTCATCATCATATCAACACAACAATATCAGCATCATAATCCTAAATATCATATCAAAACATGTATCAAATCAAAATAACATACAAACACATCCATAACATTTTTCATAACACATCAATGATCAAAATCACATCATATATATATATATATATATATATATATATATATATATATATATCAATGTTTTACAATGGCATAATCTATGCCTCTGTCTCTCTCTCAAAAAAATCATCAGCTCACAAGCCGGTATATACATAATATCAAAGTCTTCCCTCAAGGCTGTAGCTGTGGTGGTGGTGGCGGTGGTTGGGAAGATGCTGTATCCTCTCCCCCCTCTGATCTGTGTCATCTGCGAGACCCAAAGGCCGTCACAACATAGACCTCTATCGACTCAGCTCTGCCCTCATCTCAGAGTATCCCTATATCTGAGGGAACCCCCTGATGGCCCTCTCTTAATAAGTGATCTCATCCAGCGCATCATTGTATCTAACTATAGATACAGTCTACGGTGGACCCATCAAACCTGTTGTCGTGCCCTGCACTGAACCCTGCAGCTGTGAAAACCCTGGCTGCACTGACACTGATTGCATAGGCTACTAAACTAGCTACTGAGGTGGATGCTGCATCGGGCTCTATCCTCTCAAACCCATGCCATTGCAACTCTCAATCCCCATAACTCTTCTTCACAGCCTAACCATTTGCCCTTTCATCTATCTACTTGACCATCTACCACACCGTCTATGGCTATCTTGACACTCGTGAAACCCTTGGCATAGCTCTGATCCCTTGACTTGGAAATTTTCTAACCATCCTTCTGACCAGGCAGCCATCGACATCGGTTTTCATGTCGATGATGGCACTAATATAATCGACGTCGATCACATAGCAACCAACACCGGTAAAAAAGTGACCGATGCCTGTCTAAAGTCAGTCGGCATCGGTGATCCCACCAACATCAGCGACTGGTTCGGCCCTAGGGCTGAACGGGGCGAGCCCTAAAATTAGGGCTTCCCCATTATGGCCTCCCCAACCCCCCAAAACCCTCCTGAATTGCTCCTAACCTCTCCTAAACCTATTCCCCACCCTCCTAGCTACCCTCCCCCCTCGATTTCTACTTAAAACAACTACAAATTCAAAAACTAAATCAAAGTAAAAACTCACCCAAATAGGGTTCAGGGCCCTCCTACCTCATCCCGGCGTCACCAGCATGGTGGCACAATGGGTGTCACTAGTGGTGGACCTCTCACGGGTCCTCTACTCCCCTCTGCCATGGCTTCTGTGTCTTAATCTCTCCAAGCTTTTCTTGGCCCACAAACACCTTTGCAGCATCCAATTACTCTCCAACTCACTCCCTCTTTCCACCAATGCTTATCTGCCACCTCAGCATGCTCACTTGGTCAACTCTGGTTCACTTTCACTCAATCAACTCCAGAGCTCTTTTTTCCCTCAGTCAACAAGTAGCAAATGACCTTTGGTGGGCCACCAATCTGATTTTGTTAGATTTGGCAGGCAGCCGACGTAGGGATATTTGTGCCCTAGTTTGCCGATGTCGGCCAATTTCTACCGACATCGGTCCTTTTAGTCTATCGACATCAGTTATGTCACCGACATTGGCATACTTCACACCTCTTCATTCCCTGGAATCATGCCCCTAATCAGTCAGCCCTCTAATACAAGTCATTTTGGCCCCCTGGGGCACACTTGAGATCACTTTTGCCTCCGTCCATCGACCACCAGACCTTGGAGATCATGACCATCTCCTCTAACCGCAACCACTTCCAAAGCAATTTTGCCTTGGTTATTTTTGCATGTATGCTACCTCATGATTGGTTAGCAAAATTGTGCGCATATTTTTTACCTTCACAAGTATAGGATCACAAGCCAGTTGATCCCCACTACTTGTGACATTTTTGTGTTTTTGGGAGCACTTCCTGAGCCTGGGATACCTGGAACACGATGACCTGTAGAGCTTCAGCTTAGATTGAATAACCCAATCAGTAGATGACTAAATGCTGGGGCCTAGTTATTTCAATTTTGGCACTCCTCGACCCTCGACCTGTGACAATTTGACCTGACCATCTCGTGAAGTGGTGTACGCGTAATCACAATTTTTGCAGCATTCTCAATCTATCTTCACCATCTTCATCCACTCTTTGTCAAATCAGCACCCAATTTCAGGTTCCTTTCCCTCGACTCCTACTTTGAGGGGGAATACCTCATCCATAATCGGGGCAACCAACCCTCCTATTTTTGTCTTGCAGTTCACTTGAACAACCAACAAGATGAAATCAACTTTATCCCATACCTGAGGCAACCAACTCCTATTTTTGTCTTGTAGTTCATCTAGAGCAACCAACAAGACAAAAAGGGGCAAATGTAGACACCAAAATCATGTCTAACCCTTGGTCATCCTCCCTCTTGGTCCATTCCTAACCCATTCCTAAAACATGCACTTACTAATTTAAAAATAATAATTTATTATTAATATCCTCCCCTTTGACACATCACCTATAACACCTCACCTAACACCTCGCCTTGGACTATTTCCCACCCTATGACTCACCCAAGACCTATTCTTACTTCTCTCTAACTGCCTAACCAACTCTCGTGTGTATTTAGCCCAACCTTTGACAATTCTCCAATGGATCGTGCACTTGGCAGATGGAGAACGGGCTTGGTGGCTCTTTTACTCGTTCTCCACCCGCTGACGTTGATCATATGTCAGCTGATGCCGGTGGGATCACTGACATTAGTTTTACTTAAACCAAAATTCAAACCTTTGATGAATCTAATCACAAATCATTAATCTCTGGAGCTAATCATGAATCTTGAATCCTCTTTCGGCAAAACAAAGTTTTCGTGCTTTTGCTTTCTAGTGTTCTGGCTTCTTGGTTTTCTTGCAGGGATCAGCATTCTTGATAGCATTTTCTAGGCACTGAGGTCTTGCATCAGACATTCTACACAGGGATTGCATGATATCTCCATCACCAGCGACAACTGAAACACAATTTTTGCACCTTTGGCAACTCATGTCACAGCTAAGTATTTGTATTGTTTTTATTTCAGTGTCATTTCAAATATATTAGCATTCTGTCTACTGTGTATTTCAAGCATCCTTGACCCAACCTTCTCTGTTCTTCTCGGAGAGGCTGAAAAGCCTTCTCTCACCCCTTATTCCCTTTTCTTTGCCTCTGACACCCATTTAGTCTCTCTTTAGACAATACCCTCTATTCAATCAACTCAGCACAAGCTATCAGAGACCTACAGACCATCTTAAGACCAATCTAATAAACCTAACTAAATTGCTTCATGGAAAGGCTGAAAGGCCTTTTTCCTGCCCCTTACCCCTTTTCTTGACAACATACCCTCTGCCTTAGTTCTTATTAAATATTATATCTACTATTTTACCATCCCAAACAAACTCCCTGACTCACAAACAAGACCACAGTCCATCTTGTAGACCAGAAACTAGACCTATAACCCGTCCCTGGCCATTACCCCGATCGACCTCATCCATTTCCCCTACCGACATCGACAGTCTAACCGATGTCGGTGACTTCCTGACCGATGACAGCAATATCACCAACGTCGGTGACTGTGCTAAGTAGATTGTAGCTTATGAAGTACGCATTTGCTTTCAGTTCTTTCTTTTTAGTCTTTTATTATTTCTCTTTTCTGTCTCTGTCATATTCTATTTTAACAGTGGATTGTCATCCTCCAAGAAGCCTTAGCATTTTTAGGAATAAGCTTTTGCTTGGCAATCCACCCTTTTATCAGCTAATGTTTTTTGTGTTTTAGTGTCTGTCTCTTTCAGGTGTCATCCTCCACAACCAAAGAGGAGTTCTCACAATGTCTGGATAACGGTGCGCACGATTACATCCAGGTACATACAAGCCTTGACCATTTCTTTAAGTTTCTCATTTTCTCTCTTTGAATGTGAAAGTGAAATAGCGTAGAAACATTCATTTATGTATATCACAATAGATGTCCTTGTAATGAAATTAGGTCTCCTATTATGCCTAGTATAGGTCAAATTGTCAAAATAGGTGTCAATATAGTGAACATGTCAATTAATGGTAAAAAGGGATAAAATAAGAATTATAAAGTATTCTTGACCAATTTTATGTTGATAAACTCTCTGTTATGTGATCATTTTCCAAATTTGGAATCAATCACCCTTTATACTTCCTCACACACCTTATAAGGCATCTACACTCTCCAATCAACTTCTTTAGAATCTATACTTGCACTTTCCTCACTACTCCACCATGTATGATATAGAAAAAAATATATAATTATTAAAATATTATATATATCTATCCTATCAATTTACTCAGTTTCATATGTGTTCGTCACAAAATTTCAAAATATTTTACATGGTTTAATCTTCTACCACTTCAAATTATCATAAGTTTATTTAATAAATCTTTCCTTAAATGTGTTAAGACTAAGTCTCTGACTTGGTATTACATTTCTATTCTCTTCATATATATGCATTGCTTTTATTTTTAAATGCTCTTTTCTAATTGTTTATGTACTTGTTGATGTAATTTATGCATATACGCAATGAAATATTCTATTTTAGCCATTTGCATTTATGATGTTGTACAATTCTATGACTCCTATTAGATTTCACCCATACACAATTTGAAATGGTGTCTTTATGATACTTCAATTAACTAAATAATTATAATAAAATTCATCTTACACCAAAATTAAATCTTGCATTCCTTTATTTCTTTCAATCAAACATTTTAACAAATTATTAAGACTTATCTTGACTACCTTCATTTGTTCATCTAACCAAGGATGATATTATTAACTAAATTATAGCTTGGTATTCATATTCTTACACAATGTCCTCCAAAAATGTCTAAAAAATTTCACATCCATATCTGACATTATGTTGTACAATAATACATACAGCCTTGTAATGTATCTAAAAAATAAGTTAGTCATGTCTTCTCTATAGTAAAAAAATATGAAATTATGTCATCTTTATGTTGTAAGAAATACTAAAATATAATCAATGCTAATATATTCTAATGGTACCACTATAATTATAAATGATTGATACAAACCTACTATTGTGGCTAATATACCCCCTTTTTCATATAAATGGGGGAAACTTCTTTAAAGTGATATATCTCAAAGTTCCCAGACATTTAATCTTGCTCTGACAAACTTTGTCAGGAGAGAATCCTTAATTTCCCATTCTGCCCTTGTTTCCTTAAATATGTGGAATATTTTTAAGGACTAATTGATCCTTGTTGAGAGAACTTGTGACCTTTAAAGTTAGCATAGTCAATTCCTAAAGGCATCCCAAAATAAATTAGACACTTTCTTAAAATACTTAATGCGTTAGCTTTTTTGAAGTTTTTTTCATTGTAAAGTCTCCCAAAGTGTCTAGCTCCTAGAGTCCTATGTGGCACCATATGTAATATAGCTGAAGGCTAAGAGAGAATCTAATTCATCATGTTTATTTTCATTTTACTTAGTCATTTTTGTGTAATTTTGTAGGGAGATAGTTTAATGAAAGAGGATCATGTGGATCATTCACAGTGAGGTCAAAACCTATCAAATCATACCACTTAGAGTGCCCCAAACATAGAATGGTCATCTTTGAGATCTGGCAGAGATGTAATAGCCCAAGAGAACCCAACCCAATGGGATAATCCCATATTAATCAAATTTAGATTGGTCAACCTCCTAGTTATGTTAGAGATGTCAGAGCTTGGGAGATCCCAACCAAGTGGAAAAACACCACATGTCCTAGACATTAGAATTACTAGGATCCAACCAATGAGCTCTCCCCAATGTCAAATGTGTCAGTCTCTTAGATCTATTAAGGATGTCAAATCCAAGGAGATCTTGACCAAATGAGAAAGAGCCACATGACCTATCATCAAGCTTGTTAGTCTCTTGGACCTAATAAATATGTCAAAGCTTAGGGGACCCAACTTATCACATCATGACACATGGCATTTTTGTGTAAATTGGTAGAAATAACCCAAAAAACATTGAGGCTATAAAAAAAGGTACATTTAGAGTTATAAATCTAATCAAATTATGTCATGCACCCTTTAACTAGCATTATCTTTATCCCAAGTGCATAAATCATAGCATCAAGCCTCGCTTAGGTTTTAACTATTACAACACAAATTAGTTAGCAAAGGACATGTAACATAAAGCAATAAATGACCAAGAATCTTTGAGTATTATATGTCCATGTGTCTACCACATTCTAGGCATTAATTGGATGGGAAATTGGGCCCCAATTAGACATACTAAATCATCATTTCAAGATTTTTGAATCTAGCAAGTAGCGAGGGATCATGATTTTTTATTTTATGTCCAAATTAGGACATAAATGGGAAAGATCATACCACCAAATCAAATATGAATTCACACCGAGTGAGCCACCAAATGTCATCAATACAAGAGATGTATATAGATCCTTATAAGTTCCCCAAAGTGAATTCATTAGTTGTTATGGATCCTAGTCTCCCAAAATATAAACCTTGATTTCTACTATGACTAGTGCCATCTGTGTTCCATTTTTTTCTCAATGTTCCTTATCACAAAAATCCTTACCAACTACAATGGCTAGCTCATATTTAAACCCCAAAACTCAAATTACTGAGACACTACAATCCTAAATGGCTTGACATGTTTTAAGAACTACAATGAAATATTTAAGGTTATTGATCGATACCCAAGTCCTCTAACAATAATGATGAGGATGAGGTAGAATTTGAAGATGCCCTTTAGGCCAATGATAAGTAAGGGTTGCACAAAGTTGTAGCTAAGCCTGAGGTCCTTCCCTACACTAAACTATTTGTCAAATTGTTATGTATAGTGAATCAAGATGGTATCCATGGCATGGTCTACTTAGTTAAAAACTAGCATCAAATCACTAACATATCAGGAGATGCCTCTAATAATTACTAAAACTTCCCTGAGTACACCCTTTTTTATGATTCAACCATCATGGCCACCTAGATGAACACCTTATAAATTTAAAATTTCCTAAAGGAATGGGTGGAGAACCCAAATGATAATTAGGTGAACAAAATTAATGTCAATGAATATATTCTTTTCACCTTCAAAGAGGGAATTCATGTCAGGATGATCTTGCTCAACTAACTATTTGAGGGGAGTGACTATTTACATGTCAACCTCATGTGGATTCTCATACTCCACATAATCATCCAAATTTAGTAAGTCCCCAACCTGGGAGGGATAATCAACTTCAATATTATTAAGGTAGTGACATATGCTTAGGGAGGAGGTGACTTTTACATGATGAGCTACCTATAGACATGGTCTATGGGATGCTCACATTCACACCATATACCTTTCCAACATGGGTACCTAATGGAGTATTGGTCCATGTATATTTTTAAAAACTATATTACCACCATTATCAAAATAATATCAAATAAATTTATGAATCCTTCTGCCCAATGTTCTACAACACCATCAATGAGGCACCCATGCCTCAATAATCAAAGTAAATTAGGGATTCCCTTGCCTTCATTGGTGATTATTAGTACTATCAGGAGGATTCCATCATTAAGATGGTATTCATTCTTAATGAAACCCTCCACCTACCCTACCAAGTCTAAGACCACCTATCTGAACAAGAAATTACATACCAATTGGTCGAAGGTGTCTTTAAGAATTGCATTAACTGTCAATAGAGGGCATACCCACATCTCTTGATCATTATCAAGTACTACATGTATTGGGTCTCCCTTCCTTTATAGAATATGGTAGCTAGGAGAGACTCGTTTACCTTGGGCCAAGTTGAGCATTGAGATTGGAACTTGTGTGACATCATTAAAGACCATTTAGATAAGTACTCCATCTATCTCAACCTTAATTATGGCCATGATCTTGATGATGATGAGGATCTCTATTTTAATCTAGCTGATGATCTATTGAGATCAACATACCCCCATTTCTAAAAAATGGGGACCTTATGTCAAATTATGCAAATTTAAACTTATAATTGAAAAGTCACTTGACTAGAATGTCACTAGCATGATTGCACATTTTTTTATTTGAATATCATCCACACCTTCACTTGGTTGGATTATTTTTTCATAGCTATGGTTTAACCTTATCTAATCTTGCTAACATATTTCTTCATATTTTAGGTTGCAGTTTTGATGAATCCCTTCTTGAATGAGTCATGTCTAAATTTTACATTTTAATCCTAACTTGGCCTTTAATAGCCTTTGGTCTATATAAAGTCAAGTTAAATAAATATCTAAAACTTCTTGAAACCCTTATTCAAGAAACCCTAGCATAGGTTCTTTTGGACCAAATTCAAAATTGGTGAGAACAAATTATGCAAGAACACTTTAAAAATACTATGGACTTAGTATAATTCTTATACTAAGGCTTGATCATTTTTTCAACACAACCAAACCTTAGTCTAAAATTATATATTGGGTATGATTTATGTCCCAAGTCCCATCATCCCCTTTTATCTTATCATGATCTAACATTATTATTTGCAAGGTCATGTTATTATGTTAAACCTTAGCTCAAGACTTTGGCCTAAAGTGTAATTTGTATTTATTAATATGATTAAACCTTAGTCCAAAAACTTAGTATAAGTTCTATATATCTTTGAGTTTGACTTAAACATTATGTTTGTCTAAAGGATCAATGACCAATGCTTTTTTACGCAAAATGGATCGAATCGTGCATATTGAGTCAAGGTTTCAATAGGGCCCAAAGCAAACATAGTAATGACATGCATCTTAACCATATTATACAAAATAGTGAGTAGCCAATGGCGTCCCACCCCTCAGATTGAGATCTAATGATATGTGCTCACCTGGATAAAGTAAATTAATAGTGCAAGAGAGACATTGACTTTTCAAAAAAACTTGGAATGAATAATGTGTCGTTAAATGGTGAAAGTGTTAGTTTACAAAGATTGATAATGTAGAGTATAGAGAGCCCATGGGGATACCAAGTGCCATGACCTCGAGGCTCAATTTAGATAGAATCCAATCTCATTCAACCCCAGAGATCATAATCTAATGGAATGTGTTTATCCCTACAAGATCTAATAGCATGAAATCAAACTCAAAACCAAGCATAGGGTCCCTTTTATTGAGACATAGACCTAGGCCTAAAAATTATGCCATGTTTCTTTTAAGCAAACATGGTGATGACACACATCTTAACCACATTATATATAATAGTGAGTAGCCAATGGTGGTCCACCCCTTAGATCAAGATCTGATGATACACAATTAGTTGGATAAAGTAAATCTAATGGTGTGAGATAGACATTGACTTTTCAAAAGAACTTAGACCAAATAATGTGTCATTATGTGGTGAAGCACAAGTTTACAAAGATTGATAATGTAGAGTACAAAGAGCCCATGTGGATACCAAGTGGCATGACCTCGATGTTCAATGTAGATAAAATTTAATCTCACTCAACTCCATAGATCATGATATAATGGAGCATGTTTATTCATGGAGGATCTAACAACCTGAAATCAAACTAAGAAATCAAGCATTGGGTTCCTTTTATTGAGACATAGACCTAGGCTTAAATATTATTCCTTGTTTTTTTAATTTTTTGGGGTCACTTTAATATGTATTAAACCTATCTCAAGACTTTAGATTAAAATTTTTTATTTGAATGTAAGTTTTAATCTAAGACTTTAACTTTAGCTTTACATATTCCCTGAGCCCTAACTTCAATATTTCCTATTATTTGCAAGAACCAATTTCACTTGGATTAATAGACATATTTTTAAATGATCATGGTTTCTCCCCTTCCAATGTTACTAAAAATAGTTACTTATGTTTCAAGATCAATGGAATCTTGTTTAGGAATGAACATGCTTGGTGTTTTGATGTTTTAAATGTCAAAATGGACCTTTTATTAGCCTTTGGTCTGAAATTCATTGGATATATTTTAAACCATTATTAAAACCCTAGCCTAATATTTTGACCTAGATCCCTTCTAATTATTTCAAATTTGTGTGGGAATAATTATAAGTGTCATAGACTGAGCCAATTTTTTACCCTAAGGCTTAAGTTATGTTTTTCAACATGACCAAACCAAGGTCTAAAAAATTGTGTTTGCTCCTTTTATATCCCATGAATGAGTGGTACCTTTTACTATGTTATAACTTATCCTTTTTTCTTACCCTAAATTTTCATCATATTTATTCATACAATGGAACCTTAGGTTAAAACCTTATTCTAGGTATTTTTATTAATCACAGGGTCTCCTTTTATTATGATCTAAACTTAACATAAAATATTGATTCTAAGGTTCATGTTATTATCATAAATAAAATACCTTAGTCTTAAGATCCTATCCTAAGTCTTATGCATTTTACCGAGCCTAACTTAAATAGTTTGCATATTTGCAAGATCAAGACATGCATTGGCTCAGGTAATATTAATCCTATGGAGCATGGTAAGTCAAAATTTTAATGATGTCCCTGATATGGAAAGAAGGTGATAAGTATCATATTTGCATCCAAGAAATAAAAATAGCGAATGGTGACTCATTGATTAGTTTAAGTTTTGATAATGTGCATTCACTCAGTGAGTTAGATGGAATGGTATGAAACAAGGGTAGACTTTTCAATAGAGATATAAATAAACCTGAGATTTTTAATTGGTAAATCATGTTAACTAACTCAATATATAGGGTAAAAATCTCAAAAATCCCATAGGACTAGCAAATGGCACAACCTTGGGGCCTAGTACACATGAAAGTCCAAGCACCTTTTAAAGATCAATGGCCCACACTGATTCATACCTACTAGATCTGATAGTTCAAGATCAATAAATACTTTTAAATAGATCTTGAGAGGTTTGCAAGACTACCAAGTGACATGAACTCAAGGCTAAATACATATTGCAGCCAATGGCATTCAAATCTTAGGATTGGGATTAATAAGCAGCATTGATCTATGTAAAATAATTTGATGGTACAAGATAAAAGCAAATTTTCAAAGGGAAATGGTCATGTTTTTAAGTAATAATGAGTAATTTGTCATGAAATCACCACATAGATGCCATAGGGATGCCACATAATCACCAAATTTAAATTTAAATTTTATGTGGGATCATAAAAGTGAAGGTATAAATACATTATCTAAACAAAAATCTAAGGCATGAAACTCACTTAAGTGTAAATAACCACCACCATTAAAGCTATATAAGAGCCCTAACATCTATAAAATCCCAAATTCAATCCTAAATTGATCACAATCAAGTCTAAGTAAGTGAATCATCATCTGAGAAAGTGCAAATTGATCTAGGATCAAACTATAGACCACCAATGAGCAAGTTGAATAAACTCACATCCATGGTAGCTAGAAAATAATCTAGAGAAGGTACAAAGCTTTATTTGACCTCAAACATAAAGGGGAGAATCTTAAAGGATATGTGATTTGATGTAGTATCCTTAAACATGTGAGATAATAACTAGTCTAAGTTTTTCTCTATGATTGAGGAACTACCTACCCTCACCAAGGAAGATGAAAAGAATGAATCAATAAAGAAGAGGTACTATGACCTAGTTGCTATTAAAATGATAGGACTTCATCACATTGTGGTAAAACTAGAGGTACGTCACTACATAGATGTTCTTTGCCCTATTTTCAAATATTGTAAGAATGAAAATGGCATGCTTGTCAATGAACATACTCATAAAATTGTAGCTTATATTTCTTCCATTGATTTTAATAACTACTATTAGTTTCCCAAGCCCTAAATAAATTTAACCACAATCAATGAATGGGCTAAGAAAAATTACCTAAAAACTATCCTCATTATATGTTATACTATGTAAATCAAGTCTTATCTCATCTAAATAATAACATCCTTATTATCCAATTCTAACTTGAGATCCAAATAATTATGACTTTGATGAACAAGTTGTGTGTAGATCCCACCACCACTTCTATTGATAAAATATAGGTGCCCTTGGTATATTTTATGGTTGAGAAGGACCTCACCCCTCCCATTGGTGAGGTTATTAGTACATGTTTATGTAGGCATATTTTTGTAGTTAGGAAGAGGACTAAAAACCAATTTTACATGATGTCTTACCTATTATATTCCTTCCTTGCCACTACCAAGATCCATAACTTTAAATGATGGTCATTTGAAGGGACATAGACAATATCCCAATTCTACTCAAAGTTGCACATATTCAAGTATATGGACTACATTCATTTCATCTATGACTCTATCTATCCAGCCATAATTGAATACATAACTAGAAACCTAATGGAAAAAATTAGTCCTTTAGTCAAAAATTCAATTGAATCCATTGGTGACATATATTTTTACCTAGATTACACAATCATTGATATCGAGGGGACCCAATATACCCCACTTAGGCTACCAATCCATGTGCCAAACAAGTTAACTGAGTAATAAGTAGCATACTAGATATTCAATGGTATAAATGGCATGTGAAAAATTATGAGGAAGGGACTGTTGTATATACCCTACCCATGACCATTAGTAGGACTATATTTTAGTAGTGGGATAATATTGAGGCTACTTCTAGACATAGAGCCTCTTTCAAACTATAACATGATAAACTAAGATAGTGGGATCCCTCAGGATGGGTGGTGAGGAATTTAAAATAAAAAATGATAAGTGTGTCAAATGAACATTTACCTGGTGTCTATAAATCAATATACACAAAGGCATCATCCTTCACCAAAGTCTTGGTAAGATAAAAAAATCACAACATTAACCCAAAGGATAGATTGATGAAAGAGAATAATCCAAGTGATGATATATGGAAGATGGGACCAAGGCAATACCATTTGTTGGGGGGTCAATCCTCTACCTTTTCCCACATAACCATACTCATAAACAAAGATCCAAAAATCTAGGTCACAAGTTGAACAGAGACCTAAAGAAAGGAGACCTTATGAGGTGGCATCATCTTTAGCCTAGCCTAAAGAACTAGGGTCACCAATTGAATTTATTAATTTAGTAGCATTGGATCTTGGTGAAATAGTAGAAGATGCACAACATATGTTATCTAGTTCTTATCATTTAGATGAGGAAGATGCCCAAGTAGAAGAAGCTCATCTTGAGGAAGCAAAGAAGGAGAATGGAAAGGAAATGGCTTTGGGTTTAGTCCTAGTTAGTGTCCCTAAGAGGAAAGCTAAGATAGTATTAGTTTTAGCAAGAAATAATAAACCCAGATTGACCTTCACTCATCCTTTAATTGAGGTTAACATCTTTAGTGAAGAGAATGTGTTACAAGGCCCAACCATCTCTGAATGGTCTTTATATGGTAAATTTCAAAAAGTTCCTACTCTACACCATCCTTGGGTAATAACAAAGTCTATCAATATAAGTATGCATGATGAGCTTAATCCATGGAACTCTAGAACCTCCAAAAGTGACTCAACAATCAATGGGAGTTTAGTTTAATCCAAAGACTGTTAGTCTAGAAAGAGTGATTAAAAAGAGGTCCATATTCAGAGGTGAGGAGTTCACCCTCCAAAATATAGATCCATTCATAGGTCTGACCTTTGTTAAAGGTTAAAAGCTAAGAGAAGATAAAATATTCAAAGAAACAATCCTTGATGTAGCCTAGGCCCAATCTCAGTGGTTACGAACCATGAACAAGGGCCTCTTACAAAAAACTAAGAATTTGAAGGAATTTATTGTCTTATCAATCCATGAAGATAGATTTAATAAGTTTGAGGACACCATGACTGACATGTTCAACTCTTTGTAGGTAGTTAGAACTAGGTAGGGAGTGATGGAGAAGCAAATCACTAAGGCTACAAGCCAATTTGCCTAATGGGAGGCTATAAGCTATCAAATGAAAGACTTTAACAAGGCCTTGGCCAAGAACCTAGTCCTTAATTTTAGAACTATCAGCTTAGCACATTTGAATATGGCTATGGCCATATTGGTAGACAAGATTGAAGCCCTAAGTAATTAGTCCAAATGAATGGAAGACTTCGCTAAGGATATCAAATATCAAGAAGATGAAATGTTGCATATCTTGCATAGTTTAATTAAGGAACCCACATCCCTTAGCTCATTAGGGCTTATAATTAATGAATAATTCAAGTACAAGACCTTTTAATTTATGCAAGAGTTGAGAAGCCAGGGGCAAGGTCAAGAAGTAGATCACAATAAGAGGATCATATGCTTACTTCTATCATCTAAAGAGGAAATGGGAGATGTAAAGGGTATCAAGCAAGCAAAAGATAAATTTTAGAAGGACCTCAAATACCTAGAAGATCATGGAAAGGAGATCTTCCTAAAACCTATTGTTAACCTCCAGTTCATCAATGAGAAATACTATAGGATAAAGATTCTTTAGCAAAAAGAGGGAACTACATCAACATAGGGACCTCAAGTTAGAAATATTATTTTATATAACTTTGTAATATTTTGAAAATAGAATATTCTTTTTATAAAGGCATGTGAAACTTGTAAGCACATTGCCTATAGGTCAGTCCACTTGGAAAAGTTTAGTGTATTCAGGAAATTTTGTAGAAAGGATAATTGTCCTTACACTTGTATACTTGTGATTGGATATGACTAACCAACATACTTCTTTGCATTATATAAAAGGATTATTGTCATTTTTAAAAGAGGAGAGAGTTCTTAGAGCCAAAATTACTTTGTAAACTTGGAGCAAACAATATAAGTAAGGAATTATGCAAATATTATCTAGTATTTATCTGTATATTTGCTATCATGGCTTCTCTCTCACTTGCTTATTCTTACTTCTAGATTTGAATGGTTATCATGAATTCTTGATATGCAAATTTAATTTTAGAGTTGTCAACTTATGCCAATTCTAGGTTGACTGAAAATCCTTAGGTTGATTTCATTTTCTTACACTTCTTTCATTTGGGCTAATGTTGTTTGCCTACAAGGTAAGTTTTTAAGTTGAACCTGGTTATTATTTGCATTATTTCCACCTTCCTTAGAATCTTTATTGATGTGTAATAGGATTTGAGCTTATGATACTTCATGTTATACATTGGTTAAGTGCATGTCTATATGAGATCCAAACTTTTTCATGATGTTTGGACTGAAGATCAGAAATATTTCTTTCTACCCTACCGTTCCTTTTGATCTTTTGTAACTAGATCACCTTAATATAATTGTCATTGTAAATATCCATCTTAGATTAGTTCTTATATTTTTTTTTATCATAATTCACTATTATTCGCATAGTATACTACATATTTTACATAGAACTATTATTTGGCCATAGTGTCTCCCAACCACCAAATATTATAAATATTGTGAAACAATCAATTGTTATGCCTTTGTTCCATAAAAGATAACATGATTATCACAACCTAAAACTCATGAATTAAGTTATTAAGAATTATAAAATGAGAAGGGTTTATTAAACACTCTAGGCATTTATGGTACACATTTAGGCATCAATAGGAAGAGCTTCGCTAGTGCTAGAAGGAGGGCCATCAATAAATCTTTGTAAATTTGTAGTATATTTTCTAGTTTTTCTTAATTTTGTTTAAATATCACTCTATTATTTTCATATTTTTGTTTCTTTTATCATAATTGTGTAAAGGTTGGTGATCTTTATAGTTTTATACTAGCCTTTGTGCTTATTTAGACAAAGATTGACATTCTTTGAAGATATATCTCGAATCATGGTAAAGATAGATTTAGAATTATGAATTAAATGAGTTTAAGGTTAGTAATTACTATTTTGATCAAATATTCATAAATACTTTAAAATTTTGAGTTTATTTGGACTTGAACGTGTAAAGGTCATTCATACTTATGTACTGGGATACATATTTGAGCTAATTTAGTTAAATATTGCAGTCCATTATTGTTCTTTATATGAATATTTGTAAAATTAGCTTACTGGGCTAGTCTAATCCTTTTCCTTTGTAAATATTGATTTGACACATCATATTTTAAATAGGATTCAAATTTCTCAAGCTAGAATTTCTAAAAATCATAACAAGGTCACATTTAGAGACCAGGGAACTTTTGTTTGAATTAGAAGTCCATAGAAGATCTAGGTAGGACAAAGGTAAGCATAGGGTTTCAAAATCTTTGCCAACTTCACCAATTCAGGTTGTTCCTATGTTTGACCCTTATCAAGGTATGGTTTAGCTAGCTGTCTCTTCAATTAATGTGTTAGGGGTGGTACATGACCTTCCTTATAACCTTGAGAAATATTTGTCGATATTTAGTCCTAGTAGCATTGTAATTGTAGAGGAACATATTAATTCATTCAAAGCTACTTTGAGATTATTAAATGTTACTCATGAAGATGTAGCATGTAGGTTGTTTCCTTTTAATTTTAGAGAAGGTACTTATGAATGGTTCCTTAATCTATCTAATAATTATATTAATAGTTGGGATCACTTTAAAAATGTTTTCATTGATCAATTCACAAAATTATTAGTCCATGTGTTTTGTACCAACAATTCACCATAATCAAGAGGGATGCAAATGAACTTATAAGAGAATTTAATATTAGGTTCTAATAAATGTATATCTAGACCATAGACCCTTATAATCTTGATGATGCCTTGGATCTATAAATATATAAAGATGCTTTGGATCTAATGACCTCTATTTTTATAAAGAGAGTGTTAGACCTAAAATACTCTAGCCTTAGCATATTCTAAAGTAGTGGTCATCAATGATCAAATGCAACCCCAAGGTCAGATGGATTACTTTATTCCCAATGTCAACCCGCATATGTCTACTCTAAAATCTTCCCCAATAACAATTAGAATATACCCACCTTGAACCAAATCCTAACTTTGAACCAATTACCTTTAAGTCATGTTCATCCTCTTGGAACTTAGGATTTTTTAACACTATTGTAAATGGATTTAATCCAAGTGATCAAAAGGATTTATTACCAAACACTGATAGTAATAATAATCAAGTTCATAATTATAAGGCACCCAAGAATGAGAATGATTCTATTTTTAAAATGGTTCAAAATCTAAGCACTAATATCCTTCAGTTGCAAAAGTAAGTAAGCAACACTGGAGAAAGTGTTGGTAGAAACTTTTCTTTTTAAAAGTTTCATAGGCCAACAAACAAGTTTAAAAATGATAGTTATTACAACAAAAATAATTAATCATCTAATGATAAGAGAAACATGAACATAAATCTTATTGATGTTGTCTTAATTTATTATTGTAGAGTTTATTGCATGGCTAAAGATGGTGAAATAGATTACATTAAATTGTGCAAGGATTTTAAATATTTTCAAGAGGAACTGGATCCTTTTAAATTAATCCCTAATAAATATAATGGTGTAAGTACATCAGGATCTAAGTTAGTTGACCAAGATCTCATGGTGGAGACATTTGACTTTCCTTTCTATGAAGATAATGAGCTTGATGACATTCATGAATAAGTTCATGCTTTGCAATAATTCCTTAAGAAGACCTAACCTCTGAGGAGTAGGGAGCAAAAGCAACCTTTGACTACTTCAACCCCTCCAAACAACTTTGATGCTCCTCCAATTAATACTTTAGATAATAACCTAGAACCTCCAAAGAAAAGTACTTCTAAGAATATTATTGATGCATCTAATACTTCTAATAAGACTAGGTATAATATTGTGGAAGACATGAAGAAAATTAAGGCTAACATCACATTGCATGAATTGACATAGATCACTGAATAAAGAGACCAGTTATTAGATTCATTATATAAAAAACCTAGCAAGCCACCTAAAATAGACAATGCTAACTTGGAAATGTACAAAGCTAAGATATAATCCCCACCTTTCCTGCTCACAGTCAGAATGTTTGGTAAGAATTTTCATAATTATTTACTAGATTCTAGTGCATCTAAAAACATCATGCATGTAGGTATTTTTAAACAAATCGGCTTGAATCCTATTAAATATGATAGATTTGTTACTCAATTAGATAAATTTAAAGTCAAAGTAATTGGGTATTTATTAAATGTTCATATGTAGCTTGCCTCTAAGCATAGAGTCCAGTAATTCATTGATATCCAAGTAGTTGATATTCTTGATGTTTATGTGATATTGTTAATATAAAATAGACAAATGCCCTAAATGGATATATATCCATTAAGTATTTGCATTTATGTTTACCTTGGAAAGGAGTCCCAAATCAAATCAGAGTAGAAAGAGAACCTCAGATGAAACATATGATCACCAAATATAATGTTGTGAATGAAAGGGTTAACATGTTGGACTAAGATGAGGTTAACATGGTGAACTCTAAATTAGGAGTGTACACTTTTGAGAATTCTAAGGTATGTAATTCAAAGACCTCTCATGTTTTTCATAGAATATGTAAATTACATTTTTATGGTGCTAGGTGTAATTTTGGGTCTGGAGTAGGAATTGTTCTCACCAATCCTATTGGGAAAGAACTAAAAGTTGCTTATATAATTCAATTTCCTTGTACTATTGATCTTGAAGAATATGAAGATTTGATTATAGTTTTATAATTTACCATTAACCATAAGGTTAAAGAGCTCTTGGTGCATGGTGACTTAGAACTTATAGTTAATCAAGTGTAGAGTAAATATTAGTGTCAATTATCATATCTCAAGAGATATAATTTTAGAGTCTAGGATTTACTTAAATATTTTAATTATTTCAACATTATTTCCATCCCTAGGGAAGAAAACAAGGCTACAGATGAGCTTGCCTCAGCTGTAGCCAATATTATGCCAAACCAAGATTCTCAAAACATTAGCATTGAGTTGGTTCCATGCCCTTTGATCCCAGATAATATAAACCATCTACAAGTTTTTAATGATGACTAATAGATCCTATATTTCTTAACTAAATTAGGAACATTTGAGGCCCATGTCATAGATGAGGCCAATGAGAATAGTCTTGATGGAGACGATAGATTTAGTAAACAAGTCATTCAACTAAATGAAAACAAAATTCTAAAAGGCATGATTTCCTTGGAGAGCTTATTTGATCAGGATAAACTAGTTAAGAATAATAGGATTCCCAAAATGAATGGCAAATATTAAATGCAGTTGATCATGAGCCCCAAGATCAAGCTCAAGTAGTTAATATTAGGATAGCATGTACGAGCATTAAAAATGAAAAATCCAAAGATTTTTTGGCCAATTACAAGGACATAATAGCATGGTCCTATGATGACTTGAATATTTCTAATCCAAGAGTCATCACACATACCATACCTTTAAAATAAAATTGCAAACCTTTTAGACAAAAGTAGAGGCGTGTCAATTTACTCATAGAACCACTAATATACAGAGAGGTCAAGAAATTGTTAGATGCCAAGATTGTATTTCCCATTAGGTGTTCCACATGGGTTGATAATTTAGACCCAATCAGGAGGGGAAAAGGTGAAATAAGACTGTGTAATGATTTTAGAATTCTAAATGGGGCATTTAAAAAGGAAAATTATCCTTTGCCCTCTCTTGAATAAGTTATTCAAGTTGTTTTCAGTTATGTTATAATGTCCTTTCTTAATGGCTTTTTTGGATATAACCAAGTTCTCATGAACAAAGAAGATAGGATGAAAACTATTTTTACAACCAAGTGGGGTACATTTTCATACAAAAGGATGCCATTCAAACTGATGAATGTAGGGGAAACATTATAAAGGGCCATGGATCATCCTTTCCAAGGTTTGGTGGTTGAATGCATTATTATATACATGAATGACCTAACTATCTTTTCCAAGAATATGGAAGACCACATCATGTATTTACAATAGGTATTTGAAAGCTACAGAAGGTATGGGATTTATCTCAACCAAAAGAAAAGTATTTTCTATGTTACTGATGGAACACTATTATGATATGTTATCACTAAGGAGAGAATCTCTATATACCTTGAAAGAGTAGAAGTTATATCTAAGATAGAGCCTCCTAATAGTAGGAAAGAATTGAAATAATTAGTAAGAAAGTTTATTTAAATCTTTGTAAAAATTGTCAAGCCAGTGAATGATATGCTAACGAAAGATGTCAAAATCACCTGGAATGAATAAACCAAGAAGGATTTTAAGGACATCAAAGAGGTGATTGGACAAGATCCAATCTTGATAAGTCCAAACTTCAACAAATATTTTTACCTTTATTCATTTGCTTATGATCATACTAATGTTGTACTTTTAACTCATAAATTAATAGATGTGATCATCCAATTACTTTCATGAGAATGAAATTTTAAAATTTTGAGTTAAATTATTCTTTAATTTATAATCAAGCATGTCTATTATTTAAGGTAGTCAATAAATCTAGGCACTACATTCTTAGGAATAAGGTGCATGCAATCTTATCAGACTAGGCCACCAAGGTCATGCTAAGTCAAAATGAGTTAGGAGAAAGGAGAGGTAAGTGGATGTCTATGCTTCAATAATATTACATTGAAATGAAGACTAGAAAATTGGTAAGGTGCCAAGGTCTAATTCAATTGATTACCAATATTAACCCCAAGCTAAGTGTCATGCAGGTTGAACAGTAAAGTTTTCAATCCAATTATTAGTATGATCCTATTATCCATCTACTCATCAATGGAACTTGTCCTATATGGTTAGCCAAGGATCAAATAAGATCCCTAAGACTCAAGGCATCCCACTACTTGATTAAAGATGGAGTGATGTATAGGAAGAAATTTAAAAGCATTTACTTAAGGTGTGTATCCAAAGAAGTAGTTGAAATCATGAGCACTTTCCATGAGAAGTTGGGAAGTGCACATCCATCTCGAAGGACAATAGCACATAAAATCCTTAGAGTTGGTTAATGTTGGCCCACAATATTTAAAGATTATCACAAGCATGTAAGGTAATGCCATTCATGTCAAGTCTTCAACATAAAATAACTTAAAGTAGCCATGCCACTACAACCTGTTATGGTAGATAAAACTTTTGCTCATTAGGGACTAGATTTTGGGGGGATAATTAGCCCCGATTCATTAGAAGGTCACAAATACATTCTAACTACTACTAAAAACCATAAAATATGGACTAAATTAGTGGCCACAAAATAGGACAAAACTAAAGAAGTGATCATTTTTTTAGAGGAAAACATATGCACCAAATTTAGGACACCTGTATCTCTAGTCTGTGATAATGGATCTAATTTTATAGCCATTGAAATGATAGAATGGGCATATGACAACAACATCATTCTTAAGTTTTCATCCAACCATTATCCTTAGGGTAATGGAGTATCTGAATCAACTACTAAGAACTTGATGAAGGTAATAAATAAGTCTGTAGTAGACAAGCCTAGGACATGGTATAAGCTACTTAAGTATGCCTTTTAGCCAAATAGAGCTAGAATCAAGCAGGCTCTCAAGGCATCTCCATTATTATTGGTGTATGTCTAAGAGCCCATATTTCTCATCACCCTCAAGTTACCAACATACAAATTCATGTAGGAATACATGGAGGAGGATCAAGAATTGGCAAGCTCAAGGTTACTTGATATTATCTAGATGGAAGATGCATGAGAAGAGGCTTTTACTAATTTTACCAAGCACCAAACCATAGCGAAAATGTGGTTTGATAAGTGATCAAAGATAAAGGTGTTCAAGTAAGGAGACTTATTTCTTCTTTGGGACAAGGCTTTTGAGCCTAAATAAAAACATGATAAAAACATGGGAAGTTCACAACTTTTTGGATAGATACCTATCAAATTGTTGAGATACTAGCAAACAACACCTTCAAGCTGAGAGACCTACAAAGAATAGAGTTCACACTAACCACCAATGGGCAATACCTTAATCACTAATTTTTTTCTTCTCCCTTAGGGGTATTCATGAAGTAAACTATAAGAATAGTTAGAGTTAGTGTAGGTAGGATAGATTAGTTTCTTTCTATTTTTCCTTCATGTCCCTTGTTTGTACATAATGTCTATATATAAATGTTTGTTTTTCCTTTGCTTTCTATTTTTTTGCTTTCCATTTGTGTGTTTTCTTTCACTACCTTGTTCCTTGCTTCTAATAACTCATTTTGGATAGAGTTTGTCTCAAATTTTACTTAAATACTTGAGACCTCCATATTTCAAAAATGCAGGTATGAATCTTAAGCATATTCTGGCCATAGGTTTGAAATATGAGCTTGATGTTATAATTTAGAGAAAATTGTAAGGACTAATGGGTAGGTTGGTTGTTTCATAAGGTTTTAAACTTTATTTTGATCTAATCTTGGTTTTAAGAAGGATTACACATATGGGATGAAAGTTTGAATTATTAAGACATAGTCATGTTTGCACTTAATAAACATCCTTGCCTGTGACAAAGGTTACAGCCTCAAGTGATTGTCTGAGGATCAAACATTTGACCAAATCCCTAAACCTGGCTAACATAGTTCCTAACCTTTGATAGAAAGCTAAAATATTATAAAAATACAAAAATAAGAGCTTATTACAAAATCAAAAAAAATTCAAAGTAAAGGTGATTCTAGTAAATCTCCATCGAGGTTATGGATGTCTGGCTAGCAATAGAGCAATACCCAAACCTTCCCTAAGCTAAAGCATAGTTCCTAATGGATATCCAAATATGTTATAAGTCAATGTTAATGGTTAAATTCATGAAATTTAGAATTTTTTCCTAAATCCAATGGAAAATAGAAAGTAAAATCAAAGCACACACATAACATGGCTAGGTTTTGATGTTTGATCCTAATTTTGAAGGTACAAGACTTGTTTTAACCATGACATGATATTGATAATGGAACTAACCAAGTGGAGTAATCGATATAGTTATTTTTTTGAACTAGAGTCTCTAAATTCTAATATATTTCTATGTTTCCCTAGAATTTACCATTTGTTGAGGTCAACATACCCCCATTTCTAAAAAAGGGGAACCTTGTGTCAAATTATGCAAATTTGTACTTTATAATTAAAAAGTTACTTAACCAAAGTGCCAATAATATGATTGCACATTTTTTTGTATTTGAGGATCATCCACACCTTCACTTGGTTGGTTTATTTGTTTAGGGCTCTAGTTTAACCTTGTTTAATCTTGCTAACATTTGTTCTTCATATTTCAAGTTTCCAGTTTGATGAAGCCCTTCTTGAATGAGCTATGTCTAAATTTTATAGTTTAATCATAATTTGGACTTTTAATATCCTTTTGTCTATATAAAGTTAAGCTAAATCCATATCTAAAACTTCTTCAAACCCTTGTTCAATAAACCCTATCATATGTTCTTTTAGACTAAATTAAAAATTGGTAGGAACAATTTACATGGGAACACTTTAAAAATACTATGGACTTAGTATAATTTTTATACTAAGATTTGGTTGAATTTTCAACAAAACCAAACCTTAGTATAAAATTATATGTTTAGTCTAATTTATATCATCCCATCATCCCCTTTTATCTTAGCATGGTCTAACATTATTATTTACAAGGTCATGTTATTATGTTAAAGTTTAGCTCAAGACAATGGCCTAAAGCTTTAATTTGTATTATTAATATGATTAAAACCTTAGTCCAAAACCTTATTCTAAGTTATAGATATCCTCGAGCTTGACTTAGACATCATGTTTTTCCATAGGATCAATGACCCATGATTTCTCAAGAAAGATGGGTCAAATGGTGCATATCGATTCAAGGTCTCAACGAATCCCAAAGCAAATGTGGTGACGGCATGCATCTTAATCATGTTATACATAATAGTGAATAGCCATTGGTGACCCACCCTTTGGAATAAGATTTGATGAAACATACTCTCCTAGATAAAGTAACTCTAATGGTGTGAGATAGACATTTACTTTTCAAAATAACTCAGACCAAATAATGTGTCACTACATGGTGAAAGCATGAGTTTACAGAGATTGACAATGTAGAGTATAGAGAGCCCATGGGGCTGCAAAGTGGAATGACCTTAGTGCTCAATGTAGATAGAATCAAATCTTGCTCAACTCCATGGATCATAATTTAACAGAGCATGTTTTTCCTATAGGACCTAATAGCTTGAAATCAAACTAAGAAACCAAGCATAGGGTCCCTTTTATTGAGATATAGACCTAGGCTTAAATATTATGCAATGTTTTTTTTTATTTGTGGGGTCACTTTACTATGTTTTAAACCTAGCTCAAGACTTTATATTAAAAGGTTTTATTTTCATGGAAATTTTAATCTAAGACTTTGACTTCAGCTTTACATGTTCCTTGAGCCCTAATTTTGATATTTCTTATTATTTATAGGAACCAATTTTTATTGGATTAATAGACATATTTTTAGATGATCATGGTTTCCCCCCCTTCCAATGTTACTAAAACTTGTTGCTTGTGTTGCAAGATCAATGGAATCTCATTTAGGAATGAACATGCTTAGGGTTTTGATGCTTGAAATGTCAAAAGGACCTTTTATTAGCCTTTGGTCTAAAATTAATTGGATCTATTTTAAACCGTGATTAAAACCCTATCCTAATATTTTGAGCTAGATCCCTTCTAATTGAATTCAAATTTATGTGGAAACAATTATAATTGCCATGGACTTAGCTGAGATTTTACCCTAAGGCTTAAGTCATGTTTTTCAACATGACCAAACCTTGATTTAAAAACTTATGTTTGGTCCCTTTATATCCCATGAATGAGTGGTCCCTTTTACTATGTTATAACTTATCCTAAGGCCTTACCCTAAATTTTCATTGTATTTATGCATACAATGGAACCTTAGGTTAAAATATTATGTTAGGTCCTTTTATTATTCACAAGGTCCCCTTTTATTATGATCTAAACATAGCATAAAATATTGATCCTAAGGTTCATGTTCATGTTATTAACATAAATAAAATACCTTAGTCTTAAGATCCTATCCTAAGATCTATGCATTTTTCTGAGCCTAACTTATATAGTTTTCAACTTTACAAGATCAATGACATGCATTTGCTTGGGCAAGATTAATCCAATGGAGCATGGCCAATAAATTTTTTAGTGATGTCCCTAATATGGAAAGAAGGTTACAAGTGTCATGGTTTTAACCAAGAAATAATGAATATCCAATGGTAACTCACCCATCAGATCAAGATCCAATGATGCATGTTCAATTAAAAAGTCAGATCAAATAGTGCAAAACAAGGGTGGATTTTTCAATAGAGATATGAACAAACATGAGACTAAAACATGGAAAAAGTTCATTAACTAACTTAACTAAGAGGGTACATAACTCATAAGGCTAGCAAGACTGCCAAGTGGCACAACCTTGGGGCCTAGTACACATTAAAGTCTGAGTACCTTTTGAAGATCAATGGCTTGTGTTGATTTGTACCTACTATATCTGACATTGAAAGATCAATAAAGACATTTATCTAGAGATTAGGAGGCCCATGAGACTACCAAATGACATGACTTTTGGTCCAAATACATATTATGACTAATGGCATTCAAATCATGGGATTGAGATTAATGATCAACATTGATCCATGCAAAATAATCTAACAATGTGAGATAAAAGTGGATTTTTAAAGGGAAAAAATCATTTTTTTAAACATTAATGAGTAATTTACCATGAAATCACCACATAGATGGCACAAGGATTCCACATAAGCATAAAACACCAAATACAAAGATTTTGTGGGTTCAAAAAAGTGAAGGTATAAATACATGATCCAAATGAAAATATAAGGCACAAAACTCACTTAAGTACAAATATCCACCACCATTAAATTGATAGAAAATCCCTAACATATAAAATAACCCTAATTCTTTCCTAAATAAATCATAATCAATTCTAAGTAAGTGAATCATCATTTGAGCAAGTACAAATTGATCTAAGATCGAACTGTAGACCACCAATGAGCAAGTTGAACAAACTCATATTGATGGTAGCTATAAAACAACCAAAAAAGGTATAAAGCTATATTTGACCTCAGACACAGAGGGGAGAATCCTCAAGGATACAAAATTTGACACATTATCTATAAACATAGGAGACAATAATTGGTCCAAGTTTTCCTGGATGATTGAGGAGCTAACTACCATAACCAAGGAATATAAGAACAATACATCAATCAAAAGGAGGTACTAAAATGTGGTTACCATTCAAATAACATGCCTTCATCATGTTGTAGGAAAACTAGAGGTACTTCATTGAATATATGTTGTCTCCTTTATTTTCAAATATTGTAATATTGAAAAGGGCATGTTGGTCAATGAACACACTCGTAAAATTGTAGCTTATATTTCTTCCATTGCTTTTGAAAACTAATATAAGTTGCCCAATACCTAAGTAGATGTATCCATAATAAATGAATGGGATAATAATAATGACCTTAAAAAAATCCTCACTCCATGGCTATACTCTAAAAATCAAATCTTTTTTATTTCAATAACAACATCCTTATTAGCTAATTCTAACCTGGGATCAGAATAATTATGAATTTAATGATTAGGTTGTGTGGAGATCCCACCACCACTTATATTAATATAATTTGGGTGACCTTGGTATATTCTATGGTTGAGGACCTCACCCCCTCCCATTGTTGAGGTTATTAACACATCTTTGTGTAGGCAAATTTTTACAGTCATGAAGAGGACTAAGAACCAATTTTGCATGATGACCTACCTATTATATGCCCTCCTTACCACTACCAAAATCCATAACTTTAGAGGATGGTCACCTGAAGGGACATAAATAGTATCCCAATTCTACTTAAAGTTTCACATATTCAAGTACAGGGACCAAATTCATGTCATTTATGACTATGTCTATCCAACCTTAACTAAGGCCATAATTAGAAACCCAATTGAAAGAATTAGTCCTTTGGTCAAAAATTTAGTTAAATACATTGATGACATATGGTTTTACCTAGATTGCACAATCATCAGGATTGAGGGGACCCAATACACTCTAATTACACTTCCAATCCATGTGCCAAACAAGTTAGTTGAGTAAGAGGTACCATACTAGATGTGTAATAGTATAGATGGCATGTGTAAAATCAAAATGAATGGACTATTGCATACTCTACTCATGACCATTGGTAGGACTGTATTTTAGTAATGGGACAATATTGAGCCTACTTCTAGACATAGAGCCTCTTTCAAACTACAAAATGATGAACTAAGATAGTGGGATCCCTCAGGAAGGGTAGTGGGGAATTTAAAATCAAAAAGCATAAGTATGTAATATAAACATCTGCCTAGTGTCTATGAATCAATATACACAAAGGCATCATCTTTCATCAAAGTCTTGGCAAGATTAAAAAGCAAAACATCAACCTAGAGGCCATATTGATGAGAGAGTAGAAGCCAAGTGATGATATATGGTAGATGGGACCAAGGTAGTACCATTTCTTGGGGATTAAATCCTCTATATCTTTTCCCACATAGCCATAATCACAAACAAAGTTCCAAAAGTCTAGGGCACATGTTGAACAGAGACCTAAAGAAAGGAGACTTGGTGAGGTGGCATCATCTTTAGCCTAGCCTAAATAATTGGGGCCACCAATTGAATTCATTGATGTAGTATCATTATATTCTAGTGAAATATTATAAGATGCACTACAAATGTTGTCTAGTGCTTATCAATTATTTGAGGAGAATGCCCAAGTAGAATAAGCTCAGATTGAGGAAGTAGAGAATGAGAAGGGGAAGGAAATGGTTTTGGGTTTATTCCTAGTTAGTGTCCACAAGAGGAAAGTTGAGCTACCATTAGTTATAGTAAGAAATAAGAAACCCATACTAAGGTTCACTCATCTTTTAATTGAGGTCAACATCTTTAGTGAAGAGAATGTGTTACAAGGCCCAACCATCCCTAAATGGTTTTTATATGTAAAATTGAAAAAAGTTCCTACTCTACACCATCCTTGGGAAATAACAAAGTCTATCAATATAATCGTGCATGATGAGCTTAATCCATGGATTGTTTCTTTGTAAAAATAAGAAGAATAAAGGTTGATGGCTCTAGGAGAGTTAAGTAGTACACAAATAGAAACTCTAGAAGCTCCAAAAGTGACTCAATCATTAGTCGGACTTCAATTTAATCTAAATACTACCAATTTGAAAAGAGTGATTGAAAATAGGGCCATTTTCAGAGGTGAGGAATTCACCCTCCAAAATATAGATCCATTAACAAGGCTGACCCATATTGAAATCCAAAATCTAAGACAAGACAGGATATTGGAAGAAAAGATCCTTGATGTATCCCAAGACCAATCTTAGTAGTTACAAACCATGATCAAAGGCCCCTTATAGAAAAATAATAATCTAAAGTAAGTTGATGTCTTATCAGTCTATGAAGATAGATTTAGGAATAATTAGGACACTTAGACTAACTTTTTTAACTATTTGAAGGTAATCAATACGAGGCAGGAAGCGATGGAGAAGTAAATCACTAAGGCTATAGGCCAAGTTGGCCAATGGAAATATTCAAGCTATCAAATGAAAGAATTGATCAAGGCCTTGACCAAGAACCTAATCCTTGATTTTAGGACTATTATCTTAGCACATTTGAATATGGCTATGGCCATATTGGTAACAAGATTCAAGCCTTAAGCAACTAGTCCAAATGAATGGAGGACCTAGCTAAGGATTTTAATTAGCAGGAAGATGGAATGTTACATATCTTGGATAGTTTGATTAAGGAACTAACATCCCTTATCTCATTAGGTATTATAATTGATGAATAGTTCAAGCACAAGATCTTTTAGTTTATGCAGGAGGTGAGAAGTCAATGGCAAGGTCAAATAGTAGATGACAATAAGAGGATCATGGGCATACTTCTATCATCTGAAGAGAAAAATGGAGATGCCAAGGGTATCAAGCAAATGATAGATAAATTTGAGAATGGACTAAAGGACCTAGAATACATGGAAATGATTTCTTCCTAAAACCTATTGTTGACCCTAGTTCATCAATGAGCAACACTATAGGAAGATTCTACAGCAAAAATAGGGAACAACATCAACATAGGGACCTCAAGTTAGTTACAAATATTCTTTTATAAAACTTTGTAATATTTTGAAAATAGAATATTCTTTTTTTAAAGGCATGTCCAACTTGTAAGGACATTGCCTATAGGTCAGTCCACTTGGAAAAGTTTAGTGTATTCTAGAACTTTTGTAGAAAGGATAGTTGTCCTTACACTTGTACACTTGTAATTAGATATGACTGACCAACATACTTCCTTGCATTATATAAAAGGAGTATTATCATTTTTAAAAGAGTATGGATTTCTTAGAGCCAAAATTACTTTATAAACCTTGAGCAAATAATACAAGCAAGGAATTCTACAAAGATTGTCCAGTATTTGTCTATATATTTGCTATCATGGCTTCTCTCTCACTTGCTTGTTCTTACTTCTAGAATTAAATTGTTATCATGAATTATTGGTGTGTACCTTTAATTTTAGAGTTTTAAGCTTGTGCCAATGTTATGTTCACTAAAATTCCTTAGGCTAATTTCATTTTCTTACCCTTCTTGCATTTGGGCTATTGTTATTTACCTATAGGGTAAATCTTTAAATTGAACCTAGTTCTTATTTGTATTATTTCCACCTTCCTTAGCAGTTCTATTTATGTGCAAAATTATTTTATCTTATTATAATTCATGTTATATATCAATTAAGTACATGTCTAGATGAAATATGAACTTTATCATGATGTTTGGAATAAAGATCAGTAATATTTCTTTCTACCCTACCGTTCCTTTTCCTCTTTTGTAAGCAGATCACTTTAGTCTAATTATAATTTCAAATATCCATCTTATATTAGTTATTATATTAGTTTTTTTATCATAATTCACTATTAATAGCATAGTATACTGCATATTTTACATAGATATGCTATTTTTCCACTATGGCTCCCAACCACCAATTATTATAAATATTTTGAAAAAAACACTTATTTTGCCTCTATTCCATAAAAGGTAATAGAATTATCCCAACCTATAATTCATGCATTGATTTATTAGGAATTATAAAATGATAATTATTTCTTAAATAATCTAGGCACTTGTGGTACACATTCAGGCATCAATAGGAGGAGCTTCACTAGCGCTAGAAGGAAGGCCCTCAACAAATCTTTGTAAATTTTTAGTATATTTTATAGTTGTGAATTTTGTTTAAATATCACTCTATTCTTTTCATATTTTTGTTTCTTTATGCATAATTATGTAAATGTTGGTGATCCTCATGTTTTCAAACCGGTGTTTGTGCTTATTTACACAAATCTTGACATTCTTTGAAGACATATGTTGAATCATGGTAAAGATAGCTTTAGAATTATGAATTCAATAGGTTTGAGGTTAATAATAGCTATTTTTTTAGGATCTAGGAAGCACAATTGATTACTTTTCTATAAGCAATTAAACATGAAATTAAACCAAAATGATTAAGTAACTAGAAACTTGAAACAGCAAAGAATATGAGAAACAATACTATCTGTATTAACACTCTTCTTGAATACAATAAAGAAATATTCCTCTCCTCCTCACACCTCTTGGGTGTATAGTATTTCACTCAAGAGTTCTCTTTCTCAACCACAACTAACTCAACAACCTGAGTTGTTATCCCCTCCTTGATAGCTTCAATTGATCTCCTTGACCTTGCACCTTGCAGATCTCCTTTGACCTTGCTTTCTTGATTCAATGCTTTACTTGCCTTAATTACAATACATGCCTCATGGGTCTCTTAAATAGGATCCCAAGCATACAATAATTAGACTTCTAGTTACAATAATTAGAAACACAGACTCAAGACTTAAATTAGTCTTCAACATGCAAACACTCTTGGACCTCTTAAAATTAGATGAGTCTAATTTTGGAAACGTATTCTAGAAATGCATGCACACGCACAGGTGACCAACATTGGTTGCTTTTAGTTTACTCCTGACCGATGTCGGTCGATCTCTGGTCCCTGCCTGACCAATGTCGGTGATACTATTGATGTCGATTACTGGTTGAACTCAGCAACCCTTTGATTAGCATCTTGGTGAAGCTTTTAGCTCCACACCTTAACAATCTCCCAATTGGAGATAAACAACTACACCTATATAACAACCTCCACTAACCATCTCAAGCACCTCCATCTTCAAGCAAAATTTTGAAGACCAACCACCACACATCTTGTGATGCTACCCCTGTCATCCAAGTAACCTGGCACATCCAAACCTACATACCATGTAGAGAAGTGCTTGACCCTACATAAATACCTGCTATTGGTCCCTCTCAAATACTTGAGAATCCATTAAACTACTCTCTAGTACTCCTTTCCTAAATTGGCTCCAAACTTTCTGACAACTCCCACTACTTGGGAAAACATAGGTCTAGTACATATCATGTACTTAACCTCATCATGTGAATTGGGACTATATTCTATGAACTGTCCATCCATAGGTGTGCTAACCTATTCTGCATTCTGCATCTTAAACCTTGCCACTGCCTTATTCACACAATCATCCTGAGACAACATCAACCTGTGATCTTCCCTATCTCTAGACATACTTTTGCCAAAGAATCTTGTTGCTCCCAGATTCTTCATGACACACCTCTAAACTAACTTTACCTTTAGCTTAGCAACTCTCTGCATGTGTAACCCTGCAACAAACATACACACTATAGTAACAGGATAATGTAGCTAATATTATCCAACCTAGTAAAAGAAAACACAATGGTTAAACCTCCATTGTCCTGCAGCCTGCTCAAGACCATATACCCTGGCCTTCTGTCTCACGTGTCCATCCACTCTCTTCTCTAACCTAGGAATCCATTCATCTATCAGTGATTTTATCCTGGCTGACAACTCTACCAAAACTCTTGCTTGGTTCTCTTCCAAAGAATTCATGCCATGCTCCCACTGTTTCCTGGATTCTACCTGCATTGCCTCTTCATGTCTTCCTAGTTCTTGACCATCAATAAGCAACAAGTAATATAAAGAAGGTGAATAATGAATATGAGGTCCACTTACCCTTTCAGTCCTCCATATGGGCATTTGAGACTCCTTGATAGCTTGTTGTCTGCCCAACATCCATTTCAGTGACCGATCTTAGCCATCTCTCAATCTACACCCAACTGGCATTGATTCAATATGACTGACCTGCCTATCGATGTCAGTTCCCCCTAACCTACGTCAGTCTCCACCTGCCTGACACTACCAACTCTATTGGTCTACACATGACCAATGTCGGTACCTACCTGATCGACGTTGGTTCCATGTGATCGACATCGGTAACTATGTTTTCTTGTAAGTGATGACTTCTTTGCCCACGAGCTCATCTTGGATCAAAACCCTGTCCATACTGCCTTGCTCAAAATTATTTAGCCCCTGTGACTGATCTATGTCCATCATCTCCTTCATAAACACCAAGGCTTCCCTGTTCTTGTGAAAAACATCAAATTTCTATTTCTTGTAATGAACATGATCTATGCCCTCTGAATCTGAACTCATACCCTTTGACTCAAGAATGTTCATTCCCTTCTTATTCATGTGACCAAGCCTACTAAGCCACATCTTTGAATCTACAGCTGAAGTAGATAAACCAGAAGTAGAATCAGTAATACAAGTAGATAGATAAAGAGTACCTACTTTCTTACCTCTTTTTAAAACAAGTGCACCCTTGGAAACCTTCCAAGAATCCACTGTGAGAGTTACTATGCATCCCTCATCACCCAACTTTCTTATAGAAACTAAACTTTGCTTCAGGACTGGGACATGCATAACCTCCTTCAACACCCATGTGTTGCCCGTCTACAATTCTAGCTACACTTTCCCTTTGCTAACCATTCAACAAGGCATACCATCCCCTAAATAAAGCTCTCCAAAGTCTCCCTAGACATATTCATGGAACAGTTCTCTATTTGGGGTTACATGAAAATAAGCACCAAAATCTAAAATCCATGATTCTACCTGACTATCCAAAGAAAGTATGAGAGCATCCTATGCCACAATACCTGCATCTTTTGCTTCTTCATTACCTTCATGTTGATTTTCATTATCCTTCAACCAACAATCTTTCTTTGTGTGTCCTCTCTTTCCACAAAACCAGCGGGTGATACCTCCATTTTTGGATTTAGATCTCTTTCCCATCTTTGACTTTGATTTCCCTTGCTCGACCTTCTCTCTTTGCCTTCCCCTACTTTTAGCACTTAAAGCATTCCCTGATGATTCACCTGTGCTTTTCCTGTGAATATCTTCATTCAAGATTACACTAACCACATCATCAACTTTTAAGATTTTAGAAGCAAACACAGTATTACTTACTGCCATTACCAAACTATCCCAACTTTCAAGTAAAGAGCATAAGATTAAGAGAGCCTTTATTTCATCATCAAAAACAATATTGACTGAAGCTAACTGGTTTACCAAACCATAGAAATCACTAAGATGACTATATACTGATCCACCTTCCTGCATTTGCAAAGTAAATAACTGCTTCATAAGAAATACCTTATTTGAAGCTGAGGGCTTTTCATATAAATTTTCCAAAGATTCTATCAACTCTTTCGTTGTCTTACACTTGATAAATTGGAAATCACAGACAATGCAAGGCTTAACCTTATGGATCCTAGAGCCTTCTGATCAAGAACATTCCATTCTTCATCCTTCATATCTGTGGTCTTGCATGCAACCCCACCCAATGGTAAGTATAAATATTTCTGATATAGATAATCTTCTATCTACATCCTCCAATGTTGATAATTCTTGCCATTAAACTTCTCCATTCGTAGCTTACTTTTTTTTACCATTATTGTACTCCCACTCAATCAAAAACCCCTGAGAATGACCTGTAATCAAATAATAACCTACTCCCTACAACCTTGCTTTGATACCACTTGTCAAGATCTAGGAAGCACAATTGATTACTTTTCTATAAGCAATTAAACACGGAATTGAACCAGAATGATTAAGTAACTAGAAACTTGAAACAGCAAAGAATATGAGAAACAATAATATCTATATTAACACTCTTCTTGAATACAATAAAGAAATCTTCCTCTCCTCCTCACACCTCTTGGGTGTATAGTATTTCACTCAAGAGTTCTCTCTCTCTTTCTCAACCACAACTAACTCAACAACTTGAGTTGTTATCCCCTCCTTGATAGCTTCAACTGATCTCCTTGACCTTACACCTTGTAGATCTCCTTTGACCTTGCTTTCTTACTTCAATGCTTTACTTGCCTTAATTACAATACATGCCTCATGGGTCTCTTAAATAGGATCCCAAGCATACAATAATTAGACTTCTAATTACAATAATTAGAAACATAGACTCAAGACTTAAATTAGTCTTCAACATGCAAACACTCTCAGACCTCTTAAAATTAGACGAGTCTAATTCTGGAAATGCATACAAACTCATGCACATGCACAGGTGACTGACATCAATTGTTGTCAGTCTACTCTTGACCGACGTTAGTCGATCCCTGGTCCCTGCCTGATCGACTCAGTGATACTGTTGATGTCGGTTACTGGTTGAACTCAGCAACCCCTTGATTAGCATCTTGGTGAAGCTTTTACTTCCACACCTTAACATATTTTGATCAAAAATTCATAAATTTCTTACAAATTTGATTTTATTTAGACTTGAACATGTAAATTTCATTCATACTTATGTATTGGGATACATCTTTGAGCTAATTTAGTTAAAGATTGTAGTCCATTATTGTTATTTATATGAATCTTTGAAAAATATGCTTAATGTGCAAGTCTAATCCTTGTCCTTTGTAAATATTTATTTGACAAATCTTATTTCAAATAGGATTCAAAGTTCTCAAGCTAGAATTGCCGAGAATCAGAACAAGGTCACGTTTAGAGACTAGGGAACTTCTATTTGAATTAGAAGTCCAGAGAAGAGCTAGACAAGACAAAGGTAAACGTAGGCTTTCAAAATATTTGCCAACTTCACCAATTTAGGTTTCTCCTATGTTTGACCCTTATCAAGGTATGGCTTGGCTACGTGGCTCTTTAATCAATGTCTCAGGTGTGGTACATGACCTTCCTCATAACCCTAAGAAATATTTGTTGATATTTAGTTCTAGTAGAATTATAACTATAGAGGAACATATTAACTCATTCAAAGTTGCTTTGAGATTTTTAAATGTCACTCATGAAGATGTAGCATGTAGGTTATTTCCTTTTACTTTTAGAAAAGATACTTATGAATGGTTCCTTAATCTTCCTAACAATTATATTAATAGTTGGGATGGCTTTAACATGTTTTCATTTATCAATTGGCAAAATTATTAGTCCATGTGTATTGTACTAAAAATTCACCACAATCAAGAGAGATGCAAATGAACCTATAAGAGCATTTAATATTAGGTTCCAATAAATGTATATCCAGACCATAGACCCTTACAATCCCTATGATGGCTTGGCTCTGGAAATATAAAAAGATGCTTGATATCCCATGACCTCTTTTCTTATAGAGTTGTTAGACCTATGAATACTCTAGCCTTATCCTATTCTAAAGTAGTGATCATCAATGATCAAATACATCCCCAAGGTTTGATGGATTACTCTATTCCTAATTTCAACCCACATTTTCCTACTCTTAATACCTTCCCCAATAATAATCATAATATAACTACCTTGAACCATACCAACTTTGAAACAATTACCTTTAAGTCATGCTCATCCTACTCAGAACTTAAGATTCTTGAACACTGCCACAAATGGATTTAATCCAAGTCATCAAAAGGATTTAGTACTAACCACTAGTAATAATAATAATCGGGTTCATAATTTTTAGCCACCCAAGAATGAGAATGATTCTATTTTTAAAATGGTTCAAAATTTAATCACTAATTTCCTTCAGTTGTAAAACCAAGTATGCAACATTAGAGAAAGTTATGGTAGAAGCCTTTATTTTCAAAATTTTAATAGGCCAAATAATAAGTTCCATAATGAGAGTTATTACAACAAGAATAATGAATCATTTTTTGATAAGAAAAAATGGACATAAATCTTATTGATGTTGCCTTAACTAATTACTATAGAGTTCATTACATGGATAAACATGCTAAAATAAGTTGCATTAAATAAGGATTTTAAAGCATTTCAAGAGTATCTAGATAATTTTAAAGTAATCCCTAATAATATAATGGTGTAAGTATATTAGGATCTAAGTCAGTTGACCAAACTCTCATGGTGGAGATGTTTGACTTCCCTTTCTAGGAAGATAATGAGCCTGATGACATTCTTGAATAAGTTTATGTTTTTTAGTATTTCCTGAAGAAGACCTACCCTCTGAGGAACATGGAGTAGAATCAAACTTTGACTAATTTAACCCCTCTAAACAACTTCAGCACTCCTCTAGATACTACTTCAGATAATAACCCAGAACCTCCAAATGGAAGTACTTCTAAGCATAGTATTGAATCATCTAATTATTCCAACAAGACTGGGTATAATATTTTGGAAGACATGAAGAAAATTAAGGATAACATCACATTACATGAATTGACATAGATCACCAAATAAAAAGACCTATTATTGGATACCTTGACTAAAAATCCTAGTAATCCACCCAAAATAGACAATGCCAACATGGTAATGTATAAGGCTAAGATAGAATCCCCACTTTTCCTGCTCATGGTCAAAATGTTTGGTAAGAATTTGCATAACTATTTACTAGATTTTGGTGCATCTAAAAACATCATGCATATAGGTATTTGTAAATAACTTGGCTTGAATCTTATTAAATCTAATAGATTTGTTACTTAATTAGATAAATCTAGAGTCAAAGTAATAAGGGAAATATTAAATGTTCATATGAAGCTTGCCTTTGAGACTCAAGTCTAGCATTTCATTGATATCCAAGTAGTTCGCATTCCTGATGTTTATGGGATATTTTTAAGTAGAGAATGGACAAAGGTCCTGAATTGATATCTATCTACTGACTATTCATATTTATGGTTGCCTTGGAAAGGAGTCCTAGATGAAATTAGTGTAGAAAGAGAACATTGGATGAAGCATATGATCACCGAATATAATGTTGGGAATAAAAGGGTTAACATGTTGGACTATGATGAGGTTAACATCATGGACTCTAAATTAGGAGTGTACACTTTTGAAACTTCTAAGGTATGTAATTCTAAAACCCCTCATGCTTTTCCTAGAATGTGTAAATTACATTTTGATGGTGTTAGGCGTAAGTTTGGTTCTAGAATAAGAATTTTTCTCACCAATCTTGTTGTGAAAGAACTAAAATTTTCTTGTAGACTTTAGTTTCCTTGTATTAATAATCTTTAAAAATATGAAGCTTTGATTCTAGGATTGGAATTTACCATTAAGTATAAGGTTATAGATATCTTAGTGCATGGTGACTCAAAACTTGTAGTTAATCAGGTGCAAAGTAAATATTAGTGTAAATTGTCATATCACAAGAGATATAAGTTTAGAGGCTAGGATTTACTTGAATATTTTAATGCTTTCAACATTTTTTCCATCCCTAGGGAAGAAAACAAGTCTGTGGATGAGCTTGCCTCATCTACAGCCAATCTTATGCCAACTAAGACTCTCAAAACCTTATCATTGAGTTAGTTCCATTCCCTTCAATCCCAGATAATATAAACCATCTATATGTTTTTAATGATGACCAATAGATCCTATATTTCTTAACTAATGTAGGAGCATTTGAGGCCCATGTCATAGATGAGTCAAATGAGAATACTCTCAAAGGAGATGACATATTTAATAAAAAATTCATTTAGCTAAATGAAAAAAAAAATCCAAAAGGCATGATTGCCATGGAAAGGTCATTTGATCAGGATAAACTAGTTGAGAACACTAGGATTCCCAAAGTGAATGGGAAGGATTACAAGGTAGTTGATCTTCGGCCCAAAGATTAACCTCTACTAGTTAATATTAGGATAACATGTATGAGCATTAAAAATGAAAAATCCAAAGATTTTTTGGCCAAGTATAAGGACATAATAGCATGGTCCTATGATGACTTGAAGATTTTTGATCCAAGAGTCATCACACATACCACAACTTTAAAATAAATTTGTAAACCTTTTAGACAAAAGTAGAGGCCTACCAACCTAGTCTTAGAACCACTAATATATAGAGAGGTCCAAAAAAATTTAGATGCCAAGATTATATTTCCCATTAGGTATTCTACTTGGGTTGCTAATTCAGTCCTAGTCAGGTAGAAAAATGTTGAAATTAGACTATGTATTAATTTTATAAATATAAATAGGGCATTTAAGAATGACAATTATCCTTTTCCCTCTCTTGACCAAGTTGTTTCTAGTTCTACTATGATGTCCTTTCTTCATGGTTTTTATAGATACAACCAAGTGCTCATGAACAAAGAAGATAGGATGAAAACTACTTTTACAACCAAGTGAGGTACATTTACCTACAAGAGGATGCCATTAAAAATGATTAATGTAGGGGTAAAATTCTAAATGGCCATGGATCATGATTTCCAGGGTTTGGTAGGTAAATTCATTATTATATACATGGATGATCTAACTATCTTTTCTAGGAATAGGGAGGACCACATCATGCATTTACAACAAGTATTTGGAAGGTGCAGAAGGTATGGGATTTCTCTCGACCAAAAGAAAAGTATTTTTTTTGTTACTAAGGGAAAACTATTAGGACACATTATCACTAAGGAGAGAATCTCTATAGACCCTAAAAGAGTAGAAGCTATATCTAAGATAGAGTCTCCTAATAGTAGGAAAGAACTGAAACCATTATTTGGAAAAATTAATTTTGTAAGAAAGTTTGTTTTTAGATTTGGAGAAATTATAAAGCCATTGAATGATATGCTGAAGAAAGACATCAAAATCACTTAGAAAAAATAAACCAAGATGGATTTTAAGGGCATCAAAGAGGCAATTAGACAAGCTCTAGTCCTGATAATTCCAAACTTCTCCAAATATTTTTGCCTTTATTCCTTTGCTTCTGATCTTACTATTGCTATAGTTTTAGCTCATAAAATTGATGGATGTGATCATCTAATTAATTTTATGAGCATGAAATTTAAAAATAATAAATTAAATTATTATTTAATTAACAATCAAGCATGTGCATTATTTAAGGTGGTGAAGAAATTTAGGCACTACATTCTTAGGAATAAGGTAAATGCAATCTTACCAGACCCTACCACCAAAGTCATGCTAAGTCAGAATGAGCTAGAAGAAAGGAGAGGTAAGTGGATGTTCTTTAGGAATATGACATTAAAATGAAGATTACAAAATTGGTAAGGTGCTAAGATCTAATTCAATTAATTGCCAATATTAACCCCAAGCTAAGTGTCATGCAGGCTGAATAGTAGATTTTTTAGTCCAATAATTGGTATGGCCTTATTATCCATCTACTCATTAATGTTAATTATCCTACATGGTTAACCAAGAAGAAAAAAAGAGACCTAAGACTTAAGGCAACCAACTACTTGATTAAATATGGAGTGTTGTATAAGAAGAACTTGTAAGGCATTTACTTGAGGTTTGTATCTAAAGAAGTAGTTGAAATCATGAGCAATTTTCATGAAAATTTAGGAAGTGGACATCCATCTGGAAGGACAACAGATAATAAAATCCTTAGGTATAGTTACTATTAGCCCATAATCTTCAAGGATGCCCATAATCATGTCAAATAATGTTATTCATGTCAAGTCTTTAGCATGAAAGAACTTAAAATAGCCATGCCAATACAGCGTGTTATGGTAGATAAACCTTTTACTCAATGGGGACTAGATTTCATGGGGATAATCAACCTCAATTCATCAAAAACTCACAAATACATTCTAACTACTACTGATTATTACATAAGATAGACTAAAGCAGTTATCACCAAATAATGTAGAACTGAAGAAGTGATCAATTTTTTAAAGGAAAACATATGCACCAAATTTGGTACAAGTGTATCTCTAGTATATGATAATATATCTACTTTTATATCCATTGAAATGACATAATGTGCATATAACAATAACATAATTCTCAAGTTCTCATCCAACCATTATCGTCAGGGTAATGGAGTATCTGAATCAACTAATAATAACTTGATAAAGGCAATAAATAAGTTTGTAGCAAACAAGCCTAGGACATGGCATAAGCTACTTAATTATGTCCTTTGGGTAGATAGAGTTACAATCAAACTACATCTCAAGGTATCTCCATTCTTGTTGGTGTATGGCTAAGATTCCATCTTTCTCATCACCCTCAAGTTACCAACATAAAAAATCATGTAGGAATACATGGAGGAGGATTAGGAATTGGCAAGCTCAAGGTTGCTTGATATTATCTAGATGGAAGATGCATGAGAAGAGGATTTTACTAATTTTACCAAACACCAAAGCATAATGAAAAGGTGGTTTTATAAGCGATCAAAGATAAAGGAGTTTAGGCAAGGAAACCTAGTTCTTATTTGGGACAAGGATTTTGACCCTAAAGGTAAACATGGGAAGTTAACATCTTTGTGGATAGGTCCTTAACAGATTCTTGAGACACTTGGAATCAATACCTTCAAGCTGATAGGCCTACAAGAAGTAGAGTTCACACTGACCACTAATGGGCAGTACCTTAAGCACTACTTTTTTGTTGCTCCCCTTGGGGTCTTCTGGAGTAAATTATAAGAATAGTTGGAGTTAGTGTAGGTATGCTATATTTATTTCTTTCTATTTTTTCCTTCCTGTCCATTTTTTGTACATAATATCTCTATATATTTGTTTACTTTTCCTTTGATTTCTATTTTTTTTCTTTCTATTTATGTGTTTACTTTCTCTATCTTATTCCTTGCTTCTAATAAGTCCTTTTGGATAGCCTTCAGCTCAAAGTTCACTTAAATGATCAAGAACTCCACAATTCAGAAATGCAGGTATGAATCTTAAGTATATGATAACCATGGGTTTGAAATATGAGTTTGATGTTATAATTTATAGAAACTTGTAAGGACTAATGAGTAATTTTCTATGAAAATGCCACATAGATGCCACAGGGACACCACATAAGTATAAAATGCCAAATCCAAAGATTTTATGGGCTTAGAAAAGTGAAGGTATAAATACATGATCCAAATGAAAATATAAGGCATGAAACTCACTTAAATATAAATAACCACCACCATTAAAGATACACAAAATCCCTACCATCTAAAAAATCCCTAATTCGATCCTAAATTGATCACAATCAAGTCTAAGTGAATCATCATCTGAATAAGTGCAAATTGATCCAAGATCAAACTATAGACCACTAATGAGAAATTTGAACAAACTCATAGCCATGGTAGCCAAAAAAAAATCCAAAGAAGGCATAAATCTCTATTTGACCTCAGACACATAGGGGACAATCTTTAAGGATATGGAATTTGATGCAATAAATTTAAACATGGGAGACAATAATTAGTCCAAGCTTTCCTAAATGATTAAGGATCTACTTGCCATCACCAAGGAAGATTAGAAGAATGCATCAATCAAGAAGAGGTACTATGACCTCATTACCATTCAAATGATAGGCTCCATTTCACTATATCAAAACTAGAAGTACTTCATTGCATAGATATTCTTTCCCCTATTTTCAAAGATTACAAGATTGAAAAGAGTATGATGGTCAATGAACATACTCACAAAAGTGTAGCTTATATTTCTTCCACTACTTTTGCGAACTACTATAAGTTGCCTAAGGCCAAAGTATATATAGCCACAATAAATGAATGGGCTAAGAAGAATGACCTAAAAACTATCCTCACTCCATGGATATACTCTATAAATCAAGTCTTCTTTAATCTCAATAACAACATCCTTATTAGCCAATTCTAATTTGGGATCAGAATAATTATGAATTCGATGAATAATCTATGTGGAGATCCCACCACCACTTATGTTAACAAAATCTAGGTGCTCTTGGTATATTTTATGGTTGAGAAATAGATCACCCCTCCCATTGGTGAGGTTATTAGCACATGTCTATGTAGGTATATTTCTATAGTTAGGAAGAGGACTAAGAACTAATTTTACATGATTTCTTACCTATTATATTCCCTCATTTACAATACCAAGATCCCTAACTTTAGAGGATGGTCATCTGAAAGGACATAAAAAATATCCCAATTCTACTCAAAGTTATACATATTCAAGTACAAGGACCACATTCATTTCATCTATGGTTGTATCTATCTAGCCTTGATTGAGGCCATAACTATAAACCTATTGGTAATAATTAGTCCTTTCTTCAAAAAGTTAATTGAATCCATTAGTGACAAATGGTTTTACCTAGACTTCATAATCATCAAGATTGAGGGGACCTAATGCACCCTACTTAGGCTACCAATCCATTTGCCAAACAAGTCAGTTGAGCAAGAGGTAGCAACTAGATGTACAATGGTATATATGGCATGTGTAAAAACAAGAGGAAGGGATTGTTGCATACCCTACCCATGACCATTGGTAGGACTATATTTAATCAATGGGACAATATTGGGCTGCTTCTAGACATAGATCCTCTTTCAAACTATAACATGATGAACTATGATAGTGGGGTCCCTTAAGAAGGGTAGTGGGGCATTTGAAAGAAAAAATTATAAATGTGCCATATGAACATTTTCTTGATGTTTATGGCTCAATATACACAAAGGCATCATCCTTCATTGAAGTCTTAGAAAGATTAAAAATGTATAACATTAACCCAGAGGCTAGACTTATAAGAGAGCCAAATCCAAGTGATGATATATAACACATGGGACCAAAGTAGTACCATTTTTTAAGGGTCAATCATATATACCTTTTCCCACATAGCCACAATCATAAATAGAGATCAAAAGGTTTGGGGCACAAGTTGAATAGAGACATGAAGAAAGTAGACCTAGTGAGGTGGCATCATCTTCATCCCACCTGAAGAACTAGGGTCACTAATTGAATTTATTGATGTAGTAGCATTGGATCCTGGTAAAATAGTAGAAGATGCACTATAGATGTTATCTAGTGCTTATCAATTAGATGAGGAAGAGGCCCAAGTAGAAGAAGCTCAAACGAAGGAAGTAAAGAAGGGGAAGGGGAAGGATATGGATTTTGGTTTATTCCTAGTTAGTGTCCCCAAGAGGAAAGCTAAGCTAGCATTAGTTTTAGTAAGAAATAAGAAACCCAAACTGACCTTTAATCATCCTTTAAGTGAGGTTAACATCTTTAGTGAAGATAATGTGTTACAAGGCCTAACCATCCCTAAATGGTTTTTATATGGAAAATTAAAGAGAGTTCCTACTCAGCACCATCCTTGGGCAATAACAAAGTCTAATAACACACAAACTATACCACAAGAGTCTCCTAAAAATGAATTGGATGCCATCTATGGAATGGTCTAGAAACTAAGTAATGACTTCTTAGGTCTATAGAGACAAATGGAAACTACAATGTTGAAGGTCCAAATAATAATTTCTCCTATCAAAGACAAAACAAAAATTACAATCATCCCCATAATTAGCCAGACGCCTCCCCCAAAAGGTTGTCTAAAGTTAACATTTTTGAGATAGCTCTACCTAAATGGTAATTAGTGCACAACATGGTTACACATGAGGAGCTCGACTATATAGAGTTCTATATCACCTTTGAGATATTCTAGAGATAAATGAAGGAGTACGAGTTGGTTCTAAATCACCTAGAATCATCAAATGTGGGTAGGCCCCCTAGAATGACCATGGTGTTGGAAACTATGGTGTTTTCTTGTTAGCAATAAAATGGCCCAAAGGAGATTACTAGTGAGGTCCATACATTCCATCAGTTCTAAAGGATTAATTATTTCCTAAGTAACTGACAACCATAATAACCTCTTACTACCTTGAACCCCCCAAATAATGATGTAATCCCACTAGATCATAATGTTAGGAATGATTCTCTACCTCTAAAACACCATTAATCAAAAGCCTTTATAGAGGGCCAATAATTTAAAAATAATGGAGGATATAACATAGTATAATACATGAAGAAAATTAAATCAAATCTCACCCTTCATGAACTTTCTCAAATCATTGAGCAACATGATCTTCTACTAAAATACTTAACTAAAAAAAAACATAGCATACCCAAATTAAGCAAAAGATGGCTCACACTAGAATTATCATTCATAAGAACAAGACCGAGGTTCCACTTTCCCTCCTAGATATCTTCTTATTTTGAAATAAACTACATAATTGATTAGTCAACTTAGGATCCTCAACAAATGTAATGTGGATAAGTATTTTCAATAAGTTAGGATTAATTCCTATCAAATAAGACAAGTTGGTGGTTTAACTAGATAAATCAAAGTAAAATTAGTGGGTGAGATTTTGAATTTCCACATGTAACTAAATATAAACCTAGGATTCAATAGTTCATAGACATATAAGTGGTAGAGCTTATTAAAACCTATATCATGCTCCTTAGTAAATACTGGTCTAAAACATTAAATGGGTACATGGCCATGAACTTTTATCATATGTGGATACCATCTATAGGTGTATCCAATCAAATTTGGGGGGATATATAACCCTAAATGAAACACATGATAAATGAATAGAATGTAATCAATGAGAAAGTGAATCTAGTATCCTTAGACTTAGGGATCTATATGCTGAGCATTAAATTTGATAAAGACAAAGCTAATAATGAGATAGACTTATTGGGCCTATGGTACCCTATATGTAGATAGGTCCTATTCCAATAGGGTAATGTAATAGGTGTTATACGGATGGATCCCCAAGGAAAGAGATACTTATATTTGTATAGATTACAGTCCCCCTGTACAAATAATCTAACCGAGTATGAGACCTTAATCCTAGGTTTATAGTTTACATTAAAGCATAAATCCAAGGAATTGAGGGTGTTTAGTGACTTTGAGTTAGTGTTCAACTAAGTTCATAGTAAATTTTAGTGCAAGCTATCTTATATTAGGATCTATAAACATAGGGCATGGGACTTGATCAAGATTTTTAGTGCATTCAATTTCATCCCTATCCTTAGGGAAGAGAACCAAATCAATCAATCATTTGCATCTATAGTAGAAAACTAGATGACATCGAGTTGTAATATTTCTCTATGGAACCAGTCCCTTGCCCATCCATCCTAGATAATGTGATGAATTTAAAGGTCTTCAAATATGATCAATAAATTGTCCAATTCGTTAATAATGTTAGGATATTTGAGCCCCAGGTAATTAAAGAATTAAATAGAGATAAACCTAGAATCAAATTTGATAAAGATAGGATCCTCGACATTCATGGGAATTGAATCCCAAAATGGATGATTGCCTTAAAAAGTGTGTTTGATACCCTGGACCCTACACACAAAATGAATAAACCCAACTTTGAGAATTATAAGTGTCTAATCATCAACCTCGGCTCTATGGAAAAAATTAAATATGTTAGTGTGCATCTTAACTAAATGAACCTATAACTTGAATAGGTATTGAGGTTGATGTTATGATATAATGGTAATTTCATGGGCCTATGGAGACCTAAAATTATTTGACCCAAGGGTAATTACTCACACCATCCCACTCCAAGCAAGTAAAAAACCATTTAGGTAAAGATAGAGACTTATGAACCTAATCATGGAACCATTAATACAGAAAGACATTTATAAGTTACTCTCTATTAGAATAATTTTCTTGGTTTACCATTCTACCTGGGTATCCAACATAGTGCCCATATGAAATAAGAATGAGGAAATATGTTTGTGCATAGACTTCTAAAACCTAAATCAAGTGTCAGATAAATACAACTACCCATTACCTTCCCTTGATGAAATAATCCAAATGGTGAGTGGATCCTAGATGATGTCTTTCTTGGATAAATTATCAGGATACAACTAGGTCTTGGTCAATTTAAAGGATCGGGTCAAAAATGCATTCACCACCCAATTGGGTACATTTTCCTATAAATGAATGTTTTTTAGATTGATAAATGTTGGAGAAATATTTTATAGGGTGATGTATTTTGGTTTTAAAGGTTTAATTGGTAGGTGCATAATAATCTATATAGATGACTTGTGTTCTCTAGGAATTTGACTCAAGAGAGAATGGTTACTAAGGTGTTAGTTCCAAAATGAAAATAAAATGAAATAAACACACTAATAGCATAACATATCTAGGCCTAAACACTAGGGAGAGCTTAGTTAACAAAATCAAATGACAAACACAACTAAAAATCAAGGAATGAAAACATAAGAATTTTTTCACCTTCTTTGGATGTTCCAAATGCCTTTTTAGTGGTGGCTTGCTCGGCTTGTGCTCATGAAGTCCTTGACAATGGAAGCTTGACAACCTCCATCTCTCCTTGGCACCTTTGGCTTGTGGCTTGGTTTGGATTGGAATCAATTTGGCATGGTAACACTAATTTCAATGTCTTTTTAAAATATTTGAGCATAATAACTTTGCACCAAAATAGCTTAGAAATGATGTTCATGGCCTCTCTATTTATAGATTTTTTAGAATGTCTAGAATCAACCTGAAATGTCCATATCAAGATTGAAATGTGTGGCTAAGGATTAATCCAATTATGAAATTAAAATTGATAAATAAGTTCATCAATATTTGGGATAGATAAGAAATTAAGAGGCATTGATGAGGCATGGGAGGCATGAATACTAATATTTGTGGCATTTATGGCCTAGGGATGTCTTCCCAAGAAATGAGGTCACCTGATGATGTAGATATTCAATATTCATTTCTAAAAACAAGTATTCAACAAGTTTCCAAGGAATTATTAATTAGCCTTCATTTAGATTAATTAGCTCTTAAGCATGATTAAGCACTTTGTGTATAAATTACTCAAATTGATCAGAATGTCTTGTTAGTAGTCCAAAATTTGACTGGATTAGAATTAGAAGTCATTATTAGATGCATTGGAACCATATTCCCATTTAGGATGTTACCAACAACAAATAATAAAGGCACATGTCTTATGCAAAAGATTTGATAAGAAAGAACAATCCAGAGTACCTAGGTGCAAAATTGGCATTTTGACTCGAAATGAATTGATCAAAGTTAGCTAGCCCATAAATTGAATTACCTAATTTAGGGATACCCTAGCCAAAATCAGTATTTGAATATGTCAGTTTCACATCTTTTAGCATGTTTTAGTGTTTTTAGGCCAAATTGTGCATTTTGGGTAGAAATTGGCCAAAAGCTTGATTGGAGGTTATTAGTGGCCAGATTTAGGTGTTTACAGTTTGCCCCTATTTGGGAAGGTGTTGCAAGTTATAAACATAATAAAATCTTCTCAAATAATGAAAAGGTCTTGTAGGCCTATAACTACAATGATGATAAAATATTTGTATGATGCCCCCTTGAGGGAATGGTTAGCATAACTAGGTCGGCAAACAGTCCCTCAAAAAGAAAGAAGTGAAATGAGGGGACCAAAGAAAGGAAAGATGATGGGGTGAAAATACAATTATATTGAAAAAGGAGTCAAAATCATTGAGAATGCAAGTGGGATGGTGTATAATGGTTTGCCCCAAAGTGGTTATAAACATTATACCCCGATAGTGGCAATGTGGTATGACAACACAATGATTTGCCCAAAGGTAGTTATAATCATTGAGAAGATGGAGCTGCCCTAGTTAGGACAAAAAAATAAGATAATAACATACCCATGTATAGGTAAAAAAATTAAAATGGTGACAACACAATGATTTTCCCAAATGCAATTATAATCATTGAGAAATGTAGGTGGGATGATGTGTAATGATTTTCCCATAAGCAATTATAATCATTGGACCCCAATTATGGAGAACATGATAAACTTGGCCAAGGATGATGATAAATTAACACAGAGGGTAATGATGAATTGAAACAACCTATTAGTAGGGAGATGCTCATTTGAACTAATAAAGGTTGAAATTCTTTCATGATTAATTACTCTATTTAAGATATGATTGGGATTGAATCAAGATGTCAGTGTCGAAGAGATGACACCATTGTTGAATAGACTTCTTGAATCTGAGGTTTTTTTTAGCACGTGTTGGTAGGAATCATGGTATAAGATCATGAGGACTTCACCAAAATATGCATGAAGGCTGACTCCCATAATCTAATATTTAATATAAAATAATGCACCAATGATAGAAACCATGATGATAATGTAAACATATAAATAGGGATAGATTCAAGTGTAAGTGTGGGAAAGAAATCACCCAATGAAGACACATAAATTTAATCAAGTTAATAGTGCTTGAAATCGAAAAAACAAGTAGAAAAACAAATAACATAAGTAGAAACAAACAAACAAACAAACAAACAATGCAATAAAATATTGCCCCTAGAAAATAGGTGAAAACTTAACAAATGAATGAAATGAAGGAATAGAAGAAAAGGAAGGGGGTGGTCAAGTTGTCTCCATATGCACTAGACAAGTTAATTCTACCTACATAGTTCCATGGATGTAATATCCAAGAAAAAACTTTAAGCCAAATGTAGTTCTCCTAGGAAATGGGAAAAATGTGATAACTGAGGGAAAAAAATAGAATGGATGTGATAGAAGAATAAGAATGGTCTTATGAAATGACAAGTGTGTGAGAGAAAAATTCCAAAAAGGATGGGGAAACTAAATGACAAGTGATTTTCTTGTAACTTAGTAAGGGTTCCCAAAATCCTTAAGGCAAAGAAGTGGTCAATGTTTTTGTCCTTTTCTAACAATTTTCTTAATGTTTTTGAACATGTTTTGGAGTATCTCAACTCAATCAAGAATAATGAGACACTAAATGGTTCAAGCTCACAAAATGGAGAGGTCATTTAAACTAAGGTTTCTCACAAAATACTGAGAGTGTGGCTTAGGTTGCTCGGAAAATGGTGAGAGTGTGGCTTAGGTTGCTCACAAAATGGTGAGAGTGTGGTTTAGATTGCTCATAAAATGGTGAGAGCATGGGGAAAAAGGTGACTAAGCTGACCTCAATAAGTATTGAGCATTGCCTACATAGTCCTAGATTAGGACCTTAATTTACTATAATTTCACCCTTTGTAATAAAAAAATTCAACTAGTGCAGCAGTCAATTCAAACAAAATAGGCATAGTTGGTAAAAAGGCATAATACAACATAAGAAGTGGCAATTTGGTACATCAAGGCTTAATGTTTCCCATAATTTACCCATAGGTGGTTATAACTAAGACACAATGGAATAGATCAAAGGTACTAATTTTCTCAAAGGTAGTTATAATTAATAGTAAGATCGATGGTAAGAAAGGAATAACAAACATAGGATGCAACTGCCAAAACTTCTGTCACACTATCCTAAAATATGATCTATGTTTGAAGTACTTGAACCAAATAATGAAACTGATCAAATACCTTGATGCTAAAAATGCATAACAAATGGTAAAGACTAAGGTCAAATAGGCTAAGCTTGAGAACATATTGGGTTAATAGATTGAAAGTAGAAAGTGGATACACGAAGAGGATGGATAAGCATGGTATTATGTACAAAGAAGAATAGTGAAAAAATGGCATAAATAAAATGGTCCTTATAAATAATACACCTTAGCACTTGAGCATAGTACCATTTGAGATGAATAATATTCATTAGCTTTGAAATTTCCTCTTCATCTGGTGTGGTGAGCCTGTATGCTCCTAATCCATAATCTGCAATGATGATGAAAGGCCCTATCCAGTTTGGTTTGAATTTCTCTTTATGTTTCTTCTCAATTGTGGTATTATTTTGGTTTTCTTTAAGAACAAGATCACCAAGTTCAAATGTTCTATATTTAACACACTAATTATAGTGGTTTTTGAGTCAATTCTGATATACTTGAAGATTGTTGAGTGCAGCCATGTGTTTCTTATCAAGTAGGTCTAGCTCTTGCAGGAAAGCTACTCGATAGTCATGATCATCTAGGACATGCTTGAAAGAGATGCATAGTGAAGGCAATTCAACCTCAATGGGAAGGATGGATTCAATACCATAAACAAGTGAGTATGGAGTGGATTCTATAGAGGTACAATTATTGCTACAGTATGCCCAAAGGGTAGGGAATATCTAGAGGTGTCACTCATGACCGACATCATTAAAAATATTTTTAAGAATATTGACAATGGTTTTATTAGATGCCTCAGCTTGGCCATTACTTTGAGGGAAATATGTTGTAGAAAAATGTTGTGTGATGTTATATGTAGTACATATATGGTCTACATCCTTATTCTTGAATGATCCTCCATTATCAAATATAATGTTAGAGGGGATACCCTAATGGCAAATGAGATGGTTGAAAATGAATTTGAAAATTTGTTTTCTAGTCATGTAAGTGAGGGGTATAGCTTCAACCCACTTGGTGAAATACTCAGTGGCAGTAAGGATATGTTTATGGCTATCAGATGAAGTGGGTTTGATCTTCCCTATGATTTCAAGTCCCCATGTATAAAATGGCCATGGTGTCAACATCAGTTTTAGAGTTTTTGTTGGGGCATGAATTAGATTAGCATACCATTGACATTTGTCACACTTTTTTACATATGCAGTGGATCTACGTCCGTTATGGGCCAATAGTAACCAATATGTAAGAGCTTTTTGGATAGAATTTCCCTAATAGAATGGGCTCCACATACTCCTTCATGAACTTCTCTTAACACTAATGTAGACTCTGCTAAAGTTAAATAATGAAGTAGAGTTCCATCAAAACTATAGCAATAAAGGGTGGATCCAAGCAGAGTATAATGAGTAAAATGATGAATGAAGGCTTTGGTTTGTTTTTCAGATAGGTTAGGTGGTAGAACTTGGTCATGAAGGTAATTGTAAAGGTCTGAGTACCAGATAGAATTAAGACCAACAATATCACAAATCATGGCAATGGTTGAAGGTTCATGAGTTGGTGCTAACAAATTCTTGATGAGGAACTGATACTCTAGCTTTATCAATTTGTCAAATTAGAGAACTGATAGTAGTTATGGCATCTATAGTTATACTACTAGCCCTTGGTATGTGCTCAAACTGAATGTTGGTAATTAATTGTTTAAGAGTGTCAACCATGGCTTTATATGGAACTAGCTTATTATCTTTGGTCTAAAAATGATATGTAGCCTGATTGATGATTAAATGAGAATCACCATAAATTTGGAGATGATATATATTCCAATGTACTACTTTTCAAAGACCTACAATAAGTGCATCATACTCAACCATGTTGTTTATACAAGGAAAACTAATTCTAAATAATTTAGGGATTAGATCCCCCTATGGTGTAATAAAAAATAGGCCTACCCTTGATCCATGTGCAGTGAATAAACCATCAAAATATAGTTTCCAAAGCTACTCCTTAAGCGGTGTTTCAATGATAGTCATGATAAATTCACTAGGAAATTGAAATGTGAGTGGATGCATGTTTGTGAGAGGTGCTTCATCAAGTTGATCTGTAAGAACTTATCTCTTGATTGCCTTTTGATTGGCATACTCTATGTCAAAATCATTGAGAATCATGATCCATTTAGCCATTCTTCCTTGAAAAGCTATTTTAGATAGTATATAATTGAGTCTAACTTTATACTCTTGTATTATTTTAAATATTTTATGCAATACTACTAGATGGTCAGCCCTAGTTTTAGATTTTCCTAATATGTCATTGACATAATCTTTAATAATATCATGCATCATATCATGGAATATAATAGTCATGGCCCTTTTATATGTATCTCCACCATTCTTAAGGCCAAATGGCATCACTTGATAATAAAATATTCCCCATGGAGTGGTGAACGTTATTTTATGTTGATCTTTTGGTGTTATTTTGATCTGATTGTATCCTAAAAAGTCATCCATGAGTGAAAGCATTTCATAACCTATTGTGGTTTTGATGATCATGTTGATATTAGGAAAGGGAAAATTGTCTTTAGAAAAAGCTTTGTTGATGTCTCTAAAATTAGTACGTTTTCATATCCCTTTAGGATTTTTACTAACAAATACCACATTAGAGATCCATTCTAAGTAATCCATGGATCAAATACATCCTACTTCTAAGAGTTTTTCCAAATCTTTCTTGACCAATACAGAAATACAAAAAGGCATCTTATGTAACTTTTATTTTACCAATTTGGCATTAGGATTAACCACAAGGTGGTGTAGAACCAAGGTGGGGTCTAAACTGAGCACGTCAAAATAGGCCCAGGCAAAAATATCTATAAATTCTCTCAATGGCGCTATAAAGATCTCATATTCCTCCTCAATGAGGGATACACCTAATTTTATCTATTTTAGGTCTGATGGAGTCCTGATGTTTACCTCTATTATATCTTTGACTAAAAGGGTTGAACCATCTTCTAGGATAGTAGGCAATGACTTAAAGCGTTGGATGATGTCAGGGGCCTCCATTAGGACTTGATCTTCAACTTCTCCTAGGCATGATGAATCTGAGCCCCCTAGTGGGAGATCTAGCCATGTGACAAAAAAATAATAAATTCTTGAAGAATTTTATGAAATACTTATTGTTCCTCAAAGATGAACTTGGATCCACAGGCAAGTTCATCATTGGTGGTCTCCTGGTCTAAATATAAAAAAGAATGAACACCCCCATCTAATGGCACTTAAAACAAGTTTTCACCACTAGACTTGCCTTTATCTTTACTTTTTCCCTAGTTAAAAATCACCTCAAAGATTTTTTCACATTGGGACCTCAATGTTCTACTTATTTATTTTTGGATAAAGGTGTTCACTCACTCTCTAAAATAAGCTACAGGCTCTAATGTGATTGAGAATCCTAATTTGTGATCTCCCAACAAAACATTATCTCTATGGCCTAAAAAATCATAGAATGCCTCATCATTCTAGAACTCATCAATCATCAAACTAGATTCTTGTTGGTCCCAATCTATTATTTAGGGATAATATAATGGCAATAGGTTACGATGAATGGCCAAGGTAAGGGTATAAATGGTAATGCTACCAAATCAGTTGGTTTTAGCTAGGTTATCAAAGGTGAGGCTATGATCAGACTCTACTTCATTGTTGGCATCATCATCACTAGTTCTTAGTGATGGAATTTTAATAATATATGTGGGGTCACCCCCAGGTAGCTTAAATCCAAGTCTATAAGGTCTCTCATACTTAGTCATGGAAATTGGCTCAATGGTCCCTTGTTAATTCAATCTGAGGCCTCTTCCTTCATAATTGTGATGCTGCATGATCCTATTTAGAATAGGATACTTTTAATTTTTATAACAATCAACTTGGTTGTCATTGTATAACCATGATTCATCCCCTTCAAAAGGGTCAGGTCCTAGGCTAGATGCTAGAACAAATGTGGCAGGTCCCTTATCTTTGTTCTTTTGTTGTCAATGCATATGTGAGATGATTTTAGGTCACCCAAAGGTATTTGGATTCTAAGGAAGATTGGAAATATGAAATGTATCATGGGTCACATACTCTCTCGGTCTATTATCTGAAATGGTGAAATGATTGGAAGCTTTAGGAGGTGACATGTGGGAAAGGGAATCCAAGGTATTAAGATCTATGTAATTATCTAGGGAAGGATCAATAAGTTTAGCCTTTCCTTTATCCTACCTAGAACTTGGATTCATGCCATACTAATAATTATATCTTTGAAATTCAACCTTAAGATGCTTGTAATGTTCATATGGGTGTAAATCTCTTGGAATATTCATTTTCATCCCTGAGTGGGAAAACTTGATACATTGGTATAGCATTGATGAGCTTGCATGAATCTCATGTAACCAAGGCCTACCTAAAAGCATATTATATGATAACTCAAGATCAATCACATGGTAAAGTGTATCATGGGTCAAAGGCCCAATGATAACTAATAAACTAATGGTGCCTTGTGATTCTCTTTCCTGATTATCATAGGCTTTGATAGTTATTATTTCTAGCTGGAGATCTGTCATTATGTACCCAAGAAGCTTGATGAGCTTTAGAGATACTATATTAAGTCTGGATCCATTATCTATAAGGACACATTTCACTTTATTCCATATTATATAAACTTTTATGTATAATGGATTATTATGGAGTGGGCAAAGGGAAGACATATCGCTTTGGTTTAATGTGACTTGTTGGACCAGAGCTAGGTGTCCAACCAAAGCTTAAAACCCATCAGGGGATATGTCAATAGCCATAGTGGATTGGGTTAAAAAATCATTTAAGATGTTTATTTGGATTATTGACATTCATAGAAAATCTAAAATAGAAATTTTTGTTGGTGTCCTTTACAACTGTTCTACAATATCAAACTTTTTGTCTTAGTCAATAGTGAATTGTTTATTCTTAGGTTGAATGGTTCATTAGATGATAGGAAAAGGACTAGATGGCTATGGGCCAAGAACATTAATCTTTAACCTTTGATTTGTGATTGCATAATTAAGATTAAATACTACACAATTATTACTAAATGATGTTGTAAATGGTGTGGGACCAAATAGGACAAGTCTCAGTTGTTGGTGCACTTGCATGCGGTCACATGGCAAGAATGAATTATTGTTATAAGATCTAAAAGTGGAAGTCCTAGTTTGTTGGTTTGCTTGTATGCACTCCCAGGTCAAAGAAGGTTATCCATGTAATTTGGCTGAATATTATAGTTTAGCAATGGTCTAGGCTGATTAGTGCTTTGTCTAGGATTAATGGAGATGGTATGAATGCTACCCCATGTAATATGACATACAACATTGTTGTAGTCATGTACAACTACATGGTAGGTTTGTTGGTTATTACCATTCTGACCTTGGTTTTATTCATTGTTCTATCATTGTGAGTTCTACTACTAATTTTGTTGATTCTACTAGTTCAGCCTTTGATTTTGATACTGTGGATTTTGTTGTTGCCCTAGCCATTATTGTTTTTATTATTGATTATTTTTTTATTGTTGATTGTTATGTTAGGGAAAGGGGTTTTGATAAATCCCAAGAGTTTCATGGGAAGTGGAAGCACCATTATCCAATGTTATCTCCCCACTCTCCAACATATTCTCAATTAAATGTTTTATTTAAACACATCTTCATAGATTATGCCCATTAACCCAATGATAATCACAGAATTCTTTTTCATGGTACCAATCCAGATAAGGAATGCCTTGCAGATAATAATTTGGTATAGGCTAACTAATCAAATTAATATTAGAAAGCTTGTGAAATATAGACTCAATAGGTTCTCTTAGGTCACTAAAGACATGATGTGCAAGCATGGTTCTCCTAGGAGGAGGGGTTCATAATGGTAAAGGTTGTTTTATTTATTGTGCAGGTTTTGGTTGTTGTTCTTACAGCATTAGTTGAGTAGGAGTAAGCTAAAAAGGTGGTGCAGATGATATTTACACTATTTGGACATGATGGGACTTAATTACTCTATTTCCCACAACATTTCTATTTTGGTTGAATTGTCTTGATCTTTTTTAGTTATTGGCATGTGCCAATTATGATGCTTGTGCTTGAACAGGATGTTATTATTGGCTATTTCCCTAATTAGTACCTTGATTTTGATTAGTTAAATTAAGCTTAATGACACCTTTATTGATGAGTGCCCGATCGATCAACAAACCTTTATGAATGATCTCCTTGAATGTATGTGCATATTATAGTTCTAGATGGTAAGCTATCGCACTATGCAAATTTTTAGTAAACACAGTGACTAATTGTTTATCTTGTAAACTATGGGTGAAATGGCTTGCAAGAGCTCTCCATTGCTATAAATAACTTTCAAAACTCTCCCCATCCTTTTTCTTTGCTTTCATTAAGTCCACTAACGAAATCTCCTGCTCAAGATTATCAGAAAAGTGTTGCACAAACTTATCAGAAAGATCATCAAAATCTGCTACTAGGTTTTTGGGTAACTTTAAAAACCACTCTAAGGCTTGCCCAGCCAAGCTCCTTAAAAATAATAGCAAAAATTATATGTCATTATATGCCACTGGTTGACATGCAATAAATAATTTGATCAAATGAGCCTTACGGTCACCTTTCCCTCTATATCTATCAAATTTTGGTGGTTCATACCCTGGAGGAAATGGTATCTGCAAATACTCCATGTTGAATTGATAGGAACATATGTCATCCAATTTGAATGTTTTAGTTTGTTTCCCCACTTGAATAGCAGCAATTTCATCCTTCGCCTATTGCAATTCTTGGGATATGAAACTAGAAGGGATATTGGTTTGAGGGAGAATGTTGGTTTGGGTAGATGGTTGGGAGGTCACAAGTTGGACACTTTGACCCAGATATGATGGAGATACCTATTGGGGTATATTGGTTTGGTTAGGTAATGGACCAAGACTACACATATGTGGATTGGGATGTACTTAAAATTACACATTTGGTTTCATGATATTATCATTTGGGTTGGTGATAAAGGTTTGACTTGGGGGATTTTGTGGTTGGGATGGAGGGATGTAACTATATAATGCCTATTGTAGTTTAAAAGGGACATGTTGTTGACTAATTGAACCTTAATATGGAGTGGGAACTTGTAGACCAAGACCCTATCTCTGAATTTGTAGCACATTTTAAACCAATAGTAGTCTAGTAGGTACTTGAGAAACATGGGGACCTCCTAGTTACCTAAATCCCTATGGGGAAGTGAAAGTAGGTTATAGATTTAACATCTATCACTGACCAATATTTGCATGTTATTGACTAGTCATTGCTTGGTTTTGCATTGGCATATTAGTCTATGACTAAAAAGGTATGTTCATCATTACCTGGCGAGGTGGAACATTAGTTTCCCCTGATTGAGGTAGCATTGTATTTTTCCTTTATTGTGTTGATACACTAGATTGTGTATGTTATTATGGAATACTACTAGCTACCTATTGAGGAGGAATAGGGTTCATCACATTTTGTCATTGAGGCATGACATTGGTTATTGTTTGATTACCTAATCATGTAGGTTGTACACTTGAGGAAGCAGTTGGTTGAGACTGGGATGTAGAAACTCCTATTCCTTGGTATGATGATCTGCTTATGGGATTAACTATAGGCACATGTTGTTGGCTAATTATTTGTGCATAAGTCCACTTTGATCCAGGTTGGATTTTGTTTGCATATTGTCTACTATGTTTAGATCATTATTTAGTGTATAGGTTGAAGATACCTCTTTAATAACAATCATATGCATCAAGTTATCTATCGAATTAGTTTGAATGAATAGGTCAAAACTTGGATTCTCTTGTCTAGTTAACTCTATCAACACTCCTATTGAAGGAACTAGGTCAATAAGAGGCTTACTCACCATGTTCTTCAGATTTAAATCACGTGATAAATTCAAATAGGTTTGATATGTTATTTTTATTTGGTTAAAGTGATCTTCCATGATGTTTTTACCTCGATTGGATATATTAAGGTCTTGATACATTGTTTGGACTAGAGACATAGGATTGCTAGAAGAACCCTGTTGATCATAAATGATATTGTGGTGTACTCTTACTAAACTTGGTAAATATTCATACAAGAAGTCTAATAGAAACATGGCCCCTACCTCTATGGCTCTAACCAAAATCTCATCTTTATTCTCTACTAAATGTCACTCAAACAAAAATGGATCATACGTGGAAGCCATATTAATAGAATATGATTGTTGAAGAACTGGCTCATCCACTATGGGTACTATAGCTAGGTATTTCATGGTTTTTTTCGTGGTCCTATTCTAAATAAGGTGGTGTGTTAACCAGATAGTTAGCCAACAAATCTTGGCTTTCTACCCCTGATTAAGTATTATATGAAGGATAAGAATCCATCTCATGCATAATATTATCTGCATAGGGGTCTTGCACCATTTCTTCTTGTGCAACTACATTAATAATCTCAATATTGTACACGATTCCACTATGAGTGTATAAATACATGTTGGGATCCATAGTCAATGCTTTGTGATAAAAGGTCAAAAATCTCTACAAACTCTAAAAAAGGACATAATCTAAAACAAATGATGCCTTCAACTTGGTCTAGATTTTCCAAAAGGATCAAAAGGTTTATGTAAATATTTGTGAGGAAACAAGCCATCATAAAGTATCTAACATTTCATAGTTCACACAAAGATAAGTAAGTAAATGGACTGAAAATCAAAATGCTAAATTCTAAGGTTGAAGTGTTTTAAATCCGTCCAATCTAGGAATTTAAAAGTTGCTAGGTCTTTTGGCCAAACATGGCATCAAAATCTAGGATCAGACAAGGCATGTGGTAGGACTCTTCACCAATTAGCATCAAAAGCTAGACTTTGAAAATAGATAAAAGTTTTAATGTAATGGATTTGAAACACTTCTAACAAACACTAGGCATTTGATTCTTAGTCATGAACTTGATCAACTAGGTATAAGGTATGTAACAAAAGGCACTTTAGCAATAGTTTATTTTTTCACAAAAAATGGTATAAAACATAGTTCTTTTGACAAACAAGCTAGACAAAGGTGAACAATATAACTATGTTTTAGATAAAGGATCACAAAAAGTACAATTGAATCAATCTAAAATTGTAGGAACAAATTTGGAATTCTATGAAAGAAGATCTATGAAACAATATTTGAAATTATTTGGGTAGTGTAATGACACTAGACTACCCAAAAGGTGTGATAAAAAAGTTTGTTTCAAAGACTCTCTAAGGCAAAAGACATTTTTCCACAATTTTGACAGCATAACACTACTTTTCTTGACTTAAAATGTTGTGAAGCATAGACTCAAAGTGCAAGTTTTTAGCACAAAATAGCTTAAGTTTAACAAATTATGATAATTATTATGAGTCTTAAACATCCTTCAACCCAAATTAGAAATTAAACCTAAGTTCCCTCAAGTTTAGTACAAATGGTGAACCCACTTAACACATCAACCCTATAAACTTATAAAGGTGTAATTCCAAATTTAAATTATAAGTGAAGGACTTAAACAACTTTGGTAAAGGTTTAGACTCAATTAGGCAGCATAACTACACCAAAGTGGATGATATGACTCTCAAGCTTTTGATGAACTTTGAACAAGGAAAATTGATGATCTCACATGGGCAGCATAACTCCTCTTTGTTTAAAGGAAAATTTAGACCATGTGTTTGGTTCTGGATTGTTTGTTTACACCAAGTTTTGACTCCAAACAATACTTTAAACTAGGATAAGACCAACTAATTAATCACCCTTAGATCCTGAACTGACAAGTTTTCTTGGTATTGTTAGAATCTATCAATATACATCATTTGAGAGGATTTTAAGTGTTCATCCAAAAGTAAATGTACATTATATAGTAGGATTTTTATACCCCCCTTCTCTCAAATGATAATACTATGATATGGACCTTAAGGCACACCTTGCACCAAAAATACTTCTACAGCAAGTGGGGATTTCTCTAAGATCTAAAAAGTTTCAAACGATCTAGGGGAATCAATTACACAATGAATTTCACATCAAACATTGTAAAAGAAAGGCATGGATTTAGGGTTTGTATCACTTGGCTTATTGTAAAAAGTTCTACTCCTTTTTATAACTAGTACATCATGTTATTTGCTCAGTGTAGTATGATGTCCAAAGTGCCACTACCTCCCATGTGTAACTTCAAAGGAGCTAAATGAAGTCAATGTCAAGAGGTGAAACCCAGGGCCAAAGCTTCCCTAAAGAACTTGTGCGAGGTGATGAAGTCCCCCTCACAAGCCAAGATGCATAAAAATAAATAAATCATGAAAGTAGAAAGACTTTAGGGTCATTTTTAAGGACATCCAAACTTTGACAAGTTTTTAGGGAGTGATTTAGATGACTTTCTTTGTAAGCCTTGGACTAGGCTACTTGTAATAGGAATGGCACTTTTGATTCCAAGGGTTCCGTATAGGGGACAAATGGAAGAGCATACATGCAACATCCCTCTTTTTTCCAAACAAAATATAATCTAAACAACTATCGAAAACATGAATTCACAAGTGTGTTCAATTTTAAACTCAAAATAAAATATTTGGTGGTGTTCATTTGACCCCTTGGTCTTAGTTGCAAACTTTGAAAACATTCACCAAAATATCTAAATTCTTTGTTAAACACCAAAACAAAGTTACTAATTGATTTTTAAGCATGCAAAGGTGATTTAAACATGTTTTGAGTAAATTTTAAGCTTGGTCCTGAAACAAAATTATTATCATGTCCTTTAGCTTTGAAGCTCTTTTGAGTTTGAAACAATGAACTTTAAAAAACTAGCTCTTAGGTATATGTTTTTGGAAAAACATAGTGATCAACATTGGTTATTACCACTGACATCGGTTACTCTATCAAGATCTAACCAATGTTAGTTTTAATACTCGACATTGGTTACTCTATCTAATCAAGATCTAACCAATGTTAGTTTTACTATTCGACATTGGTTAAGATATGTAACGATGTCAGTCTTACTTGCCAATGCCAGCTACTATGTAAAACTATGGCAAGCAAAAACAACAAAATAAAATTAGAAAATCAATTTGTAAGACTTTTAAGGGCCCAAATAAATATTTTATAGTTACAAAATGATCTCCTTTAAGTGTGAGATGTGTTTAGTCCCATCGGGCATACCATTATGTGCTCTAGGAATTTGACTCAAAAGAGGATGGTTAATATGGTGTTAGTTCTAAAATGAAAACAAAATGAAATAAACACACTAATAGAATAACATCTATAGGCCTAGACACTAGGGAGAGCTTATTTAATAAAATCAAATGATAAACATAACTAAAAATCAAGGAATGAAAACATAATAATTCCTTCACATTCCTTGGATGCTCTGAATGCCTTTGTAGTGATGGCTTGCTCGACTTATGCTCATGAAGTCCTTGACAATGGAAGCTTGAAAACCTCCATCTCTCCTTGGCACCTTTGGCTTGTGGCTCGGCTTGGATTAGAATTAAATTGGCATGGTCACACTAATTGCAATGGCTTTTGAAGATATTTGATCATAATAACTTTTCACCAAAATAGCTTAGAAATGATGTTCATGGCCTCTCTATTTATAGATTTTTGAGAATGTCTAGAATTAACCTAAACCATCCATCTCAAGATTGAGATGTGTAACTAAGGATTACTCCAATTATCGAATTAAAATTGATGAATAAGCTCATCAATATTTGGGATAGAGGAGTAATTAAGAGGCATGGAGGGCATCAAGGAAGGCATTGATGAGGCATGGGAGGCATGAATCCTAATATTTGTGGCATTTATGACCTAGGGATGTCTTCCCAAGAAATGAGGTCACTTGATGATGTAGATATTTAATATTCATTTCTAAAAACAAGTATTCAACAGGTTTCCATGGAATTATTAATTAGGCCTTGATTTGGGTTAATTAGCTCTTAAGCATGATTAAGCACTTTGTGCACAAATTAGTCAAATTGATCAAAATGTCCTGTTATTATTCCAAAATTTGATTTTATTGGAATTATAAGTTAGTATCAGATGCATTAGAACCATTTTTCCATATAGGATGTTACCAACAACAAATAACAAAGGCACATGTATTGTGTAGAAGATTTGATAAGAAAGAGCAATCCACAGCACCTAGGTGCAAAATTAGTATTTTGACTCAAAATGAACTTATCAAATTTAGTCAGCCCATAAAAATCATTACCTCATTTATGGATACCCTAGCCAAATTTGGCACTTGAATATGTCAGTTTCACATCTTTTAGCATGTTTTAGTGTTTTAAGCCCAAATTATGTGTTTTGGGTGGAAATTGGCCAAAACCCTGATTGGAGGTTATCAATGGCTAGATTTAGGTGTCTACAAATTGATTTCATTTTCAAAACATAAGTCATACAACATACAAGACTAATAAAATGTTTTCAAAAGGTGTAGGAGGTATGGCATTTATCTAAACCCAAATAAGAGTGTGTTTAGTGTCACCAAAGGTATGCTTCTCAATCATATCATCACACATGAAGGTATTACTATCAATATATAAAGAACTGATGTGATTTATAAATTACCTCTACCTAATATCAATAAAGAACTAAAATACTTCTTTGGTAAAATTAACTTTGTTCACAAATTCATTTCTAGATTTTCCAAAAATGTAAAACCTCTAAATGTTATGGTAAAATAGGATGCAAAAGTGGAATGACATGTTGAATCAAAGAAGGCTTTCCAAGACATAAAATATGTTATCATGTAAGCCCTCATGTTGATCACCCTAGACTACATAAAATATTTATATATTTATCCGTTTGATTATGAGTATATCATCATTGCCTACCTCAAAAAAAGATTGGATAGAGAAGAACATCTTATTGATTTTACATGCACCAGTATAAAAGATGTAAAACTGAGATATTCAACCCTTGACAAGCATGATTATGCACTGGTTAAAGCTATGAATAAATTAAGGTACTATATTCTTAGAAACAAGGTGCATACAATCATCCCAGACCTAGATGTCAAGCAAATGTTAGGATAGAATGAACTAGGAAAACATAGAGGAAGATGGATGACAAATCTATAAGATTATGAATAAGAAATCAAACCTACCAAGTTGGTTATAGGATAAGGCATTACTCAAATAATTACTAAAATTGATCCAAGGATCACTGTGTTCTAGGTGGATCAAGAGTTGGTACCATAATAGGATTGGTATGCCTTAATTATACATTATCTTCTATAGGGAAACTCACCTCTTAGGCTCAACCAAACACAAAATAGATCCCTTAGACTAAATGTTGTGTATTATGTGTTAAATAAGGGATTTATATTCATAAATAATGATGAGGTGTCTACCTTAGATGCTTATCACCATCAAAAACCAAGGAAGTAATGGAAAACTTCCATGAGAAGTTGGGATCTAATCACCTTGAAGTAAATGCAATGACACACAAGATACTCTACACCTGTTATTATTAGCCTATGTTGTTTAAATATACTTATGCCCATGTTTAAAATTACCATAAATTCCATACCTTCACCAAAAGGGAATTCCACACATAAATGCCATTATATCTAGTTATAGAAATGACACCATTTACCTAATGGGGGCTAGATTTCATGGGGGTCCTCAACCCTAATTCCTCATTTGGCCATAAGTTTGTTCTTATGGCTATAAATTACTACACAAGGTTGTCCAAAGTAGTGGAAGCAAAGAAAATCACTACTACTAAAGTCATCAATTTTATGGAGAGTAACATAACCACCTAGTTTGAGACGCCTATCTCATTAGTATATGATAAAAACCCTATATTTAAATTCATAAAGTTCACCAAATGGGCATATGAAAATGGAATCACATTGATATTTTCATCCAATCACTACCTACAAGGGAATGAATTAGTATAAATCAACCAACAATAATATTAAATATGTCATCAAGAAGTTTGTAGAAGAGAAACCTCAAGAATAGAATTCTTTACTAAAATTCACGCTATGGGTTGACCGCACTAAACATAAGCAAGCATTCAAGATATCACCATTCCTAATATTTTACATACTTGAGCTAGTGATACCAATTACACTCAAGCTACCTACATACAAATTCATACAATAATATATGGAACAAAATGATAAAGTGAACTCTAGGCTCTTTGACATCATCCAGTCAGAAAAATCCTAGGATGAAGCCTTACTCAATTTTATCAAACATCATAACACTATTAAGTAATGGTTTGACAAAAGGGCTAAATTTAAATCTTTTATTATTTATAATCTGGTACTATTGTGGAATAAATATCACAAAAAATGGCATGCATGCCAAATTTGACCCCCTCTATATTGGCCCCCACTAGATAGTTGAATTCCTTGGCCAGAACATCTTTCATATAAATGACATTGAAGGTAATGACCTCCCACTTCTAGAGAATGGGTAGTTCCTAAAGCATTACTTATCAATAATTGCTTCTAGTTTGGTCTAAAAATAATCTTGCTAAGGGTGGTAATCTACATATTAATCTAGTTTACTTTAGTTGTGTGTTTGTTTTTGCTATGTTTTTTTCTAATTTTGATGTATTTTACTTTGGTGTTTTTGTGTCCATGAGGTTTTCATTTCTTATCAATCATTCACTATATACAACCTTCAATTTGAATCAAGAGAGAAAGATAATACCAAACTGGAAGGGTCCTTTTGAGAACTCAATGTAAGTAACCACTCTAAAAATGGATGAAATTATGGGAAGTATAGTTCAACTTTGGGATACCAAGGGTGAGATTTCATTTCAAAAAAGTCAAAAGTTGTAAGAGAATCTTTTACATTTCAGATCTTTGGGGCCAGTGATTCTTAACTAAAAAAGTGAAGTTTATAACAGCCTTATGTCCTAATAGGGGCCATCAAGCTACACTCAATAATAATATACTGATGAAAGTGAGATCACCAAACCAATCTGAGATCGACTGGATAATTAGAGATTTCTAAATGTCCCATCACCCATAGCTTCGCAAACCCTCAATGGATATAAAATCCAAATCTCTTCATAATTAAATTTTGAAATGAGACTGGAATAACATGCAGAATCTAAATATTAACCTCAAAGGGTCATTTGGGTAGCTTTCATTATGGGTTTTTTGACCTAGATTTTAATGGAGTAAGGCCTTGAATGGGATAAGAGATGTATTTTTTTGGGTTATAGATACCTATATGGTAGTATAGTAATTCCCATACTATTAATCTCAATTACATACAACTAATAATGCCCTATGAGGAGATCTAATGCATAGCCCGACCTTGGCTTGTTTGAGTGAGATCAAAAAATGAATAATTAAAAATGCATCATCTCACACACACTAGTGGTATTATGTGGTAATAAGTCTTAGTATTTCAATTATTTTACATGTCTTTAATTCTTTCCTTTTTTGATAAGCCTAATGATTTTTATTGTAGTTGGTATTCTGTGCAAGAATGGAGGTTGGCAACTTGGGTTGTAAGTGCTTAAACACCACTTTCCCCATGAAAGTTGCCATTTGTTTTGGCTAAAACACCCCATTTTGAATATAAATAGGGTACCCCTCTTCAAAATGATATAACTTAGAGTTATCAGACCTTTTATCTCATTTTAACCAACTTTGTTAGGAGATAATCCTTGATTTCCCATTTTGCCCTAGTTTCCCTGAACATGTGGCTTGTTTTTAGAGGTCGATTAATCCTTGTTGAGAGCCATCATTACCTTTAAAGTTAAAATATTCAATTCCTTCTAAAAACCCAAAATAAAATAGACACTTTCTTACTTAGAATATTTAATGTGCTAAATTTTTTCATGTTTCTTTTCATTGTAAAGTTTCCTAGAGTGTCAAGCTCCTAGAGTCTTATGTGGTACCTTATGTAATCCAATTGGTATCCATGAGAGAATTTAAATAATCACACTTTTTTTTTTTATAAACCTATATGTATTTATACAAGGATGATTTAATGAAAGAGCACCACATGGATCACTGATAGTGAGGTCAGAACTTGTTAGAGCCTAGCCAATCAATGTGCCCCAAAGTCATAATGGTCAGTCTCCTAGATATATTAGATATTTTAGAGCCCATGAAAATTTACCCAATTGGATAATGCTAGGTTGATCAAATTTAGATTGGTCATCCTCATATTTCTATCAACTATGTTAGATCCTAGGAGAACCCGACCAAGTGGAAGAATGCCACATGTCTTAGAGGTCATAATTACCAATATCTAACCAATGAGTACACCTTAGTGTCAGATATATAAGTCTCCTAGACCTATCAAGGATGTTAGAGGTTAGGATATCCTCACAAAATGATAAAGTGCCATACAACCTATTATCAAGCTTGTTAGTCTCATAAACCTAATAGAGATGTTATATCCTGGGGGAGCCTGACTTATCACATTATGCCATGTTTCATTTCCATGAAAATTGGTAGAAAGAACCTAAAATAGCCTAAGTTTATTATAAAAAGGTAAAATTAGAGTTAAAAGGCTAATCAAAATATGCCATGCACCCTCTAGCTGGCATTATCTTTCTCCCAAGCATATAATGTAAAGCATCAGGTCATGCCTAGGTGTCAACCATTGCAACATGAACCAATTAGCAGAGGACATGTGGCATAAATTAGGAATTGATCAAGAAGTCTTGATAATGATATGGTCATGTTCCTACCACACTCTATACATTAATTAGATGGGAAACCTTGCCCTAATTGGAGATTCTAAAGTGTCACATCATGATCACTAAATTTAGTAGTTGGCAAGGGATCATGATTTTTTAGTTTATGTCTAGATTAGGAAATAAATGGGAAATATCAAACCAACAACTCAATTTTTAATTCACACCAAGTGAGCCACCAAATTCCATTAATGTAAGAGATGTATGTGGATCCCTATAAGTGCCTTGAGGTGAGTTCATTTTCCATTATTATTCCTAGTCTCCCAAAATATACTCTTGACTTTCTGATCTAACTAGTGCCCTCTATGTTTCCCCTTTTTATCAACATTCCTTATCATATAATTCCTTCCTAGTTATAATTTCCACCTCACATTTGAACCCCAAAACTGATCTAGAGTACAAAGAAACTACATTCCTAGATGGCTTGACATGTTTCAAGCACTATAACGAAATGTCCAAGGCTATTGATATGGTACCCAAATCCTCTAAAGTTGATGATGAGGATGGTGTAAAATTAGAATATGCCCTTAGAGCCTATGAAAAGTGTGGGTTTCACAAAGTCATGGATAAGCCTAAGGTCTTTCCCTATACCAACTTATTTGTAAAATTATTATGCACAATACAACAGGCACAAGATGGCATCTATGACATGGTCTACTTAGTAAACAAACAACATTATATCACCAACAGATTGGGAGCCACATTAAAGGCTTAATACAACCTCCCTGAGTATACCCTCCCTTGTTATTTGATTACCATGACCACCTGGATGAACACCTTCCATATTTACAATGTACTAAAGTATTGGGTGGAGAACTAGGATTCTAAATAGGTGAATAAAATAGATGTCAATGAATATACTTTATACACCTCCAAAGAGGGAATTCACATTGGGATGATCCTTCTCAACCAACTATTCATGGTAAGTGACTATCTACACATCAACCTCTTATGGATTCCTCTACTCCACATAATCATCCAAGGTGAGTATGTCCCTAATGTGGGAGGGATAATCAACTTTACCATGATCAAGGTGGTGGCAGATGCCCAAAGATGAGGTGACTTCTACATGATAAGCTACCTGGTAGACATGGTATGTAGCACACTTACATTTAAATTATATATATTTCCATCATGGGTCCCTAAATAAGTGATGGTCCATGTATTTTTCTATAAACTATATGGACACCATTATTGGGATAATATCAAATAAATTTATGAATACTTATAATTTTTGGTCTACAACTCCATCAATGAGACAACCATGACTCAATTATAAAAGTAAATTAGGGACTCCCTCACTTCTATTGGTTATTACTGATACTAATAGGTACATGCCATCATTAGGGTGGTACATGTTCTCAAGAAATGCCTCTACCTACCCTACAAAGTCTTGAACCACATAGCTGAGTAATAAATTGCATACCAGCTAGTGGAAGGTATCTTTAGGCACTATATAAGCCATTAATAAAGGGAATGTCCACCTCTTTCAATCACTATCAGGCACTACATGTATCAATCCTTCCCTCCTCTATAGATGGTAGCTAGGAGAAATTCCTTTGCCTTGGGTTAGGCTGAGCACTGATTTTGAGACCCATACGACATCATCAAGGACCATTTAGAGAAGCATTAAGCATTTCTCAACCTCAATTATAGACACCATCTCAAGGATTATGACAATTTATACCTAAATCTAGCTGATTATCAAGAGGCATTAGCCAAGATAAAAGCCTAAAATATAAATAAATAGAAGCAGTCTCACCTTGGCCATCCACTTAGGTTGGCCTTAACTCCTCCATATAAATTCAACATGAGAAGATGTCAAGGTAAATCCCCCCTAGCTTTTAAGAAAAATTCTACATGGAGTCTTGACACCCTCTCCTCATTGGCCTTATCCTCCTTAGCCTTATCTTCCTTAAGCTCTAGTATCTCATCCCTTAGCTCTGCCTCCACCACTTTCTATGGTTTAATCAATTTTCCCCCAATAGATTTAGATCCATGCAGCAAGTTCTTAGCCAACTCAATCTCAAATATCTCAACCCTAGACCACACATACCCTAAGGTTTCAAATCAATAGTATCTTATAAATAAGTTTGAGGTGGAACCAATAGTAAGGAAAATTCTACATGGAGTCCTGACACCTTCTCCTCCCTAGCCTTCTCTTCCTCGAGCTCTGATCTCTTATCCCTTTAACCTACCTCCACCAATTCCTAGGGTTTAAATAGATTTCCTCTAACAATTTTAGAACCATCTCAAGATCAAATATCTCTAACCCAATCCACACATGCCCTAAGATTTGATATCAATAATAACATAAAAATAAATTCAAATTGGGACCAATAGCTGAAACTAGCATAGATTTGTTCCCCTACTCCCTTCCCTATCCAATAGCCTCTCATGGCATCACCTAGTTTCCTATATCCTCAACAATTTACCTCTGTGGTACCTTCCCTATTCCCCATTTCACCCCCTCCATAATTATCCCAAGTGCCTTTGGGTTTGGCCATACATAGCATCCTTACCCCATATTTCCCATTCATATCATCCATTCCACAACTAGGTACCTCTTTGGTGCCCCCAGTAGTCATTTCACAGGTCTGAATAGTTGCAAGTGCCCTAAACTCAATAAGTGAAATTATAAATTTGATGATAAGTGCACTAGTATGCACAACTTCGGTATCTTAGTCCATTTTGATCACACCTTCTATGACCCAGTAGACTCCTTAGTCAATACTTGTGGCCTCTACCTCCCTTGTTCCCTTAACTACAACATCTAGAGTTGATCTAGGCAAAAGGCCAATAGATAAGCAAAAGGTAGCTCATGTTTAACCTTCTATCTAGTTACCTATTACTCTCTTGACTTCCTCCATAGGTTCTCACTACCCCTACTTCACCACCCTAAGTGGCTCCATGTATTGTTCCCAAGCCCCCCACTTCTATCATCCTAGGTTCTTAGGGATTTGGCTTTAACCAACCAATTTCTTCCTTTTTGCTAAATATTCCTCTCCCTAGAGCCATATTTCCATAAGGCAACCAAACCTAGAGCTAATGGAAAACATAAATTCTCCCATGGGCCTACCCATTCATCTTGCCTCCTTACACTCCCATGCCTCCTCCTCCTCTACTTCTTTCCCTTTTCATCCCTTATGCTTCATCCATGCCCCCTCCACCTCATCCTCCACCCATCACCACCATATTTTTCACCCCATGAACACCTCCTCCCACCCTAAGAATGGCTACAATATTTTAGGAACCTAATATGACAATGTAGAATGACCCTAATGTGTAGTGGGATTTTGATTATACCACAAGAAATATGTGGAATATCCTCACTCAAAAGTTCATCGAAGAGGGGAACCCCATCGTCTAGTAAACTCGACAAGATCATTTCTCCCTCACCAAGGTGAGGACTTCCATGGGAGAGGAAACGGTATCCAAAGACTTAATCCTAGTCCTTTGAGCCATGTACGACATGTTAGAGAAGCTAATGGAGGATATGCAAGAGTAGGTCTAAGCCTTGGAAATTGAAGAGATTTTTTCCTTTTGAGATAATTATACAAGTTAAGGATGCCCTTTTATAAATTTTCTCAACTTTGGGAAATTTTGTGGATACTCTAATGGGAAATAAGACACATATTTAGAGGACCTAGGCTTATTTGGAAATAATTATTGTAGTATGCAGGAAGTTGATGGTTATAATGCACAAGGGAATGTTCCTAGAATTAGATCTCATTCCCACTTTAGACCTAAGCCTATACCAAACATATTCTAAGAGAATTAGGGTTATAATTGAGGAGTGTCTAAGCTTGGTATAGAATGTAGTGGTCCCCAAGAAAAAGACAAGAAAATGATATTGACTTACTTTAGGGAGGTTAATATCTCTATGTTATTCCACCCATATGACACTCTACTATACATGGGTAAGTTTAGAGTTCACTCGCGTCACTTTGACCATGTCATGAGAAAGAAGGTGGCTAAGGCCAATAATACTAGAACCTAAGTGGTGCTAAAACTCTCCACCCAATCCAATACAAGAATTATCCAAGTGTCAAAATTCAATGTTGCTGTGGAGGCCCCACTCCAAGTTTATCAAAGGTTGGTGGCCTAGTTAGAGGTGGTCTTCTGAGAGCAATCGATGAATTTGGCCAACCTAGATTGGGATTTTGACTTAGTCATAGCTCTGTTGGCCACTAAGAGAGTAGAGTTTAGGTGGTTTTTGAGGTGGCTCATTAGAGGCCCCTCCTTAAATTGGTTAGGAGGGCTCTTACGTATTTTTTTAAGGGAGTTGGGACGATTTTATTCTCTTTTTGAAATTGATATGGTTGTAATAACTTGGAGTGGCCATCATGACCCAGTATTGGAATCTCATGCTACTTAGAGGTGAGCCCCATCCTCATCTATAAATGTATAACTATATTATATTTTGAGGGCAAGTAATTATTAGTCTCAAAACACTATCAAAATCAAACTAGGATTTCATCTATTTCCTCCACCCTTTTTTTATTGGAAATGCCTACCATGATCGATACTTTTGTAAACAAACTTGTTTTAATAACTACAATCTTTTGATTTCTAAAAAATTCATGGTTTATTTATTAAAATTTGTTAATCATTTTTAGTTCTTAAATGAATGTTAATGCTAATCAAATTTAACTAATGCTTTGTTACTTAATGAGTACAATGTTTATAATGTGCTTTTTTGTCCTAACCCATTTATGAACCCTTTCTATTTCCCTTATAATATTTTTAATCTATGTGTTAATCTATAAATTATATTTAAAGGGTCTGTGTGTTATTTACTATGGGATTTTGGAGTATTGATATTTAGTGAGAGGTTTATATATCAAGAATTCTTTAGTGCTTCCTCAGACTCCTCTCATTATGTAAAACTAAGTCATAACCCTCGATAAAACTCATCACATAGTGGTATAACTATGACAGGGAACTTAGCTCAATTCTTGAAGCATTAACACTTTTAGGCCTAGAAACACTCTTTATTGCTCTACCTTACCCTCCTTTTTATGTTTATTTTAAAATCCAAACTTTCTCCCCTAATTTATAAATATGTTAGGTGTGACTCAATAGTAAATGATGAGTATAAACTACTACAACTGGTAACTAATCCAAATTTCAATTTCAAATATCTTAAACCCCCAAAAATAACATGCATGGCTCTTTTAGTATAAAAGGTTAACCTACTTAGTCCTTATATTGAACTAGAATCAATCCTAAAATTAAAGAGGGGATATTTTTTCCCATGAATTGTCCTCCATTTTCCTCTTTGAGACACTCAATCCCATGGGTGCCTTTGGAGGCTGAAAGGATCTTGGCACTAATAATAGTTTCATTATAACTTATCCCTTTTTTAAAATAAAAAATATAAACTCATGTACATATTTTCACACAAATACACTCATTTATGTCCAAAATGAATTCTCAACAAACTATGCATACATTTTTTCATAACCAAAATTAACTATTAATCCCCCATTACTCTTCTCTTTAATCAAAATTCCATGCACTTAACCTCTTGGTATACTGAATTATGCTTATTGAAACAATAATCCATCTTAAATTAAATAATACATCCATGGTGTTACTATTTCTACTCACTAGTTATGCACATTGTAGACATCCAATTCCTAACACCATTAGTGTTGAAATTGTCAATCTTACTCAAATTGCACTCAAATGCACATTTTAGGTCAAAATCCATTAAATGTGATAAATGGTTCGAACTTGTCATTTAAAAGTGCCAATTTAGGTAAAAATATCTCTAAATAGGGCAATGCATTTTATGGGCTAGCTAACTTTAATCAAATTATTTTGAGTCAAAATGACAATTTTGTCATTTAGTGTTCTGGTTCACTCTATTCTTCTAATTCATTGGTACACATCACGTATCTTTGTTATTTTGTGTTAGAAACATCCTAAATGGGAATATAACTCCAATGTATCTAACATCATCTTCTAGTTTCTCTCTAGTCAAATTATGACCCAGTAATATGACTTTTTAACCATTTTGATTAATTGAGGGCCAATTTTCAAATAATTGCACAAATGTTGATTAACCTTGTTTAAGGCTAACTAATCCAATTCAAGAGCTTAAGTGTATTTTACATGAGATTTGTTGAATATTTCTTTTTCAAAATTGATTCCTATTAACTACATCATTAGGTGACATCATTTCTTGGGAAGACATCCTAGGACATAAATACCATAAATATTAGGATTATGGGTGACCCATGCCTAGTTAATGCCTCACATGCCTCTTCAATGCCCCTTATTCTGAGGTCATGATGAAGATAATTATGGAATTAATTCTAAATATTAGTATTATCCATGGCCACACATCTCAATCTTGAGATGGATGATCATGGTTGACCCTAACCAATCTCAAAAATCTATAAATAGAGAGGCCATGGATATGAATTTTAAGCTTAAATATTACCAAGTTATAATGTTAAATCATTTCCACAAGGTTTTACACTTGATCATATATTTTTCTTGAAAGCTTCATTGATAGGCTAGTTTAATGATTTGGAATCAAGAGCCTAGGTTTTATGGAGTATTCTTGAGGCATTGGAGGAGCTTACCACCATTATTTACAAAGACGATGATGCTTGATCAAGGGAGAACATGTTTTTGAGCAACATGGATATGGTGAATCCATTTGGGAAGGTAATATGGTGTTTCTTTATTTCATTTATTTCTTGTTATCCTTTGTAATTCCCATAGGAATAGAAAATCTTTGTTAGTTCTTTATGCATGTTTCATTATTTATGGACTAATTCTTGACTTAATTTATAATCCTCTATACATCTTGGCATGCCTAGTGGGAAAAGATACATCTCAAACCTAAATAAGATCACTTTTCAACTCTAAAATATCCATTTGGACCCTTAAAACTCATGCAAATTGATTTTCTAACTTTAGTTTTCCATTTTTTGTTTCCTAAGGTTTTACACAATAACCGACATCAATAAGTAATACCGACATCGATTACCTGGCTTAATCAATGTTGATTAGTAAAACTGACATCAGTTAGATCTTGGTTAGCCAAAGTAACCATCATCAATTGAAATAACCAACATCGGTCACTATGTTTTTCTAAAAACACAAACCCAAGAGCTAATTTTTCAAAGTTCATTATTTTAAGCTGAAAAGAGCTTCAAAGCTAAAGGACATGCTAACATTTTTTCTATAGGACCAAGCTTGATATTTGTTCAAAACAAGTTTAAATCACCTTTGCATGCTTAAAAATCAATTAGGAACCTTTTTTTGGTGTTTAAAAAAGGACTTGGATGTTTTGGTGAATGCTTTCAAAGTTTACAACTAAGACCAAGGGGTCAAATGAACACCACCAAATATTTCATTTGGCCTTAAAATTGAACACACTTATCAATTATTGTTTGCAATATTTGTTTACTTAGGTTTTGTTTGGAAAAAAGAGGAATGTTGTGTGTATGATCTTCCATTTATCCCCTTTAGGGAACCCTTGGAATCAAAACCACCATTTCTATTACAAATAGCCTAGTCCAAGGCTTAGAAAGAATGTCACCTAAAGCACTCCCCAAAAATTCACCAAAGTTTGGGTGATCTTGAAAATGACCCGAAAGTCTTTCTATTTTATGCTTTCTTTATTTTCATACAAACTTGGCTTGTGAGGGAGATGTAATTACCTCCCACAAGTTCTTTAGGGAAGCTTTGACTTGGGGTTTCACCTCCTGGAATTGACTTAATTTGACTCCTTTGGAGTTACACATGGGATGTATCTGCATTTGGACATCACACTACACTAAGCGAATAGCAGGATGTAGTGGTTGTAAAAAGGACTAGACCTTTTTACAACTAGCCAATACCATGGTAACCCAATTTATATGATTCTCTTTTTTATCGTTTGACATGAAAGTCATTGTGCAATTGATTCTCTTAGAACAATCAAAACCTTGCTAGTTTAGTAGACCCCACTTTGCCATACCTTGTCAGTTTAGACTCAAAATGGTTGTTTTTGATCATTAGCTTACTTGGTCTTGATTTGTGTCTAAAACTTCTTGTTAACTCAATGAACTTAACCAAAACACATTGTCCTCAATCTTCTTGAGCAAGGGAGGCATTACGTTGTCCAAATTGAAAATTCATCTTTTCCTTGTTCAAATTGTTATCAAAAGCTTTGTGTCATGTCATCCACTTTGGTGCAATCATGCTACCCAATTGAAGCTAGGTCTTTTAACCAATTTATTTAAATCCTTCATTTATAATTCACATTCAAAATTAAACCTTTCTAAGTTTTAAGGGTTGGTGTGTCAAAGTGGGTTTGCCATTTTCACACTAAGCTTGTTTTAACTTGGGTTGAATTTTCTATTTGGATTGAAGGTTATTTATTAAGACTCAAAATCACATATCATCTTGGTGGACTCAAGTCATCTTGTGTATCACTCATACTTTGAGTCCTAGAACATATTTTATCCTATTAAAATCATTTGGTGATGTTGTGATGCCTATTTGGTCTTAACTTTATACTTAGTTATTCGTGTATGTTTTTATATCTTGAGTTGCTTAGTCCATTTTGTCTTCTTCATAATCCAAAGATATTTACTCTAAATTTCTAGGGTCAACCTTTTAAGGTTGAAACTAGCTTTTATAGTACGGGCATATCACAAAGATCTAAGCTTTGGTGTACTAGTTTTCACCTTGGGTCTTTGAGTTACCTTACTCTCTTCTGATCTATATGATTTCAACTTTACCAAAGGTTGAGTAAACTCATGATCCAAATATTCTAAATTATGCATGGTTTCAAACCACCCTCCCTTATAGTCTCATTGGTACCTTGGTTATTTGTTTAAAAGAGAGCCTAAACATACTTTGATTGGTTTCCGAACATTAGTCCAAGTTAGTCAAACACATAGAGTGGCTCTTTTTAGAAATGACTCAAAGGTTCACTCATTGTGGGGCCTCTTATGGTCTTAGTTATGAAGGTGAGAAATTTTATGATGGTCAATATAACCCCATTGTTTTTTATTATATCCCCACAACAATAGGATCCAAAGATTATTACATTGGATATCAACCCCAAGAAGATCAAGACAAAGCCCCTCTTAGATTGATAGAATCGAGTGCTAGACTACCTTCTGATTTTAATACAGTACAATTGCATAGCTTAGTTAGAGAAGGAGAACAATGATGGAAAGACCAAGATTTTGCACAAATGAACATACCTTATTCCTCTAATAAAGAAAAGGAAATACAAATAGAGTCAAAACCCACAAATCTAGATCTTCTAGCTAAGATCAAGATAATAAGTCAATGATATGTAGATCAACTTATCACAGACTTAACTGACTCCCTAGTTGCCTCTTCAATTCACAACAATGCTTTGAAAGAATAAATAAATATGGTCAAAAGTATGCAACATATATTGGATGAGGACATTACCATAGTAGATCAAGGTAATCTAAACAAACAATTAAAGTCATAAGAGACCTTAAAAAGTATTCCATTTGATATGGAACATACATTCTTCAATCATCAAGAACCTCTTATTACTTTACAAACTTACAAACCTAAACATTCAATTTGAATTGAGGAAATACCTCAAGAAAATTTGGCTAGTTCTTCTCAACCAACCCAAAGATCATTAAATAAACATAGAAATTTCTAAAATCAACAAAGTGTGAAATACCAAATTCAAGGAATGTTTTATAATCTAAGAATTAATGGCCTATGTTCTCAACTCAAGTAGCAAATCAGAACCAAATGATTGATCAAAAGGTATGTGCTCCTTATAGATCCACACAAGACTAGCGGCACATTCCACCCTAACAAACAACAAAACCAGGGGCACATTCCACCCCAATAGCATCTTATCCAATCCACAAATGCACCAAACATGCAATAATGGAATTACATGAAGGAAATTTTCCAAAGATTGGAAATGAATAATAGAGTCAAAAAGTACAAATTTGATGAGATATGCCCATATCCATTTGACTTATCTATTCTCCAAAACCCATTTTCACCTCATTTTGAGGCACCCAAATTTGACAAATACAAAGGGAAAGGAGATCCATGTAAACACATACAAGAATTCTTCATCTTATGTCAAGATGTTGTTTATAGTAGCGAGTACTTACTATGACTATTTTCATGAAGTTTGGTGAGACAAACTCTTGATCGGCTACGTAAAATACCCAAGGGATCAGTTGTTGATTAGAATGACTTATTAGAAAAGTTTGTTAACCATTTCTCATATAACATAGAACATGAATTAACTGTTGTTGACTTATGCAAAGCCAAGTCATGTGATGGTGAAATATTTACTACATATCTACAAAGGTGGAGAGCATTGGCAGGTCACTTTCAACATAATTTTCTAGACAAATAGTTGGTTGATATCTTTGCACAAAATTTGCATCCTAAAGTTGCACATAATCTTTAATTAACTTGTGTGAACTCATTTGAAGAAATTATTGACAAAGGAATGCAGATTGAGAAGGATCTTATTGCTAGGGGCCTTGTTAATATCTTTACGTAAGGTCAAGCATCTAATCAGACTAAATCACCATCTCCTCAAACAATTGCATATGATAATTCTAAGGGCTTTAACAAAAATAAGAACATGGTTGGGAATGGGGTGATAGAAATAAGACATGTACAAATAGTATAGGCTATGCCTCCTCCAAATGTATAATTAACTCCCTCAAATCCACTACCTACTTTGTAAAGACAACCTCCACAAAGTAAATTTCATAAAAAATTTAGAGTCTTTAGCAAGTTAGGGGAATCGATTGAAATAGTGTTACAAAATCTCATTGTATCTAATTTAATTATATGGCCAGTATCAAGGAAATTTCCTTAAGATCAACCAAAACTAGACTGGTACAAAGAGAATGAATGGTGTAACTTTCATTGTGTTATTGGTCACAGTGCATATCATTATGTTCAATTATGACATATTATTAAGCACTTTATTACAAGTGGTGAACTAGAAATTAAGTTGGCCCTTAATCAAGATATAAATCAAGATATGGAAATCTACAAATAACCCTTTCCTCAACATGATCCACCACCACCAAGGAATAATCAAAATGATTATTATCAAGGATAGAGGTAGAATAAAAACCAACAACAAGGTTAAAATCATAATGATCAAAATTGAGATCATAATGCCCATACTAATAATGTGGCTTATAATAATGTACCTTATGACTACAATCACACTATGGGACACATTTTTGTAACCCACATTGCCACTGTTACTGTGAAGCTACATGGCCAATCTTGTGTTCCTCATAACACAAGACCCATCATTATATGGTCAGCACCCTCTCCCCCTAGTAATACCATATTGGGTTCCCATCATCATGTTTTTACTCCGTTTACATGGGTTACTAATTTTGAATAATAGTACCTTTCTTATAAAGGCTCCTCACTAAACCAAAATTATATAAATATGGTTAGTCATTCATGAATCACCATCTAAGGCCCTTTTCCTCCCTCTTCTAATTATAATAACTCCTTTCCACCTCTAGGTTGTGAAGTCACAACTAGATGCCCATGAGTTACAATTCAAGGCCCTTCACCCACTTATTTCCATAAACCCAATGAGAACATTTTGCCAATGGTTCCAAAGCCAAATACTATCCCAACAAAGACTAAACTAGTTCAATCCATAGTTCAAAGGCCTTATAGTCTAACGGATCAATTAGATAAAACCCCTACATAAATTTCCATATTAGAACTCTTGTAGACATCTAATGTCCATAAAAACATCTTCAATAAATCTTTACAAGAGTCTATTGTGCCTAATGATATAAACCTTGATCAGTTCTAGAACATAGTTGGACATTTGTTTTCATTTCATTAAATCACATTTGATCAAAAAGACATGTCCACCCTCAGCCCAAACCAAAATAACCCATTATACATTGAGGTAATCATTACAGATCACAATATCAAGTGGGTTCTTATAGATAATGGTTTAGGGTTGAACATCATATCTCTTAAATTGGTATGATGATTGGGTTACATGAATAAAGACATTCAGTGAGAAACTATTACAATCAAGGCTTACGACAACACTGAGAGGGAGTCATCTAGTATAATTTGGTTACTAGTCATGGTTGGGTTTATTTCTCATCACACATTATTCAATATTATGGATAATGAGCTTCCTTATAACATACTTCTTGGTCATTCTTGGATCCATGAAATATAGAAAATTCCATCTACTCTTCACCAATGCCTTAAGTTTCCCCATGATGGGATCAAGGTTACTATTCCCATTGATCAATAGCCATACCAATACTACAAACATCTTGAAGTAGAGTTTCATAATTATAACTATTACCCAGGTTCTGAATTCATTGCAAAGAAGAACAAAGCCATCATTTCTCATCCATCTCCATCTAATTATATAGACACTGGTAATCTAACCTCTACTTCAACTAATCCATTTCTTATAACCTTGGCCAAATAGGTTGTTATTAAAGATGCCAGCATTTCCACATACCATCTAAAGGACATCCTCCATATTACAAAATTACCAAAATCCCCTAAAACATTTTGTAAGCCTAAAACTTCCCAGACTCCTAATAGACCCGATCAGATTTGGCAACCAAAGAAGAAGCAACCAAAACCTCCTATGGTTTTTTTACCTGCAATTGCACCAAAGAAAGATCGAGAGGATTTTACCAAGGGAGATTGGTTATATTCTAAAGGCCTCATTGATTATTTTTAGAATCTAAAGTATCATATCCATAACAGGATAATGCATCATCTTGGCTATACAGAGAAAGGCCATGGCCTATAGGTGCAAGGAATTTTTGAGCCCTTATCAATTGGAGTTATCAATTGTAATCATTTTCTTGGATTTCAACCACCATAGGATGACCTCATAACATTTGGTAGTGACTCTTTTGAGGAAACTAGTAACGATACTCTTAGCAATGACACAATGTCCCATTATAGCCTTTTTTATGAGCTTGTTGATTCATATTTATTTTATTCAAATGCCATATTGACCATAACACCTATTGAAGATTCCCATCCTGAAGGAAAAACCCATCCTAGTGTTTTTTCCCTTCCTAAAATAGGACATTATATCTTTACCATTGGTGCTTCTTGTCTTGAAGCAAACCCTCACTGTAACCTATGTTTTTTCCATCCAGAACTCATAAATTGGGATCAATAAAATTTGGTCATATGCCTCGATGAGTTTCAAAATGAAGAATTAATTGTAGAATACATGGACCTACGAGATGCATTCCCCATTGGTGATCATAAGTAGGGTTTTAATTTTTCATTGAATTCTTCTACCTACTTTGGAGATCAAGCAAACATTCTTGGTCATAATAAAGAACAAAAATTGAGATCTTCAAGTGAAAACCTCTTTGAGGCACTTTTTAATCAAAGAAAAAGTAAAGAAAAAGACAAGCCTTCGAGTGAAAACTTATTTCAGGCACTCCCAGGTGGGTAATTTTGCTCATCCCCTCAAGACTTAGAAAGTCAATCTAGCCCAAGTTCCATAGCTAGTACAAGCATCTCTTCATAATAACATCAAATATTTGAGTGTCTTGCTCTTGAGTTTCCAAAGGTTTTTGCCAATTGGCCTTTACCTGAGAAGGTAGATTCTGGTAGATTCTGATTCTTCATATTATAAAAATATTTGGGAAAAACAACAAGAAGATGAAGCAAAGGATCATGACCATACATTACCTACAATTCTAGAAGATAGATCCACACTCCTTATGGAGAGCACAATAGAAGTGAATTTAGGAACCCATGAGGATCCCAAAATTGTTTATCTTATAGCTTCCCTTACTTAAGTAGAACATGAACATATTATATCTATTCTTAAGGATTATATAGACATCTTTGCATGGGCATACTTTGACATGCCAGGATTGGACCTGAATTTAGTTATGCATCATCTTTTTGTTCACCCTGATATTAAACCAATCAAGCAAAAGGTGAGAAATATGCATCCATGCATCACCCTTTTGGTTAAAACCAAGTTAGAAAATTTGTTAGGAGCCAATTTTATCAGACCATTAGACTACTCTGAATGGATTTTTAACATAGTGCCAGTAAGTAAAAAGACCCCAGGCATACGTGTTTGTACTAATTTTCATGATATCAATAAATCATGCCCCAAAATGACTTTATTCTACCTAACATCGACATGATTGTCGACTCAACTAATAGGTACAAGATTCTATCCTTAATAGATGGATTTTCCAATTATAATCAGATCAAGATAGCCCCTAAAGATTAGTATAAGATCATGTTCACCACTCCATGGGGGACATTTTATTACCATGTCATGCCATTTGGTTTGAATAATTCTAGAGCTACATATCAACGTGTAATGACTATCATCTTCTATGACATGATGCATGACATTGTTGAGGACTAAGTTGATGATATACTAGTAAAATCAAGAATAAGAGCTAGACACCCTGACATTCTATGAAGAATATTTGAGAGGCTTTGTGCATATAAAGTCTACTTGAATCCTAAGAAATGTGTCTTTAGAGTCACATCAATATAATTTATAGGGTTCATTGTATCATAACAAGGGACTGAATTCAACCCTATAAAGTTCAATACTATTATGGAAATGCCTCCACCAAATAATCTTAAATAGTTGCAAGGTCTACAAGGAAAGGTCCAATCTAACGTAGGTTCATTTCTCAATTGGCAGGTAAGTGCCACCCATTTACCCATATCTCAAAGAAAGGGGTAATATTTTAGTGGGATGAATATTGTCAGATAGCATTTGCAAATCTTAAAACATACTTGGCCAATCCACTAGTCTTATGACCCCCAACACAAAGAAATCCACTTCTTTATATATCAACCATGGAATATGTACGGGGCACTTTTGGCTTAGCATGATGATCATGGTAAGGAACATACGGTATGAACATAACTATATGCCTATTGAGAAGGCATGTTTAGCTATGGTGTTTGCCACTCAAAAATTGTGACATTATAAGCTAAATAACAAACCATTATTATCACCAAGGTCCTCTCAAGTTCCTCTTATCTAAATCATCTCCTCAAGGATGCATGGCTAAACGGATTATGCTCCTTAGTGAGTTTGATATTTAGTACCAAAATCAAAAGGAAATCAAAGTGTAGGTTCTTATGGACCAACTTATAGAAGCTCCTATTATATCCATTCAGCCTCTCAACTTTGACCTTCCAGATGATTCTATCATGATGATAGAACAAGCATCACACAACCCTAAATAGTAGATTCTCTATTTTGATGGGTCATTCACATCTTGAGGATCTAGAGCTGGCATATTATTGATCATGCCATAGGGGGATTTGATCCCCAAAGCATTCCATATACAATTTTAGTATGCAAACAATATGGCCAAATATGAGGCATTGGTTTCAGGGCTCCATCTTGCTATAGAATGGGAAATTTGAATCTTAAAGGTCTATGGAGATTTGTATCTAATCATAAATCAAAAAATTGATCAGTATCAAAAAAGAGATGATAAGCTTGTTCCTTACAAGAAAATTATCAACGACCTCAAAACTCATTTTAAATCTCTAGAGTTTGAGCAAGTTTTACGAGTCAACAATAGATCTATCGATGCCATAGCAACAATTGGTTCTATGATTCAAATGCATGATAGTGCTAAAGATTATTAGTTCCTAATTGAAAATCTTCTTCAGTCGGCACATATTATATCAAATTTAGAGAGAATATGCACCACTGCTAATCTTAATCTCTCACCTGAACTACCATGATACCAAGATTTTTATAACTATTTCCATAGTCATTTATTTCCCACCAAACTTTCTAATAACCAATAAAAACATTTCCTTCATTTTTTAACACATTATATCCTCCTTGGAAACATGTTTTATCAAAAAGGCTATGATGGAATGCTTCTTTGTTGTTTATCTTTGGGAGAATCCAAGCTAGAGCTAAAGGAGGTTCATGAAGGAGTGTGTGGTGCCCATACTAATGGTGTAGTCCTAAAAAATAATCTTCTTAAAATAGGATATTATTAGCCCAAAATAGAGATAGATGCTTATAATTATGTAAATAAGTGTGTTCTTTGTTAGCAGCATGGCAACTTGATACATGCACCTTCCTTACCATTATAGCTAATTACAACATCATGGTCATTCTCAACATGGGGTCTCAATCTCATTGGGAAAATTAACCCAACATCTTCAGATGGCCACAAGTAAATTTTGACTACAATTGAGTACTTTACCAAGTGGATTGAGGCCATTCCTCTCACTTATATTATTGGGAAATAAATATCTAGATTCACTCATTACCATATCATTTATCGATATGGCATCCTAGCCTCTATTATCTCTAATAATGGTGGATCATTTTTGAACCAAGATGTGAAATCTCTTTATGAAAAATTCAAGATCAAGCACAAGAAATTGACTCCATATAACCAGTAAGGCAATGGACAAGCTGAGGTGTCAAATAAAACCATTCTAGTTATCTTAAAAAGGATTGTCAATGATGATGGCCGTAATTGGCACTTACAACTCTTTCCTACCCTCTAGATTTATAGAACCAATCATCTCACCCCAACTAGAGCTAATCCATACTCCCTTATTTTTGGCACTAAAGCTATCATCCCAATCTAGATTGAGATCCCATCATTAATAATATCACTGGAGCACATTGAAGATGATGAAGACTATAGAGCCTCATGTCTACAAGAACTAGAACTCTTGATGATAAGCATTTGGCTACCCTAGAAAACTTGTAAGCCTATCAGAATAGATTGTAGAGAAGCTTAAAAAAATGCATTCTCCCTTGAGAATTTGACATTGGTGACTTAGTTTTGAAAGAGAACTAGAAGAACATGAATGCTAAACCCAAAAAGAAAGGAAAGTTCTAGCCTAATTGGTTAGGACCATATATTATCACAATAAAATATGGATCAGGAGCAGATCGATTGGCTAAACCTAATGGTGAAGAACTTTCAAAGCCCATGAACATTATACACCTTAAGACATTATCTGCATGAATAGCTTTGAACCATTGTCTATAAGACCCCTAACTTGGGGGAAAGTTGTGTTGTAATTTTACCCCACCCTTTTATCTTACCTTGAACACATTTTATATTACCATGGTCCACTTTTCATGAATCTTGAAAGTAAATGCTTTAAACCCTTGGCATTCTGAACACATTGTTCACCCCAATCTAGATTGCTCTTCGAGAGGTATATTCTTTGTTTTGTCTAATAAATGTTATAACTTGAATATTTTTTATCCCTTGACCAATTATGATCTTGATTATGTTTCATAAGCATTATGAACATCTTCAGTAGTAGTTTTACAAAATAGTTTAACCAGGATAGTCTTGTATAATTTTAGACAAGTGAACAACCACATCTTCTCAATTCATGTATTTGTTGCTCTTTCTTGTTTTATCAAGAACCTCTCTCTTCCTAATTTTTAGGCATGGGCCATTGTATCTGGCTTAGCTATCTTATTGGAACCTCTACTCTCAAGATGTGCATCTCCTTGACTAGATGGTCCCACTTTGTGCATATTTTATCACAAAATACCAAAAGCATTAGAAATACTTTGAAAATACCAAAAATATCAAAACATGATCCACAAAAGAACAAAAACATTGTCTCACACTTCTATATATTTGTACATTCCCATTCCACCATCCCATGCTCTTGTCATTTTATGAGCAACTATTAATTTTGAATGCTCTTGCCATTTTTCAAGCATAAAAACACCAGTTCATTTCATCTTATCCCATGTAGTTACCATTTTGTAAGGTCATTCTTTCTCATCTCATCAACTTCTTATTTTTTAGACCATTCTCATTTGTTTACTGTATCTTCCATTTCTTTTATAACATTAATTATGCTACTCTGATCATGTTTCTTCTATCCCATTTCTTGGGAGAACTACATTTGGCCTGAAGTTCATGTCAGAATATGCATCCATGGAACTATGTAGATAGCATCCATTTGTCTTATACATTTGGAGTCAGCTCGGCCAACCCCTTCCTTTTCTTCTCTTCCCCCATTTCTTATGTCATTGTTCCTCTTTAATTAGGGAACAATTTGCATGTCATTGTTATTTGTTATGATGTGGTGGAAAGTAATGCCTCTACTACACTTGCATGAACATTTGTCTTTAAATTACACTAACTTAGTTTCTATTTGTGTGTGTTTAGTTGAGTTTTCCTAATGTTATTTTGTGTTTTTTCACCTCTCCTTTTATTTCTTCTCCTTTTCTCCTTTTATTACTTCTTGTCTCCATTCTTGGTCTTGTGTTTTCTTGATTATTTTTGCTTATCTCTTTTGTGTTTCATAACATCTTGATGGTTCACATGGATCTTGATTGTCTATGTCTTGATCCTATGTTATTAAGTTGTTCTTGGACCATTTTGATTATTTAATTGTTGTTGGTGTCTTGTTTTTCTATTTGATTTTGCTTTTCTCTTTTGTGTTTAAGAATGCCTTGATGGTCCACATGGATCTTGATTATTCATATCTTGGTCTCATGTCATTAAGACATTATTGCATTTTATTTTTTAACATTTTTGTTCTTACTTAAGTCTTGATTGATCATATCTTGATTTAAACATAGGTTCATTTATGTTTATCTTTTTCTTTCTCTTTGCTTTTTTTTTGTTTAAATGTAAATCAATGTAACTCTGATTTTGGTCATTGTCTCACCAATATCCTTAGTTATAGATATTCACATTTGAACTAGCTCAGCACAATTGGAATCTTATGTCATTCTATGTTATTCATATTGATGATGCCTAATTTATTTTTCTATAGCAAGCACTTTGTGCTCAAGTCTCAACGTCTTAACATCAACATCAACTCTAATGAATGATTCTCAAGAACACTTTGCAAAACCTAGGCTCATGATATGGAATTAGGCATCTAGGTAACATGCATTTTAGGCTTCTTTCTCTATGCTTAGACATGCATCACTTTGCATACATTATGAGTCTAATTAATTCTTGGTCATTTTTCATCATTCCTCATTTCATTCTCTCCCAAACTTGGGTGAACTACATTGGCCTGAAGTTCATGTTAGAACATGAGTCCATGCAAATATGTAGGTAGCACTCAATTTCTATTAAGTTCAGCTTGGATCTCTCCATTCTTCTTTTGATCTCTCTCATCACTTTTTACATTCTCATATGCTTGGCTTTATATGGCTTTCTAATCCATTAACCCATTGCATGTACATTTATGCCTGCTCACTTTAACCTATCTTTTGGGTTATATCTTTGAGCTATTTTCCTTGCCAATTACCCATGCTAGGGCCCACAATCTAAACAATGTCTCAATCAATTTAGCTCTACATGGGCATATCATTATTTATTCCTTATCAAAGATCAAAACTTTCCCTACTGGGGTAAAACTATTTTATCATGATCAAATCTGCTCTACTAGATTACTTCTTATTATATTCTCTTTGGAGACCCCATTCTAGTGGTGCTTCCCTTCCTAAAGTAGAACGTTCTCTCTTTTCCTCTAATTCCAATCTCTTCACATTAAATCCCACGATGGAAATATTTTAGTGTGCAACTTGTCTCAAGATTGATCAATATCGTAAGTGCACAACTTATACTCTCAAATTGGGTATATTTACTATTAATCCCCCATTACTCTTCTCTTTAATCAAAATTCCATGCACTTAACCTCTTGGTATACTGAATTATGCTTATTGAAACAATAATCCATCTTAAATTAAATAATCCATCCATGGTGTTACTATTTCTACTCACTAGTTATGCACATTGTAGACATCCAATTCCTAACACCATTAGTGTTGAAATTGTCAATCTTACTCAAATTGCACTCAAATGCACATTTTAGGTCAAAATCCATTAAATGTGATAAATGGTTCGAACTTGTCATTTAAAAGTGCCAATTTAGGTAAAAATATCTCTAAATAGGGCAATGAATTTTATGGGCTAGCTAACTTTAATCAAATTATTTTGAGTCAAAATGACAATTTTGTCATTTAGTGTTCTGGTTCACTCTATTCTTCTAATTCATTGGTACACATCACGTATCTTTGTTATTTTGTGTTAGAAACATCCTAAATGGGAATATAACTCCAATGTATCTAACATCATCTTCTAGTTTCTCTCTAGTCAAATTATGACCCAGTAATATGACTTTTTAACCATTTTGATTAATTGAGGGCCAATTTTCAAATAATTGCACAAATGTTGATTAACCTTGTTTAAGGCTAACTAATCCAATTCAAGAGCTTAAGTGTATTTTACATGAGATTTGTTGAATAATTCTTTTTCAAAATTGATTCCTATTAACTACATCATTAGGTGACATCATTTCTTGGGAAGACATCCTAGGACATAAATACCATAAATATTAGGATTATGGGTGACCCATGCCTAGTTAATGCCTCACATGCCTCTTCAATGCCCCTTATTCTAAGGTCATGATGAAGATAATTATGGAATTAATTTTAAATATTAGTATTATCCATGGCCACACATCTCAATCTTGAGATGGATGGTCATGGTTGATCCTGACCAATCTCAAAAAGCTATAAATAGAGAGGTCATGGATATGAATTTTAAGCTTGAATATTATAAAGTTATAATGTTAAATTGTTTCCACAAGGTTTTGCATTTGATCATAGATTTTGCTTGCAAGCTTCATTGATAGGCTAGATTAGTGATTTGGAATCAAGAGCCTAGGTTTTATGGAGTGTTTTTTAGGCATTGGAGGAGCTTACCACCATTTTTGACAAAGACAAGGATGCTTGATCAAGGGAGAACATGTTTTTGAGCCACATGGGTATGGTGAATCCATTTGGGAAGGTAATATGGTGTTTCTTTCTTTTATTTATTTCTTGTTATCCTTTGTAATTCTCATAGTAATAGATAGGCTTGGTTAGTTATTTCTTTATGCATGTTTCATTATTTATGGACTAATGCTTAACTAACTTGATTTTTAATCCTCTCTACACACCATTTCCATGTATCCCTAAAATATTCATTATTTTTTAATAAATACATTATAGATTCAAATCCTATGACTTCTTGTAGGGAAATTGCTTAGATTATTTTCAATAATAGAATTATATATAGCATAATTAAGATCAAAATAAGTAGATCCACAATAATAGTTAACAAAAAATCAAAATAGTTGAATATTATGACTAAACCACTTCGAGGGGGAAACCTACACAAAAATGCAATAATAATAAAATTCACAATATATGATAAAATATTAACCACTACCTCATATATATACTCTACTTATCCATGGTTATTCCATAGGCTAACCATAATAAGAACATCAAAAAATGAAACAATCTAATATAAAGGTGTGTAAGCCATAAGTCAACCACACATATCCTAAGACACACTATATGTTAAGGGCATGGAATGCCCATCCCTTTTAAAACAACATCATCCTCAATGTTGAAATAAACTAGGATGTTATTTTAGTAACATTACATCCTCCATGTTGCATCTTCAAAATGCAAGTTCTTCTATTTGATCAAATACTACTAAATATCTCTAGTTTTTAATTATTTAGTGTTCATGTGAAGGATCTCTTCAAGATCTATAATGACTCAACCTTATTCATCCAATTCAAGTAAAGCAATCTAAGTGGAAATGTTATGTCTAATTACTTTCTTCAGGCAATATACATGGAATACCAGATGTATTTGAGTGGATGGGGGTAATTTTAGCTTGTAAGCCACAATACCAATTGTTTGTAAGATCTAGTAAGGGCCATAATACTTATGTGATATATTACTATCCTTTTATTTTGCTACATATATATCTTCTATATGCATTAAAATGCATAAATACCCCATCACCTATGTTGAAATGCTACTCACTATGGTTTTGATCTTATTGTTTCATCCAATTTTCTTCCATTGCTAAATTATCTCATAAATTGATTAGCACCTCCTGTTGATGGTGAATGTGTTCTTCAAGAACTCAAACCTTAGGATGCATTATCAAATCTAAAGTTATGAATGGGGTTTGATACCCATATAATGACATAAAGGGAGACATCTTGGAATAAGTGTGAAAATAAGTTTTGTACCACCATTTAGCAAGTGGAAACCAATGAACCCATTTGTCATATTTGTCAGAAAAAAATAATGAAGACACCTTTCAATACATTTATTGAATACCTATATTTGTCCATTAGATTGAGGATGATATGAACATCCATGAGCTAACTAGGTGCCCAAACATGTAAATAATTTAGTCCAAAAAATACTAGTAAATATGGGATCTCAGTCACTTATAATGATCTTTGGAGTACCATGTAATTTTTGAGTTATATTGAGAAAAGTAGAAGTTATTATACTAGAAACAAATGGTTGTGATAAGGAAAAAAAATGAGCATACTAGTTGAGTCAATCCACAACTACAATGATAACATTTTTACCCTTAGACCTTGGCAACCCCATAATAAAGTCCATATAAATCTCTTCCCAATGCTAGATAGGGATGGAAAAAGGTTGCAAAATATCTGGGGTCCTAATGGTTTCACCTTTATTTTTTTGACATGTCATGCATTCAACCACATGTTTCTAGACATCCCCCTTGAGTCCTTCCCAAAATAAATCTACTTGATTCTATAATACATTTTCAAATATTTGGATTGAACTACCAGTGGAGAGGTATGAAGTTCATGAATAATTTTATGTTTGAATAGAGAATGCTTACATAGTTATAATATATCTTTATACCATAGTTATAATATATTTTTCATATTCCCTAGAACCCAATTGAATATTTCGAATCCAATCATTGGTAGCACTGTCAATATCCCATTTTGATCTCACTTCCTCTAGCCAATCTTCCTGTCATATGATCATGACACATAAAAATGCCTCAACTGATTCATCTCATCAGGAGAGGGAATCTACCACCACATTCTCTTTACCTTTATTATAAACTATCTCAAAATCATTGCCTAAAATTTTAGTCACCTATTTATATTATTCTTCATATGACAATCATTGTTAACAAAAATATTTGAGGCTATTATGATCAGTCTTACCTTAGAAGTGATGACCCATCAGATGAAGTCTCCTTTGCTTCACTACATGAATAATAACCATAATCTCTTTCCCATATAAATTGGTTTGAACCTATTTTTTCCCTTCAATTGTAAACTTTCAAATGTCAGTGGTTTGTTTTACTACATGAGTTCAACCCCCATGGCATTATCCTGATGTGTCACACTCCACAACAATTTTTTTTAAGAAAATAGGAGTATCCAAAATTATAGTTGTGAAAATTGCCATCTTTAATTGTTCAAATGCAATGGTCTCTGAATCATTCCATTGGAAGGAGTCTTTATTCAATAAAGCGGTGAGTGGGGCCATAGTGCTACCACATTTTTTGACAAACATGTGATAGTAATTAATTGGCCCAAAAAATCTTTGGAGGTTCTTGAGGGTCTTGGAAACCTTCCACTCCATCATCACTTGGATTTTATTAGGATAAAATGTGAAACAATATGACGCAAGTACTCCACATATTGGACATCAAAATCACATTTGGAAGGTTCAACATAAAATTGATTTTTTTCTAGAACTAAAAGCACCTATTTCACATTATTTAAATGATCTTCCCAATTTTTATTGTAGATTAAGATATCATCAAAAAAACTAATACAAACTTTCTCAAAAATGGCCTAAAAATAGTATTCATCAAACTCTAAAATGTATATGATGCATTTGTGAGGCCAAAAGGCAAGACCATAAATTCATAATGGCCTCAATGAGTTCTAAAATCTATATTAGGTATATCCTCATCACAGATGTGAACTTGATGATACCAAGAGTGAAGTTATATCATGGTAAACTAAATATCACCATTTAATTCATGTATAAAATCATCAATTACTAGAATAGGGAAATTTTATTTGATGGTGTACTTGTTGAGTTATTTGTAGTTTGGGCACATCCTCCAAGTATAATCCTTATTCTACGCCATTACCACTAGGGAGGAATATTTACTTTGACTATGTCAAATGATTACTACCTCCAACATCTCTTATACCATCTTTTTAATTTCCCTCTTCTACCCATAGGGATACTTGTAGGGTCTGATGTTGGGTGGTGTACTTCATGGAATGATTCAGATGGCATGATCATGTGCATGACTTGGAGGAAGTCTTTTTGGCATGTCACCAAAAACATCATAATGGTCATCCAACACTCTTTTAAAATTAGGATGTGTAGACTCCTTCGTTATTTGAACCTCTATGGAAAATAAGTGTGTCATAAAACCATATACACCTTTTTTGAGAATCTTCATCATTTAGTGGGAACTAACTAGTTTTAGATATTTAGCTTGTAATCCCCATAGTTCAAAGGTCCTACCTTTTGAATGGAATCTCATGAATAATTCTTGTAAATTCATCTCAATAATTCTTGAAGTGATGAGCCACTGCACTCTAAAAATAATGCCATCTCCTTCCATGGAAATAGAAAACATAGGGGAATCTAACAAATAGTCCCCCATAACAAGCTAAATACTATGGTATTTTATAGAATAGTTGATCATACCACCATTTGCAATCATGACCTAAAAGTCTAGAGCTAGGTAAATGAAATAATTCAAATGAGTAGATAACTTACTATTGATGAAGTTAATTTTACTCCTTGAGTCAAATAACATAGTCACCTTCTATTTATTTAGTAAACCTACCACCTTAAGAGTTTGAAGAATACTAATACTTGAAAGTGAATGATAGGAAATAGTAGGTTGAGAATATTTAGATTAATCCTTATGTTCTTCCAAACCTACCCCTAAAGCCTCCTAATATTCTTCCTCATCATTGGTGTCATCAATATACAACAACTATTTTCAGCTCATCAATGTCCTTTTCTCCATTTGTTATCATAGCCAAAACATAAAACTTTTGCATGTTTTTATTCCATTTGTTAAGATGTCAATATGGTAGGCTACAAAAATGATGGTGTTGGGAATGTGCATTCATGAACATTGGTGAAAGATCTTAATTTGATCATCTCTTTTTTCTCAGCCATGCATGCTCCTAGTATGGCCTCAGATACAGTAATGTTATGAAACATGTGAACCTCCAATTAGATGTTATCTTTGAGTCCACCTAAAAATAGGTCAATCAAATTTTCCTTAGTGATGTCTACCACACATAAAGAGAGATTCTAAAATTGATGAATATAACCCTTGACAATATCAATCTAGAATAACTTAGCTAGCTAACTAAAGTATAATTTAGAGACATTGTTGTAATAATGGATTTGTAACTCTTCAAAAAATATATAACATGAAACTAGGACACACTTATTTTTATTTCGAGCAAATAACTAATGATACCAATTGAATGGCATAGGTTCCAGATATACAGAGGCCATAACCACTTTTTGTGGACATGGAGTCTAATTTAGATCAAATAAATTTTCAATTTGAGTGATCTAGGGGATTGTATAATTACCATCAAACCTGCACAGGTCCACTTTTGGTAACATCAACTTAAGTCTAGGATTGGTGTTGGTATTATTTGGAGGAGGATAACTAAATAAAAGTAATACAGGGTTATTTTATAATGGATGAGCTAACAAGCTAGATAATTGCCTAGATATTTGTTACAATTGATCCATCATGTCATCCAAGTTCCCTTTCAACCCTATAATGTCCCCTTGAACTATATCAAAATCATCTTTTTCACCATGCCCTATAACTCTTATTTAAGTTGTTGAACTACCTCTGAAATACACATATCAAAAGTTTTAGGCTCCATGTCATCCTTGTGAGGATTTTTTAGAGTTTCTTACCCTTTCCCACTTCTATGAGTGTTTAAAACAACCATGCACAAACCCTAGGAGGGTTTCAGTCCCCAAAAAAGTGTATTGGTGGAATACACCATTACAATCATCTCATCAATTTGAACCCAACTCTTAATACTATGTAAAAGGGTGTAAATTTGGGTATGAAAAAGTGTATAGGTATAATATACCATTACAATCATCTCATAGAAATGAATCCAATGACTTCTAATTTGTACAAGGTAAAAAATCAACAACTGCTAATTTTTTATTTTTTTACCTCGATATTATTTTATTTTTTGTAAAAAAAACTTCATGAAAAAAATTATGATGATGAAAAAATGCAATTCTCCCCAAATCAAAAGCTATGTTTTTTGACCTCCTAGTGCTCCAAAAATACTATGTTGTAAAAACTTGTTAAAATTGAAGCTCTAATACCACTTGAAAGGAAACGACTTAGATGATTTTCAACAATAAAATTATATATCACAGAATTAATAGAAGAATAAGTAGATCCACAATAACAATTGTTGAAAGATCAAAATACTTGAATATTATGATCAAGCCACTTCAATGGGGAAACCTCCACAATTATGCAATAAGAAAAATATTCATAATATATGATAAAATACTAACCACTACCTCATATATATACTCTAATTATCCATGGTTATTCTATAGGTTGACCATACTAAGAACATTGAGAAGTACAAGTTAATATGAAGGTGTGTAAGCCACAAGTTAGCCACACATATCCCTAGATGCCCTATAGGTTAAGAGTATATCACTTCCACTCACATCTCATTAAGAAAATAAATGATCTACTTAGTGCATCTACAACTCTATTTAATTAATTACTTATACATTTTAATATAAATAATTAACTCTATAGAAAATCGTCCTATTTAATGTCTTCAGTTCAACTTGGTTGAATATTTATGAGTTGTAGTGCTTAATGGTCTATATAAAATAAAAAAATCCTTTGGTAGATTTTAATGTCTCCATTTCTTGAGAAATTACATTATGGCATAGAACTCCTGATCATACATCAAATATTTATTTTTCAAATCATTTGATTTCTCATAGAAATAAACTATATGCCTACCTTATTGAGTCATCAATGCTCCTATTTTTTCCAATTGCATCAAAATGTAACTTAAATACCTTACTTAAATAAGGAAATGCTAAAACTAACTACTCAGTCACTTTCCTCTTCATCTACTATAAAATATGTTATACTTATATTCCCATAAAAATGATTTATTGTCCCTTTACATGACCATGGTGATCATTGCACATGTCCCACTAAAATTCCATGTGAAATTTACATAAAAAATTGTAAGACCATGAAATACTTATGCTTCAAACATACTCTTATGTGACAACCACTCAAGTATAGTGCATACATTTTCTAGATCCAAATTCAATCCTTCTCAAGAAATTATAAAACTCGTGTATAATAACTCCTCCTTCATGAAGCTATGTTTCTTTAAATTTTGGAGAAAAATTTTATCTCGCAACTACTATAACATTTCTCTCAAATGCACTAAGTGTTATTCCTTTATTTGACTAAAAATTAATACATCATTTAGATAAACTATGATTAACTTATTAATAAATGGTTTAAACACTTCATTCATGAGTCACTTGAATTCACTCATCGCATTAGTCAATCCAAATGACATGAATATATAATTATATAATCCTTCTTATGTTTTGAATGTTGTATTCCACTCATCACCTTCCCTTGCATAGATTTACTTATATAAACTTTTAAATTCAATACTCATGAAGTATCATGCACCACCCAATAATTCCATAAAATCACCCATGCGCAAAAATGGAAATTTTTACTTAATAGTATCTTCATGAAGTATCACACTCCATAATATTCTAGACAAATTTTCTTATAACTTCACCAAACACTAATAGGCTTCTTTTATTGAATTTGAGTTGACCATTATGACTTCATCATGAATGGAAACATAGAATCTATTCACATATCTCATGGTCAATATATATAATTATTATGTATAGTCCTTGATGCTCATATTTTTTTTGTCTCAAGTTTTATAGTTTTTTTAGAGTATTCATCTCATAGTCTATGGGTAAATACATAACTTTCAACTTGGAAACCATTATTTTAAAAGATTTAATTTCATCATTTCCCTTCCTTTTTATATCTATCTATATGTGTTCCCATCACAAATATCATGCCCTTCTAATTTGGTAGATATATTTTCACTTTCTTAGGGTATTCTATGTACTCATACTCAAACTACTTATCTAATTTTGCAATCTAGTCTATCAAATCCTCTACACATAAACTCCTAGAATAGTTTGTAATATACATGAATGGCTTGCCACCTATCTTAGAAGTGACCCTTAAAAAATTTCCCTCAACTAGGTCTTGATTATATTCATCTATAAATGATTCAAGTACCTCATCATTGCTCAAATTTGAAACAAATCTCATCACTAAATAGTCTCCATGGATACCATTCTTACTTGGAGATATTTCATTAAGTTCTCCAAACTTTCCACTTTTAGTTTTCTATTTATTTCTTCTCCTCGTTTGAGATAAATATCTCTATGTTCCCTTTATTATCCTCAAATAATCATTGCAATATATACACTCATTACACCTTTACCCATTGACCTCCTTGTTGGAAGATGTCTTCACCATTTTCTACCCACACTCATAAATGAAAAAAAAAATTTGCATGTTGAACCCAATCCAATACCAAATGATATAGTTATAGTTAGAGATGCCAAGTGAAGGATGGTCTTAGATCATTCTACCCACAACACTCATACGACAACACCCAAGATTAGTGTGTCAAATAATAACTTGTAGTATAAAATAATAGTTAAAAAAATTAATGTCAATAGGAGGAAAACATAAATATAGGCACAAAATTTAATCTTCTTATTCCATTCTTCAAAGTTAGGAATTACAATGATCCTAAATGAGATATCAAAATAATATGCCCCTAAACTAGACTAGTAGGATTCTAAAGCTCTATGTGAACTTAAAATGGTTCATCTATCTCTCATAGGTCACATCAAATTTTCATATTATTTTTTATTTGATTAGGTAAAATACCAAGTTTTACAAGGACCTAGAACCTAATTATAAGAAAAGTGTGATAAAATAGAGTGAACCCCATGGGCTGTGCAACCAAAAACTAGAGTATCAAAACAATAAGTTAACAAATGTAGTGTAGGATAAAACATAGAAAGTAAAAATAAATTACTCCAAGAGAGAGGATCCCTCTGTTAGTGCCTTAACTACCTCGTTATCCTTCACCTACTCTATTAGTATGTTCTTTATGATTTTGGCCCAGGTTCTATTACGTAGACCTTCAACATTCTACTTTGGCTTTATCATCTTGATTTATTCCATGGGAGTTCCTTCTCTGGTATCTTCTTGAAGGATGATTTATGGGAGGGTTCAGGGGAGAGAATATTTGCCACCTTGGTGACCTATTTCTAGGGAGTGTCTTTAGCCTCAGCGAAGTTTGAAAAGGATTGAATCATTTTGGAAGCTTCCTTATTAATGGAGTTACATTCATGAATCAAACCTACAAATCCAATTCCTACCTCATATAATTTATTATTTAACCCTTCCATCTATTTCTTATTCATTCTAATCTCCTTTGACAGGTGGGCCTTACCTTTACCTAATGCCTACATAGATTTCCCTTCCTCCAGCACTAGGGGTTTTGGTTTGGTAATCATGATTTTTAGGGGAGATCCCCAATAGATCTATTTGAGATGGGAATTATGGGGGAGGGCCTAGGTAGCAAGTGATGGAAATGTAAGGTAGGGTCTTCCTCTAAGGAGTCCTCCTCCATGGAAGACCCTCCCAATATAACTTCTTTATTATGAAGGGTTTCACCATGTTTCACCAGCAAGAAAATGAGGCCTTGGTGAATGATAGTGTTGGATTCATTTATTTATAAGGTGAGTGTCATACACTCTAGGATTTAAGCAGTAAATATGAAAAGCTAATCTTAAAACCTTATAAATTATTCAATAAAATAAAATGATTTAAAAACATGAGTGTAAACTTAACTTCTGAGGTAATATATTTCATAATCTACAAACACACCTCTGGCCAATATCATGGAAAGTCCATGTGTGAGAAACACTTTTTATTAATTTTAATGGTTTATTGGTTTTTTAGAACCTCTATATGAGTTCCAACTTTTCAATTGGTCTTTGAAAGATTTTTCCCCTTCACATGACATACCCATGACTTCACCTATCAATTTTTTAGTTACAAATATTTTTATCCCTCTTATTTCCACTATTCTCTTTTTCTAGGCCACCACAAATTCATTTGAGATGGATGCATCATGACCTATAACCCTATACATGAATTTTATAAGGCCCCCCATGGTATAATTTCTATCATACCTTTTTAATGCTCTAGACCTATGAACAAGATGTTGAATCCAATTTATCCTATCACCTCCCATGTTGTTCTTGACTATGGATTGAAAGTTTGAGAAGAGTTTGGAATTTCCCATGCCTTGGTAGTAATCAAAACCAACAGCTTCAAAATAAATACAAAGGTTGAAATATTTCATATTTATATACATACAAATTTATTACAAAGTTTGAAATAGTTCACCTACCTTGACTTTAGATTTTATAACTATGACTCATTACCTTCTGACCACCATGGTTATACTTGGAAATAACACGTGTATGATGATTTGTACCACATCTTCACTTATGTGCATAAGTGATAATGGTTATGAATTATATTTTCTAACCAAGATGAGTGTTATTGGTTGGAAAAATTGTAAAACACTTCAATGTTCATGTTGCAATCAATAGAATTATGGGATGAAGTCCCTCTTCTATTTGTAGGTGAAGACTCCTTTATTCAAAAGAAAATAAAAACACAAACCTAACCTATTCACAAATATGCATAATAAACTTATTTTGGGGTTCATGTATGAGAAAGGAAATACAAATGATAAAATAGAGTTAGAGAAAATATGAATTATTCACTATAAAGGAGAGTGAAATAATGTAAATAAGTGAGGAAACGTATATTTCACTTATATATCACATTTATTAACTTAAAATAAAATTGACATCAACTGATAGTTTTGTTATAAATAATGGACAAAACCATACTATGAATAAATAAACATAAGAGCATTCATTCACAACCAAAGATAGGCACAAAGTCCTACAACATTTAGATTTATTGATTCTCTTGGAAAAGACACAAAGTTATTTCCTTCTCTTTATTCATAAATTTTCTCTTCTTGAAAAAGGTACAAAAGTTTTTTAGATAGTTTAGATGCATGCAAGCCTTCTAATTATAGTAAATATTAACCCTGTATTCTAAGAAACAAAATCTAAAAATAAAATTTAGTTGCACATTTCAGGGTGCATGTTGATTGGGTCAAGTTCCACACAAGACCGTAAAAACCTTCAGATCAAAATGTAGCTCATAGCTTGCAGGGAAGATTACATCCAATTATATCCCCAAACTACAAGTTAGTAGATCTTATATGGAAATTGTTCCTCATCTCCCTCCTCATAATCAATGTTTAAAAATTGTTATTACATAGCTTGTTGTTGCTTCTCTTCATATTCCTAAAATTTCTACAATACATTTTCTAACTTATCCTGGTCTGGGCCTTAAGAGTGTTGATATGAAATCTCAACCTCTACCTTTAGGTTTATAATTTGTAGATTAATTTTATTTAAATTATTTAAGTCATTATTCAACTTATCAAAAGTACTCTATAAATGCACAAATTTATAAATTGATTCATAGTTGAATAAAGTAGTAAACTTTGTTTCCTATTGTTGATATGAAATATCAACCTCTACCTTTAGGTTTATAATTTTTAGATTAATTTTATTTAAATTATTTAAGTCATTATTCAACTTATCAAAAGTACTCTATAAATGCACAAATTTATAAATTGATTCATAGTTGAATAAAGTAGTAAACTTTGTTTCCTATTATTGATATGAAATATCAACCTCTACCTTTAGGTTTATAATTTGTAGATTAATTTTATTTAAATTATTTAAGTCATTATTCAACTTATCAAAAGTACTCTATAAATGCACAAATTTATAAATTGATTCATAGTTGAATAAAGTAGTAAACTTTGTTTCCTATTCAATCAATTATAGTAAATATTAACCCTGTATTTTAAGAAACAAAATCTAAAAATAAAATTTAGTTGCACATTCAGGGTGCATGTTGATTGGGTCAAGTTCCACACAAGACCGTAAAAACCTTCAGATCAAAATGTAGCTCATAGCTTGCAGGGAAGATTACATCCAATTATATCCCCAAACTACAAGTTAGCAGATCTTATATGGAAATTGTTCCTCATCTCCCTCCTCATAATCAATGTTTAAAAATTGTTATTACATAGCTTGTTGTTGCTTCTCTTCATATTCCTAAAATTTTTACAATCCATTTTCTAACTTATCCTGGTCTGGACCTTAAGAGTGTTGATATGAAATCTCAACCTCTACCTTTAGGTTTATAATTTGTAGATTAATTTTATTTAAATTATTTAAGTCATTATTCAACTTATCAAAATTACTCTATAAATGCACAAATTTATAAATTGATTCATAGTTGAATAAAGTAGTAAACTTTGTTTCCTATTCAATCAATTGTTTAAAAGAGCTTTGCATGTCTTCCATAGGAATTAATTTTTCCTCCATATCCATAGAAAGGGAACATAAGCTTCCCAATTTCTTCATTGATATCACAAGTGGGATTAACAGTTAAGACCCTTGATTCCTTGAACTTGCAAAAGGATTCTTTTCTAATCTTGATCTTGAATTTAATCAGACCTAACAACTTAACCTTCTCTCCCAAGTCATATTTAGTAATAGTTCCTCTCCTAACCAAAAAATCTTCATCTGATCTGATGAAGTCTTGAATCCATAGTATCCAATTCTTTAATTTACTTATTTCTTCTCTATATTTAGCCTCTTTTTTGTAAACATATTTTCTCTCTTATTCCATTGAGGATCAATAGTTGAGGCTATAGTTTTGGTTCCTTATTTGATTAACTTATCAGACCATTCCCATATTACCTATTCTCTCATCTACTTATATGGTTTTGGTGTTGGTTTTATAATCAATAAATAATGGCTAAGTCAGATTGACTAATCTTTGAATCACAGAGGTGAGTTGGTCCACCTTCTCCTTTAACCAATCCTTAGTGGATTTGTCCTTGTCAAACTTATTGATTAAATATATAATCACATCTTTCACATCCTCTTTCAACCCTTCATGAGTATTCTCTCCCATGTGAACATGTGAAACTTGGTAGTCTACCATTTTTATTTCTTCTCTTGGTTTTTCTTAAGGGGGAATGGTAATTTCAGCATATCTTTCACCTTGATCATCTACCATAATATGGGAAACCTTTTTAGGTTTCTTCATAGTTCAAGGATGTCAAGGAATTAAAGTGATATAGTTGATCTCTAAAAGGGGAACCTTCTTATTCCTCTTCATCACTATATCACTTAACCATGGATATGTCCCTATATCTGACTCCTTCTTTGGTGATCACAACCTTACCACATTTTCTTAGACAATAAGAGTCTGATCAACCATGGTTTCCATTTTTTCTATCTGAGGATGAGGTATTGTTTCTACTTATAGATCTTTTTTATGTCCATCTCCACCTCTTCTTGAATGGTAGGTAAATGCCCCAACTCTTTTAAAAACATTTCTACCAACTTCAAAAAAGATGTGCTTTCATCAAGAAGTGATTATAAAGCCTTTTTAGGAAATGGATTAAGGAGAGGCTTATTGAATTTTATTAGATGGAAGAGAGGTTATCACTATTGGATTATTTTCCTTGGGATCTAAGAAATGAGGATCTACTATCACAAACTTTAATGTAGTGTTTTTTATCAAGCCTTATGAGTGAATGACCTTTTCAGGTGTTTCACTAAGCACAGTTGATATCCTGAGATTTCCATTTCCTCCAGTTAACTTATATTGAAATTTAAGGGTCTCTTATCTATTTGAGGTGAGGGATATATAACTTTTTTGATCACCATGATAGTATCCTTAGTTGTGCCTAAAGGTGCCAGCTGATATTCCACATCCTTTTGATTTATCTTTGAAGGAGGAGGAATATTTGTGGCTTTCAGTGGTGGAGGGAGTTTAACATTTTGTGCATCCACCCATTTGCTTGATATCCATATTATATTTCTTCTTAAGACTCCTTGATTTCAAGCCTCTAATGAGTTTCAACTCCAATCAATCCTTAGAATTGGTGCCTTTTTGACTCCTTAAGAGAATTAATTTTGATCAACCACTTCACCATCATATTTAATATTTATATCATCCAAAACATCTTCAATGTTGAATCTAATTACTTGATCTAATGTGAAACATATATAGTCATGGAGATGGACTTCCCTTTCAACATCATAATCCATCAAAAATTCCTTATATTTATGAACATGTTTATAATATCTACTCAATACATGATCTATTATTCCCCTTATGTCAAATGAGGGGCATCTATGAAAAGATTGAAGTGTAACTCTTTCCATGTCTCCATTAACTAATTTAGCCTTATGAAAAGTAACATAAGTATACCTACCAATGGTCATCAATAAATGGATCCCAACATATTTATGTTTAGAAACAAAAAACTTCTATAATAGCATCATTTACTACAATAACTCCATAAGTACCCATTTCTCCTCCATGTATCTTAGGAGCATGAATAGAGAGGAATCACACCCACATTTTTTTATCTATGAAAAATAACAAAAACAAATGTTATAAATGAAAAAGTACCTTGATGTATGAAAAATTAAAGAATTCAATGAGCTAACCACCATATTTTGTTATATATGTAGAGGTGGTAATGGAAAAACACATGTTGCCATTTTATTCTTTGACATTTGAATAACAAATTATAGAAAGTCATTATTGACATGATGAAAATGTTTAGAAATTTATCTTATTATCAACTAAGGATAATATTCTTATATTCAAGAAGTTAAAATTAGACCCATTATAGTGAGACCACTATATAATTTTCTCCATGTGACATTATATATTAGATATGACATCATGTAGAAATTATGAGTGATGATTACTTCTCACATTTACTTGTGAATTGATTCATTGATCAATTTATCCCAATCGATGTATTTATTATTAGTGTGAATTATCTAAATATACCAAAACATCTGCTCATTATAATCTCTCACTATAGGACTACCTATCACCCTATTTAGAAGAGTGACTATGTCATTGATCTCTAGTTTGAAATCTTATCAAGTGAGTACCTTAGGAACCCTAGAGATCGAAGGTTTAGGTTTGGAAAGACAATGTCTATTTAGATACTTGAGACAATCATATGATTATCATGATACTATTGAGATTATTCTATAGTGATTTATATGAAATATTTATGATCTAGAATCTTTAGCATCTCTTTAATGTATTCAACACTGAGCCTCAAGATGACTCCATCCCATAGAGTAGAAACTTGTCATTTATCTCTGTCATAGTGACTTACCGAAGTCATGACAAGTTCTATGCATTAAATAATGATGGGGAATGCAACATCTCATGGAAGACCACTATCATAAATACTTTGTATCTAATAATTTTTAAAGGAATAATTTACCCTTTTCAAGAAATCATCCATATTTATTTACCCTAAATCCTTATTGGGAACCTAATCAATATTGGAGTCAATGTTAGAAGGGGGTGTGACCCCTTGGAACTGGTACTTAATTTTCATCACCTTTTCCTTTCCCTTCTTTTTTAGATTTCTATACATTTACCAACTACACCAAAGGGTTGGGGAAATGAAGTAGAGAAGTAGAGTGTGTAGGAGAAAGAGGGAATGATAGAAGAGTGGTGGAGGGAGGGGAGGTAGAAGTATGAAACTATAACACAATAGGAAAGTCACAATGTGGGAAAAGTGTGAAATACTAGCATCAAGGATTCAGGGGTGCAATGTAGATTATAAATCCTGATGGGGGGAGGGCATGAAACCCTAACATCAAATTTTTAGGACTATTGTGTAGTCATAAAGCCTAATGTAGGGGAGGAAAAAAATCATGATGTCAAAAACATTGAGGTGTAGCACATGTGTCAAAATTTGATGTATGAAAAGTGAAAAGTGTTAACATCAGAGATGTGAAGATGTAATATAGGTGTAAAATTTTGATGTTGAAGGAGCTCAAAATAATGATATTAAGGGGTTTGGTGAAGAGTGTTAGGATAAGTATTCTATTATAGAAGAGTGGAAACATTAAGAGTTCCCAATGAGAATCCAACTATAAAAATAAATCTAGAGAAAAATAAATTGACGACACAAGCACAACTCATATTTATAAAAATAGTAAAAACCCAAAAAAAACTTATTTGCCAAGGGATGGCATGACTGACTTCTAGAACAGAGAAAACCTGATTTTCATTACTTGAAAATCAAACAGTTGAGTACTTTGAAAGAATATGAGGAATTTATTAAATAGTGGGTGTCAATGATACCCTCACACACATAGGACTCAACCCTCATTAATTAGGGTCAAGTCAGGGCATGCATGGATTCATTGAAACTATTAGGGCCTGATAGATACATTGTAGTCATTAGGGCCCAATAGATACATTATTGCCTAAGAACCTTGATCTAAAAGAAGCAAAAAAAGAGTAAGTACTCAAACACTTTTTTTATAAAATTTTCAAGGTTTTTTAGAAAAATCTAATGGGGTATCTAGAAATTTTGTGGGTGAAATTTTGGGGCCAATAATTGGCTCCAACTAGGGACCTGTATTTGATGAATGACAGTATGGACTCCATAATTTCTAGGTAAGTTTATCCATACTTATTATACATTGTCACTGAGTTAGGATACATAGTCACCCTGACTAAATTACTTTAAAATCAAGATAAAATGGAAAGAAGGAAAATAAAATAAATAAAAATTAAAATGAAGGCAAAGGATGTGAAAGAAAACACAACCAAAATACTAAAACTAAACCAATTTTTAGAAGAATGGGTCTCTACTACCTGAAGAACTTTAGGTACTACCCACTATATGGAAGTGGGAGATGGGTACCATCCATGTAAGCTAAATAATTAGTATTATCACCATAAAAGAGATAAATCTTTAATGGAACCTTCTACAAAGAATCAAAGTTCCTATGGATACCTTTTAGTTCACGTCTCTTATCCCATAGGAAAACAAAACCACCAATCTATAAATCTCTCTATTTGGCCATCTTGTCAAAGATCACCTTCACTTTCCATTGATGTTCTATAATCCTCTCAACCACTATAATTATTTGTTCTTCCAACTTGTTTATGTATAAAATCCTCTTATCTAGTAAATCCTAAAAGCTATGATCTTCAATTACCTTAGCCAAGAAGTGTTAGAAATTCTAAAGTGATAGGCAAGGTCGCATATTTTCCATTTAAAAACTAAAATGTAAACATGATAATAAATCTCATGGGATTAGTGTAGTTAGACCAAAGTACATCATACAATTTATTATGCCAATTTTGTATGTTCTCATTCACTAGTTTACAAATAATAGTGACTAAATTTTTGTTGTTTGATTATGTTTGGCCATTACCCTAAGGATAATAATCTGATGAGTGAGATAATTAAATACCATACCCATAACAAAAATCAATGAGATCAAAATAATAAAAATTAGGCACATTATCAGTCTCTATATATTGAGTAACTCCATATCTGACCAAGATGTTCTCTTTAATGAAGTTGTATACTACATCAAAAGTAGTTTGCTTGACCGGTATAGCCTCAACCCATTTCATGAAATAATATATTGTGGTGAGGACACGAGTGTGACCTAAAATAAAATGAGGATTTAATATACCTATGAATCCAATGCCCCACTATTGAAATGGTTCATCAATCACCACTAACTTTAGAGGTAAAGTTATGAGCTTTAGCTTCCCTATAAATTACTAACAAGCCTCACATTTAGAAACCCAATCATGAGCATCTTTGTAAAGGGTGTGCCAATAATAATTTTCCCTAGAAATATTATGTGCTATGATAGGTGATGAGAAGTGACCACCACATGCCTTACTATGAAAATCCTCTAATGACCTCTTTTATTGCTCCTTATCAACACAACATAGGAACATACCTCAATCCCTCTTTTGAAAAGGACATGATCTGATATGACATATTTCATAGATCTTAGATTTATTATTATTTTTTATTTGGAATTCAATCCCTCATCACATTATCCATATGTAATAAAATAAGTTATACCCGAGTACCATTCTTCCATAGTACCAATAAATAAAACTCTGAGTGTTTCTTTTGATGAATCTAACTTTTGAGTTCCATCAGTAGTATTATTTGGTTTATTCTAATTAATTAGTTGACATAAACCACTACCCAAAACAAGTTTATCAGGTTTGATGTCCAAATAAAACTCTTGAACTTTAGCTATCTATCCTCCCCTTTTTGAACCAAGATCTTGTTGTGTTAAGATGGATTTGACTACTAGGTCTAGAACTAGGACAAAAGTGTGCAAATTTAAAATTTAGTACCTAAATTATTTTACTACCTTGATAACAGCATAAGCATGTTTCTCAATCGGGGATTATTTGAGTTCATGATTTTTAAATACAAAAATCATAAAGGCAATCAATTATTCAATGCCTTCATAACTTTTCTATACTAAAATTGATGAGAGAATATGTTCATATGCATATCAGTATATGATGAGTCTTTGTTAAAATCAAGACATACCAATATTGGGGCCCTAGAAATGGAGGTCTTAATTTCATCAAAGGATTATTTCCCTTCCTTGATCCATTTAAATTTTATTTTTCCTCCCATCATACTAGTGATATTCATAGTGAGCTCAGCAAAGGTAGGTGTATATCTTCTAAATAAATTGACCTTAGCAAAGAAGGATTGAACACCTTATTTACTCATAGGCAAAGATAAATTATTAATGGCTTGAACTCTCTTAGGATAAATTTTAGTTCCTTATTTTGATATAATGTGGCTAAGAAGTTTTCCATCTATTACTTTAAATACATATTTCTTAGGATTTAATGAGATGCCATGGGCCCAACACTTATCAAACACTTTCACCAACTGATCATAATGATCCTTGCACTTTTTAGAAAATACTAGTAGGTCATCCAAGTAAACCACTATGATCTTATTAATAAGATCATGGAAATACATATCCATATCCATTTGAAATGTGGACCCAACAATGATGAGGTTAAAAGGCATCCTCCTATAAGTAAAATTTCCCCAAGATGTGATAAAGGTTGTTTTATGTTGATCTTCAACTGAAACTTCAACCTGATTATATCCTAAAACCCATCAAGCATGGAAAGCATATCTAACCCTATAACAACTTGAAGTATATGATATATAATTGGTAAGGGATAATTATCCTTTAGTGATGCTTAGTTCAAATTCCTTAAATCAACATAGATGTGAATTTCAACATTCTTTTTGTGAATCGACATAATATTAGCCACCCAAGTAGAGTGGTGAATAGGGTAGATAATAATTATATCTAACATATTTTTAATCTTAACTTGAATGGTTGAAGTAATATTTGGATTTTAATGCCTTTGTTTTTTATTATAAGGTGAAGTGTTTAGCTTTAATGGAATGCTTTACTTCATCTCTTTAGGTTTGAAGGGTTTTAGGTCATCATAACTCTAGAAAAACACATATTTATATATATATATATATATATATATTAAAGATATTAATTAATCTATCTCTTTATTATTTGGAGTAGCATTTCCCAATGTTGATGTACCAGGGCTCTTTAGAAGTGCTAATGTTGACTTGTTCATATTCAGAAGAATCTAATGTTTGGGGTTGTACTTTCTCTTTTATATATATATGTCATGTTTGTCAAAAAAATCTTCAAGGCAAACCAATCATTTAGAATTTTTTTACCTTTAAGCTAGATTACCTCTTCATTTTCATCCATATCCTAATTTTTATATCTTATTATAGTATTGGTGGAGGATTGAACCTCATCCTAACCTTCATCTTGTTGAACATGTGATTCCCTATAAGCCTAAGTGCTTCCTTTGAAACATAAATTCTTAAAATTATTTTATCTTTCTAAGAAATTATTTATTTTTCCATCACTATTGAAAACTTTCCAATGGTCAGCATTATTAGGTACACTAGGCCTGGACACAATCTCAATAGTGTATTTATCATGCTCAATTTTAGGGGGAGGGATCATAAGTAATGTTGAAACAAAAAGTGCATTAGCCTTGGCATTTTCTTCCCTTGGAACTAACATAATTGAAAAAACATCAAAAGTCTCAATAAAATCCCAGACTCTATTCTTATAATGTCTTAGATGATTATTCTTCACCTGATATTGGTTTTTAACATATTTTACAATGAGTTTAGCATCTCCTTGTGCCTTCATGTTTTGGATTCCCATCTCTTCAGTTGTATGCAACCCTTGAAGTAAGGCTTCATACTCAATTGTGTTATTAGTACATTCAAACTATAGCTTGAAATAAAAAGGGAAAACCTCTTTATTTGGTGAGACAAGGATAATGCCTATGTCATAACCTATCAATGAACAACTTTCATAAAATTTAAGAATAAAAATGTCAATAGAGTTTCCTTCAACTAGTTCTAAAATACCTATTTATACCTTAGACATCATCATGTAATTCCCCAAACCTGCATCTTTATGAAGAATGTCATCTCTCAAATACTTAGACATACATACGATAAGCTTAGCTTTTGACTTAGGTTCTAACATATGTTTAGTTCCATTGACTAAAAAATTAGCATGTGATATATCCATCTAAATATCTCCACCTAACTCCTTATAAAAACTCATTCCCAACAACATGTCATACGTAGTAGGAATATCTACCACTAAGATTGTCATCTTAATTATTTTCTATGGAAAGGAAGATAAGATTACTTGTACATATTTCATTTGTCCCACTAATGGGACTTATTTCCTATCCACTGAAAACATCAACCAAAAGTCCTATTACAAGCGAGACCTAAGGTATGAGTAACCTTAGTAGGCATAACATTATCAAAATCTCCTATATCAATAATATAGTTACTTGAATTATAGCTCGTTAAGAAAAGGGATATTTAAAATGGTTCTTATTTATTATTATAAGTAATCATAGCCATAGTATAATTTGAAGGTTTGGTATTTATAGGTTTAGTTATAATCCCTTTGAAGTTATACTTATTCATATTACTTGAACCCGCTTTTATGAAACAATATAGATGATTTAGTTGATCTAGATTAGATCTCAGATATTATGCCTATGACTTTTGGTAATTGAGCGTTAATGAAGAAACATTTCATATTTTTTGTTGTTAGTTTGGCTACTTGTAAGATTTTATTCAATAACCTATTGAATTTAGCCATAAATTCATGCATGGGTTCATGGGCCTCTTTTTTCAACTGAGTCAACTAAGCAAGTAATGAATGAGCATCTTCAGCTAGTTTTAAATGAGCTTTGAATTTAGTTTTCACAATATTCTAGTTCGTAACATAACACACATCCAAATGATAGAACCAAGTAATTGATCCATTTGTGGGAATTTTTAAAAATAATCTTTTGGCTATAGCTACATTCTCAACCCCCAAAATACCACATGTGACAAAGAAATTAGCAGTGTGTTCATCTAGAAGTTATTTCCCATCACAAAAAAACATAGGGAAATTATTTAATGAACCCTTTGGTAACTCATGTAACTACCCAATATCTAGTGGGCCAATGGCACAACCATTCTTTGAAAAATTGCTCTTTCAAGGATAATGGTTCTAGGAAGGAAAGGATCTTGACACATTAATGTTACTCCTTGTTATGGCCTTGAATATTTTGGACTTGTAGAAAAACTTACAAACTCTCCAACTCTAATTTTCTTTTCATGATCAAACTAAAAACTAAGACATTTTTGTAAATCATAGAAGGGGTCAAAGATTCATTTAGCTTTGTTATCCCTAGTGCATCTTTCTTCAATGTATATAGATGAGAGATACTATACTCAAACATATATCTCACTTTGTTAGATAAATAGGGCATATATAATAGATATATACATCTCCCATCTCTATATAGAAGGGAATGGAATGACATCTTTTTTTCTAAAATGGTAGAATAACTTCACTTTCAGTATATATTTTTGGGTTTCATGAACTAGCACATAAAGTGACCCATGGTGGGCACCAAAAATTATTGGTTGGAAAACATGTAAAACACTTTAGTGTTCATATTTAAGTTAAAATTATTATGGGATGAAGTCCTTCTTGTATTTATAGTCAAAACTACCTTTATTCAAAAGCAAAGAAAAACAAAAACATAACTTATTCACAAATATACATATTAAATTCATTTGGGGGTTTTCATGTATGAGAAATGAAATAAAAATGAGAACAGTGTTAAAAAAAATAGGAATTATTCGCTATAAATAAGAGTGAAATAATGTAAATAAATGGCAAATGCATATTTCACTTATATATCACATCCATCAACTTAAAATAAAATTACCATCAACTAAAATTTTTATTAGAAAGAATGGAGAAAATAATATTATGAATAAATAAACATAATAGCATTCATTCACGACCAAAGACAAGCTCAAAGTAATGCAACATTTAGATTTATTAATTCTCTTGGAAAAGACACAAAGTTATTTCCTTCTATTTCTTCAAAAAAGTTCTCTTCCTGCAAAAGTTACAAAAGTTTTTTAGATAGTTTAGAGGCATGAAAGAATTCAAATTATAGGAAATATACCCCAAATTCTAGGAAACAAATTCTAAAAATAGAATTTGATTACACATTTTAGGGTGCATGTTAACTGGGTGAAGTTGCACACAAGACTGAAAAAACCTTTAAATAAAAATGTAGCTCATAATCTGTAAGGAAGAGTATGTCTAATTACAGCCCAAACATACAATTTAGGGGGTATTCTTTAGAAATTTTTCCCCATATCCCTCCTCATCATCAATGTTGACAACTTTTTCTTACATAACTTATTGTTTCTTATCTTGATATTACTCAATTTTTTACAATATCTTTTATAACTTATCCTAGTTTGGGCCTTTAGAGTACTGATATGGAATATTAGCCTCTACCTGTAGGATTATCATTTGTGTAGGAAATATCTTTAAATTATTTAAGTCATTATTCAACTTATCAAAAGTACTCTATAAATGCACAAATTTTTGAATTGATTCATAGCTGAATAAAGCAGTAAAACTTGTTTCATTTTCAAGTGATTATTTGAAAGAGCTTTGCTTGTCTTTCATAAAAATTACTTTTCCTCCATCTCCATATAATGAGAATAGAAGTTTCTTAATTACTTCATTAATATCACAAGTGGGATAATCTATTAATATCCTTGATTCCTTGAACTTATGAAAAGATTATTTTATAATCTTGATCTTGAATTTTATTATATATAACAACTCAACCTATTATCCCAAGTCTTCTATAAGAATTCCTTTTCTAACAAAAATGTCTTCATTTCGTATGGTCAAGGCTTAAATCTTTGATATACAATTCTTTTATTTACTAAGTTTTTCTCTATATTCAGCCTATTTTTTGTAAACATATTATCTCTCTTCTTATATTGAGGTGTAAACTTTAATAATTGAGGCTATAGTTTTGGTTCCTTTCTTGAGCAACTTCTTATAAAATTCCTCCATAGATCTTCCCATATTACCTATTCTCATAGCTACTTGGATGTTTTTAGTCTCAGGGGTATAATAAAATAATCATGGCTCAGTTGGACTAATTAATCTTTGAATGGTTGAGGTGAATTTATCCACCTTCTCCTTTAGTTGATCCTTAGTGGCTTTTTCTTGGTCAAACTTGTTCATTAAATAGCCAATCTTTGTTTTCACATCCTATTTTAACCATTCATGAGTAGCCATGCCTAGGTGAACACATGAAACTTGGTAGTCAGCCAGTGTGATTTCTTCTCTTGGTTTCTCCTAAGGGGGAATCAAAATTTTGGCATATCTCTCACCTTGATCATCTACCAAAATATGGGAAACCTTTTTAGGTTTCTTGGTAGATCAAGGATGTAGAGGAATCAAATTGTTGAATTCTATCTTCAAAGGGGGAACTATCTTCTTACTCATTTTCACTATATGGATTAACCATGGAAATGTCCCTATATCTGACTCCTTTTATGGTGATGAAGACATTATTTCAACTTGTTATTATGCAACAAGAGTCAAATCAACCATAATTTCCACTTTTTACTCTATTTGAGGTTGAGGTATACTTTTGGATCCTCTTGCATATCTAGCTCTCCCTCTTCCTGAATGGAAGGTAAATACCCCAACTCTTTTGAAAAGTTTTTGAAAACATCAAAAAATATGTGCTTTCTTCTAGAAATGATTCTACAACCTTTTGTGAAATAGCCTAAGGAGAGGCTTCTTGAATTTTATCATAAGGAAGAGAGGTTACCACTACTAGAGGAATTTATTTGGGATCTAAGAAATGAGGATCTATTGCCATAAACTCTAATGTAATTTTCTTATCAAGCCTTACAAATTAATGACCTTTTCAAGCATTTCACTTAGCATATTTGATATCTTGGTAGTTATCTTTCCTCCATTTTAAACTTTTATCATGAAATTTAAGGTTATCTTCTCTATTTGAAGTGAAGGCTCTATATCTTCTTTGATCACCATGAAATTATCCTCAGTTGTACATAAAGGTGTCAGTTGATATTCTAAGTAATTTTACTTTATCTATTCGGGAGGAAGAATCTCAATGAATTTCAATGGTGGAGGGAGTTTATCTTATTTTACATCCACCCCTTTGCGTACCAACCATACAAGAGTTATTTTTAAGACTCCTTGAGTTTCAGCCTCCACTACGGTTGTCTCTCATTGACTCCTATTAATATTTTTAATTAGTGCCTTTTGACTCCTTGAGAGAAGTAATTTTGATCACCCACTTCACCATCTTCTTCAATATTTATATCATCCAGAATATCCACAATGTTTAAATTGATTACTTGATCTAATGTTAAATGGATATAGTCATCGAGATGGGCTTCCCTTTCATCATCACAATCCATCCAAAATTCCTTATATTAAGGAAAATAATTATTAGAGCTACTCAAAACATGATCTATTATTCCCCTTATGTCAAATGATGGGTGAATATGAAAATATTGAAGTGTAACTCATGCCATGTCTACTTCAACTAACTTGTCCTTATGTAAGATAGAATAGGTATACCTACCAATGGTCATCAAGAAATGGATCCCTATAGAGTTGTGTTTAGAAATAAAAAACTTCTATAACACCATCAATTGCTACAAATACATAAGTGACCATTTATCAAACAAAAACTACACACTACACACCTTTGGATAGCATCTTTGAAAACAAAAACTCATAACAACAAATCCTAATAAATGAAAATGCACATTGTATGTTACAAAACTATAAAATATGACACATAGATGAGGAATTTAGAAGCAACCTAAAAAATGAAATAAATGATAAGTACTATTGTCGTGTAGATATATGAATTTATATGTGTATATAATGGAATATTGAAAAATATAATAGTGGTTTTGAGGTAGGTAATTGATGTTTTGGCATACCTTTATTATATATTGTTATATCACCATTTATAATGTCTTTGTGTTGGCTTAGCGTAAATTTGGCTGCAACAAAGAATCCTTAAAGGATGAAGATGATAGAAGATTTGTCCTTTATGTAATCTTCTTGTGAAATTTATGTTAATGCAGGTAGTAATATTTTCAATAATGGCCCTGAAAGGAAGCATTATAGATTGCTATTTTTATCAATTTTTAAATTGTAAATCAAGTGATAGATATAGTCATAGGAACTTTCTTCTTGATAAGAAGTGAAGTGAAGAGTTTCATAATGTGTTAGATGACAGATGTCAATTGGCATGTTATATTTCTTGAAAATGAGTTAAAAAGGCATGGAATATACATTCATAATTAATAGTGTTCCTATGTACACTTTAATAACACACACTAAATTATGCACTTGACTTTTTGAGGTCTAGATAAGACAACTGATGTAATCAAAGATCATGGGTAGCCAAAGTGAAATAGGATGAGGCTAGACTTAAGGAAAAAATAAAGAGAATATGGAAGACTCAGATTTTAAGGTTATTTACTTGGTAGGGAATAATATGAAGGGGTTATACCAAAGGGACTACAAGCCTAGATAATTTGTCTAAGGATTTAAGCTGGATACGGATAAGATATAAACTATGAATGGAGTGACATACCTAAATCCTAAGTTCAGAATCGATATCACTCCAAATTTTACTTGCTATAACATGATCAAAAACTCTAGGAAATGGAATAGCACTATGAGGATAAAGAGGCTTGGTGAGTGTCATCCAATAGAAGAGAAAGATTGATTGGTAATGAATAAATGTATAGCTTATATTGAATGTGTTTTAATGGAGGTGTTTTTTATTTAATAATGTGTGAGCAAGAATTTTTCCTCCACTCATCTTAACAAGGCTTTTATTGAGGAATGGTCTTGGTACTTGTGCTCATGTTGGCAAGGTTTTGATTGTTGATTATGTTTGTACTTGTACATGTTTTGATAAGGTTTTTAAAAATAAATTTAAACTAAATTGATTAATAAAATGAAAGTATTGAAACTAATAAATTAATGAATTCTAGAATAAAATGATAGGATAATTTTTTTTTTCTTTCTTGAATTTTTGGATGCATGCAATGTTAAATATACAACTTTCAAAGAAGACTATGTTTGTTGATTTTCTATGTTCGTATAATGTGTTTTCAGATTACGAATGAGACTATAATGTAATTAAATATTTTTTAACATGTAAATTAAACAATATCATATCCAAACCCTAGGGAATACAATCTCTAAGTATCTATAAATTATTCTATGAATGCAAGATAGAAACTAGGTTTTGGTGTTTTGAATGATTTCTAGTTAAAATAAATTATTTGAAATAAAATAAAGATGGAATCAAAGTTTTAATTTTTCTGATTTTATGATATGATAATAACATGATCAAAACCTTCAAATGATGGAAAATAGGTTCAAGATATCAACTTTATTTTACCTAAATTTTTCTATAGTTTTTTAGGTGTATGTGTGCTTGTTTGCTTGTGAATGTGAGCTTGTTAAAAATTAAAAATGATTTGTTTTGAAATAAAAATGATTTCAGTTATTCCTACAATTTACTAGTGTTTAAATGCAAACTACATGCCTTCACAGGATCCTAATATGAAGATGTAAATAATAAAGATCTAAGCTAGTATTTTTGTGTAGAAGAGGGGAGAGAAAGAAAGATTAATTTTATTATCTATGCATTTTTGAAATGAAGACCAATCTAATGAATAAAAAAAATATAATAATAATATAAACTACTCTAATCTAATAAAATAATAAATAAAACTAAAATTAAAAACCCCCAACCTGATCAAGGTGTAGATCAACTAGAACTAAATATTTATTATAGTAAAATAAGTTGTCCTCTAGTAGCTAGCTCCTTTATTGATCAATCACAATGCTTGGGAAATATATAACAAAAATATGAAATTGAAATAATGAAATAAAGACATAATCTTTAGAAATAAGAGCAGTTGAATAGTGGTTGTGTTGATTCATAGATAGTAAATGGCTATTGTTTTATATGAACTCTCCTCTCTAAAAACCATGTATAATGACCAAGAATATAACCAAAGGTAGAGATAAAAAATTTCTAAAATTTAAATTAAGTAGGCTAGGGTTCTGTACATCTTGAAAACACCAATATTCAATGCAAAATTTAGATCAAAAAATAAGCCAAAATTGGTTTACTTGTAGAGAAGCAATTAAGCTTACATGAGGTCAAAAACGGAGTGGAACTCATTGTTAAACTCATAAAATATTTTTTTAAATAGAATAAAGAGGGAGTTATGATATCAAGGAGGTGATCACAAAGTAATAAGAAAACAACAATAAACATGTTAAACACATGAAACTATGAGTTTTAGAATCTACAAATAACACATGAATAAGAGGTGATGGAATAGGTGTTATTTACAGGTGGTGGTTATGTAACCACTAAAAATGATTTCAAGATCATTTATATCTATTATGTAACACCATAGATGATTATGCAACCACCATAAAAATTATGGGTTTGTCAATGACAATTGCAAAATTGATGTGATATAAGTGTCACTAATTGGGTTGTTTTAAATGGAGAGTGGTGTAAGTGTCACGATTTAGGGTGGTTCTATCACCAAGAAGGTATTTCAAAGGCTAAGGAAAAATAGACTCGAATAAAGAAATTTTCAATGTTTACCAAGACTAAAATGATAATAAAAAGAGACAAATGATGTCAGAGAGGACTGAGTTTGAGCACGTATGTGAATATCACTACATCATCATTGGATTTGTCATAAATGTCATATTACATAATTTTTAGGTGCATACATATTTTCCCCTAAATATGACACCTTATCATGAATTGATGATGATATGGTCTCAAGGAGTGGCACACTAAAGGAAAAAGGAGGGTTAGAAAGACTTACCTTACATAGATGATGCAATAAAGTCAACTAAGACTCCATACAACCTATAGATAAGAGATGGGAATCAAATGCAAATTGATGAAAAAGTAGAAAATATACTACATAATCAAATTAAGGCTGAGAGTAAGTACCATTTGTGAAAGGGGGAGAGTATACTACCTAAACAATCCCACTATGGGAATGAGTCTAGGGTTGAGTGATGTGTACATGAAAAACTAAAAATAACATACAATCATGATATAGAAAGATAATATGGTTTAAAAAATTAGTTTTAGACACAAATCATGTTAATTAAATTTCAATAGTATCTAAAATATATAAAACATGAGTTTCGAAAGGAACTTGTTGAAAATAGAAGGTTTTTACATCATAATGGCTAGTTTTAAAAGACTATAAAAGGCTTTCCAAGAATAAAATTCATTAGTGAAACTTGGGTTTATGAATTTTTGAGATTTGGGTTGATGGTGATAAAATAAATACAAAAAATAGAATAATTAATGAGAACATAAAGGTTACAGTGAATATACCAATTGGAGATGAAGTGCGTCAAGCCCAAACTAGTTCTCAATGTTTTTGTGTTTTTGCCCTAATTCATAAAAAATCATCAAAAATACTCTTAGATCTATTAATTATTGAAATAAATCTCATAAATGTGATTGGGGGACTAGGTACACTAGGGATGATTTTTTTTAATGTAAGACTACCTATCAGGATACGTAAGCATAAGATGTTTTTGCCCTAGCTTATCACATATCTATGGAAATCACTCACCCACAGAGGCATATAGATGGATTATATACTCAAATGAATAATTTATAGGAGGTAACTAAATTGAAAGGAGGTTAGGACATTAGGGCCACTATTTAACATGTACACACATACATTTTTTTATTTTTTTATTTTTTGGATTTTTGAAATGTTTGATTCACTTGCCCTCCATGGGGGTAAATTATAATCGATATTATTGCTATACAAACTTGAAAGTTATATTATATATAGGGAGATGTTCCAATTTGAATTTAAATGACTTGTCATTTGTGTGTTATGTATTTAACTTACAAATTTTCTTCTCAATTTATGCACTCTAGATGACTAGGCATGTGATGATATACCATGCATCCCTATGTTTTATTTTTTGATAAAATCTTGTGGAATGTGCTTATACATGTGAGAATAAAATTTATGAAAATGATGTAAAGTCTTTTATAACATCCATGAAATTGTGAATGTGTTAATAGTTATTTTGTAGATGATGACCCATTCATTTTTTTTACATAACATATTAATTTCAATTTGTAACAAGGAAAGAAAATGAGAATAAGATAAATGTGAGATGATAAATAAAGAAACCATAAATCAAAATTTAATAGGAAAAAGTAATATGACCTAATCCTTAATAGTAAAGGGGGAAATGTGCTTCTTTCTAGACTTACAAAACACTAAATTTATTAGTTTCATCTAGAGATAACTAGTCCTGACATAACTGGTAAATGGGAAAAGGTTAGCCTCTTAAACATAGGCACGTAGGCAAGATTTTTGAAAAAAAAAAATTTGGACACTCTTTGATTTGATATTGCTTCTGCATTTGGTTTTTAATTCTCTTTATGACCCCATACACTTAGTTTTATGTGACCAAGAAGATATGTGTTTTCATCACCAAAGCTATATGTAGGCGAGTAAGGGATTCTCTCCCCAATGTTTTCCCCATACAACCAATAAGATGTGAGGGCTTAACATCAAAGGTTAAAAAAGTGATAGAGATATTAAATTTGATTTTTTTATTTAGTTTTCTTATTTTCAAGGCCTTTACACCCAAATCTTGGCTGTATGCAACTATTAAGATGTAAGGGCTCATCACCGAGGACCAAAATAAGAGAGTCAAGTTACGTATTTTTTAGCATACTAATGTCTTGTTTTAGGAGGCACTGTAAGAGAATCTTCTACTATGAAAAAGCTTCTAGAATAGACTATAGGCTATCATTTTATAATTTGAGTAATAATATATAGGGAAAAGAGGTGTGTTATACTCATAACAACTAAGGCAAGAACCAATATAATACTGATTTTGAGAATGTTTTCTATGGTATAATAGGGTAGTGTTAGAATGGAATGATATGAAATGTTGCATTATAAAAGTTTCATGTTATGAAATTTAACAACTAAATAATCACCAAACATGACATTTGATTTGCGAGATAAAATGCCAACAATGGAAGATGCAATGCAAAGAGGGAAATGTGACATGTGAGAACTATATATAAAAATGTTCTAGGTGCAAAGAGTTCACATATTCACTAAGCTCCTTTCCTTCTAAAGTGCATAACTGATAGGATCCATTATTGAAATATTTGGTCACTAAGTAAGGGCCTAACTAGTTGGATTTGAAATTTTGACCTTCTCTTTTCATTTTGTAAATTCAATTGTCGATTCTAAGGACAAGGTCTCTTACATGTAAAAGATGTTTAAAAGTATAATTATGAAGCTCATGATACCACTGATAGGGCATGATTAGCTATGTTTGTCTTTTAAAATGTTTAGATAAGGGAAGGTGAAGAGTTTTGAGCAATCAATGGGCTATTTTCCATACCCTTTTTCTTGTATAAGAGGTTTATGGTCATATTGGTGAAACTCAAAATATTGTTTATGAGACATGGTTGATATTATTTTTCTCATTGTCGTGTTTGGGAGAGTTTGAGAAAGTTTTTTGAATGACTCTTTATAGTCTTCCTCTTTTATAAGAGGGAGAGAGAATCCACCATTGGGGATGTTTTGGTAAGCATTAAAACTGATGTTAATTTCAATGGTGCCTATTGTTAATGTACAAATCCTTCCCTCTAGCATTGATGTGGATGGGGAAGAATGAATGGTATGCTTATCTATCATAAATTCTAAACTATAATCTAAATTATTACTTTTCCCTATGTGATAGGGAGTTGGGAGATTATGTTGAAGATATGGATCATCAGGATCTTTTTGGGGTTTGTCTTTATGCCCCAAGATTTATATCATGCCAACATAGTGGTTTTTAATACTAGGGGTAAGAGCTCCTAATCCAAGAGGCATGTGATGACTATATGTTTCAATCTTATAAGAATCAAATAGAAGTTGGATTGGCTAATATTTTTCCAAGATATTGATAATCTTAATCGTAGACTTGATCGAGACAGTTGACACTATCATGGGAGTTTCTTTACTTACTATCTCTATAACAACCCCACTAGGTTTTACCAAAATAGAGTAAGTTTTTTTTAAATAATTACACATATTCATCTAACATATTTCACCTTGAGAAATCTAACTAAGTGATATTTAACTAAATGTATTATTCTAGTTAACCCCACAAGGTTTATATCTAATCCATTTAGCTAATGATCACCATGATAAAAAAACATGAACAATGTTGAATAAATAACAAATAATCTATTTATTTCATTAAATTAATTATACAATTTCATCCACGACTGATACAAAATTATAGACACTATTGTAGATATACAAATGAATAAATAGTATAGTTTTAGCAGTAAATAATGTCTCAAATAATAATAATATAATGATATAAATCTCCACAGAGCATGAGTCTCCTTGACTCAAGGATATATTTTTAATTCAAGTGTAGTCTCTAGTGTAGTACTATTTCATGGAGGGATAGCATTATTCGAGTGCTTTTCCACACCAACCATAGAACATCGATCCCCCACACTTCTCCTAACAAGGGAATGGCCATCCTTTCATGGATGGGTAGATAATGACAGTGTGAGAATCTAGAGTGACAAACTAAAACCCATGTGATATAAGATAACTAATACATGATTTATACCATAAATAAATCCATTCTAACATGATATCACACAAATATGTAAACTATATTAAACACATGAAATGACAATGTTTAACTATAAACATTAATTTGGCCAAAGTTTTCAAATAGTTAATGATCTCTAGGATCAATCAATTTCATACACACCACTCAACTGAATTACACCTTATCTTGCATTGATGTCACTAATTAAGCTAGTGGAATCTATCTATTACTTATTTATTGTCATAAATGTGATATTTAGTTAATTATAAAATAATATAAAAACCATAGATTCAATCAGACTATTTCCTATTAGCAGATAATAAATATGTTAAGTACAAAAGTATCAAAGACATATATTTAGTCCATTAAATGTAATGAAATGAATCTAAAATCATATAACTTATTATAAAATAATAAATAGAATCATATACAACCCTCAATATAAATAGGCCATCTAGGTAAGAATCATATCTAGACTACTAGTTACCCAATATCAATATGTAACTCAAAATGTTAATTTTTTTTTCCCACAAATATAACAATAATCCATTCATAGAACAATCCTATATGATATGTATTTTAAAAAATTAAAAACTTTATTTTAATTCTTAAACTAAACATTAAATACATAACAAAGCACCCATAATACCCTACTATTTAATTATTGGTCACACATATTGAATAGGGTATATGCATATCTATATGGAATATAGTTTCAGATTTAATATATGATCAATAAATCACATGTATATTCCATACATTTATGCATACATGAAAAACACATAATTGTATTATTAATAACCTATTCAATAGACATTTAAAGTATGCATATGGTATACTATCCATATTCTTTATATTATCACATATTCTAACAATACACATTCAATTGTATTGTTTCATCTCAAATATTCATAAAACTAATCAATTCCTAATTTAGTGATTTGACTAAATATGCACAATATTGTAAAATATATATAGCTATCAATTCAAACATAGCCAACAAATATTTAGCAATTCAATTGATTCGAAAGATATAATCAATAATTTATAAATCTACTTGATGCCCTTAAACTCATATTCACAAACTAATCTGAGTTTATTCACGATAAGATACACAAATCTCATGATATTAGCAAACAAGTTTACACAGTTGACTATTATACTCATACCTCTATTTTATATAGTTTTATTTGAATTAATCATAGATTTGTTTCTATATCTCATACATAAATATATTTATATCGATGTATGTTAAGACTACAATTTTAGCTAAGACTTAAGAGAACCTAATATAAACTTATATATTAAATTTGAATACATATCCAAATACAAATATTCACTTTAAAGTATATATATCATACTCAACCATATATTTGACTCAATCAACTAGTAAATACTTATGTATGCATAAGATATAAACATAAAATATCTAAACTTTGATCTCACAAAATGCCATTTATCCCAATCCAGCTCACAGTTATAATACAACCCGATATCAATATATCTCTATGATTTTTGTTTATATAGAAACTGTATATATATTATATACATACATAAATCTACCTAGTTGAATTCATAACCAAAATTCAACATACACAAAAACTAACCAATTTTTAATACAATGCACAACCTTAATTCGATTCATAGTCACATGGGCACCAATGCATATATATATACATATATATATATATATATACTTATTTTTAATATAAATGAATAACAATAAAACCCATATTTCCTTCAAATCAGCCAAATAACTTCAATATACAATTAACCCCCATTTTTGGGTTTATAATTAACTGGATTTATCTCAAACAAGAATCACATAATAATCCTATATGTAGCCATGTGATTATCTTGACCAAAACAAAGGTATATTAACAAAATTCTACCATATCCTTAACATAATAAGCTACAGGATAATCTCAGTTAGAGTCTTATATATACTTTAGTAGAAAATATATTAACCCTTTAACTTTATCTAGGGTTTCTATAATACTATAAACATAGAGTTATTTTAAACAATTATACCAAGTTTTTAAATTGCATACAACACAAAATTCACTAATACCTTACAAGGTTTTCCAATATTTTATTTTCATATCGATATGGGTTCATGAACTATGAAATTTAACCAAGGTTTTGGGGCTATATGATGGGTTTTGTGGATGGCCAAACCATCCATAGGGCCCATCATCTAGCCCTCTAAAATAGTTTCAAAAACAATAATAAACTAAAACCCATAAATATTTGATTACCATAATCATCATAACCAACATATGAATCTTAAAGCAAATCCAACTTGGTAGCAAAACCTATAAATCCATTGCCAAAGATTTGAATTTTTCTTCTACAAATTCAAATCCTCTCTCCAATTCTTATGTCTACCAACCCTCTTATCCCATCCCTCGCATGCCTTCTTCACCTTTATTTTACTCTTATCCATGCTCTTACTTACCACATGAATTTCTCCTAATTCCTCAAGAGAGTAATGATTGAAATTTTGCATACCAAGAATAACTCAATAGAACAAATAGCCCATCACCCTTTCTCATGTAGAACTCCACCAACCCCATAATGATTTTGATTAATGATTGTAACTCAATTTAAAGACTAGTTACAAACCCTAATAATCAGGAATGTTCCCAATTAATAAATAAAATAATCATTATAATATCCCTTCAAAATTTACATGTTCATTGACTTAACAAAAACTAACATCAACTTCTCATAATCCCATGAAATCAACTTTATAAAAATTCATTAAACAATATAACTTCCATGCTATTCCAACTAAATGACAAGTCCACATAACATAATAACCAATTTTAATGCATTCGACCTCCAAACTAGAAGTTAGCTTCATAGGTCAAACAAATAACTTTTGAATTTAGCAAAGATTTATCAAACATAATGATGTCTTAGTAATTGTTTAATAATGAGATTATATACATGGAATTTACATAGGATTATAAAAATTGCCTAAACACTAAGGCTTTATAATAGTATTGAAACAATAACATTAATCTCTTTATGCCATGCCAACTAAAGTCATTTGATAATTCTTAACAAAGAACTATAACTCATTAATTACTTAATACAAGTTTATTCAACTATTATAAATGATAATAGTAATCTTACAATCATAAGGAATCACTTAACAACCAAATCAATTATAGTATTAGAATTCATCTAATACCTACAACTATGAATCCAAATAAAGCACTATTTATACAAACACTCAGCTATGTCCAATATAGAGGTAAGTCATAATAAGATAGGTATAGATTCATTAAAATAACCAAGCAATAACATCAACAACTATTAATGCATTAACATAACTAGATTAGTTCCATCATACAACTAAACCAATAAGATCATCAAATAATAATTAAAATCATAGCAGACATATATAATAGAAATCAAAATATACTGCAGCTATCTAACTCAAACAATGAACATAAAACATGATAATCTAATGTGATGTGTGCATGGATTTATATTTTTTATTTATGTTATCCCCCAACACCTCTATTTACACCACCCTCTTTAATGATGCCCTCCCTCCATCACACTCTAAGAGATGGATATGTCCTGCATCCACCTCATAACAATAAATTTAGTTAGCCCAAAACATAAATATATCCATAAAATATTATTGTATAAACTAACATGATCATTAAGTATGAAATATGAAAGTACAACTATCTCATCGAAAATCAATCATGTAAATTAAACAACATATAATTATCCCATAATCAGTATATGACATAATGCTAAATTAAATAATAATTAATCAATTAAAAACCATAATAATCCATGGATCAAACATGTTATTAAGCTTATAGAGAAATAAAGATGTGACAATCTTTGTTGTTTCAACTCCTTTTTTTTTGGATTTGTCATTTGACAGAATCTTAAGAACATTGGTACCCCTCTTTAAGACAACTACCTTGGTTTTTAGGGGACTTTTGTCTTCCACCAACTATGGTAGATTTACCAAACCATTGGTGGGTAAGTGATAATAAATGTGCATTCTTGTTTGTTTATGTATGGCCATTTGAATGAAATTAAATGGATTAGGTTCCCCTTGAGTGAAAAATACTTTCGCTAAGTGGAGGAACTTAATTTTATAGAACAAGATAGAAAATATTTCCTTCATCATGTGGATCAAATATCTACCTAAGATCATGTTATAATGTGTATCTGTATCAATCACGTAAAATTATGTCAACACAATCTTGGAACCCAAAACGACTAGAAGCTCGATGGTTCCTAGTAGACTTGAGGCTATCATAATATCAAAATGTGTTTCTAGTAGTAGAGTAATTTATTTCATCATACCTAAGTTTATAAATAAATGGAAAGGGGAAAATGTTGACAACTACACCATCATCAACCATTATTCACTTTACATAATTTTTATAGATCCATACTTATAGAAATAATAATAGATTTCCCCTCCTATTCATTAAGTCAAAGAAGTAATTAATGTCTCTCAAAGTTTTTTTGGGTGGGACTGTATCAAAATCAATATGATTGATTTGATTTTGTAGTGGAGGTGTGACACTAGTTATATGGCCCAATCCCAAAGCATTGAGTAATATCGAATGATGGTATAGAGAGTTCTTGATCAAGTTTAGGAAAGATATTTGTGAAAATGTCTTTGTGATATCAGAAATTAAATCATAGTCCCCATGGGTTTTGGGTTGGTGTCAGTCTCCAATACTTTTGTCATGTGATGGGTTGTGGTTTCATACTCCCTAGTGAAAGTAATAATGTTCGTGTCTTCCTTAGTTTTGAGCCCCATAAATCCTATCATGTGGGTTTTTCCTTAAGGTCCTAGTTGGGAATCTATATTAGGGTTGATTGTGTTAGAGGTAGAGGCCTCGACATTATAAGAATCGATTAGTTAGAGTTTGTTATCTTGATTAACCGGTGACTAGTTTAGGATGGTGCATTGTCAATGCTTTGGAAGTAGGTTTTGATAAATTCCTAAGTTAATATTCTGATGTGTTATAGGACTAGTTAATTGAGCTTGAGGGGTTTACATTGGTATTACCATATAACATGTCTGTAAATGTTTATCATTGGTTCTCAAGTTTTTGAATGAATTTATTTTATTCCCTATAGGATCAAGTATCGTGTCCAATGACTCTATGAAAAATGTAGTATACATTAGGATCATAATATTGAGTATTTTGATGTTGGTTGTGTTGAATGAACCCTTATTGGTTGTTGTTATAATAGAAGCATTAATTCCAATTAGGGTCAGTGTTTTGAAATTGATTTTAAAATTACAATTGGTTGTGATTTTACCATTGGGTGTGAGGAGGAGGAGGGTGATTGAATTCAAGCATGTGAATGGAAAGTAGAGGGTTTTGATTCCTCACACCCATTTTATTAGTACTAGCATTGCTATTATTGTTCATAAGCTGGAGTGGATCATTATTAACAAAATTCACCTTGTTGTTTTGATTTGTGATTCCATCTATGGTGACATTATAGTTTTATTTAGAATCTTATGACCTTGATTATTAGATTTATTTTGGTTAGAGTTTTTATAGCTTCCTTTTTTTTGGTTTAAGATAATTATCTTTCTATTAGTCCCATTGTTTCTTTGGCCACTATCAATGGTTGCTTGATCAATTTTGAGAGCACTTTCAAGTGATTTTTTGTATGACTAATATGGTAATTTTTTCACATCTTCTCTTGTCTCCTTGTTAAGGGAGTGCAAGAAGAGATCACATAGTTCCCTTTGGTCCATTTGTGGTACATTGGTAGATGAGTATAAGACTTGTCACCATATCATAATGAAATGGGTAATTGATTCATCATGCCCTTGATTTATGTGCAATAAATATTTTATGTTAGTCCTTAAGAGTTTGTTCATAGTGAAGACTTTGATAAACTCAACCATGAGTTAGATAAAAGAATGTATAAACCCCTCATGAAGGTGAAAATACCAATTTTTGGATATTCCTTCAAGATTCTTTAGGAAATTTTTCATAACCAACCCATCCCAAGGTAATATTTCTTGAACAATAGAAGAATATGCCTTGACATGCATGTTAGGGTCTCCTTCTCCATTAAATTTGGGGAGGTCGAGTAAGGTATGTGGTAAAATAACTCCTCATATATTGTGATTGATGGGTTCTTTCAATTACTCAGTGTATGTCCCCATGTCATTGAAGTCTATTAAAATCATAGTGGAATAAGATTGAATGAGTGGGTTTGGATATGGGTGATTTGCATAATTGTTGGTGGGAAAAGAAGGTGTTTGGTAGGATGTTATGGAGTAGGCCAAAAATTAGTTATCTAATTGAGGGGATTTAGAGTTCATATGATAGTAATGAGGAAGAGTGTTAGATGAATATGGGCTAGGTGTTTGTTGGGGAGGAGTATACATGGTGAAACAACCCCTCAGGGTTAACTAGAGTTAGGTTTTTTTTTTAACTCAACTTCAATATTAACTCATCATTAATGATCCCTAACTAAATGCATCATTTAAGATAATCTATGATATTAACCATATTCTTAAGTTTGATTCATTTATCTAGTGATCAATATAACATATGTTTATTTACATTCACAAGTTAAACAATATATAATATACAATAATAATCCAAGTTAATAATTTATCTACTATTGATTAAGTAATGTAATAAGTACAAATAAATTACATCTAGATTTTATTCATATAAAAATTAATTCAAATAGTATAAGTATACAATATTACATATCTAAATAAAAGATTACAATTATATAATGTTCTACAAAATATATGAGTCTCAAAAAACTTGTTATTATCCAAAAACAATCCTGAGTAAAGCCTCTATCAATTGACTATTAGAAGGGGAGGAAGAGTATCATCCGAGTGATTTTACACACCAACCATGGACCATTGATCCCTTATACAATCTCCTAACAAGGTAATGGCCCTCCCTTCATGGATAGGTAAATAGTGATAGTACAGAATGATAAATTTAACTAGAAACCTGTGTGTTGTAAGATAACTATCACATGCAGCATATCATAAAGAAATGTGTTATAAAATGATATCATGCAATATATGAAAACTAAATCAAACAAGTGAAATTATAATGTTCAAACCATAAACATTACTTTGGTTAAATTTTTAATATAGTTTTCAGACCTCAAGATCAGTCAAATTCACACACAACTCATTTGAGTAACTCTAATCTACCTGCTAATGGCACTAATTAAGTACATGAATTCTGATACACTTACTTATTTAATGCTAGTAATACCATTTAAGCATAATAATACTTAAATCCACATATTTCAATCATATAAATATTTACATAATGGAAGCCATAGTATATATAATTACAAAAACATCTTTACTTTCCTATTCATCATTATGAACATCTAAATACCATAATCAACTAATATATATTTTATTAACCTCATTAATCAACAATTGATTCCATTTTAACATAAAAAATAATAGTAGTAAGTATTTAATTCACAACTAGAATTTAATGATCATTTACTTATAAACCATTTTCACTTAGGTTCAGATTTATATTAGCTACTAGTCTCAACATAAAGCAACCCTTGTCCCTATAATAGTCATATAAACCTTTAAAATTCGCTTATAAAAATTCCAAAAAAACTAATATTAAGTAATCATACATTAATTACCAATAAATTATATAGTGTTTTGATTCCAAAAAAGTTTCAAACCTAATTCAAGAGAATTATAAATCAAAATTAATCTCACACAAGATCAAAATGAAACATTATAACATATACATATCATACTAGATAAAACTTTTAATAATGAATAGCCATTTCATTCACATATAAAACTTGACTGCATAATTGTGTGTGTGTGTGTATTTATACATACATACATACATACATACATACATACATACATACATACATACATACATACATACATACATATATATATATATATATATACAAAAATTCAAGCTATTTAGAGCATTCCATATTTAAAAGTTTGTATAATTGACCAAATGAACCAATTAAACCTTTTAAATATAACACACAATTCAAACTTTTTCATAATACCCATACGTCCAAAATCTAAATACTAGATAATATAATATAATAGCACTGAGATCTAGTTCGATTCTTTCCTATAAGCAAAAATTAAAACAATGTCTTCAAAGTTTAATTGAATATCATTATCAACACATAGACCGTTCACTTATAGTAGAATCAACTAAAGTCAAAATCCCTTGTTCAACATAAAATTACACACAGTCATTATATTATCTTACAAACATAATATTCCTAGTAGATGTTTAATTGAACCAGGGGTTACTTTGTATCTATATAATCACTACCAAAAATTTACTCAATAATTTAACAAGAGGCAACAAGGCTTGGTTCGTACTCGACCCTATAGATGGGTTAATCCCATCCCCAAGGTCATTTATGATTCACCCTGATTTTTATAATTTATTATCTTTAAAAACTCAAGACTTAATCCAAAGTCTAAAAACATTCATAACATATCCAAAATAAACACAACATTTTAATATTATCCATAGTGTGGTAAGGACAACACTTTTTAAGGGTTCGAACAACAACAACAACAACTATTAAAATATGATGAAACTGTAGTTATTCCACAACTTAAGTCACTAAAAAAATAAATAAAACAATTATAGGGTCAAACCCTACTATATTTTCCATATTTACAAACTATTCACATGTAAAAATCCATAACATTCTTTAGAACCCTAGTTCTTTATCAAGGTTTGTTTCACCAATATAACCATAATAAAAATGCATACACAACTAAAATCAAATGAAGGGGGTCTATTATGTGCTTGGCCCTCTGAATGGGTCGTACCCATCCATAGTGTTGATCACATAAAATCCCATCATATATCTATGTTTTTTTTAAATAATCCCAGTTCCTCCAAAACCCAACATAATTTAACTAATGGTATCCACATTATAGTCACAGAATAGTTTCAATAGAGAAAACCAAAAATGTTTAAAAATAGACCCTACCTTCAAAAATGTAGTTATAGGTAGAAAAATTCTAGAGATACTATTTTTATCTATTTTTCCTTATCCAATGCGCCTATTTCTTATATTTTTCCACTGTCCCTTGCTCCATAACCCACGGTTTCCATTTATCTCCAAAATTTTCTAGCTTTCATGCCAAAATTATAGCATAGTCATCTCCTCCAATTTCTCAATGGTCAATTAACTAGTTGAAAACTTGTCATGATAAAAACCATGAAAATAAAATAGTTCAACAAGCTTTATGACTCAAAGAGTCTAGAAACTTAATAACTCAACCCTATATTCCAAAATATTCCAAGTTTAATAATCATTTAAATGTTATAATACCCAACATTGACTTAATAAAAGTCAATTATTACTATGCAAAGTGATATGGTTTGAAAGTCTATTGACTTTACATTATAATCATGCCTTTAATCAAAAGGTTCAGACTTAAGTTTCAACTATGAAATATACATTATGCCTTAGCAAAACAAATACAACTCATTTAAGTTTCAAAACCTTTACAAGTTCAAATTATGGCCTTTGACCACTAAAACATGTGTAAGCATTGATTAAATATTCAATGCCTTCACTAAATCAAACTTGGTCTAAGTATAATCATTGACCACACCAATCACATCCTTGTCAATATAATATGATTTTTTAATTAATCACATATATCCTAAGATAAAAAACCATAGAATCAACAAGGTAATTCAAGCCCATTTAATTATAAAAATGACTTCAATTAAAACCAACATGTCTTGAAGTTTTTCTGAAAACCCTATACTAAAGTATTTTGATTTACAACAACATATTAATCACTCTATGTATAATTATATTATATTATTCAAACAAATTATCAACAAATATAAGTTCAACCATGTTAAGATAGTGGAATCAGACTTCACATCATAGCGAGATCATTTAAGTACTTCATAGCACAATTTAGGATGAATATAAATACATGAAATAAGATAAGAAAAATAATTTAATTTACCTTAACAAATATATACCACCCTCATTAAACCCACATGGTACATAGTCATAGACAATGGAGTAAAATAAACATACAATAATCTCAGCCATCATATGATCTCATAAATGCAAACACACTGTAAGGGTTAAGTAATATGCATAGGATAACCAATCATTCCAAATAATAAAATAAATCAATGATATGATTTGCATTGCTAAAGTTATTATGAACCATCTAACAAACAACAAACAAATTTATACTCTATGTGGTGTGTGCAAGGTTCCCGTCTCATTCTCTCCTCCCCTAATTGTTTCCATTTGCACCATCCTCTCCGATGATATCCTCCCTCAGTCATAGTTAGGAGGGTATAATCCATCCTACATCCACCTAAGTAAACAATAGTTAGACCATATCATGTAAAAATCATAATAAATTATTGTAACAAAATATACTATATAATCATGATTAAAATGTATCATAGCATAATACAAATAGCTAACTACTAGGTAACTATCATGATCATAAGCAACAAACACTATCCATTATCAACATACAACTAATTTTAGTTACTTAACACATCAATTAACCCAATCACTAACCACATAATCAGTAATAATAAGTGTAGAGGAAAATCAGGATGTAACAACCTTCTCCCATAAAGTTGGTCATCATCCCAATGACTCTTATTTCAACAAAAGTTCTAAAATAAAATAGTGTTTAACAAAAAATAAAATAATATCTAATAAATTACTAAGCAAACAAATAATGAAATAACTTATGAAACTCTTCATAATCTTCCCAAATAACACTATCTTCAAAATATTAGTCCCACTGGACCTTACACTATGACACTTCTCTATTATGCAAACTAAGTTTGCAAGTGTCAATTATTCTGATTGGTTCTACTATGACCACCCTGAGATCTAGAACCTATAAATCACTCCAATCTAACACATGAAAAGGATCAAAAAATACTTTTTAAGATAGGACACATGGAAAACATTATGCATGAGTGCTAAATCTAGTGTTAAATCAAGCCTATATGTCACAAGTTGAAAACTTCCAAGACCTCAAAAGGTTTCACATATCTAGGAGATAATTTGGCTAATTTTCTAAATTTGATCAAGATTTTCTATGGTTTAACCCACAAAAACAATTTGTCTCCAACTAAAAATTACATTGGTATTCCTTTTAGATCAATGTAGTTATTTTGTCTACCATTGGCTTCAACCAACCTTTACCCTATTAACTTAACCTGCTCTTTCATTTCAAGAAGCATATCTAAACCAAAGACTTCCCTATCTTCTAACATGTCCCAGTTGATTGGTGTTATACACCTTCTTCCACACAATGCCTCAAATAGAGCCATTTTTAATTTTGATTGGTATGAGTTGATGTAAGCAAACTCAACCAATGGAAGATATTCTTCCCACCTTTATTGTTGATCCATGCAGTACATCCTTAAAATATCTTCTAAAACCTAATTCACCCTCTATGTTTATCCATATGTTTTTATATGGTACATTATAATAAAATTCAACTGAGTGCCCAACATTGAATTAAGATTAAACCAAAATCTAGAATTCATTTTTGGATCCCTAATCTAAATAATCTTTTCTAGAAACCCATGCAACTTATACACTTCTTTCATGAATATTTTCACAAGCATAGGTGCATCATCTGAAATGTTACCAAGAATAAAGTGAGCTACCTTGGTGAGTTTATCAACAACCACAAAAATCATGTCATGTCAATTCTAATACATTGGTAACCCTTGGGAAAAGTCCATACTAATGACCTACCACTTCCATTTTGGTATGGTATGTGGGTATAAAAACCCAATTATTTACACATGTTTAGCCTTAATTATTGACATTTCAAACATAGAGAAACAAAATCATTTGCATCTTTCTTAATCTTTTTCATAAATATAATCGCGTATCTCTACTAAGAATTTAGTCATACCTAGATGGCTTGAATAAAGAGCATTGTGTAGTTTCTTGAGTACTACACTCATCAAATTCTCTTTATTCAGTACATAAATCCTTCTTTTGTACCTCAAAAAACCATCATCTTTAAACTTGAATCCTTCATACTTAGGATCTTGAGAATTTTAACCCAATGATAATTTTACATATTCATAAAATTCATTTCTTGGAGATAGTTTTACCACTTGATCACAAAAATTAGTCCTAATAATAACCAAAGTTGTTATATACCTTCAATAACTAAGGGCATCTGCAACTCTATTTTCCTTGCCTTTAATGTAGTTAAATTCAAAATAATAATGTGAGAAGAAATCTAACCATCACCTTTGACATGGATTTAGATTAGGTTGGTGAAGATATACTTGAGCCCCAAGTTACCAGTCTTGAGCTCAAATAGTTTTCCCAATAGATAATGCCCCAAACCTGTAAGGCATGAATAATTACAGCCAAGTTTAGATCATGAGGGACATAATTTTTCTCATATAATTTCCACTTTATGGAATCATAAGCTACAATAAAACCTTCTTGCATGATAAATCCTCCAAGACCATCACCTGAAGCATTGGTTATTATTGAGAATTGGCCATTTGGATCAGGAACTCTCAACACTGGTGCTAAGGTAAGTCTTCTTTTCAACTTCTAGAAAGCTTCTTTGTACTTCACCGACCACACAAACTTCTAATTTTTTTGTTGAAGAGAGGTAATCAGATTTTTATCTTAGAAAATTTTGGAACAAAATTCCTATAATATCCTACCAAACCCATAAAAATCCTAACTTCAAAGATGTTTTTAGGTGCTGGCCACTCCATAATGGCTTTAATCTTTAAAGGATCCATAGATATTCTTTATACATATATAATGTGCCCTAGGTACTATAGCTTTTTCTGAAATAAGACACACTTTGACATCTTCCCAAAAAAATTATACTTCAACAACCATTGCAGAACCAACTTCAAATGCTCTAGATGTTCCTATTCAGATTCAAAATAAAAGAGGATATTATCTAAAAATACTAACACAAAATGATCTAGATAATCCTTAAACACATTATTCATGATATTCATAAATGCTACAGGTGCATTTATTAGCCCAAAAGGAAGAACCATAAATTGATAATGCCAATATCAAGTTTTAAAGGCTATTTTCAGACTATCTTCCTCACAAATCCTTTATTGATGATATCCTGCTTGAAGATTAATATTTAAAAAAATTGATGTTCTATGCATTTGATCAAAAAATCATCAATGTGAGGTAAAGGATACCTATTTTTTATCATTACCTTATTCAATATCCTATAATCAATACATAGGCAAAGGGTTCCATTCTTCTTCTTAATGAACACAACTGTTGCACCCCATGGTGACACACTTGGTTAAATCAACCCCTTGGAAAATAACTCTTGAAATTAAGCCTTCAACTACACTAAATCATATATCATCATTTTGTATGGGGATTTAGATTGTAGTTTAGACCCTAGAAAGATGTCAATTTAGTAATCAAATTCCCTCTTGGGGAGTAAACCCAAATATTCTTCAAGAAAAAACATCTTGAAAATCATAGAGAAAAGGATAATATTCAATAGAAGGCTCCTTTAATTCCTCTAACTCATTTATTTTTATAATAGATGCTTGACACCCTTTTCTATGAGATTTTTTCAACTGAATTACTGAAATATATCTAAACTTAATCTCCCTCTTTACTCCCTAAATTTGGGTTTGATTACCCAAATCATCTGGACATTCAACCTTTTTAAGTAGAAAATCTACCTTGGCTTTATGTTGAGCTAACCAATTTAATCCTAGGATCATGTCAGATGACCCCAATGGAGTTGTTATAAATATATTAACTACGATAGTGAATTCAAGTAGTTTGATCTTAGCTTTGACCAAACATTTATTGACCTTAACCTTAGATTTGTTCTCATAGTGAATCAACCATGCATTTGTTATAACTCTAGATTTTCTGGACAACTTACTCGGCTTACTAAGAGTAATAAAACATTTAGTAGCTCCAGTATCAATCAAAATTAAAATTATTTCACCAAAGAAAGTACCTAGCAACTCAATAGGAAAATCTTACAACTCAATTTGATGGTTGTCAATAGTTGTGTGAATTCTCTACTAGAAATATTCCCACTGCAGAGTGGAACCCTTATTCTTACCATCTGATTTTCCCTGAGTGTATTGCCTAGCGTAATGATCACCTCTATAGACAAATCATCCACTAGTTGGTCCTTTCCTATTAGATTGTTGATTTCCCCTAAAACCTCCTTTAAAACTATTTCCCAATTTCTCATTCCTTGGATCACTGATAAACTTGGCATTCTAATTCTTGAACTAGTTTTTAGAGTTTCCACTCCTCTTCTAATTCGTCTATTTGAAAGTCATTTTGGGACGTCTAAACTTTTTCTTGAATTTCTTTCTAACTTGAGGGAGTGACTTCAGCTTTTGCCCCTACTTAACTACCTTTTCAAAGAATTGATCCATAATATATGGCCTATGCACATCCACTTTTTACCTAATTTTAGGCTTTAATCCCATAATGAATTTTTTGATATGAAACCTCTCATTTTCTTGATACTGAGGAATGTAATTTAGGATCTTGATGAATTACTCCAAGAACTCATTTACCAAAATTTATTCATGTTTTATATTCTAAATATATATCAACTTTTGATCAAAATAAAGTTGGGGAAACCATCTTGATCTGAACAAGGTCACTAATTATTCCCATGTGGTGGTGGTAGAGTCAAGGTTCATCTCTAATTTCTTATTTAACAACCACATAGCTACTTCACCAACTAACTGGTAAGCTTTCCAAACTACTTTTATAACTTTAGAGTAATTTTGAATCTCAAAATATTTTTCCATCTTAGTTATCCATGCTTCAGCTCCATCTCCCAAAAAGGTTCCATCAAACTTGGGTGGATTAACTTTTTTTCATATTTTATGTTAGCTTAGCAGCAACATGTGCTCTCATATCTTTAGTTACCTCCTCCTATCTAGATTCTTGAGGAACTTCATGCTTACTAGGATGTTCTTCAAGTTCATTCTAATTTTTTTCCTCAACATGGCCATGAACTTCCTATTCAAGGGAAATCATATGGTCCCTAGTCTCATTCATGGCTAAAAGAATCTAATCAAGCTTTGCAGCTTGTTCAGTGATAAATTGATTCAGGTCAACTAGAGGTTTATTATTATTAGAATTTGATGTACACTCACTAGTTGGCCTTCATTGCAACATTCTTCTTCTTGAATATAGAATAATAAGAATAAGTTAGTGGAATCATTAAGTCCAAGTTTTTGAGCCTCAACTCTGATACCACAATGAAATAACCCCTCAAGGTTAACTAGAGTTTGGTTAAATTTTTATTTTTATTTTTATTTTTATTTTTATTTTCATTTTTATTTTTAATCAACTTCAATATTAACTCAACATTAATGATCCCTAACTAAATGAATCATTTAAAATAATCTATGTTGTTAACTATAACGTTAAGTGTGATTCATATAGCTAGTGATCAACATAATATATGTTGATTTGTATTCATAAGTTCAACAATATAATGTATAATAATAATCTAAGTTAATAATTTATCCACTACTGATTAAGTAATACAATAATTATAGATAGATAAAATATAACTTTTTTTCTTATAAAAATTAATTAAAATAGTACAAGTATGTAATATTACATATCTAAACAATAGAATATAATTATATAATATTTCATAGAACATATGAGTCTCAAAAAACTCATTAATATCTAAATATAATTATCATTAAAGCCTCTATCAGTTGACTGATGGAAGGGTTGGGAGAGAATAATTTGAGTTCTTTTCCACACCAACCATGGACCATTGATCTCTCGCATAATCTCCCAACAAGGGAATGGCCCTCCCTTCACAAATGAGTAGATAGTGATAGTGTAGAAGTCAAGGAAGTCAACTAAAAACCCATGATTTTTAAGATAACTATCACATGCATCATATCATAAATAAATACGTTCTAACATAATATCATGTAATACATTCAAACTAAATCAAACAGGTAAAATGATAATGTTCAAACCATAAATATTATTTTGGGTAAAATTTTGATATAGTTTTCCAAATCTCAAGATCAGTCAAATTCACACACACAACTCATTTGAGCAACTCCAATCTACCTATTAATATAACTAAGTACATGAATCCTATTACACCTACTTATTTAATGTCATTAATACTAGGTAAGCATAATATTACTTAATTCCATAGATTTCAATCATATAAATATTTACATAATGGAAGCCATAGTATATATGATTATAAAGACATCATAATCTTTCCTATTCATCATTATGAACATCTAAATACCATAATCAACTAATATATATTTAATTAACCCTCATTAATCAAAATTGATTCCATTTTAACATAAAAAACAACAATAGTAAGTATTTAATTCACAACTAGAATTTAATGATCATTTACTTATAAACCATTTTCACTTAGGTTCATGTTTATATTAATTACTAGTCTCAACATAAAGAAACCCTTATCCCTATAATAGTCATAAAAACCATCAGAATTCGCTTATATAAATTCCAAAAAAATTAATGCTAAGTAATCTTACATTAATTAATAATAAATCATACAGTGCTTTGATTCCAAAATAGTTTCAAACTTAATTCAAGAGAATTATAAATCGAAATTAATCTCACACAAGATCAAAATGAAACATGATAACATATGCATATCATACAACATAAAAGTTTTAATAATGAATAAGAACTCAACTACATATATATTATACCATACAACAATTCAAGCATATATATTTATATATATACAATAATTCAAGTATTTTTTACTGTGAAATAGTATTGAACCATTTATTTTTGTATGGTAATAGTTTGAATAAAAATATTAAAATACTATTATTGTTTGTGTATTATATATATATCTATATATATACTTGAATTATTATATATATATATAATAATTCAAGTATATATATATATATATATATATATATATATATATATATATATTAAATAATATTTATATATATATATATATATATATAATAATTCAAGTATATATATATATAGATATATATAATACACAAACAATAATAGTATTTTAATATTTTTATTCAAACTATTGCCATAAAAAAATAAATGGTTCAATACTATTTCACAGTAAAAAACACAACATTCATATAACCATGATCTAACTAATAACAATAAGCTCAACTATAAATAGTCAATCCTCTAGCTATTTAGAACATTCCATATTCAAAAGTTTGTATAATTGGCTAAATGAACCAATTAAACAATTTAAATGCACAATTTAAAAAAATTATTAATACTCATATGTCTAAAATCTAAAGACTAGATAAGACAATATAATAGAACCTAGATCTGGCTCAATTATTTCCTATAACTAGAACTTAAAACAATGTGTTTGAAGTTTGAATGAATATCATAATCAACACACAGCCCATTCACTTCTAGCAAAATCAACAAGAGTCAAAAACCCCTGTTCAACATAAAATTATATTATCTTACAAACATAATATTCCCAATCACTATTTAATCAAAATAAAGGTTCCTTCATATCTATATACATATCTACCACAAATTTACTCAGTCCTTTAATAAAATGCAATAATGATTGAGGATTCATTCATACTTGACCTTGTGGATGGGTCGAGCCCATCTCGAGGGTCATTTATGAATGACCTTAATTTTGATAATTTATCATCTTTTAAAACTCAAGACTTAATCCATAGTATGGAAACACTCATAACATATCCAAAATAAACACAACATTTCAATTTTATGCATAGTGTGGTAAGGGCACCCTATTGAAGGGTTTGAACCATAAAAACAACAACAACAACAACTATTCAAAGCTAATGAAATTATAGTTATTCCATAACCTAAGTCACTAAATAAATAAATGAAATAATTATAGGGTCAAACCATACTATTTTTTAGGGATTTATAAACTATTAACACATTAAAATCCATAGCATTCTTTAAAACCATAGTTCTTTATCAGGGTTTCTTTCAACACTATAATCATAATCAAAATGCATACATAGTCAAAATAAAATGGAGGGGGTTTATTATGTGCTTGACACTCTAGATGGGCCATACCCATCCATAGGGTTGACCACATATAATCCCATCATAAATTTAGGTTTTTTTTAATAAACCCAAAACCTCTAAAACCCAATAGAATTTAACCAATGGCATCCACATTACAATCATGGAATAGTTTCAATAGAGAAAACTAGAACTATTTAAAAATAGACCCTCCCTTCAAAAATTCAGTAATAGAAGATGATGGGTAGCCTAAATTAGCTATACTCGAGGATAAAGGAAATATAATATGGAAGGCTCAGATTTGAATGTTATTTACTTGGTAGGAAAGAATACTGAGGGGTCCTACCAAAGGAAATACAAGGCTAAATTATTATTCTAGGGCTTAAAGTTGGTTATTAATAAGATATGAACTATGGGTGAAGTGAAATACCTAAATCCTAAGCTCAGAATCAATATCAATATGAATTTTACTTACTATAATAGGAACTAACATTCTATAAAATGGACTAGCACTATAAGGATAAAGAGGACTAGTGAGTGTCATCCAATGGGAGAGAAAGGTTGATTGGTAATGAATAAGTGTATAGCTTGTATTGAATGTTTGTTGTAATGAAGGTGCTTATTTTTTTTTAATATGCAAGCAAGGATTTTTTTTGCACTCATCTTAGAAAGGATGTTATTTAGGAATGGTTTTGTTACTTGCGCTCATCTTGGCAAGGTTTTGATTGTTGATTGATTTTGTAATTATGCATGTTTTGATAAGGTTTTTGAAAATAAAATTAAACTAAATTTATTTTTAAAATGAAAGTTATAAAAAAATAAAAGTAATGAATACTAAGATCAAATTATATGAAAATGTTTTTTTATTATTATTTTCTTAAGTTTTTAATGCATGCAATGTTAAAAATAAACTTTCAAAAAAGACTATGATTGTCAATTTTATATGTATGTCTAATATGTAAAACATGAAAGATAAATTAAAATACTTATTTTTTATGTTTTAAAATTATGGATGAGATCATAATTCAATTATATATTTTCTAACATGAAAATGAAACAAGATCAAATCCAAACTCTAGGGAATACAATCTCTAAGTATCTATAAATTATTTTATGCATGCAAGCTAGAAACTAGGTTTTTGTGTTCTAAATGATTGCTTGTTAAACTAAATGATTTGGAATGAAACAAATATGAAATCAAATTTCTAATTTTTATCATTATATGATATAAGAACAATGTTTTTATTCCATATAAGTGAGTAAATTAAGTTCAAGATATCAACCTTATTTTACCTAGATTTTTTTAGAGTTTTATAGGTGTATGTGTGTTTGTTTGCTTGTGAATGTGAACTTATTAAAGAATAAAACTGATTTTTTTTTAAAATTAAAATGATTTTATTTTTTCCTATAATTTGCCTAGTGTTTGGATGCAAACTATGTGCTTTCACAAGATCCTAATATGCAGATGCAAATAATAAAAATTTAAGCCATTATTTTTTGTGTAGAAGAGGGGAGAGAAAGAAAGATTCCTTTTCCCATATAAGCCTTTTTGAAATGAAAACTAATTTAATGAATAAAATAATAATAATAATAATAATAATATAAACTACTCTAATCTAATAAAATAATAAAAAAAACTAAAATTGAAGACCCCCAACCTACTCAAGGTGTATAGATCAACTAGAAGCAAAGATTGGTAGTAGTAAAATAGCTCCTTAATTGCTCAATCACAACTCTTGGAATCTCTATGTCAAAAGTATGAAATGTAAAGAAAGAAATAAAGACATAATATTTGAAAATAAGAGTTGTTGAATAGTGGTTGGGCTAATTCATAAATATTAAATAATAACCATGAAAATGACCAAAAATAGGTAGGATAGGGTTCTATAGATATATAAAAAATCAATCTTCAATGTAGAATTTGGATCCAAAAATAAGTCAAAATTGGTCTACTTATAGAGAAGCAATAGATCTTGCATGAGATGAAAAAAGGAGTGGTACTCATTTTTAAACTCATAAAAGATTTAAAATAATAAAAAATATAATAAATAGGGAGTTAGGCTAGTAAGGAGGGAAAAAAAGGTGGGAAGAAAAATAAATGTGATAATAAAAATGCAAAATGTGTGAAAACGTAAGTTTTGGAAGCTAAAAATAACACACAAATAAGTGGTGATAAAACTACTATTATTTTTAGGTGACAATTACATAACAACCACAAAACATGATGGGTTCATCACTCTCCTTTATATATATGTCACATATGGCTATTCAACCACCATAAATTTGATGGGTTTTCTAGTGATGATTATGAAAATGCCATGGTAGAAGTGTCACCAATGGGGCAGTTTTATAATAAAGAGTGGCAAAAGTGTCACAGTTTGGGGCAGTTATATCACCAATCAAGTAGTGTAAATACTAAGGCAAAAGAGACTCAAATAAAGTATTTTTTTAGGTTTAGCAAGACCAAAATGAGAAGAAAAAGAAGCAAATAATGTTAGAGAGGGTTGAGATTAAATATGTATGTAGAGATCACTACATCATCATTAGATTTTTAATAAATGTCATACCACATAAATTTTGGATTAAACAAAATGCTTCTATGAATTTTACAGTGATTTGTATTTCTAAATTGTATCCATATTTTCACATGTACTACATAGCTTTGCATATGGGAAGCCATTCTTATTGTAACTCAATCTTTGTAAACAGTGTCAATTCACCCAGCCATAGTCAGTTACTCCTTGTTTAAAGTTGTGTCTCTCTTCTTCTTTTCCCATTTGTGACAGTAATTTATTTATCCTCTTTACTGGAGAGTTACATCTGCATTTGAGTAAAATGATCTAGCATGCTAAAGACCATGGTACTATAAATTTTTCACTTTTAGTTGGTCTACATCAGAATCAGATTGGGTGTTCTAACTTAGATTTATTTGTTTTATTTAAGTAAATTAGATTATATTGGTTTTAATTTTGAATTATTTTAGATTTATATTTAAGAGAAGAAGAAAAATCCAATTTTATAGGAGAAATAAATCTCTGCCTTTTATTGTCTTTGCTAAAAAAATAGTACATAGATTCGTTATTTATTTACATCCTTATTAGAATATTTACTTTCCATAGAATCCAATATTTAAATCAAATTTTAGTAATATTTTAAAAATCATTTCATACACTTTTATCCAACATATTAGTTAGTTTTAAAATTCAAAACAAACTTCATTTCTCACAAAATAATCAACTAGCAAGCAACAAAACCTTAGATAAACTTTAGGTAAACAAGAGGATTTCATATTTCTAATTCTCCCATTACTTTATGTTAAATTGAATGTTTTTATTATTCATACCAATAGGAAAAATTATAATTTATACTTATTTATTCTTTTCAAACAAGCCATTCAAAATTTGCATGCAATAATTAGGAAAGTTGGAAGACTAGCTTAGCTTGTTAGTTTGCAAAAAAAATGTAAAAGCATTAGAGTGTTGTTGTTATAGACTAGATTATTTATTGAATTATTTGTATATCTATAAAATTTAATTCATATTAGACCTATCTCCATAATCAATAAGGAAAACACAATAAAAACTATAAAAACACCGGCACTTAGATTGTATTTAGACAAAGTTAGTAAAATTAAGCATCTTGCATAATAGGATAGATCTCTTTCTCTCTATTTACATACATTGTCAATTTATTGGAAAAGGATTAAAAAGGGGGTTTTATTTCATTCATTTTTAGTTTGGTTATTTCTTTATTTTCAACATTTAAATTTCAGCAAGTAAGCATTTTACTTCCAAATCAAAAATAACTAAAACATTGCCAAAAGCCTTGTCTAGACATTCAACCCAAAAACAAGAACAAAAAAAACATTGCCTCCAATAATACATCAAGTCCTTACACAATTAATCCAAAAAATCTCATACGCTTATGCATTTCCTAATCCCTTTTGGATGACACTTCTCGAAACACCTAGTCTTATTAGAGAAGGTCTTTTCCCTAGGGTTAGAGCACCTGATTCCATAGTTGGCATATAATTTGATATCAATACTAAGTTTATAAAAGATGTATTTCATTAAATCCCAATCCCTCATCTCATTTTTGACTCTCTTAGCAATTTATAATAACAAATTAAAATTCTTGATCCATCCATCATTATTCTTTCCCAAAATAGAGGTCATCATTGCAATGTTATTCAAGCTTAATTTTCCAATATCACCTCCTTCTTCTCCTCAGGTCTATCCTCATATTATATCATTAAAAAATTTGGATGACATTTACCAAGCATAACCAACTCGATAGATTATATCTCTTCATGTGAGTCATTCAACCCAATGTATCCCACTTCCTTGGTCTTAGCATTAATCATGAGGTTTACCTTCTTATGATCTTAGAAATTGAAGGACCTTGGAGTTCTATTTTTGTACTGCTTGATTATCTCAATGAAAATTATATTATTGAGGTCTTTTGGTTCCATCATGATAACCCATTACCTCCACCCATTCCACCTAGTAAATTTTGGGTGCATACAGTTCCTTGTATCTATTAAAATGTGGATATGATTTAGAATGACAAATCAATGCAAAATAATCATAACATGCATTATGTTTCAATTGTTATGTTGTGGAGCCTATTTCTAAATTACAATGTATTTTCAAATACTATATATTTTAAATATATTATACACTCTATGTGTATTATCACTAAGGTTCGAGGTTGGGGTGGGATCAAGCAGGGGTTTAGGGGTGACAGCCTCAAAAAAGTGGGGGTTTATGGGTAGTAGCCCCCAAATAGGGGTTCAAGGGAAACATCCCCTAACAAATAGGGGTTCAGGGGTGGTAGCCCCCGAAAAAAAAATTGGACTCCTTTTTAATGGGAAACCATTTTTGGGTTAATTTTATCCATGGTTTTGGTACCCATTATTTTGGATACCATTTGATGATGTATAATGTATGGGTGGATATTTTTTAGGTAATACATCATGATAACAAGGGTTTGAGAAGGAATAATAGAGTGTGTGAATTTAGGTGCAAATTCAAGAGGGTTTGTTGAGAGCAGCTCCAAACAATATTTGTGCATTATAATTATGAAGACAGATCTGAGAGTGATTTTACTCTGGTGGCTTATAATAAAATTTGAGCAAGTGTTTCTTTGTGAATGTAGCCCACATTGGGTGAACCACATTAAATCTAGTCTTCTTATTTTGTATGCTTATTTATATTCTTTATGTATCTCTAATCATATTTATTATTACGATTCTTTGAAATTGTTCTGCATTGATATCTATATTTAATCCTAATAATTGGTATCAGAGCTTCAGGTTGTATTTGTTGAAGTTTTGAATCATATTAAGGGTTATTAGTTCAATTAGGAGCTATGGTTGATGATCATAGATCCAATCTTGAAAATTTAAATGGATAGAACTATGATCTATGGAAGATGTAGATGGAGGACTATTTCTATCAAAAGGACCTCCATACTCTACTAGGAGGAAAAGTAAAGCAAAAAGTGAGTATGATAGATGAGGCTTGGGATCTTCTTGATAGGAAAGTACTTGGGACCATCAATTTATGCTTTGCATCTTTGGTCACATTTAATATATCATATGAGAAGACCACAGAAGGTCTCATGAAAGCATTAAGGAAGTTATATAAGAAACCCACTACTTCTAATAAAATATTTATAATGAAAAAGTTATTTAATATGAAGATGTCTAAAAATGGTTTAGTTGTTGATCATCTGAATGAATTCAATACGGTTGTGAGTATGTTGAATTCTATAAAAAAATATTTTGATGATGAAGTTAAGGCTTTGATTATTTTGTGTTCCTTACCAGAGAGTTAGAATAGCTTGGTAATGGTTGTGAGCAATTCGGTCTTTAATAATGCTAATTTAAAGTTTAAGGATGTCATAGGAGTAATCCTTAGTGAGGAAATGTGATGGAAAATATTTGGGGAGACTTCTACTTTAGGTGATGCTTTGGTAGTGGAGAGTAGAGGGAGATAAAAGTTTAGAGGAAAAGGAAAGCATGAAAATTCTAATGGTCCTAGAAGGTCAAAATCAAGGGCTAAGATGATATGTTGGCACTATGGAAAGACTGGGTATGTGAAGAAGGATTGTTGGCCTCTTCAGAATAAGAATAAAAATTAGGAAGACACCAAGGAGGTGAATGTGGCAACAAGTAATGTTTGTTAGGATGCATTAATTCTCTCGACAATATTGTTGAGTCTTAGGTTTTAGATTCAGGGGCTTCTTTTCATGCTACACCATATAGGCATTATTTTATTGATTATGTTCAAGGGGATTTTGGACATGTTTACCTTGGTGATGATGAGCCTTGTAGCATAGTAGGAAAGAGAAATGTTCAGATCAAGATGTAGAATGGGAATACTTGGCTACTGAAAGATGTCAGGTATGTGCCTAAGTTGAGATGGAATTTGGTATCCATAGGATAGTTAGGCAGTGAATGTTGTATGGTGACATTTATAGCATATTTTTGGAAGGTGAACAAGGGTGCTCTTATGGTAAAAAGAGGTAATAAGGCTGGTACCTAGTATTTATCAAGTAGTGTTGATTATTATAATTTAGTTACTACATATGTAGATGAAACTTTGTGGCATAATAGGCCTGGTCAAATGATCCAAAAATGTATGAAATTTTTGAAAGATCTATTGCCTAGATTGAAAATATCTAATTTAGATTTCTATGAAGATTGTGTGTATGGAAAATAGAAAAGGGTAAAGTTTCTCAAGGTTGGACCTACAAAGAAGGAGAATAAGTTGGAGTTGGTTCATTTAGATGTATGGCAGTCAGCTCAGGTATCTTTTATTGGTGGTTCATCTTATTATATCACTTTTATTGATGATACAACTAGAAAAATTTAGGTGTATGACATTAGGAGAAATTTTGATGTGTTTGACATGTTTAAAAGATGGAAAGCCTTGGTTGAGAATGAAACAGGTCTCAAGTTAAAATGTCTAAAGGTAGATAATGGTGGGGAATATTGTAGCAATGCATTTTTCTATTACTATTCAAGGAATGGAATTCATAGATAGAGGATGTTTCCAAGAAATCCATAGCATAATAGAGTGTCATAAAGGATGAACAAGACTATCATGGAGCATGATAGGAGCATGAGGTTGTATGTAAGACTACCTCTTCAATTTTGGACAGAAGTAATAAACATGACTTTACTTCTGATAAATAGAGGTCCTTCATCTACTTTGGATTGATGGATACCTAAGGAAGCTTGGTCTAGTAAGAAGGTTAATTATTCATTTCTTAGAATATTTTTCCATGAATCCTTCATTCATATTGATAAGGATGATACCACCAAGCTAGAGACTAAGTCTAAAAATGCACCTTTATTGGTTATGGAGAGGATGACTTTGGTTTCTAGATTTTGAGTCTTAAGGACAAGAAAATCTTTAGTTTTAGGGATGTTGTCTTTAATGAAAAATTCATGTATAAACAATAGTTGTAGGATCAGAAAGAGGACTCTAGAAAAGAGTACATAGTACTGGAGGACATGACAGATGATAAAGTGTCCAAACAACTAATTCAGGTACCTACTCCACAAGAACCCCAAACTCCTGTGTTGATAAGGTCTTCTAGGGTAAGAAGGGAACCTAAACATTTTTCTCCATCTCTTAATTATTTATTACTCATTGACAATGGATATCTAGAGTGTTTTGAAGAAATAATGTAGGTAGATGTTAGGAAGAAGTGGGAGCAAGCTATGGATGAGGAGTACTAGTCTCTCATTGAAAATCATACTTGGGATTTGGTAAACATGCCTAAAGGTAAGACATTATTACATAAAAAGTGGGTGTATAGAGTTAAAGAGGATGATGTAAGCAAGAAAAGGCATAAGGCATGATTAGTGGTAAAGGGGTTTGTATAGAAGAAGGGAATTGATTTCAATGAGATTTTTTCCCCATTGGTAAAGATGACTTCTATTAGGACTATTGTTAGGATGGTGGCATCAGAAGACTTTTACTTAGAGCAGCTAGATGTGGAGACTACATTACTTCATGGTGATTTGGAGGAGGACCTATATATGGAGTAGCTATAAGGATATGAGGTCACAGGGAAGAAGAACATGGTGTGTAAATTGAAGAGGAGCTTATATGTCTTGAAATAAGATCCATGACAATGGTACATGAAATTTGATATTTTTATGATGGATCAAGGATACTCCAAGTGTCATTCAAACTATTATATATATATATATATATATATATATCAATAAATTTGATGATGGTGATTACATTGTCCTTTGTATGTATGTGGATGACATGTTGATTGTAGGTAAGAACATGCATGAAATAAAGGTACTCAAGTAATAGCTTAGTAATTCCTTTGTTATGAAGGATTTAGGAGAAGAAAAAAAAATCTTTGGTATGAGAATAACTTGGGATAGGAAGGAATGAAAGCTAAATTTATCCCAAGAAGAGTACATCAAAAAGGTCTTGGAGAGGTTTACTATGTGGGATGTTAAACTGGTTGGGACTCCTTTGGCAAGTCATTTCAAGTTATCAAAAGAGTAGTGTCCCAAGATAGAGGAGGAGAGAAACTATATGTCACATGTACCTTATGCATCAATTATTGGTAGCTTGATGTATGCCATGGTGTGCACTAGGTTAGATATTACCCATGTATTGGGAGCAGTAAGTAAATACATAAGTGATGCAAGTAGAGAACACTAGAAGGTAGTAAAGTGGATCCTTCAATATTTAAGAGGGACCATGGGGATAGTTTTAAGCTATGGTGGATTGGACACCACTTTGTGTGGTTATCTAGATTCGAACATGGCTAGAGATTTAGATAGTAAGAGTACAATAGGATACGTATTTACTATAGGTGACACAATGGTGAGTTAGATTTCATCACTACAAAAACTTGTGGATTTGTTCACCACAGAGTCTAAGTATGTTGTTGCCATAAAGGCAAGCAAAGAAATGATTTGGTTATAGTAGTTGATAGGAGATTTGAGTCATAAGCAAGAGGAAGGGAAGCTATTTAGTGAAACTCAGAGTGTTATACATCTAGTAAAGAAATCCACTTTCCACTCTAGGATGAAGCATATACAGTTAAGGTACCATTTCATTAGGATAGCTTTGGAAAAAGACAAGTTGAAGCTAGAGAAGATTCATACCAATCAGAATCCTACAACATGATGACCAAGGTGGTCATAAGGGAGAAACTAAAGCTATGTTCAGTTTCAGTTGGCCTTCATAGTTGATAGTGAAGGGATTAGATGCATCCTCAAAGGAAATTAATCTCCAAGTGGGAAATTATTGTGTTGTGTAGCCTATTTATAAATTATAATGTTTTTTCAAATACTATACATTTTAAATGTATTGTACACTCTATATGTATTCTCACTGGGGTTCAAGGTCGAGTCGGGCCCTGAAAAAGGGTTTAGGGGTGGTATCCCCCAAAAAGTGGGGGTTTAGGTGTGGCATCCCCCAAGTAGGAGTTTGGGGGTGGCAGCCCCTAACAAATGGGGGTTCAGGGGTGGTGGCCCCCAAAAATAATTCTAGACCCCTTTTTATGAGAAACCATTTTTGGGTTGATTCTACCCATTATTTTGAATAGCACTTTGTTGATGTATTATGTATAGATGGATATTTTTTAGGTAAAATCATGAGAACAAGGGTTTGAGAAGGAAGAATAGAGTGTGTGAATTCAGGTGTGAATTCAAGAGGGTTTGTTGAGCCCAGCTCCAAAAAATATTTGTGCATTGTAATTGTGAAGATAGATCTGAGAGTGATTAATGGCTTGTAATAAAATATGATTAAGTGATTTTTGGTGGATGTAGCCCACATTGGGTGAACCACATTAAATTTAGTCTTCTTATTATACATGTTTATTTCTATTCTTTATGCATCTCTAATCATATTTATTTTTATGATTCTATGAAATTGTTTTGCATTGATTTCTGTATTTATTCCTAACATCAATGATGGTGCAATAATAGTTTTTTAAATTATATTATAAATTGAGAAAAGAAAAAATTAGAAAATTGAAATGAAATCGCAAGTATGGTTTGACTATCTAACTTGGCCAAATTGTAGGCCTTATTTTTTAATTATAATTTAACATGTTACTTTCTAACCATCAAGCAAGAAATATTTGTTGTTATAACAAACACATTCCAAAAGCTAGGATTCAAAGCACAAGTTATAATTTTGTAGAATTTGTTTTGGTGGTTGTTTTTTTCACATCCTCTTTCCAATTATTTGGTGCTTTTGAATAAAAAATAAAATTGTTTGAAACATCACTTCAAAACATAACAACAGCAAAGGTAGAGTCCTTTGAGGAAATATATTGTTTCTGTGATTTTCTATTTTTATTTTTTTTTGTAAAATTTAGTCTTGACTTATTTTTTAAATCTTTGACATAATTTGAACTCATTTTGACCAACTAAAAGATTAACACCATCTCAAATCATTGACTTCATTTGAGATCGGTGACATAATTTGTAGATGGGATTTTTAAGTGTTGAAATGATCTTTCTACTTTCAAAAACCATATCCAAGACTTCTTTGTGTGGTCAAAATATTTATTAGATCAAGTAATGATTTAAGATATTATATGTTGGTTATTGGAGATAAATTTATCAATTTCTCATTTAGGTTTTAAATGTTAAATTATATTTGTATAGGACAACAAAGATCTATATGCATAAGAAGAAGTTACTCAAAGAGAAAGAGAATGTCAATGTATGCTTAGTATCCCTAGACTTATTTCTCTTATTGAATTGTAAGATGAAATGGTGGACTCATTAATATGGTGGTCTTAGAGCCCACATAATTTTTCTCTTAATCTCAATAATGTCATTGTTTATTTACCTTGTCAAGTTTATTTTATGGGGCCACAATAATAAATTTTGATCACATTTAGTATATTAAGATGATTTCCAAGATTTGTGCATTTCAAGAGTTATCCATCAATAGTAGTGATACTTGTGAGCACACATTCATATGCTCTTAAATATTCATGATTGATTCTTAGGATTTAATGGCATGTAACAATTATCGAAGTTGTAATTGTGATCATATTTCCAAAATAATCCACATAATTAAGAGATAATTGTTATCACTATAATTACAATGATATTCATGTGTCTCCTAGTCTATAAAAAAAATTAAATTGATCTTCAGCCATGGTTATAGTTGCACAAGCTTGTGACAATACTAATGCTATAATTTATCATTATCCTTTTCCATTTCTAAAACATCAATATATTTCTAATATTTTAATCATTTGAATTTCGTGAATGTCTCTTTAGTATAACAAACAAAGAAAATAAATTTCATATTAAAAAAACTCCACTGAACAATGGTTGGCATAGAAATCAATAAATAAATAATAATCTTAAGAAATAAATGATCTAAGATACCTTTACATTAAAGGAATATTTTTGATGCAATGGGGAGTGTAAGTAATGGGGAAATGAAATGTATGACTTTCCAAATCAGATAGAATATGCGCTACATGAGGACTCTGTTATAAAAATGGTATAAATTGTATATTGGCAATGATAGGAAAGTATGGTATAATTGGATGTAAAGCAAGTAATTTTAGCTATAGGTCATGGAAAAAACAAGATACATATTGAATATGAATAGAAATAAAGAGTAAAATATCTATCTACTGAAGAAATGAAATAAAGAGTGTTTTTGAAAGACTGATGGATGTAAGTTGTGCTTGGAAGATGCTTTTATGTTTTAAGTGGCCATCATCATGGAATTTCAACAACCTAGTAGTTGAAAAATGAAAGTTATCACCTGTAGGAACACACAAGTATGCTATATTTTGTGTCTCAATTCTTTTGATTGTTGATTACATACAACCTTGATGTATGATATGCATATATCCATATAAAATTGGTTTATAATGGTTCAAGTTTGAATACAACATTCTAAAATAACAGGGAAATAGAGGTTGAAAAAACTTTAATTATATAATTTTGTGTCTTTGTGAAGCCCATAGGAATTTTTATTATGATCAATGGTGGCATGTCCCTCACATTAATATGATCTACAAAGTATAACATGATAATAATGCACAATGTCAATGAAAGGTTAAATTATTTAGACTATCCCATATCTCTCTATATTAATAGGTTTCCCATTTTTAATAACTAAAGCAAGTTGATAGGATAATGAATATCAGAATTCATAATATAAATAAAAGAGGAAATGAGAAAGCTATACACTCTTCATTAGCTTGGTTTAAATAGGTGTACAAGTACATGAGTGCATGGCTAGATGGATAAGTCCAACTACATAGCAAAATTAAAAGGAAAATATAGATAAATTTTCAAAAGAGAAGGATTCTAGTTCTACATACAAATTGGGAGGAGACAAATCAAGTATAAGAACTCAAGCCATCGAAATAGTATAAAATAAACTATGCCTATAGAGTTATTAAACCTTTTTTGATACAAAATGATATTCTATATAACTTTCAAAATGCATAATAGAAATGTAAAAGGATGAAAAAAAAATAGTGCACTAACATTAGAGGGCACAAGAGAGAGGATTTTAGTGAGAATACGATTTGATGCATCTCCAGTTTCAATAAGAATGATGTCCAATACAAAATTCAACAATTAAGTAGAGTTTTATAACTGATATATTTTCACCTGATTAATTGGGCTAACAGAAATATATTTTCAAATTTTAGATTGCATTAACTATTTAATTGTCATGTTCATGGAATGTCCTCTGAGGTACATTTTTTTGGTTACAAAAAATGTTGGATGGGGCAGCGTGATTAGGTTTTAATGATTTGGATTTCACTTCGAAAAAATTGCATGCTTTGAAAGTAAATAACATAATCAACCTTTTTTATGAACTATAGCAATGAAAACCAAAGAGAGTGTGTGTAGTAAAATACCTCTTTTTTTGCATATAATAATGCATTTAAGTCTTCAAGTGCTTTCTTCTTATTTAATGGAGTGATGAATGTTGCTTGTCTAGTTTTGAATGCTCTTTCAGGGTCATTTAGTTTCACTAAATTTTTGAACAGATAGATGGGGAATTGTTTGTTTTGAAATTTTTGTTGGTTGGTGGAAAATAAAGGCTTGAACATTCCAAAAATATATAGATGCAAATTTAAAAAAGAAGTAATTAGTTTTTTGACGTAGAAAACATTATTACAATTTTAAAGTATATGAAAGGATAACAACTTGCTTGTGATGCATCATCTTCATAATTTCCATCCTTGATTTATGAAATGAGGTGGAAGCCAGATTTATTTGTGGAGGTTATAATTGCAATAATTTTACTAATTACATATGTATCAATAGTGTTTAGTGGATTTTTGATTGTAGAGTCCAGCATGAACTTGAAATCTATGCAAATAGGAGGTATTTTTTCAATTATATTCGATTCAGTGAGAAATAATATGATGTCATAATCTCCATGATGATGGAAAAAATTCAAAAGTGGGTTATGTGTATTTCTTTCCCTGCATTAATTTTGTGTTCATGTATTTGAATTAGGTTGTTGGCTATGTTAAAATTAACTATCATTTATCCTTTTGCATATGTCAAGTCAGCATATAGCATCTATTTGTTTTGTTCTTTTTGTATCATTATTTTGTAAATGACAATGAATTATACTTCAAAAATATGGCCAGCTTTGTGAATACAAAGGTCATATAATTTTGTTAGGCTAGATTAAGGTGTCATTTTACTACTCAAAGGTAAGATCAAAATGTTAATAGATGTGAAGTAATCTAAAGTTTAATAAAGTATTAGATTGTTTATGCATACCATTTTATTTCACTCTCCAATGGTTTGTCATCTTGTATGTTTTGTATTAACCTTTTCGTGTTTCATGTAATGATGTAATAAAATTAGGAGGAGGAATATAATAAAATGTGTAAGTATATGTAATAACAAATTTATTAAAAATTAAATAGATGATAGTAAAAGATTTTTTATATATATTTATATATGGATGCCTTGTAGTTGGCATTTGTATGAGAAAAATGGTAGGTTTGAATCATTTTGGTTTTTTTATTTCATTACAACTTTTGTGTTGTTAGATGGTAATGTTTTATATGTTTGATTTTGAGATGTAATTATGTTTATAACTGATCTTCTTTTATTTTTGGTATGGAGACTTATTGTATATATTGAGTAAAATAGTGTCATGATTGCTCCAATAGTAGTAAATTTTGTGAATGTAATTCTCTTGGTCTTGTATGTTTTTGTAGACGATATTTATGAATTATATAACACCTCAGTCTTATACACATGGAAAATACATATCATTAATGTACCTTCAACTTCTATACCTTTTATGCTATTAAAAAGGCTCACATACACTATCTATATGTGCTTGATTACTTATCTCTTAGTCTAACTAATGTTATTCTAATGATCCATACCTTCTATCTTACCCAAAATGTTATAATCTAGATTATTATCCATCTCCTTAAGTTCTAGAACTGCACCTTATTTTTATCCCAACATGCCCCATTTTAAAATTTTCATATGGGAGACCTCTTGTTTCAGTTTGGTCTTTAGTTTATAGGTTTCTAATATTTGAAGATATAAATATCGAATTTATGTTTCACTAATTTTACCATGCCTACATAATAAGTCTTCATTTGTATATGCTTGGTTTGAATAACACATCTAGGACGTTATAGTTGTAAGTTCTAAATTTGAAAAAGTATTAAGAGTCTTGGTTATTTTAAATCATGTTTTAAAATACTTTAAAATTTCTTCTTTTAATACATCTGGCTTTAACTATGTCACATTTATCTAACTTTTCAAAGTTTTTGCAGTCTTTTCCTTGGTAATCTAGCTCATTTTGGGGTTTAATTTTAAATTAGTTGACTAAATTTTTGCATTGTTTCATCTTGGGAATTATTCAATTTCTAAATAATGGATTAAAATATGCTTTTAATTTAGCAAAGTTTGGCTTTGGACTCAATAAAAATGGGTTTTTTCACTAGGTTTATGTGTTTTTATATGTTTGTATTTGAATAAATTAGACATTTTGCTTTAAATTTCTTAATTATTGCCTTTTAAATTTGAAAATGGTGACTATGTTTTGTTCATGTTTGTAGGTGCTTGGCTTACTTCATTTGACGCATGTCAACTTTCTACATGTTTTGCATGTTCAAACCTTTTCATATAAGGCCTTTCAATATTTGGTTGATTCTTCAAGATTTTTGGGTTGAGGTTGTGATGTGTGTCTCAATCGTGTTCACCCATAGTTCAGAGTAATTTTCAAAATTTTCTAAGTCCCAAAGACATCCACCCCCAAAATCTTTCCACATATCCAAAATGCATTCTTAGCTTCAGGGATCAAAACCTAAAATTAACTAAGTCTTTTGAAATAATTCCATAGGTTGATATTATGATAAGTATTGCCATCATGGAATCCCAATCGCAATCAAGGAATTCATAGTGGTCTATCAAAGCCTCGAGTGCTAAATCCCCAGGATCATGCCATATGGTGTGATTATGTTCAATCGTGAATCAACATATCAAATTACATAGTCCAGGGCTCTGTAGTGCATATACATCGGTAGCATGCCATATGGCAACATCACAAAATCCAAAGATCAGTGGAACATATAGAGCTTATGGAGACCAGAGACCCAAAGAACCCAAAAGTTAGGATGATGCTACGTGGTATCATCATGTCAACCCAAAGTTTATAGAAGTAAATTAGAGGCCAAATCTAGAGAAGTGATGAGATTATACCTTACATAATCTAGTGAACCCAAGCCTAAGGATGAAGAAATGAGAAGCGAACACATGGATCCTAATGAATTCTAGGTATAAAAAATTAATGGGAATTTACCCATCATCAAATCATAAAAATTGGGTCTCTAATCAAATGGCATCTTACCATGTAACAGAGCATAGTGATCTTAATATTCATTCCCATCTAATCTATCAAATCATAAAATGCCATAAATTAGCCATGTGTCAAATCTAAGCTACAAAATTAAATTACATCATGTCTATAAATGGCATAGTGGTCCAAATGGTATAATCTAATACAGATCAATTGGTATAATGTTTAAAATGGAGGATAAATTCAACTATAAATCATAAAAGTGTTGAATCTTGGGCATGTAAGCAAAGAGTGTGAAATGTAGATATTGCCTTCATGAGGCATGCTCACTGAGTAGGTAGAGCAGTTGGAAAAATAATCAAAGTGGGTGTAATTGAAGTCAAAACTATCTAATGACATTAATCTTAAGTATGGTGTGCAAGGAAACCAATCAGAAAAGGAACAAAAAGGGGTGTATAAGGAAAAATATCTATCTAAAGGAAGCATGGTTTTAATTACATAGGACATGGTTAGTTGAAAATCCTAATGCAATCTCAATTATGTTACACTATAGGCATTCATTCCCAATTTGACCTAGGGTGGTCCATGATTTTTTGATGGTGATTCTAAGTGGCAATTATTCCCAAGCAAGAACGTGGCATTTATTTCCTAAAACCACACCATGGTTGGTTGAGTGAAATCCATGAGCTGAATTTGTCTATATAACTATTGTTTTGTGGTAAAGAAGAGGTTAGTAAATTTGGTCCCAAAATGCTTTTAGAATTGTTTTAAGATTACACCTATTTTTCCTATATGTTTTCAAGTTTCATTATTTGTCAATGGAGAAATTGATTTTAATAGAATGCTTATAGAATGTTGAGCACATATTTTACTATGTTTTATTCATTTGATGCCTCCAATATTCTAATTTATCTTGTCAATTAGTGTTAGGATTTTCCATGTTTTATTTACAAATGATTGAATCCCTTCATGTTTGATTTGATATTTTAGTAGTCATTGTGTGCAATATCTACAAACTGTAAGTTTGGTTTTATCTAGAATGGATTCAATGGATCAGTGGCTTTCATAATTTTATTCATAAGCTTACCCACTAAGTGGCTAAAATTTCATGTAATTGCTAGACTAGGCACACATTGGTACAAATGTGATCAGTCATGATTTTAATTCTTTTATGTCAAGAAGATTGTTTAAATCAGAGACACTCTCTCTTTTCTACCTTGTCCTCTCTCCCCTTTTATTTTTTGGTGATTTCCTACCTTAGCTCAGGTTTTGAAATGATTAGATCAGTGAATTAGAACTTAATACAATTATTAGTTGAATCAAGTAGGTAATAAGAATTAGACAATTGATCAACAAGAGAGTAGGTGAGCATTTAGTGGTAACATTATATCTCTTGGACATATATTCTAATAAGGATATTTCATGGAGCCCAATACCTATAACATGTGCCATAGATTGATAGGAATCAGTCCTAAAACATGAGGATGAAAGTCACTTATTCACCCCAAAGTCTCTTCTAGACACCTAATCCCATTGGTGCATCAAGGACAAGATTTTGAAGCCATCAATAGTTGGTGAAAGAAAAGAGGGCACCTTTATTGATTTTTTGTTGTATTTTGAATGTTGTATGTTTTAGAGTAACTTGGACCCCACTGCAAGTATCAAAAGGTCCAAATCCTAGTTCTTTCTTCTTTTATTTCACATTGTTGAAACTTAGGAGAGACAAAAATGTTAGAGATAGGATTGTTTCACTTATTGATCTTGTTTTTTAGCATTTATTTAAATCCATACACCCATGTCTTGGCCTGTTGAATCAACCATAAACATCCCAAGTATTCATCATGAATATCCTAAGGATCCTTTTGATTTACTTCATAGGTTTCAAAATAATCATGAAATAACTATTGAGGAACATTTTGTTGCTTACAAGTTTTTATGCATGTTTTAAATGTCAGATTTGAAGATGTTACTTATAGATTATTAACTTTTAATTTATAAGAAGATGCATATGATTGGTTTTCATGGTTATCACCTAATTCTATTACTAGTTGAAATTACTTTGAAATTTTATTTTTGATTTAGTTTGGTCAAATTATTGATGCTTATGTTCTGTTAAAAGAATTTATTTTGATTATAAAAGAATCTCATGAGCTAGTTAAAGAATTCAGTTTTAGGTTTCAAAATATTTTTAAAAATTTACCTATAAATCTTAGACCTCTTAAAGTAAATTTTTTCAAATATATGAATACATGCTTTCGATCCTTCAATTACCACATTTGTGAGAATTTCTACAGCAAAATACTTTGGCTATGGCTTGTGAAAAATCCATTCAAGTGGAAAACCATTTTGCATGCCTCAATCCAAGATAAACATAAGATTTGTTTCCTTTCCAAGAGGCAATAATAATAAATTAAGAAACTATTTATGTTTCAGTTCTAGAATCATCCTCTCAATTTGAGCCAACTGGTCATCAGGTTTCTTTCATTAATCATGATGTACTTTTAGAAGAAGATGATAAATTAGATGAGGATGAATACATCTAAGTTTCAAAACCAAAATATGATGAGAATAACATACAAGAAGAGGAGGAAGGATATCCCTACTTATCAAATATTTTGATTCTTTCAGAATTGGTATTTTTTGAACCTCTTACTCTTCATGACACTAGGATCACCAAGATTCAAGTATATGAATATCTTGATTCTGATATTCTCATGAGGTAAACCTTTTTAGTTCCAATGTTTTTCTGATTTTAAGAGTGATAAACCTAATTATTTTGATCATGTGCTTGCTAATGGTCTTGGTTTTATAGGAAGGAAATTGAGGAAGTTATTAAGTGAATATAATGGTGTCCTTGCCTTTCTAAGGACATTGATTGAAAGAACCTTATTGTTACCAAGAAATGGAAGACATCTTGTGCCAAGTTTCAAGAATCCTCCTGGGCTATATTTTATTTTGTTTATTTTAGATTTACTTTAATTCTAGATTAGGTTATCCTAATTTGTTTCCTTATTTTCTTAGAATAGTTTATGTGTCTTTTGCATTTTGTTTTCTTGATTTGTTTCCCTATTTTCTATGTTATGTTTCTTTTTGTGTTATTTGGTTTCAGTTTTGTTTATGCTTTATCATTATGTCCATGTTCCTTTTTGGTGTCCCCTATAGCAGTTTGTCCCAGTACTGAAAAAGAGAACCTCAAATGGTGGAAACATAATTAAGAAAGTGGTTTAGGCTTTTGAAGTTAAAAATTCAGTAGTCATACTTGAGCAATTGTGTTTTCTAAGATCATTTCTCTTGTACACTTTAAAACTTTGAAGGCCAATGATTCCAAACATTGCATGTGGATTTTGGAATAATTTTTTTTCTTGTTTGAATCCATCAAAGAAAATTTAATAAAATGCAAAATCCAAATTCTTTCCTCAAAAGAGTGATTTACGCAGCCTTCATCACGGCTTTCTATCCTATATTGTAGTGGATAAAGGCCTTGAGTGAGACCATAAGTATCTTCATCAAAGCTATAGATTCCTGACTAGCAGTGGATTAATGCCCATGCCATTCCCCCTAATCTAAATAACTAAATTTTTCCCTTTCAAAGGTTTTATTTTTTTAAGATAGAGCTGAATTGTTTCATGTGAGAAGTTGTAAAAGAATTTATCACTTTCACACACTAATGCTCTTTTGGGAAAATTTAAAATTATTATGCCATAGGTAGAATCATACTTTATCACCTTCATCTTTCTAATTTTATCTAAGGGATTATTTGTAGTGTTGTGCATGTTATTCATGTGTGAATATTTTTAGACTAAATTCTAAAGTTCCTTAACTAGGGTTATGGGTTTTGAATGCTTTCCAAACATTATCCCCATGGAAGTCACCATTTGGCATTACCCCAACACACCCCATTTTCAAATTTTCATATGGGGTCCCTCTTGTTTCAGTTTAGTGTTTGGTTTTTAGATTTATAAGATGTGAAGATCTGAATATCAAATTTGTGCTTCATTGATTATACCAAGTCTACATAATAAGTCTTCATTTATAAATGATTGGTCTAAAAAACACATTTATGAAATTATTATTTTAAGTTATAAATTTGTAAAATTCTTAAGAGTCTTGGTTATTTTAAGTCATGTTTTAAAACACTTTTGAATTTCCTCTTTTGAAACATCTCGCTTTGACTATGAAAAATCTAACTTTTCAAAGTTTATGTAGTCTTCTCCATGGTAATTTGACCCATTTTAGGATTTAATTTTAGACTAATTAACTAAATTTTCACATTGTTTCATCTTGGGACTTATTCAATTTCTAAATAATGGACAAAAATATGGTTTTAATTTAGTAAAGTTTGCCTTTTAATTCAATAAAAATGACTTCTTTTCACTAGGTTTTTATGTTTTTATACATTTTCATTTGAATAATGTATCCATTTTGATTTGAATTTCTTAACCATTGCCTTTTAAATTTTTAAGTATAGATTGTATCTTTTTATTCATGATTGCATGTGCTCAGCTTAATTTATTTGATGCATGGTAACTTTTTATAGTTCTATGGGTTCAAACCATTTTATAGAAAACCTTTCAACACCTGGTCAGTTTTTCAAAATTTGTGAGTTGAGATCATGACACATGTCTCAATTACATTCACCCAAACTTCATAGACCTTTTTAAAATTTTCTAAGTTTTGAAGACTTTTTCCCTTTGAGATCTTTCCACATATCCTAATCATGTTTCTTGGCTTTGGAAATCAAAGCCTAAATATGGCTAAGTCTTTTGGAAGTCTTTTGTGGGCTGCAATTATGACAAATGTCATCATCACAAAATTTTGAGCATGATCAAGGTGCTCCTAGAAGTTTATCAAAGCCACAAGTGTTAACTCACCACAATCATGCCACATTCAATCCTAACTTGGTGGATCAAATTACATAATGAAATCCTTTACGTCAAAGATTCATCGATGACATGCTAGGTGGTGACATCACGAAAGCTAGAGATTGGTGGAACACATAGAGCCTTCAAATACTAGAAACCCAAATAGCTTGAAATCTAGGATGACTCTATGTGGCATCATCCATTGAACCCAAAGTTCATAAAATCAAAGTAGATGCTAAATATGAAGAAGTGATGGGGTGCCACCTAGCATGATCTAGGGAGCCCGAGCCTAAGGATGAAAAAGCAAGAAGTGGATATGTAGAGCTCAATGACATCAGTAGTATACAAAATTGATGAGCATTTTCCTATCATCATACCATCAAAATTGGGCCTCTAACTAAATGGTAGCCTTTCACATAGGAGAACATAGTGATCTTAATATTGATACCCATATGTCTCATCAAATTAACAAATGCCATAAATTGACTATATGTTGTGTTGTCCCCCAAAAATATCACTCATTTTTGGGACAACATTTGAACTATTTTGGTCCTACAGACCAACATCCTCTCTTCCCCTTTCAAAAATTATTCTGAGCATTCAGGTTCTTCATTTTTCAAAGCTTTCTCAGGAAATCTACGAACTCTGCAGGCTTGAATCTACAGACTCTGCAGGAAGAAATATATGGACTCTGTAGGCTTAAAACTATGGACTCTGCGGGCTTAAAACTATGAACTCCGTAGGATCATTTCTATGCACTCTTTCAAGGCTCGAGAGAAAACTTAGAGAAAACTATGGACTTCATAGGTTGATTTCTATGGACTCTGTAGGAAAGAAACAAGCTCTCAACACTTAGGCGATTTTAAGGTTTGTTCAACGACAAGGTTCAACCAAAATGTCCATCGACAAGCTTCTAAGCAAGGATCAAACCATTGAACCATTGAACCGTTGAACCTTGAACCATTTTGTTTCAATGAGTTCAATGGGTTCAAAGGTTCAATGTCATCGACAAGAGTTAAGCGCTTTGGCAAAAGTTCAACAAGTTCAACCGCTTCAAGGTTCAACGGCTTCAAAATACTTATCAAAGAGAAGAAGGCTTGAACCATTAAACTGTTGAGCCACTGAACCACTTTAGTTCAAAGGTTTAATGGGTTCAATGGTTCAATAGGTTCAACAGCCATATGGTTCAATGTGTTTTGTTCAAGTGATCAAAAGACTTAGCCAAATAAAAAGAATGAACTGATTGAACCATTGAACCTTGAACCAAAAGGTTAAACGAGTTCATAGGTTCAAAGGTTCAACCAGTGCAATGAAGATCAAAGAGCTTAGAAAGAACAAGGAAGTGACAGATAAAGGATGAACCAATGAAATAATTAAACCTTGAACCGAAAGAGTTCAAAGTTCAATGGTTCATGAGTTCAAAGGTTCAAAGGCGGCCTTAGTCAAGGAAAGAATCAGCAAAAATTTGGTTCAATCAGAAGGTTCAAGGGGCTACCCCAAAGCCAAAGGAACAAGTGCCCTTGCAGAGGGTGGTGAACCAAGACCAAGAACCCTTATGGAGGGCAGCAAGCAAAAATAGAAAAAGTGAACTCCTTCAAAAAAATGAACAAGGCAAAAGGCAAAGTAGAGTCCTTCAAACAAATTATCTGAAGGAATTCCTTCAAACATTTTGTTCGAAGGAATTCACCTAGGAAGAAATCTCGATCGAAAGTGAAGGAAAAGCCTAAATGAAAATACAAAATGTAGCAAAAGCCACCACATGTCCATTATAAAGTAGATCAAAATCCACCACATGTCATCTTTTGCAGGACTCTCAAACGGTTTCTAAAGCTTCTATAAGTTAAGTGGAATACGACACATATCCTATTATGACTCAGTGAAATGTGACAAGTGTTTGCATCCGCGTTCCCCTTTTGAACTTGCTCAAGTAAGATGTGTCATGGATCCCATTTTTTGTAAGTTTCTAATGAGTTTCATAATATCAAAACTTGCCACTTGTGAAAGATGTAGAAAGGACCCCGTAAAGACTTAGAAAAGAAGGGCAAATTAAGGATAAAGAAGCAACATGGACGATTCCAAAGGCAAGTTCAATTAAAGCGATGGTTCAACTAGAGAGCCCAAAGATTTAAATTGCTACAGGGGAGAGAAGATCGATGTAAAGGACCAAAAATATTTTCAAAAGAGTTATTTCCAGTAGGTGGAACAATGGATCAAGTAGACTTAGACTTATGAGCGCACCAACTCAAGGATACAAGCATGTTTTTCTTCCATGAAGTAATGGCAAATTAGATAGTTGCATAGACATCAGAAAAAGGACCAGATAGTCCATACTAGGAAGAGACATATTAGAGGAATGGACACACCATAGTTATGGCAATGCACTATTCCCAGCATGGTCCCTCCAAATAGAACTGAAGGTGCATTGAAGGCATTCAATTTAGCATGGGCCTTTTTCATGAAAACAAGTGCCCAAGTCTTTCTTGGAGCACTTTATATTGTAATCTCTCATTTGTTACAAAGGAGATCTTCCCGTTACCAGAAGCAAAACTCTACCCAAATTGAAAAGTGAATACTGAGACTTTGAGCTCAGATTGTTATTCATGTCATTTTATCTGAATGAGAAAGCAAGTTGTTTGTAGACTCTGTGCTGTCATAGATTGTATCATTTTAAGAGATTGTTCTTATGTCTATCTTCTAAATGTGTTCTTGTTTATTTAATTTGGCAAGTAGAACTAGTGGAAGTAATCAGGAAGGTGTCATGAAGCCAACTGTGGAGAGACTTTGCACTTTCACATTTGTTTTCAATGTGTGTTTTTCTTTTCTTTCTATGTTGAGGATTTTGGGATGACTTTGTGCCCTCATTGTCCTTCGTATCTCACTCTTTGGGTAGTTGAGGTGGAAACTTTGTGCTATGTTTCATCCTGCTAGTTGATATGCCCTTGGTTACCAATTACTTTTACTACCTAAAAGAACTCCTGTTGTTTCCTGCAAGAACACTTTTAAAATAAGAGAAGTGCCTTCAGTGTTTTCACCAGGATTTTTTCCTCTATTTGTTTACATCATCTCTAAAAAAAGAGAGATGGATGGCTTATCCTACCCCTGAGTGTTATTTTCAAATATATATATATAGCACCTTTATACCTATAGGGAACCTCCCCTTAATGAGAGGAGAGATTAGTCCCCTTTAGATGTGGTAAAATTACTCACCTAGATGACCAATCTCCCTATTTTGTGGTGATAGGAACTATTTTGCTCACCAGTGAGCTGGTCGACAAAATATTCACCCAACAATTTTTAGCAACTCCACTGGGGAAGGACAAGCAATTTGAAGCCTCAAGCTTCAAATTGAAGTGAGACCAATCCTTTTCTATTTTTGATTCACAATCTAGCAACTCCATGCTATACCAAAAGCCAAAAATCTCAAGGTGTTGTTGACCCTACTTTTGAGTTGGTGCAGCAGAGCAATTTTGAATTGTTTCCTCCATAAGCTCACCTTCAATGAACTAGGAGTCTTCCTCCTAACCCAACCAGGTCACCAACATGAGGTAGAGCTTCTTTTTTAACTACCAGTAGAGCCTTGCCTATCCAAATTCTACCTAGATTTGTTATCCCACTTTTACATAATCAAAGCATGGCTCAATGCCCCTGGGGTAACTCATTTGGCCCACTTAATTTGACTCCACCTCTACATGAGCTTCCACACAGTTCAAGGAAGAATTTCCTTAAATTTTTTGGTAATTGGAAAGTTTAACCTGATGAATATATTGTTTCCTTCATCATAGCGTGTGGTGTAATAGGTGTGGAGTATGAAGACATAGCAATAAGGATATTCGTGGAGACACTACAAGGCACTGTTGCAGACTAGTTCTACCATCTGCAAGCTCAGTTAGTGACTGATTAGGACACTCTAAAAGAAAAATTTGAAGCCAGGTTTAAGCCTATAGAAGATATACATGCCTTGTTAGCCCAGCTCACATAGATGAAGAAGGAGCCCCATGAACCTATGAGGGACTTCATTGCCAGGTTCAACAAGTTGAGGCACAAGATTCCCATGGTCATCCAGCTAACACCTCAGAATCTCAAGTGTTTATTCATCAACTCACAGCTGCTTGAAGTGAGTTTCTTGCTAAGATGGGCTAGACACATAGACCTTGTTGCTGCTTAGGACTTGGCTATGGAGGTAGAAGATGACCTTATCTTTGCCAAAAAGATAAGGAGGGACCCTAATAAAGGTAAATCATCTTCATCTTCTAAATACTCACCTACAACCATCACTGACCCAATGGTACAAAAGCTGGTAAATGAATTACTAGCCTTGAAAAGGCAAATGGCATAAGGTATGTCTTCTACTTCTTCATATAGAGATGTACCAAGGAGGACATTCCCCAATCAGCCATATCAAGGCAACACTACCAGAAGTCAAGGGCAACCAAATCGTCTTCCTCCCCCATAGAGGAACCTTGCCCTTGAAGCACCTCCAACCAACTTAGCAGTTGGATATCTAGAAACAAAACATGCTTTCTCTTTCCAACCTAAGTTTGAGCGAGAAAATGGTGATGATCTCTTCATAAAGGATCAAGAAGAATCAGTTGGTTGCTCCCACATTAGTTTCCTAAATTACCAAGATGAACCCAAAAGTGAAGATAAAGTAGTCAAAGGATCATACGCAGTATTCACTCGGTCCAAGAATCAGTCAGCCCAACAGGACAACAAAGAAAAGATAGAGGAGTGACCCCAACCAGCAATTTCAATTGCTAAGTAGAGAACCCCTCTTCCTTTCCAGTCAAAGGACCCAGTGATTGCCAAAAAGGCAAGTACATCAAACATTTCTGCACCTTCTACTTCAAATTCATAGACCAGTCCTCCCCCTCCCAAAAACCAAAAGGATGAACTCCCATCCCCTCTTCCAAGTCCATTTTAGTCACCTGGCATAATTGATCATGTCAAGAAATCCAAAATTCAAACAACTGAATTTGAATTCCTGCAAGCCAATCTTAAGCATTTAAACATTGGTGGAGAACTAAGTGTGGACCTGTCTGAGGCAAAAATTATGGTCACCCAAAAGTCAACCCCTACAGCTCAAATTCTATTTGAGCCTTCAGGTAGGGGTAATTACTTCTTAACCACAGAGGATGCTCATGTCTCAGCTGATGAAAGTCCCATAGCTGGTAATCTAAGATTTGATCCAAATAAGGCATCAGAAGAATTGGTAGGGCACAGTACAAATGAAGAAGGATCTTCCATCTCCAATGAAGAGAAATCTGACAAAAGATCAGCTTCTGATGATGCTTAGATCTTGGAATTTGATGGCAGTGATTCTTCCACTAATGTTGGAGCCAAGATTGTGTTGATATCTCCTCAAGGAGATATGTTTCCTTCATGCAAGTTGTAGTTCAGCAACACCAACAACACATCTGGATGCAAATCTCTATTGCTTGGATTGAAAACTACTCAGGATGAAGATATCCAACTCCTTCACACCAAAGGAGATGTTGAGCTAATGGTTTGTCAGGAGTTTGATGTTGATAATCAAAACATGTGTTGGACTGAACTAGTATAATAGCAAGCTATGGTAGTGGACCATACTGTTGTACTCTAAAGTCAGCAAAAGGAACTCTTTGTAGACAAAGCAAGGAGTTATGGTTTTTAGAGAGAAGACCACGTCTTGTCATGGAGTAAGAAGAGAGAGCCAAAAGGAGTTCAAAAAAAATGTGATTCCTAGTGGAGAGTTCCATTCACCCATCACCGATTCTAAAGACAAAATGGTTTCCTCCTAGTTTATCAAGATGGAACGCCATCTTCTCTATCTCACAGTGGGTGGCATCTAAAGTGCATCAAATCATTGAGGCATTAGATAAGATCATTTGTACATATGTATATTTGTATAGTCTTTTGTTCTATTTTGTGCTTTTCATTTTCATTTTTGGCACCTTTCTTTTTTGGGTAGCATGACTCCATAGCCCAATGGCATACTTTAAGGCACCAGAGATTCTAGTTTGTACTCTCCTCAGTTGTTTCAAAATTTTAACTAAGTGAAGTTCCCCAACTGGAGCCAGTTGTTATCCCCCAAAAATATCATCATTTTTGGAACAACATTTGAACTATTTTGGTCCTATAGACCAAACTCCTCTCTTCCTCTTTCAAAAATTGTTCTGAGCATTTAGGTTCTTCATTTTTCAAAGCTTTCTCAGAAATCTATGGACTCTATAGGCTTGAATCTATGGACTCTGTAGGAAGAAATATATGGACTCTGCAGGCTTGAAACTACAAACTCCACAGGCTTAAAACTACAGACTCCACAGGCTCATTTTTACGGACTCTTTCAAGGCTCGAGAGAAAACTACAGACTTCACAGGTTGATTTCTATGGACTCTACAGGAAAGAAACAAGCTCTCAGCACTTAGGTGATTTCAAGGTTGGTTCAATGACAAGGTTCAACCAAAATGTCCATCGGCAAGCTTATAAGCAAGGATCAAACCATTGAACCATTGAACCTTGAACCATTTTGGTTCAACGGGTTCAATGGGTTCAAAGGTTCAACGTCATTAGCAAGAGTTAAGTGCTTTGGCAAAGGTTTAACAAGTTTAACTGATTCAAGGTTCAACGACTTCAAAACACTTATCAAAGAGAAGAAGGATTGAACCATTAAACCATTGAGCCACTTTGGTTCAAAGATTCAATGGGTTTAATGGTTCAATAGGTTCAACGGCCATATGGTTCAATGCATTTTGTTCAAGTGATCAAAAGACTTAGCCAAATAAAAGGAATGAACTGATTGAACCGTTGAACCTTGAACCAAAAGGTTCAACAAGTTCACAGGTTCAAAGGTTCGACCAATGCGATGAAGATCAAAGAGCTTAGAAAGATCAAGGAAGTGACGGACAAAGGATGAACCAATGAACTGATTGAACCTTGAACTGAAAGAGTTCAAAGTTTAATGGTTCATGGGTTCAAAGGTTCAATGGTAGCCTCAGTTAAGGAAAGAAGCAGCAAAAAGTTGGTTCAATCAGTTGGTTCAATCGATAGGTTCAAGGGGTTGCCCCAAAGCCAAAGGAACAAGTGCCCTTGTGGAGGGTGGTGAACCAAGGCTAAGAACCCTTGCAGAGGGCAGTGAGCAAAAATAGACAAAGTGAACTCCTTTGAAAAAATGAACAAGGCAAAAGGCAAAGTAGAGTCCTTTAGACAAATTGTTTGAAGGAATTCCTTCATACATTTTGTCCGAAGGAATTCACTCAAGAAGAAAGCCTGACTGAAAGTGAAGGAAAAGCCCAACTGAAAATACAAAGTGCAGCAGAAGCCACCACGTGTCCATTATAAATTAGAGTGGAAGCCACCATGTGTCATCTTTTGCAAGACTCTCAAAAAGTTTCTAAAGCTTCTATAAGTTAAGTGGAATATGTCACGTGTCCTATTATGACTCAGTGGAATGTGACAAGTGTTTGCATCTGCGTTCCCCTTTTGAAGTTGCTCAGGCAAGATGTGTCAAGGATCCCATTTTTTGTAAGTTTCTAATGAGTTTCATGATAGCAGAACTTACCACTTGTCAAATACGTAGAAAGGACCCCCAAAGACTTAGACAAGAAGGGCAAATTAAGGACAAAGAAGTAACATGGATGATTCCAAAGGCAAGTTCAATTAAATTGATGGTTCAACCAGAGAGCCCGAAGATTTAAATTGATATAGGGGAGAGAAGATTGACACAAATGACCAAAAGTATTTTCAAAATAGTTATTTCCAGTAGGTGGAACAGTGGATCAAGTAGACTTAGACTTCTGAGTGCACCAAATCAAGGATGCAAGCCTGTTTTTCTTCCATGAAGTAATGGCAAATTGGATAGCTGTGTAGACATTAGGAAAAGGACCAAACAGTCCATACTAGGAAGAGACATATAAGAGGAATAGACACACCATAGTTATGGCAATGCACTATTCCCAGCATGGTCCCTCCAGATAGAACTGAAGGTGCATTAAAGGCATTTAATTTAGCATGGGCCTTTTTCATGAAAACAAGCACCCAAGTCTTTCTTAGAGTGCTATATATTGTAATCTCACATTTGTTACAAAGGAAATCTTCTCATTCCTAGAAGCAAAACTTTGCCCAAATTAAAAGGTGAACACTGAGACTTTGAGCTCAAATTGTTATTCATATCATTTTATCTGAATGAGAAAGCAAGTTGTTTACAGACTTTGTGCTGTCATAGCTTGTATCATTTTAGGAGATTGTTCTTATGTCTATCTTCTAAATGTGTTCTTGTTTATTTAATTTGGCAAGTAGAACTAGTGGAAGTAATCAAGAAGGTGTCTTGAAGCCAACTGTGGAGAGACTTTGTGCTTCCACATTTGTTTTCAGTGTGTGTTTTTCTTTTCTTTTTGTGTTGAGGATTCTGGGACAACTTTGTGCCTTCATTCTCCTTCATATCTCACTCTTTGGGTAGTTGAGTGGAAACTTTGTGTTTTATTTCATCCTACTAGTTGCTACGCCCTTAGTTACCAGTTACTTTTACTACCTGAAAAAACTCCTACTATTTCCTGCAAGAACACTTCTGAAAGAAGAGAAGTGCCTTCAGTGTTTTCACCAAGATTTTCTCCTCTATTTTTTGACATCATCTCTGAAAAAATAGAGATGGATGGCTTATCCTACCCCTGAGTGTTATTTTAAGCTTATATATATATATATATATATAGTGCCTTTATACCTGTAGGGAACATCCCCTTGATGAGAAGAGAGATTAGTCCCCTTTGGATGTGGTAAAAATACACACCTGGACGACCAATCTCCCTATGTTGTGGTGATAGGAACTATTTTGCTCACCAGTTAGCTAGTCGACAAAATATTCGCCCAACATGTTGAATCTAAGCTACAAAATCAAATTGCATCATGCATATAGATATAAAAGTGGTCCATATGGAACAATACAATATAGATCAGTTGGCATAGTGTTTAAAAAGAGGAATAAATTAAAATACATATCATAAAAGCATTGAATCTTGGGCACATTATGCAAGTAAAGAGTGTAAAATATAGAGATTGACTTTATGAGGCATGTTTTTTGAGCAGGTAGATTAGCTGTAAAAATGATTAAAGTGGGTGGAATTGAAGGAAAAATTTGCTAATGGTGTTAATTTTAATTATGGCATGTAAGGAAATCAATCATAAAGGGACAAAAGGGGGTACGTAAGGAAAAATATATATCTAAATGAAGCATGGTTTCAACTATGCTAGATGTGGCCAGCTATAAATCCCAATACAGTCTCAACTATATTTTACTATAGGTATTTATTCCTAATTTGACATGGGGTGATCCATGTTTTTTTATGGTGATTCTGAGTAGGAGTTATTCCCAAATAGGCATGTGGAATTTACTTCTTATAACCACCTCATGGTTAGCTGAGTGAACTCCATAAGTTATATTTGTCTATATAAGGGTAATTCTATGGTAAGGAAGATGTTAGCAAATTTGGTCCTAAAACACTATTGGAATCATGCCAAGATTACACCTATCATTCCCTTATGTTTTTAGGTTTTGATTATCTATCAATGGGGAAATTGATTGTAATAGAATGTTTTTAGAATGTTGAGCATAAATTTTAGTATGTTTTATTCACTTGATGCATGTAGTCTTCTAATTTAACTTTTTAGTTGGTGGTAGGACTGTTAATGTGTATGTTTATAGATGTTTGTCTTAGTTATGTCATGCAATAGCTATCACAACTAGTTTGTTAAATTCCTTCATGTTTGATTTGATCTTATATTAGTCATTGTGTGTAATAGATGTAGACTGCAAGTTTTATTTTCTTTAAAATGGATTCAATGGATCAATGTCTTTCACAATTTTCCTTGGAAGCTTGCCCACAGAGTGGCTAAAATTTTGTGTAATTGCGAGACTAGGCACATAGTGATGCAACTATGCTCAATCATGATTTCAATTATTTTATGTCAAGAAGCTTGTTTAAATCTTATACATCCTCTCTTTTCTACCCTACCTTCTCTTTCCCCTTTTATTTTTTTGGTGATGTCCTACCTTAGCTTAAATTTTGAAGTGATAAGATCAAAAAAGTATAACTTAATTGATTTATTAGTTGAATCAAATAGGCAATAATAATTAGATAACTAATCAACAAGAGAGCAGGTGAGTTTTTGGTGGTAACATTATATCTCTTGGAGATCTATTCCAAGAAAATTAATTACATAAAGCCCAATACCTTCAACACATACACTAGTTTGATCCAGCATTAGTCCTAAAATGTGAGGAGTAAAGTCTCATATTGAATCTAAAGTTTCTTATAGACACATAATCCTATGGGTTCTCTAAGGACCAAATTTTGGAGTGATCAACACACCTATTTTCCAACTACCCAAACACTTGTATACTAGTCAGATGTCTATGTTGAAGCAATTGTCTTATTCTGATGTAAGTGTCTAGTGCCCTAAAGTTGGATAATTTGAAAATTAAACATATTCCTATGGTTAGTCAAAGTAATTTAATGTAAAATATTATCCAAAAGGATTGGTATAAATACATGATCAATCCTTATTCCTTCCACACCTAACAAAGACCAAAAAGCACTTAATCAAGCACTCAAGTGAGCAAAGCTTCTCTATTTTCTCCTATTTCCACATCAATCATAGGGGAAACATATATTCAAGTTTGAAGCACTGAAGGAGTAGCTAAATACCCATATTTCCAATTTAAAATCTAGGTGACTATTATACTTACTTATCACATGTTGCATGATTCACACAAGAGCCAACACATAGGGGATAACTACATAAGTCTAAGGGCCTCTTCACATTATTGGATATGTTGATCATGTTCATTAATAAATGGGTATTTGAGGAAACATGGCATTATGCTCCCACTAACCCATGTTTGCCCACATCTAATATGAAGATGAAGAATTAGGGTTTTCTATTTGACAAGAAGTGACAGTCCATGACCTAGATATAAATTCATTACAGTGAAGGTGACATAAAACCCAAAAGCATCCAAGTAGTTACATTTAGTTTTAGTAGGTATTATGTACTGAATACCTATATCTGAGTTAGATAGTAGTATCAACACAACCATCATAGGTGAATGCAATTCACCATAGATATATAGGTAAAATTTATAGAATCAAGCGACTGATCCAAAATATAGATACATTATACTTTCTACATGTTTCATATCCATACATATATTAGCATCATAACTAGTTAAACATCTTATTTTTATCATCATTTTAATATCTAACATATTTGTACTATTTATCTTAAATATGTCTCAACATAAGAAAATTAGTATATGTTTTATATAAGTTTTGAAATTAATTAGCTTGCTTCAGAGATAATCTACCATCCATGTGCCCTAGGCTATTTATACCCCTTTAACCCTATATTCTATAATATATATTTTAGGGTTAAACATTTGGTGAACCTGATTTATGTGATTGCATATTTTTTTGATTCCTAAGGTTTTTAGCCAGCTAGGATTTTAGGTTGTGTTTTTTTAGATCTTGCTTTTTTTAATACAATCTAGGCATAGCCTTAGATTAGGAGGTATGCATATTGAACACATTGAGATTCCCCTTCTATCACCAAGATGTCTAAAATAATGAAATACCTAACCCTATGGATCATGATGATACCAATTTTGAGAATAAAAACATATTGATGAGGTTATCATCGAAGAATATTTTGATAATGAAAAACATGAGTCTAATTAAAATGATGAACATGAACAAATAGATCATGATGAAGTGAAATCAATTACATTGTTTCATGACTGTATTCATCAAAACCCTAAAGATCTTGATGAAACCCTAAGAATAATATTAGAAACTAAAAAATAAAAAAGCATAGATGCACAATTAGGTCAATCTATTGAACATGTAATTCAATATATGGGTCATCCCCATAAACCAACCACCCTCCCCTTAAGGACATTACTGCTTCATACTTCTAATGGGGGCACAAGATATTTATTTCAACCTCTATTCCCTAAAACTACTATTACCACATCTTACATTAGAAACCTTAATATTACATTCAAATACCAATTTCAATGCCTATATCTACCCAACCTATGGGTACACCTCCTTTGGTTTCTTCTCAAATATCCAACCTAAAAGACCAAGAGTCGTAAGCTTTTGTCCAAACTATAAAACTTTTGAAAACTAAAGTTACAAATATTGAATAAAATGATATGAAATATCCTTATGTTATTGATTCATAAGAGGTGTTACATAGTCCTCTTACACCAAAGATGTATTTTCTCCCCTTGCCAACTAATTTTGTTACACCTAAGTTCACATTTTATGATGGAAATGTTGATCCTAAACAACATCTTTGATATTTTTATGTGGCATACCTTGATTATGCCTCCAATGATGAAATTTTGACCAAATTATTTCTAAAGAGATTAAAAGACTATGTTTTTAGCTGGTTCTATGATTTACCAACTCAATCAATAAATGCCTTCAAACCCCTTGTGGATTAGTTTTTGGCACACTTTTCTACCAATATCACTAAAAAGGTTTCCTATGCCCAAATTAAAATCAAGCAAGGAACCAATAAACCTACAAACGAATATGTCTTAAGGTACAAGACAATATTAGCTAAAATGAACAATCCTATGGCAAATAAAGAGATGCAACATATTTTCAAGAAAAGTTTGCTTGATCCTTTACATCAGTTCATTGTATTTTAAAAATATAAATATTTCAATGACTTATGCCACATTGTTCAGGATCATGAAATGAAACTTATCCCATTGAACAAACTTAAATATGTATCAAACATATGCATCCAATACCAATTTTACTATAAAACCAAGCTATAAGGTCAAACTTCCCAAGCATAAAAAGGAAACAACCACCATGGTTAATGTAGTGCCATAGCAACTTAATCAGCTTATGTTATATAATGCACCATGAAGATACTTTGCACACTTACCTGAGCCTCCTATTTCATTACTCTTATGGCTTGTAGAGTGTCACCTCATATCTCTCCTTCATCCTATATAAGTTGATATTATTAGACCCCTACCCAAAGGGTATGATGTGAATGATTATTGTGACTATCACCAAGGTTGCAGGCATTCCATGAACAAAAAAAATTATCTAGAACCATAAGTTTTAAGACCTCATTGATGACCAAAATATTACATTAGATGATCCTCTAAAGGAATCAAGTTCACAACTTGGTGACCACCACATCAAAAAAATATTTAACAATCCTTTTCAAGACCATTCTAAGAAAGATTCAAAAGTACACATGGCATATAATGCACATTCTCCTCCATCTAATTATGAGCACCCATTGGATGGGACTATTGGTACATATATGTGACATACACCTCCTATGGTTTAGATACCTTCTATTACTCTTGATGACATTGAGATTAGGGATGATAACTCATATCTTCATTCCTTATTCATTCGAGCATACCTTGACCACCATCCTATATATAGTTTTATGATTGATAATGGTGTAATCCAAAATATTTATACCATGGAATTACTTACACATCTAGGTTATATAAATCATGATTTACATCCTTAGACTAGATTAGTTAGAGAATTTGATGGGACCTTATAATAGGTTCTTAGTGAGATTGACTTAAGTTTACAAGTAGTATCACACATGTGGTTACTACCTTCTCAATTATACCTTCCACAAGTATCTTTTATATGTTATTGGGATGACTTTAGATACATACACTTTGATTTGTACCTTCTATAGTGCATGGGTGTGTTAAATACATTCATACCAATCAAATAATTACATATTTCATAGTTTCATATGAGCATCCTATTGACAAAGACAAATTTATACCCAGATATCTAATTATAAAACCTCCTAAGGTTAATCTTTCATAGAAGGTTAAGCAATAGGCAATCCCCTTTACTATGAGGCCAGTACTTGATAGACCATTACATCAAAGATCCATAATAGGTTCTATGGAATCCTTATCTACTACACATCATATTCGGATATGTAGATCACTTACACATGTGCCTATTACTATTGTTTTAAGGAAAAGACAAACCATATAGTGATGGGTTCCATGAACCCATGCCCATATTATTCCTTCACAACATAGAGTCCTATTATACATACATAGAGCATCACAAATATTATAGTGACATATATTGTATTTATGCATGTTCTTTGGTATTACCACTAGTTTAGCACCATCAAGTTCATGGTGGTGAGATACTTATGAGAATCCATCAGATGAGATCATAGGGTAGCTTCTCTGGTTTCAAATATTTTTAAAATACCAAAAAAAATAAAAAATCCAAAAATATTTTCAGCATTTACATGTTCTATTGGCTCATTGGCATATATGTTGTTAGTCCCATGTTAGTGGATATCATATCATTTATTTTTGCATATACATGTTTCACGCATCTTTTGAATGTGATATAGGCCTACACAATTACATGATCTATGCACTTTTAGATGTTGGGCCTTCCTTTTAATCATGTCATGTAGACATTGAGGGCATGTGCTTCTTTGATCATGATACATTCAGGTTATATCGTCTTATGGTCATTTTACATTATCATATTTGAGATTATTTACTTACACATGAATTTGTTCATGCTTATATCTTTTACAGTGTACTTGATATGATATGTACTTAACTTTTTTCACTAACACATATAATACATGGGCTAGTGTGTTATGTTTATGTTGGTTGCTTATGCTTTCATTCATGCACTTATTTAAGTGTCTTGCCTTATTATTATCTTTCATGTTTGAGCATTTGAATATGTTCCATTATTAGTGTTCTCCATTTCTTTATTTCCTATTTGAAATTTTAACATGTCATTGCTTGTTTTATGGACATTTAAATATGCCTTGCTTACTTTTATGGGCATTTGACTAAGTCATGTCCCTTCGATTTTACAACATTTGAACATACCACTTGTTTGAGCACTATATTTTTATTTGCTTTTGAGGGTTCTTGTGTGTGTGTGTGTGATTACTTATTGAGCTTGTACTATTATTGTATATAATTTATCATGATCTACAACATGCATCTTAGGAATTGGTGTGATCACATTCTTCATGCTTTACTGATATATCTACCTAGACATGTTCCCTCTATATGCTACATGGTACATTCATAGTATACATGGTTATCTATCCTTTTTAGGTAAGGTAACTACAAGTTTTTACTTTCCATCACTTTAAAATGGGATAATATCAATGGGGGCATGCCATAGAGGCATGACTTCCACATTTGTTTCATAGATTTAGATTGTAGTGGGGGCATGTTCTGAAAACATGTTTTCCACATTTGTCATAGTTTAAAATTCAGTGGGGCATGTTTTAGAAACATGTTCTCCACATTTATTTAGCATGCAGTATATCTAGATTATAATGGGTGCAAGTTTTAGAAATATGTCCTCCACATTAGCACTTACACCAGTTTTTAGATTCAGATAAATAGTGGGGGCATGTTTTGGAAACATGTTTTCCATACATACACTAATTTTTAGATTTAGACATACCATAGGGGCATGTTTTGGAAACATATTCTCCATTCTTATTAAGTATTCAACATACACAGATTTTAGTGGGGACATGTTTTGGAAACATGTCATCCACATTGGAACTTGTATCAATTTTTTTTTTCTATATATAGTAGGGGAAAGTTTTAGAAACATGTTCTCCACACTTACACAGTTTCAAATTGGCCAAATTCATAGTTATGTGATTTATATACACATTTTGGGCATCATTATATACATTGGTACCATTTTTATGGATAGTTTTAGCATGATACATATCTAAGGTGCATATGCTATGCAAAGAGAACCTAAAATTTACAAGATCAAATCAATTTCAAACACTTTTAGGGATTGTCATCACCCACCAAGTTGGACTTTTATGGATTGTATTGAGCCTAACTATTGTAGTAGTTGGTTCACTTTTTGGTATGGTTGAGGTGATTAAGTCACTAAATCTTTCCAAGTTTATAGGTTGGACTTGATAAGATCATTTAACCTCACTAATTTTATAGTGTGATTTGATTTGATTCACTCACACTCACTAGGTTATAAGTATGGTTGGGTTGCATGATTGAAATAATATAAATTGTCAGGTGGCAACTCATATTTTATCCAAAATTATGGGCATGTGTGCTCTAATATCTCTCTATGTCTTTAGATATATGCACTTTTTAGATTTTATATTTATCCTAATCTCAGCTCTAATTATTCATAATGATATATCTTTTCAAATAAAATTATCAAAAAGTAATTTGGTTGCATTGACACACAAGTGTAATCCTAAACCTTAATCTCTTTCAATTTCAATCATTTCAATTCTTTCAATTTTAGATTATATGCATTGATTATGTATTGTAGCATGCTTTGATTTGCATGTTAGTCAATATAAAAACATGCAAGTTAGACTCAAGTAAAGTCAAGGTGTGTTATACACACCTAGGTACGCATTCCTTTTACTTTAAACTAGCAATTTTATTACTAGATTAAAGGGGAGTCAAATGTAGAACTATTTCTAAATTATATAGCACCTTAATCTTGAACACTTAAAAAATACATATCATTGATGTACCTTAAGCTTATAGAGATTTTCCACTACCAAAAAGCCTCATATACACTATCTCTATGTGCTTAATTATTTATATCTTAGTCTAATTAATGTTATTATGATAACTCAGACCTTTTATCTTTCCCAAAATGTTAAAAAATTTCTTATCTTCCATCCCTGCAAGTTCTGAACCTACACATATTTTACAACTATCTCAACACTTGCACCCCAATTAAATGCCTACATCGACAAAAGTCTTTAGTTCCCTAAAGTCATCCAATTTACAAATGAAATTTATTACTATGGTTAGATTAAGTACTTTAATGTGATATATTATCCAAAGGTATTGGTATAAATACAAGATCAAACCTCATTCATTCCACACCTAACATAGACCAAAAAACACTCAATCAAGCACTCAAGTGAGCAAAACTTTCTTATTTTCTATTATATCCATATTCATTATAGGGAAACACATCTCTAGATATTAAGTACTAAAGGAGAATCCCAAGATCCACATTTTCTAAGTTACAATCTAGGTCATATTTGTATTTGTTTATCACACATTGCATGATTCACACACAAGCCAACACGAAGGGGAGAACTACATAAGTATGAGGCCCTCTTCAGAGAATTGGATAAGTAGGTAGTGCTCATTAATAGAGGGGAAATTAGGGTATATTAACACCATGTGCCCACTAACCCTTTATTTCCACAACTAATATCAATATGAAAAACTAGGGCTTTGTTATTTGATAAGGAGCAATAGTCCATGACCCATATATAAATGCACTAGCGTGAAGGTGACACAAAACCCATAAGTATCTAGGTGGTCACATATAATTTTAACTTGTATTCCATATTGGACACCTATGTTTGAGTTAGATAGTATCATTGATAGAACCATCCCAGGTCAATGCAAGTCTTCATAACTATAGAGGTCAAATTTCTAGATTCAGGGGACTGATCCAAAATCTATATCTAATCTACTTTCTACCTGTTCTAGATCCATATCTCTATTAGTATCAAAATTGGCTAAGTATTTTGTTTTCATTGTCATTGTAATATCTAGCATAGTTGTAATTTTTATCTTTAGCATATTTTAGCATAATAAATTTAATATATGTTTTATCTAACTTTTGAAATTAATTGGCCTACTTTAGAGATAATCTACCATCCTTGTACCCTAGGCTATCTCTACCCCTTTAATCTTATATTCCTTAATATAGATTTTAAGGTTAAATAATTTGACCATATGTGGTCAACAATAGGTGTTGGCATTCTATTTTGAGTTTTTATTAAACATTTCATATTATGGGCTTCCATATGGCATTTTAGTATTTGTGCATTGTTGTCTTACTTTTTAATGTTGATGTTGAAGTCACCTAGTATATATGTGTTATATTTTTCATTTTTATTAGCTAATGCATGATTAATTATAGATATGATATCTAAAATATTAGTAGTTGGTGTTGTGTATAAATTTATAATTTATATTTCTAGGTTATGGTTGGTTATGGTTGCCAATATGGCTTCTACATTGTTTGTATAGTATTGCATTATTTTTCGGATAGTAATATGTTTTATAATAGAAATTATAATTTTGTGAACATGAGACATTTTTGTGTTTTTTATTAATTACAATATAATATTTTTTTAGTGTGTGTTATATGTTTCTCTTGGAAACATAATACATCACAATGCATTATGCCGTAGTCATTGATTACATATTATATGTGTGCTTGTATACTTCTTGTATATAATGATGAAATAAGAGCGTAATAATTTATGACTGTGTTAATTAGATATTGTTCTATTTCCATTTGGCATTTTTTTGTAAGTGTAACATTAATGTTTCTATCTTTTTTTCACTCTAAAATTATTCATTGTTAATCAAGTGAGTAAGTAAAGAGACTCAATATGTCATACACATGAGAATTTTATATATATTAATTTATGGTGCATTTCACCAAAATCATTAAATGAGACAAAATACATTATGAGGCTTTAGGATCTATATATCATTCATGCACATATGATTTCTATTGGAAATTGTTTTTGATTTATTTGGGAACATTTTTTAGATGTGTATTATAGAGGTTTAACAATGCACCAGACAAGTATCCAATCATGTTCAATTGATTTAATGTATAAGCAAGCTATTTTTTTTATTGGTTGTGTGTAATATGTGGGTCATTTTTTTTATCTAGTCTATGTTTATATCATTTCTAATTATGTGTTTTTTAATGTTCCATTTGATTCATTAACTAATCCATAGTCAATTTCATAATTTCTAGCATAGAGTGTTTCAGTGAATTTTAGCATATATTTTGAGAAGGGAAGAAGAAGAAACTAAATATAGGTATGGTTGGAAAACTTGTTTGATTGTGCGTGCATTGAATTAGATAATTATGAAGATCTCCTTTTTGGTTTGGGAGGTTGACCTGTAAATAAGACAGCACTAAAGAAAATGGTTGGTTAGATGGATAGCTGAGTGGATTGCCTAGTGCTAGCTAGATCCCATAAGTAATAGCTTCCTTGAGGGCTATCAATCCACATATTTTAAACAATTAATTTTATAAATAGAATGATAAAATACTTGCATAAATAATCAAAAAGTACTAAAATTGAACACAAGAAATGTTTGCTAAATAAATAGATTAAAAATGACTAATAAAGCATTGAGCAAGTCAACACTAGTGCTAAATGGGTCAAATGTGCTTCAAAAAATTAGGCAGGGGTTTATGAATAGGAAAGAACATAGAAAATTAAATTTGGTTGATGGTAAGAGGGTGAAAGTAACTTATTTCTATTTTTTACCACAATGACCATCGAAGATTAACATGACCATCAATGACTAAGGTGATCGTCAATAATTGGGCAGACCATCGATGGTTGAGATATCCATCAATGGTTACTATGTGTTGGCTATAAGTAATAAATGATAGATTGACAAGATCACATATTTATATTTTGAGATATGGGTTGGTGTTAGGCTAATTGTGAAATAGAAATAAAGTAAATGAATATTAGAAAACAATTACTTATCTTAGTGTGAGATTGATCTAGTGATTGATTGAGGTGGTTGGCATGTTGGTAGAATATGGCATGATTCCAATGGAGTAACAGTACTTGATGCTTTGGAAGATTGGTGGTGACAAGTTGGCTCTCTAATATGATGGTTGGATCACTAGATCATTGATGATAATTTACCTAAAAAAAGAAACTCTAGATGCACAAGCTATTGACAATAATTGCATATGATCTTCACCTCCCTACTCCTCTCTTCTTATAGGTAAGGAAGGAAAGGTATAACAAGATGTTAACTAGGATTTCTAATTTTCACTCACACATGCAATGGCTCACACATATATTTAGATAAGTTATTTTTAGAAGATCAAGGTGGGTGTTTGCATATGGATGGTGGACCCTGATCATTGATGGTCAGGGTGACCATCAGTGGTCAAGGGCCAAAGCACAAAGTGGGTAAAAAGGTATATTAAGTCAGTATGTCAAACTAACCATGGTTAGGCTTGGTTAGGGGTCAAAGGGTCAAATTGCTCCTAAGGGGGTCTTAAGGTGGTCCAGGGGTGTTTCAACATTTGAAATTATAGTGTGTATATTTTTGATGTCTATATTTTGCCCCTTTTTGTTATGTGTCTTTTAATCAATAACATGCAAACCAAAAATAGATTGTTGATCAAAGGTGTAGTTGCTCCAAGTATGGGAGAAGGTGTTCCCCTTCAAACCAAGAGTCAATGAGGTAAAACAGAATTGTGTGTGGGTTTGACAAGGTGGATGAAGGTGTACATCATGAAGGTGGGTGATAGGCTAGGTACTAAATCACAAATAGGTACACAAAGTGTAACAAAAAGTATGATAGCCAAGATCATGCATTGACTAGGTTACCATAGCTGGTAAAAATAAATATTAATGCTAGAAGGATAAGTGATAAGTGGATCACATGACCACATTTAGGTGTGGTGGATGGGTACACTCATAAATGCAATTCTCCTAAGTGATGTTTGTGTTTTCATGGGTATCCAAGGTAGGAAGTGCTCCCAGTGAAAACACAAACTATTTAAGCTTCATGGGTATCTGAGGTAGGAATTGATCTTGAGAAGACAAAAGTGGGCCTGGTATGTGTGAGGTGGTGAAAAGTAAAAAAAGTGGTCAACTTGGCAATGTTGTCTCTATAGTCAAAGGACCAAGAAATATTTATCATAAAATGTGTCCTAGGTTGGGTTGAAATGGCTCAATGGTGAGGTGTCAAGGTGATTGAGGTGGGAGGAGAAGGTAGTCTCCATGGGTGGGTTGTTGATGAGTTGTGCGCCAAAAAATTTTGATTGAAGACATAACTTGGTAAAAAGTGAAGACCCTGACTGTTTATGGTTAGGGGTCAAAGTATGACTATCGATGGTCACCCTGTCTGTCGATGGTTAGGGTGAAAACCCTAAACATTTGGTGGTTACAATTAATTTTGAAAGCTATTTTATTGATTTTAACTTTCTCACATCTGAGCTCTAACTTTTAGCACTTGTGGCAAAAATTTTGATGGTGATTATTGGGTAGGTAAGTGATTAGGGAGTGGACCAAGGGGACTAAGATTGATAGAATTAATCGAGCAAGGATGTAAGGCATACATGGATGTTGATGAGGATGGGTGGGTCTATAGCTTATTCCTCAATGATGGTCAAGGAATGAGGTAGGTGGTGCCCATAAATTGATAGTTTAGCTTGATTTTACAATTGCATTAGGTTTTGAGGGTGGTTGCTTGATTGGTTTGGTTTGAATGGGTATGCCCTAGTTATGGTTTGTTTGGTTTTTTTTATCAATTCGATGGGTAAAAATGAAATTGGGAGGGTAGGTAGGTTGGGGTGGGGTGGGGTAAAGATCAAGGTGAAGGTAAGGATTAGGTAGATTTGGGGTGTTTGGGTGGGTTTTAGGGTAGGGTAAAGGTTAGGGATTTTTAGTCAATAGTCACAAATAGTGACCATTAATGGTCACCCTGACCATCGATGGTCATAGTGACCATCAGTGGTCAATCAAATGGTAACTAGGTTTGACAAAAATGTTGAACAAAGCTATGTGTATAATAGTTGTTAATTGATGTTGTTTAAATTTTGGAAGTTAAAATGGGTATATAGGATGTTAGATCTATTTGAAACATTTGATTAAAGTGTTGGGGTATTGTTTTTAGGTGACAACTAGTAGTGAGTGTTAGGTAATAGAGTTTAGTTTTTTGGGAACTAAGTTGTGTTTTAGAATGAATGCTTAAAAGTTTGGGAGTAGATACAGATACTTGATCAAGTGTCATGCATCTGCATAGAGATCCACTAGGGGATGACCCTAACTGATTGGGCCCATTTAAAGGAGGTTAGGTTAGGATCAATGTAGCACTACCAACACATGTCACATGATGCATCTATGATCATAGCACTCATCAAGAGATGAGATCTAGCTAAGAACACCTTCTTAATGTTGACTAGTGAGATCATGATCCTACTAGAGGATGTGAATAGGATTACATGGTTACCCCTATGGGGTGATTCAATCTACCACTTAGAGTAAGAGGAGTATGAGAATCACCTTGATCTATTATACAGTGATGAATATGATCAATTCAGAAGGCATGCTAGGGGCTTTAGCTATAGCATGCTATATGAGAGGGTGACAAGTGAGAGGAAACTCATGACCTTGTTGATGATTGTTGTTTTATGTTTTTCCCTTCTTGACTCAAGCGGTGGGAGGTTCTCATGCTTGTTATTTGGGGTATTAGTTGAGTTGTTATTAGGGTAGACTATGTTCAGATGAGTACTTATTCTCTTGGTGCAGATATATAAGGGTCTATGGGGATTAAAGGCACATAGAATGTACAACATTAGTGTTGGTTGTGTTATACACTATTGGGCCTATGAGCACATCTGAGTGCTGAGGTTGATGGGATTGTTGTGGATGGGATATGTGTATATTGAGTTCCTAATTAGTTACATAAGGTGGAGAGCTAACTTTGTTACTTCAAGTGCAAGAGGAAGCACACATGATGTAGATTATTTTAGGAGTACACTAGATGCACTAGTGATTGGAGATATTACCTAGAGACCATATGTTTAGTTTCTAGTATGTCCTAACAACAAGAGGCAAACATTCTCCTTATAGAGTTACAAGTGGATCCTCGATAAGAGGGATGGGGAGGTAGAGCTTATTCCCTTTGATAGGGTTTGCAGGCAGTTAAGCCTAGTTCAGGGTATTTTAGGTGTGTTCCCTAAATATAGGTGCAAGGACTAAAAGATTCTATTACTAGAGCCACATCCCATGAGGATGCTACTAGATCATGAGAATTTTTTATCCATGCCATAAATAGATGATGTCATCTTTATAGATGGGTATATGGCATGGTATTAGGCTTTATATATGGTTAGAAATTTTGGTGATAGTGATAGTGGTAAGAGGCCTATGAATGTGGACCCGACTAAGAGATAGGGTCAAAGAGTGTAGGTACAGGGGGTTAGCCCCAATGCACAAACACAAATGGCACTAGATATCATATAGGCATAGTTGGAAGCATTATAGGGGTAGGTGGCTACATTACAGGGTCAGCTAGCCACTGTGATAGGTGAGAGGGAGCAAGCTAGAGTTACACTAGTCCAAGTCACCCAAGAGCGAGATGCTTTGAAATAGGCCAAAGGAGTAGTATCAGTACCAGTAGGTCCAATAAAAACCATTGATATGTAGAGGTACATAGTCATTATCTAGGAGTTATGATACTATGATTCTATAGTCTTCACTCACAATCTAATGGAGCCCCGATGGGGTAAGTACAGAGCTAGGCTAGTAAGTGGCATAGGTGTAGTGATACCTGGTCAGTGGGTCACATCTATAGTTAGATAGGTAGGTACTTTAGGATATGTGTCAGGAGGTACTGATGCTCTATGAGTTAGTGGTTCCCCAAGGGCATAGCCATGACATAGTTTGGATATAGTTATATATTGTTGTATATCATTTTGATTATGGCCTATGAACTAATTCAGTGTGATGTACATTTTGAGAGAGAGAGAGAGACATGTATATTTTTTGTATACATTATGGTTTTATTTGACTCATGAGTTTATATATATGATCTTTGTTTATTTCTCATGCTCATGGTCTATGATTTACTTTGATTTTAATGTTTATGATGTGATGCTTATATTATTTATTTATTATGCTTATGTTATGGATTCTAGATATTGATGTATACTTACCTAGCTAGGCATGAGATGGCTTTTATTTATGGGTATGCTTTATGACATGTATGTCTATGGTGATTCTTATGACATGCTAAATTGTAATGAGTACATGCTTTAGTATTTAGATATAAACATGGGATGAAAATGGTTGATTGTTTTATTACTCATGTACACTATGGTGTTATTATGCTTGTTATGGTTATGATTATGGTTATGCATTTACTTATGACACATGTGCATATGCTTGTTGTTAATTTGTTTTAAGGTAAAATACATGAGGTAGTTTAATTAACAACACTACATGGGAGAATAAATAATATAATCAAGAGACAAATGTCATAATGAAAATAGTAACTAGTCATGACAGGATAGGAAGAGGGCACGATGCTTCTCTTTGATAAGGACTAAAACAAAACCAAAGTTAGATTGGCTTAATTAATAGAATCCCATTGAATTCATTGCATTGTCATTCTTTAGTTGGTTAAAAAAGGTTTCTTTATCACATAATGCTAACTAAGCTCAAAATCCCTTGCTTATAGTGTATAAAGTGGGGATGGACAAAAATGGAACCTTTGTGTGAGACTAGCATGCCTCTTCTATAGGTTTCTAAAGAGTCAATATAAATAATTCTATGTCATACAAAGTGTAGATTGATCGATATGATAAGTTTACTCATGAGATTCGTTTGTGGATTTCAATATTTAGTTTGCTTATGAGACTTTCAAAATTATTGTGCTTTTGCTTTTTGCTTGATAATGGGTCTTTTTATTATTTTCTTAGGAGGGTCAAGGAATTTGATCGATGTGGGAAACTTTCAAGAAATTGCTCACTTTGAAAAATGATTTACTTAGTCATCCTTCGAGGGAGTGGTCTAAGTTTGTGTGCTTTGTTTAATGATTTTGATAGTTGTCCTTCAAGGGAGCAGTCCACCTTACATTGAACAATTTCAAATATGTTTTCAATAGTTTTCCTTCAAGGGAGTAGTCTGCATATGCTAGGAATGACCAATGATTGTTATTGGTAGGTATTTTGATTTATTTTAATTTTCTCAACATAGACTTGTTTATATAGGCTTAAGGGTTCACCTTTATGAAGGCAAAACTAAAATCATAAGAAGGTTGAGTAGGTGTAAATAGGTTTAGGTGACAATGATCATGGGAATCAGTCCTAGAAAAGGGGTAGAAAGTAACATGAAAAACATGCCATGGGTAGAGCCATGGTACCCATTATTCAATATTAGGCTATAACTATGATAGATAATCACATGATTTAATTTTAATTAGTTACCCCTAAAATAGGGAGATGAATGTGGTTGAAAGAAAGGGATGAGCTTAAGTTAAAACAAAAGGTGAACTTGATCCTTCTTAATAAAAGAATGGATGCAAATGTGAAGCATTGAGGGGCTCAAGTTCTTGGTTTCCCTCAAGAGAGGACAACTAGTAAGCTCCTGATCCATACTTGTGAGTAATGATATAAGGTGCAAGCTAATTGAAAGTAAACTTTCCCCACTTTCTTTTCTCCATATTGGTGGCATGATGATTTTCTTTTATGATGAGGTCTCTGACATTGAATTCTCACATTCTAAGGTGTTTTTTATAGGCATGTTTGTCACACTCTTGATAGACATGAAGATGGGTAAGGTCTACTAAGTGATGCTCATCAAGTAGCTCAAGTTGGGCTAAGTGGTGCTGACAGTAATTGTCTTCAGTAATGATATCTTGCAAAGATATGCAAAGAGAAGGTATTTGGACTTCAAGAGGCAAGATGACCTCTTCCCTAAATACAAGATAAAGTTGGGGAGCACCCATAGGGTTCTAATGCTAGTATGATATGTCCATAAGGTGAAAGGGATGCATAAATTCCAATCTCAACCAGATGCATTAACCATTTTAGTGAGCATGTTGTTAATAGTTTTGTTAGAGGCCTCATCTTGTCCATTCACTTAAGGGTGCTATGGCGAGGAGAAACTTAACTTAATGCTACATGCATCACATACACCTTAGACTTGCTTGTTCTTAAAATATTTACCATTGTTGTTGATAATCTTGTGAGGAACCCCAAAATGGTAAATGATGTGATGGTTGATAAAATTGATAGTATTATCCATTTTGGTCAAGACTAAAATAATAACATCTACCCATTTGGTAAAATATTTGGTCATAGTGATGATATAATGGTGTCATTACAAATAATGGGGGTTAATTTCACCAATGAAGTCTAGACCTCATTATGATAAGGGCTATAAATCAATGGAAATATGAAGACTATGGCTAGGTGTGTGATGTAGATTGGCATGTTCTTGATGCTTAACACACTTTTTCACATAGTCATAATACTCTTGGTTAAGGGTAGGCTAGTAATAACTGAGGTAAAGGATGTGTATAGCTATAATGAGGCCACTAAAGTGTCCCTAATAGATTCCATCATGCATTTCCTTGATAGCGTGAGAGGCTTTATGACTACGTAGGCAACAGAAGAGGAGACCATCAAAGTCATGCTTATAAATAATTCTCCCCATAATGGTATAATGTGAGGTACTATAGAAAAACACTCTTTGAGCATTCCTAGAAAGCCCAGAAGGAATGATGGCAAGGTTGAGATATTCAAAAGTCTACTGATACCAAAGGTCAAGTTGGGCCTCTTCCACATTGAAAATGGTCAAAGAATCTAGTTTGACATAGGAAGGCTAGGTAAGTCTATGGATAATGATAAATAGCTTGGAGTTAGAGGGTGAAAATGGGATCTAATAGGTGAGGGAAGCCATGGTATCGATGAACTTATTGGTAGATCATGGGGTTGACTAGATGTGGTAGTGTTCAAATGATGATAAGAGATCGTCAACTAGTTGTTTATAATGTTGCAAAACATCATTCTTACATTGGAAAAATCCATTGATTTTATTTATCATAAGTTGGTAATCACCAAAGATGTTGATTATTTTGACTCCCAAGGCTAAGGCAATCTGAAGGCCTATCACTAGGGTTTCATACTCAGCCATATTATTGGTACATTCAAAATCAAGATTGAAGGACAAAGGAAGAGGTTCACCATCAAAGGGAATAAGGATGATACCATCTCCCCCACCATGTTGACATTTTGATCCATCAAAGAAAATCATGACTTGATAGGTGAAGTTTTCTTGAGAGAGGGTCATGATGGACTCATTGGGGAACTCAAGAAGAGGAGGTTGATTGTTTGCTAATGGTGCTTCAGCCAATTAGTCATTGATGACTTTCCCCTTAATTTATTTTTACTAAAATAACTCAAGGTCAAACTTTGATAAAAGCATGAGCCACTTAGCCATACTTTAGTTTTGGTATAGCTTAGAGTGCATATACTTGAGTGGGTCGGTATTGGTTATGACATAGGTTTTGTGGTTAAGAAGGTAATGGTAAAGTTTGGTGGCCACAAATACTAAAGTTAATCAAAGTTTCTCAATATGGGTATATAAAGTCGCATACTCTACAAGCTTGAATCTAATATAGTAGATGGATTGCTCTCTATTTTGATCATCCTGATGAGTAAGCATTGCCCCTAGGGAGTGATCAGTGGTGTAGATATAAAGGTAGAAAGGTTGGTCATCCTTTGGAGGGGTGAGGATAGGTGGAGACAAAAAGTACTTTTTGAGTGAATCAAAGGCCTTTTGTTAGTCATTATACCATTTTAAATATACATCCTTCTTTATAAGGTGGTGGAAGGGTTGGCATCGCTCCAAAAGTTGGGAGATAAAGCAATAGATGGATTGGAGCTTCCCCTAAAAACTAGAGAGTTGTTTGAGGTTGATTAGAGGAAGCATGTCAAGGATGGATTTGATTTTGGCCAGATCAACCTCTATTCCTTTAAGGGAGACAATAAAACCAAGAATCTTTCCTGAAAAGACCCCAAAATGCACTTTTGGGATTAAGGTGGACATTGTAATGGATAAATCACTCAAAGATGATCTTGAGAATGACTAAATAATCCTTTCAGAGTTTAGATTTTTTGAGAAGGTCATCTACATAGTCTTTGAAAAGCTTGTGGATAAGGTCATGGAAGATGTAAGTCATGGTATATTGGTAGGTTGCACCAGTGTTCCTTAGTATAAAAGGCATGAATCTATAGTATAAGGTCCCCCATGGGGTGGTAAAGGTGGTCTTGTGTTAATCTTCAAGGGAAATTAGGATCTGATTATAACTTGAGAATTTTTCCATGAGAGATAACATCTCATGGTCAGCTATAAGATAAACTAGCTAGTTAATTCTTGGTAGAGGGAAGTTATGTTTAATGTAAGCAAGGTTGAGGTCATGAAAGTCCATACAAATTCATAGTGTCCTTATGGCTTTGGTTATAGACATGACATTCAAGACATGTTAGGGATAGTTAATGGGTTGAATGAAATTGATAGATAAAAGATGTTGAAGCTCTTCTTTGATGATAAGGGCTATGCGAGGGTGCATGCATCAAAGTTTTTAGTTAAAAAGCTTGACATCATAGTTGGTGACTATGTTATGGGTAGCAATATCAAGGTCAATTCTAGGCATGTCACTATATGACCAAAAAAATTCTATGTTACAGTCTTGGAAGGAGGGGAAATCCCAAAGTTCCTTAGAGTTTAGTGATTAGCTAATTTTGATAATACAGGGGTTGTCTGAAGTGCCCAAGTTCATATCTATGGTGGATTGATTCAACATGGTTGAAGTCTCAAGTGGAAAGGATTTATGGATGGCAAAATTCAGGGCACTAAGGTAGGTGAGAATGGAATCATCATCCTGGCATTAAATAGTGTTAATGGTAGTAGAGTCATCTCCTATCATAGGATGGGTCAAATGGATGGTTACAGTTTCCCCCTCATTTTGATAAGTTGGGGGTCCAAGGCTAATCATGTTGATGAAAAAAAAGTTAGGTCAAATGATGTCATCATCCTCACATGAAGGAAGAGGAAAAGTTAGTGAGGGAGGGATGTCTTCCTCAACAATGGTGATGGTAGGTGGTTTGGTTTTCCTCTTGGTGGGTAGAATGAAACTGAGGTTGTGTTTCTCATGAGGATTTTTGGTCTTAATGGAAATCAAATCGAGTAGGACATGCTCATATCATCTAAGACCAAATCCTTTCCAAGCACACCTTTGGAGGTATGTCTTAGAAAAACTTGGTTTATCTAGATAGGTTGGAGGTGAATGGTCAAGGTGAATAAGAGGTGGTAGAAGCATCAAGTGGTTTTTTAAGTCCCCCATGGATGAAATGGGTTTGACAGTGTGAAGTTCCAAAGATAATAGTAGCTCTGACATTGGGGTCATATCTAGGTTGGTGGTCAAGTTTCCTATACTTTTGGGGAGTAGGGAAAACATCAAGGGTGAAGAGGTAATATTCCTTCAGTGAAAGATGTTGGAATGTGGATTCCAAGTGTTCAAAGGTGGGGATCTGATCAGAGGGGATGGATGAGCTAGTCGATGCCTCATTGGTAGAATAAGGTATGACTTCCTCTTTCATGGTTGAGGGTTTATTTTTGTTTGATGATAGTGTGCTAGATGGAGGTAGGAAGATGTCATTAGTTTGGTTAGTCATGTTGCATATCGAGAAGGAACTTGGGTCAGCTTGGATGCTGATGACATGACCTTCGTGTTTAAATTTTTTACACTGGTGAAGGGTAGAGGGTACATAACCCATGGAGCAAACCCAAGGTCAGCCTAGCAAAACATTATATTTGAATTCACCTTCCACTACATAAAATATTTCAGGGAGCATGTGAGGTCCTACACTGATATGAAAGACAATAGTTCTCAAGGTAGTGATCATGGTGTCATTGAAAGATCAGAGGACATTTGAAGTTTTGGACATGGCATTGTCCATTAGGTTGAGTTGGTTATAGGCATGGGAGTAGATGACATTAATACTATCTCTCCCATCAATCATGACCTATTTGATGTGGGTTTGGTTGATTTAAGTAGTAATAAAGAGAGGGGGATCTGGGTCATCAAGATGGATAGAAGGTATTTCTAAATATTTGAAGGTGACAAGGTTAGAAATTTGGAGAGTGCCAACAAAGGCTGTCAGAGGTTGAGGGTCTTCAATTTGGACCTCTACTAAAAGCAATTCCTTGATCATTACTTAGAGATGATGAGGTGAAGTAGTAATTAATTCATATAATCTCATCTTCATTTGGGTCTGGTGAAGTTGTTTGAGTAGCACTCTCCTAATGGATTCGGAGGGGTTAGATTGGGAGGCACCTAAGATAGATACCTTGGGTTTGGATGAAGGTGAAGATGTTTCGGTAGGGTTTGGTTGGGAGGTAGAAGATGGGTATGTCCATGGGATGGACATTTTGGTCTTCCCCTTATCATTCTATTGTGCTCTCATGACCATATGGATGGTATGGATAGAGGGAGGAATTGGGGTAGGAGAGTTGTTTGGTTCCTTATCACTTTGAGGTGATAGTGGGGGAATAGGTAGGTTTTAGCTAGTGATTGTTAGTTATTGTATTGGTAATGGTCCCATCAGATTTTCTTCCATTAATAGATCATCCTCATCATAGAGCTAATGGATAATGGTTTGGAGAGATTTGTAGTTTTCCATGTCATGGTCAAGTGTCCTATGATAAGAACACACTTGGTGATCATTATACCAGATGGGTTTTGAACCAAGAGGGTCAAATGTCCTGATAGGGGGTAAGGTCAAAAAAGAAGCTTGCAATAACTTCTGCAAAATAGTCAATTAAGATTCAACTAAAGGTGGAGAGGGTTTAGAGGTTTTGGTCTTGGTTGGTGAGAAGGAAGTATTTTTTGGATTGGGCTTGGTGGTATAATGTTTTGGTAATGTAGTAATCTTAGTTGATGGTTTGGGTTTTGATAAGGTAGAGGTTGATAGGTTGGAGATAGGTTTTAGGGTAGGTAGTCTAGTATTTGATGGCTTAGTGAAGCTAGGTGTGTCCAAAATTAAGTGTGTTGGTGTAACCAATAACGACGATTGGGTTTTGGTTGGGACAACTAGATTCCTAATCAAAGTGGAGGGATGAGGCCCTAAGATAAAGGGCAAGGTTGAGGGAGGTAGGAGTTTTTCCCTTTGGCCTTTTGCTAGCTTTACTTCCTTGGTTGATTTGGTTTTGTGGTTGGTTGTTATGTTTGGTGAGGTAAGCTTCACTTTCACAAATGGGTGATTAAGGCTCTATGTAGGGAAGGTGTCAAGGTTTTTGGTTAGTTTGGTTAGAGAAGTTGATTTGGTTGTTTAGGGTTTAGGTGCCTTGGATGGCTAAGGAAATTTTGGGTTGGTAGAGGTTTTCATTAGTCTGGTTAGTAAGATAGGGGTTTGGATAATAGGAGTGGTGGGTTGGTTTGTTAAAGGTGTGGTAAAGGTTCCTAATTAGTGATATAAGGTAGCCATAATTTCTTCCAAAAGGTGGCTTGATCTATGTTAGGGTTGGAGACAAATTCCAATTTTTGCACTAACCTAGAGAATGGTTTGTAGGCTAGTTTTATTCCCTAGATAGTGGACTTGAAATATAATCTCATAGGTTGAGATAGAGGGATGGTAACCTCATCCTTTTCCTCAATCAAAGGATGTAAGGTTTGAATGGTTGACTCCTCTATGGTAGGTGTAGACATGGGGGCTTCCTCTTTGAGAATGATCCCCAAAAGGGTAGTAAATTGCTTAGTGGTTGAGGGAGAAGATAAAATGGGTGTTTGTTATAGTATGTTAGTGGAAGGAGGGGTTGATGGCTCCACTGCCTCAATAAGTGGAAGAGGGGAAAGGGGTGATTCCTTGATTTGGGTCTCCAAAAGAGGAGAAGGTGAATAGACTACCTCAATAAGTGGAGGAAGAGAAAGGAGTGATTCCTTGGTTTGGGTCTCCAAAAGAGGAGAAGGTGACTCCACTACCTCAATAAGTGGAGAGGGTGAAAAATAGGTAGATTGGGTGGTAGGTTCTTCAATAATGAGTGTGTCAAGAACCATATTGATGGTATGGGCATCATGAGAACACTCAACCTTTTTTCTCTCATTTTTGGTACGTGCATGATTGGGAAAAGGTTGCCTAAAATGTCAAGGGCTTTATTTTAAGGTGGTTGGGGTTATCCAACTCAAGCTCTCCTTTGTCAATGAGGGATTAGACAATGCTTTTGAAGGTATTACACCTACTAACATCATGCCCTACTAATTGATGGAAAGCACATAGATCATTCTCATCATACCAACTAGGTGTAGGATTAGAAGAATCAAATTATTGAGGGGGTTTGATAGGAGGAATTTATATGATATTATCCTTCAACAACTTTTCCAAGATCAAAGCATAGGATTACCCAAGAAGGGTGAATTACTTTTGATTGTTCTGGTTTTAGTTACTCATGTTTTATTTTGAGGAGCTAGAAGAATTTGGTTGGTTGACAGATGGTGGAGTGGTTTTCAGGATAACTACATTTTTAGTTCCCTTGCTCTTGGCATTGGTATTGGTCTGGTTGCTTGGTTTAGAGGAGGAAGCCTCATTGGTTTTGTAGGTAGAGTTCTTGTTTTTTTAGTTTCAGCTTCCCTTCATCGATAGCTTTATTTTTTAACTTACATGCCATAGTAAAAGCTTTATCAAAATTTATAAAGCCCTACACATGCAGTGTATAAGAGATGTGCTTGGCACATGCCCGAGAAAAAATTTCTATTAGTTCAAGTTTGAGTATAGAGAAGGAAAGCTAATTGATCAGGCTCCTCCAATGAGCTACAAAATCATCAATAAATTCATCATTAAATTACCAAATAGAGTAAAGGTCAGTGATGAAACCTTCTTAGAGATATATATCAAAAATTGATCCAAGAAGGTTGGGGCTAGTTGGGTGAAGGAGAACAAAGAGTGTTTGGTTATGGAACTATACCATTATAAGGCTAGATCAGACAGGGACAAAGGGAAGGTATGAAGGAGGGCATCATAGTGGGCAATCAGATAACATGCATGCCTAAATGCCTTGAGGTATTTTTGGAGATTGTCTTTACTCTAAAACTTAGAGAACTTGGGAAGTTCCCACTGAGGAGGATACGGTCTAATAGGGACAAATGGGTGAATGCGTTTGTTATATATTTGATTATATGATAAGATGTTGTGAGCTCCAGAAATGGATGACTCTAGGGTATTCATCTTATCCATGAGCATTTTCATGAGGTTTTATTTGGGTTGTGCACCCAAAAGGTTGTAAGGTGCTTATTATTGTGGTCGTTGGGTAACATAGTGATAATTGGTTAGAGGTTGAGAAGCTGCCACATATTGGTATGTGGATATTGGTGGTTGGGTGGAACCTATGTAGGGGTAGGTGGATGCAAGTGGTTGGGTAGTAGGTATAGGTACATGTCCTTATGGGTGAGGTATGTAACCTAGGTTTTTTGTAATGGGCACCTATTAGGTAGGATCGGTGGTTAGATTGGTGTTGAAAGGAAGGGTGGTGACCCTTGTGGTGATTGGTGTTAAGGTAAAAGGTATAGGTAGAATGAGATTTTGAGGTGGGTAATGATTAGCAGATTAGATGTAGCCAATGGAGGGTTGGTAATGCTAGTGGTAGGTACTCCCATGGTGAGGGGAGTATAGGTGGCTAGTGGTTGGGTTTCTCCTAAGGTATAGGAGTTATTGGTGAGGGTGGAAGGTTTAAGGGTGTGTGTAGGTTAGGCAAGTTGGTTTTTCATAGTAGTATCAAGGGATTATTGGTGGATGAAGAGGCTTGGGTAGCCAATATTTGGGTGGTAACTATGGAAATAGAAGTGTTTCCCATGAGGTGGGAAGGCATACCATAAGGTGGGTCCATAAATGGAACTGAAGCAGGGGTACGGTGAGGCATGGTGTTAAGGTAATGTTGAAGGGCCACAAGCTTGTTATCTAGGAAGGTGGTAGAGTCTATATCTCCTTGGGGAACTTCCTAAGGGAAAAAGGACTTCCTAAAAGATGAGGAGAGTCTGTTGGTTTAGAGACGTAGTCCATGGGTGAGGACGTATAAGATTTCAATTGGTTTGGTGATGGGTTTTGCTTTGCTAGATTCTTTCATTGCTAATGGGTTAGAACCATCCAAGGTAAGGGAGAGAGAATGCACAAATAATATCACCACTCAAATAGAGAGAAGACAAGAAATGATCAAGAAAAGCAATAACACTCTAAAAAGCATGTTAAGTCTTAAAGGTTCTTTTTAGTCTCTATTTTGGCTTATGACTTAAGCTTTCAATAAATTGTGTGACTGGAATTGGCTTGCAAAGTGGGTACTAAAAAATAAGTTTATGGTTAGTTTTAGGTTGTGTTTAGGATCTCAGAAATAATTTGTATTGGGAATCAATATGTGGCTTGGTATTGGGGCTTACCCCTCACTTCACACACCACAGTGATAAGGATGTCAAATGTTTTAGCCAATATATACCAATTTCTAGAGCTTATACTCAACCAGAGAGCTAAATTGGTTCTCCCCTTGGTAATGACCTCTAAGTATGATTGTCAAAAAAGGGTAAGGTGATTGCTAAGTAATGAAATCTTATTCAGGCCTTGTCTTAAGTTAGTTTGATGTTTAATTGATGAAGGTGGTTTGGTTTAGTGTGTGCAACACAAGTGATGCTACAATCGAATTACTTTACCATAATTTAAACTATGTGAGCTAAACTTGCAAGCAACTAATGTATGCAATCAATTTTAAGCCTAAAACAAAATTTAGTGTCATTTATGAGCACAGAATAGAGATTAAATCATATAGATGCAAACAAGAGAAAACATGAGTAAATACTCAAGGTCCCATCAGGCATGCCATAATGTTTCAATGAATTTTAGCTTATATTTTGAGAAGGGAAGAAGAAGAAACTAAATATGAGTATGGTTAGAAAACCTATTTGATTGTGCACATGTTGAATAATATGATTATGAAGAAATCCTCTTTGGCTTGGGAGGATAACCTGTAAATAAGATAGCAATTAAGCAAATGGTTGGTTAGATAGATAGATGAGTGGATTGCCTAGTGTTAGCTAGATCCTAGAAGCAAGAGCTTCTTTAGGGGCTATCAATCCACACATTTTAAATAATTAAGTTTATAAACAAAAGGATAAAATACTTGCATCAATAATCAAAAGGTACTAAAATTGAACACAAGAAATACTTGCTAAATAAATAGACTAAAAATGACTGATATAATAATGAGCAAGTCAACACTAGTGCTAAATGGGTCAAGTGTGCTTCAAAAAATTAGGAAGGGATCTGTGAACAGGTAGGGACACACAAAATTAGATTTGGCTGAGGGTAAGAGGGTGACAATAACTTGTTAATTTCTTCCATAGTGACCATCTATGGTTGAGATGACCATTGATGATTAAGGTGACCATCAGGATTAAGGTGATCGTTGATGGTTACTATGTGTTGGTTATAGGTAATAAATGTCAAATTGATGAGATCACAAAGTTGGATTCTGAGAGATGGGTTGGTGTTGGGCTGATTGAGAAATAGAAATAAAGTAAATGAATAGTATAAAATAAGTACTTATCTTGGCATGAGGTTGATCTAGTGATTGATTAAGGTGGTTGGCCTGTTGGTGGATTTTGGCATGATTTTGATAGAGTAATGGTACTCAATGCTTTGGCAAATTGGTAATTGAAATTTGGCTCTCTGATGTGATAGATGGATCATTAGATCATTGATGATGATTGACCTAAAAAAATAAACTTTGGATGCACAAGTTATTGACAATAATTACAGAGGATCTTCACCTCCCTACTCCTCTCTTCTTATAGGCAAGAAAGGAAAGGTGCAACAAGACATTAACTGGGATTTCTAATTTTAACTCATGCATGTAATGGCTCACACGTAGATTTAGATATGTTATTTTTAAAAGAGCAAGGTGGGTATTTGCATGTGGATGGTAGACCCTGACCGTCAGTAGTCAAGGTGACCATCAGTGATCATCCTAATTATCGATGATCGACGTCCAAGGTACAAAGTGAGTAAAAAGGTAGGTTAAGTCATTTAGTTAAATTGGCCATGGTTAGGCTGGGTTAGGGTTTAAAGGGTCAAATTGGTCCTTAGGGGGTCCTCCATTGGTGGTTGAGACCATCATCGATGGTTACTATGTGTTGGTTGTAGGTAATAAATGTCAAATTGATAGAATCACAAAGTTGGATTTTGAGAGATGGGTTGGTGCTAGGCCAATTGCAAAATAAAAATAAAGTAAATGAATATTAGAAAACAAGTAATCATTTTGGTATGAGGTTGATATGGTGATTGATTGAGGTGGTTGTCTTATTATTGGATTATAGCATGATTTTGATACAGTAACGGTACTCAACACTTTAGTGGAGCAGCAATGGTAAGTCATCTCTCTGATGTGATGGTTAGATTATTGGATCATTGATGATGATTGACCTACAAAAAAAACTCTAGATGCACAATCTATTGACAATAATTGCAGATGTTATTCACCTCCCTATTCCTCTCTTCTTATAGACAAGGTAGGAAAGGTGCAACAAGACGTTAACTAGGCTTTCTAATTTTAAGGCTTTCTAATTTTAACTCATGCATGCAATGGCTCACATGCAAATTTAGATGAGTTATTTTTAGAAGAGCAAGGTGGATGTTTGTATGTGTACAATGGACCTTGACCATCGATAGTCAGAGTGACCATCAACGATCATCCTAATCATCAATAATCGAGGGCCAACATAAAAAGTGGGTAAAAAGGTAGGTTAAATTAGTTAGTCAAACTGACCATGGTTAGGCTTGGTAAGGGGTCAAAGGGTCAAACTGGTCCTAAAGGGGTCCTAAGGTGGTCCTAAGGTGGTCTAGGGGTGTTTCAACATTTGGAATCATGGTGTGCAGATTTATGATGTCTACATAGAAAACTACTAGCATTTTAGGGTTTAACTCAATTATAGGAAGTAGGGGTGATAAATGATGATGAACTTATGTCATGCAAATCTTGTTGTTTATCAATCACATGTATGATAATTTTATGTCTAGGAACCAATGATTATATCTTAGCATTATGTTTTTCAAGATCATCATTTTTGTAAAATATATATTTGAATGTTAAATCGTTAGATGCAGGTTATAAATAATTTTCATTGATATAATCTATATCAGCATCAATTTAAGATCATGTATGGAATCAATTAAGAACATATACAATTTTTTGGTTTTGTTGACACATTATTTTTTATAATTCATAAATTTTCATGTTATTCAAAATCAGTTCATTACTTATTTGTGGATGTTCATGTATGCATATAAATTTACTCACCTCATCCCTCATCGTTAATATTACTATTAGTTAACACTAATTTTGCCTATCTCATCTAATCTCATTTATCTCTTCTAGTCATTTTTCTATTATCCCCCTTCTTCATTATTCATCTACTAACCTTATATTCTCCCACAACAATTAATCCTCCTATTATTCTCCATTTAATCACTTAATATTATCCTAACCCCACTTATCCATTATATGAGAATTTAAAATTTCCATGTCCCACCTACCTACCTATTCATAGGCTTTCCTAAAAGCCTACTCCTCTAATCACATTGTATCAACTTATAATCCCACCTAACACTTGTTTAACCTCCCCTTAATCCTCATTAAGTCCCCTAATGGATTTTAGATCTCTCCAACTCTAGAATATTCCTCCATTATTTCCATCCTCTCTAGAAACCTCTAAATCTAGAGGCTTCTTGGGAATTTTTAATTCCCATTTATTCCCTCCTCTTCTTCTATTTAAACTAGTCAATCCTCCATTGAGATCATAGAGTAAATTCATGAGCTTTCATGTCAATCTTATGTTCAGATCTATGAATCAATCACAAGTCTACTAATCAAAATATTGTCAAGCTAATTACATGCTATCAAAAAATTGAGTGTATGGTAAAAATCCTCCATCTATAATCATTTAGTCACTTTTTTGTTTAAATTTGATTTGGAGCATTTACATTTAGGTTACAATGTTTATATGAATGCTTAATTTATTTACATTGTAATCCTATTGGCTCTAAATTATGAAGTAGATTGGTGTTTTGAGTATTTTTTGATATAGTTTCATATCCAAATCTCATTGCTCAAAATTACCATCTTACCGTTTAAAAATTAGACAATCATTAACAAGTTATGCTTGCTAAAAGTCTCCACAGAGAAACATGTCTACATTTCCAAAGTATTTTATAGGAAAATGCATAATATCTTGTAGTCTATTGTCTATATAATAAAATAAGTGATCACCTATTAGTGATATCTTGTCTATGATAAGTAAGTGTAGTTATTCATAGTGCTTTGTCATTGCATCAAGCTTTTCATAACTAAGTGGAAAAATTTTGGACCTGTTAAAGTGTAGGATAAATGTAGAGTGCAGTGTCACTCCACTAGCATTGTATGTTATTTTTTTGTGTATGTTAGCACTAGCCATTTTGGATTTAGAGGATCGCTATCAATGAAGTTGTTATACAAACGTACTAGTGTCTCATATATGACTCTTTTCATAAATTTTTTCCATATGCCAATACCACATGTTAAGAATGTGTGTAGTGTTGTGGATGGGTTGATTTGTTTGTTCATTGTTATATATTTAAAAATTGTTTTTATAGTAGTCTAAGTTATCATATATAAGTTGGTGATTTCCTATTTCAAAGTGTTTTACATTACTTTTTTTCTTGTTAAGTCTTGTAGAAAGTGTAAATCATATTTGAGATCATAGTGTTCATTTGTGATGCTATTATTTTCTAGGTTTGATTTGATTGTGTCAATGGTGTCGTTATTCAATTCATCTTTGTCTAGGATTTCATGTATGTCACCCCAAGTAGAGTTAATGTCATAAGTGAATTTAGCTTGGTTTTTTGTATCATTTTTTCATGAAAAGTATATGCATAAGCCCAAGTTTGGAAACCATATTTTAGGCTATTTTCATTCCCCACAAAAGGGATGTATAACAATAGCCTTTCTCTATAGTAGTTCTCAATGGCATTATGTTTATTTTATTTAATAAATCGAATAACACAGGCTTTCCTTTCTTTTGGAGTCTCTTTCCATTTTTTGGTATTTTGAAACAAATTCTATAAGGCAAATGTATCTTATTGGATAAAGTGTATTGTAGATAATTGTCTATTATAGATTTTCACATGACATTTTTTTTTCTTTTGGGTTCATAGCTCAAGGGTTTTGGAAATTTTAGGATAAATGTGTGTTTTCTTTATGGGCTTGTGTTTATGATTATGTATTTATTTGAGAAACTATTCAATGGCAATGAAAGGATCATGTGGATAACTTATTGAGCAAACATTTTTTGTCTATTCAACAATTTAATTCCTAGGTTAGATATTTGTTGTCCCCCAAAAATATCACTCAATTTTGGGACAACAATTAAACTATTTTGGTCCTCAGACCAAAATAATCTCTGCCCTTCTCAAAATTTGTTCTAAGCATTCAAATTCCTCATTTTTCAAGCTTCTCATAAATCTACAAACTCTGCAAGCTTAAATCTACAGACTCTGCAGGCTTAAATCTACGGACTCTGTACGAAGAAAATCTATGGACTCTACAGGAAGAAATTCTATAGACTCTACAAGAAAGAAGCAAGCTCTCAAAACTTAGGTGATTTCAAAGTTGGTTCAATGACAAGGCTCAACCAAAAGAGTTCATCGGCACGCTTCTAAGCAAGGATTGAACCATTGAACCATTGAATCGTTCAACCAAAGTTGGTTCAACGGGTTCAATAGGTTCAACATCATTAGCAAGAGTTCAAATGCTTCAAGGTTCAAGGTTCAACAGGTTCAAAGGTTTAACATCAGTAGCAAGAGTTCAACCACTTCAAAGGTACAATGGTTCAAGAGGTTCAATGACCAAATGGTTCAATGCATTTGGTTCAAAAAGATCTAAAGGACTTAGCCAAATAAAAAGGATGAACCGATTGAACCGATGAACCATTAAACCACTTTAGTTTAAAGGTTCAATGGGTTCAAGGTTCAAGGTTCAACGGGTTCAATGAGGCTTATTTCAAAGAATCCTGGTTCAAGCGGTCAAAGGGAATGAACCATTGAATCATTGAACCAAAGTTAGTTTAATTGGTAGGTTTAAGGGGTTGCCCCAAAGCCAAAGGATCAAACAGCGCTTGCGGAGGGCAATCAACCAAGGCCTAGAACCCTTGTAGAGGGTAGCAAGCAAAAACCTGACAGAACTCATTGGATGTTGCCATGTGTCACAATTTGAGATTCACATAAAATTGACTAAGGCAAATTTCCAAGGAATAAACAGCCCTTGCGGAGGACACTCAAAAGCTGAAATGAACTGTTGACAAACCCAAAAGGCTAATTTAGAGCTCAAATAGCCCTTGTAGAGGGCAGAAAGGGGGCAAATGGACCAATTCAAAGGCCAAAAGAGCAAAGGGATTTCCCTCAAAAAAATTCCCCTGGCAAAATAGACAAAGTGAATTCCTTCGGGAAAATGAACAAGACAAAGAGACAATTCCTTCAGGGAAATTGTCTGAAAGAATTCCTTTAGACTTTTTCCTCCGAAAGAATTCCTCCAGACTTTTTCCTCTGAAAGAAAAGACTGAAAAACCAAGCAAAGCCCAGTGAAAAGACAAGGCAAGGAAGATTTCCTTCGGACAAATTTCCCGAAGGAATTCCTTCAGACATTTTGTTCGAAGGAAATAAAGGACAAAGCCCACTGAAAGAAAGAAGCCCGAAGGCCATTCGAAGAATGCCTGAAGGGTAGATACCCTTGTGGGGGGCTCTTCTCGACCCAAAGTGGACCATTTCTCAAGGCTCTGAAAAGTAGGTCCCCTCCGAGAAAGACCAAGCTGACAAAGTTAAAGGAATTATTGAGGAAAGTGACGTGCCTGCAGACGTCAAAGTCACATTAATGACCAAAAACATTTGCGCATCTGATATGTTTCTAGAAGTAGACCGCCAGGTGGATATTGAAAGATGTAAACTTTCAATAGCATGACCCATTTCTCTGCATTGAGAAAAGCAAATGGGTAAATTCCCCTAAATTCTAGCATGTCTTCTTAACAAAATTTAATGCAACATGATGTGTTACTATTCCCAAGTCCTTCTTGAAGAGGCTATATAAGGGACTCTCTTGTTATTGTGGATGTCTCTCTCTCTCTCTCTGATTGTTAGAAACTAAACTCTTCCCAAATTGAAAGGCATTACTGAGACTTTGAGCTCAGATTGTTGATCATATTTTATTATTGGAATAAGAAAACAAGTGACTTTTCAGACTTTGTGATGTGATATCTTTGTTTTTAGGGAAACTGTTCTTATGTCTTTTTCCTTAATATATTAATTCAACAAGCAAAATTAGTGAAAGTAGTCAGGAAGGTGTCCTGAAGTCAACTGTGGAGAGACTTTGTGCCCCCATAATTGCCTTTAGTGTGTTTTCTTTTTGTTTCTATGTAAAGGACCTTGGGATAACGTTATGCCCTCATTGTCCTTTGTATCTCAATTTGCTAGTTACTACTGCCTTGGTTACATTTTGCAATTACTACCAGGAAGATTCTTGTGGTTTGTTGAATGGTACTTCTGAAAGAAGAGGAGGGCTTTCTATCATTATCCCTAAGATTTCTCCTTTGATCCGCACGCATCATCTCTAAAAAAAGAGAGATGGATGGTTTATCCTACCCTTGAGTATTATTTTATGTTTATATATATATATATAGGGAACTTCCCCTTGATGAGAGGAGAGATTAGTCCCCTTTTGATGTGGTGAACCTACACATTTGGATGACCAATCTTCCTACTTTGGCTGATTAGACCTATTTTGTTTATCAGTACGTTGATTGACAAAATATTCAGCCAACATTTTTTGGTGACTCCACTGGGGATATACATAATTTTGTGCAATTTGAAACCTCAAGTTTCAGATTGAAACATCACCTGTGTCTTACCCCTTATCATTATAACCCTTATCCATTACAGACTCTAGCGACTCCATTTCATGTCTTACCCATTATCCATTTATAGCCTTACCATCTTCCTCCACCTCTGTTATTTTATCTGGTCTGCAAAACCAGAGCTGCTGGGACAGAGTGCACAGTTTAAAGCCTCAAGCTTCAAAATAAAGTAAGGTCAATTCTTTTTCATTTTTGTTTTATAATATGGCAAATTCAAGGTATACATGAAGCCAAAGGGCTAAAGGTATTGCTAACCCTATATGCAAGTTGGTACAGTAAAGTAATTTTGACCTGTTTCCTTCACCATCTCGTCTCCAACGAACCAAGAGCTTTCCTCCTACTAAAATCAGATCTCCATTGCCAAAGGAAGTATCCACTTTTGCTATTGATAAAGCTTTGCCAATAATTACCCCTCTGAGATTTGTTATTCCTCCTTTTCATAGTCATATAATGGTAGTTCAAGGCCCCTGGGGTAATTCTTTTGGTCCTCTCAATCTTACTCCACCTCTACATGAGCTTCCATGCAGTTCAAGGAAGAATTTCCCCAAATTTTATGGTGATGGAAAAGTTCATCTTGATGAACACATTGCAACCTTCAACATAGCTTGTGGTGTAATTGGAGTAGAATTTGAAGATGTAGCAGTCAGGCTATTTGTAGAAATATTACAAGGTGCTACTATAGATTGGTTTTATCATCTACAGGCTCGATCAGTAATAGATTGGAATACCCTTAAAGCTAAGTTTGAATCTAGATTCAAACTTGTAAAAGATGCACATGCACTTCTAGCTCAACTCACACATATGAAGAAAGAGCCTCATAAACCAATGAGAGACTTCATAGCTAAATTTGACAAACAGAGGAACAAAATTCATGTAATTGCTCGACATATAGCTGAGAATCTCAAATGCTTCTTCATTAATTCTTAGTTACTTGAAGTGAGTTTTCTTTTGAGACGTGCTGGTCAAATAGATCTTGTTGCAGCTCAACTTTTGGCCACTGAGGTAGAAGATGATCTCATCTTAGCAGGGAAGATAAGAAGAGATCCAAACAAAAATAGACCCTCATCATCTTTTAAATATTCATCTACAAGCACCACTGATCCAATGGTGCAAACACTAGAAAATGAACTGCTAGCCTTGAAAAGACAAATGGCACAAGGTATGTCTTTTGCTCCTTCATATAAAGATATGCCAAGAAGGACATAGTCATATCAAGGCAATGCTGTCAGGAATCAAGGGCAGCCAGATCATCTTCCTCCCCCACGAGGGAAACTTGCCCTTAAAGCTCCTCCAACCAACTCAGCAGTTGGATATTTGGAAACAAAACATGTTTTCTCTTTCCAACCTGAATTTGAGCAAGAAAATGATGTTGACCTCTTCACGGAGGATCAAGAAGAATCAACTGGTGACTCCCACATTGGTTTCCTAAACTACCAGGATGAACCCAGAAGCAAAGGAGAAGCTTTTGATGGATCATATGCAGTGTTTACCAAGTCTAAGAACCAATCAGTCCAACAAGCTGATAAAGGAGCAACCTCAACCAGCAATTACAATTGCTAAGCATGGAACCACTCTGCCTTTCCAGTCAAAGGATCAAGTGATCACCCAAAAGGTAAGTACATCAATTTCACCTTCACCTTCTACTTCAATTTTGTAAACTGGCCCTCCTCCCATCCCTCCTAAAACCCAAAAGGTTGAAATTTTTTCCTTTGTTCCTAGTCCAATTCAACCATTTGACATAATTGATCATGTCAAGAAGACCAAACTTCAAATGTTTGAATTTGAATATTTGCAGTCCAATACTGATCAATTGCATAAGTTGGTCTAATGTGTCAAGAACCAAACCGTCCCTACAAGACAAGAGGTTAAGAAAATAATTCTTGATTCCCCAAAGAACATACCCATTCCAAATAATTTTGTCATTACTCCTCCAATTACCCCTGGAAAAATAGAACCTTTCTATGTTTCCTTATTGATAAATGGTTATCAACTCAACAATTGCATCATTGATTCTGGGGCATCTGACAATGTCATGCTTGCTAAAGTAGCTAAGTCTCTGGGTCTCACACCGACCAAAACCTTTGGAAGATGTTTCTCCATGGAAAACAAGCAAGTACCATTACTGGGGTAAATCAAAGATGCCCAATTTGCATTTGCAACGTTTCCAGACAAGAGAATCAAGATGACTGTCTTGGTGGCTAATATCCCAGCATCCTATGGCATTTTGCTTGGACAAAAATTTTGCAAGGACATGGGAGGAGAACTAAGCATGGACCTGTCTGAGGCAAGGATCCATGTCCAAGGCGTAATGAAGAGATTGCTCCCTAAAAAGAGGCAAAATATATGGTCACCCAAACGTCAGCCCCTGCAGCACAAATTCTATTTGAGTCTTCAGGCAAGAGTAATTATTTCTTGACTACAGAGAATGTTCATGTTTCTATAGATGAAAGTCCTGTAGCTGAAAATCTAGGAATTGATCCAAATGAGATGTCAGGAGAATTTGTAGGGCACAGTATAAATAAGGAAGGATCTTCCATCTCTAATGAAGATAAATATGATAGGGGATCAGCTTTTGATGATGCTTGGATCCTAGAATCTAATGGCCGCAATTCTTCCACCAATGATGGAGTTGGGACTGTGTTGATATCTCCTCAAGGAGATATTCTTCTTTCATGCAATTTACAATTTAGCAACACCAAAAACATAGCTAGATGTGAATATCTATTGCTCGGATTGAAGATTGCTCAAGATGAAGAGATCAAACTCCTTCACATCAAAGGATATGCTAAGTTGATAGTTTGTCAGGAGTTTGATGTGGACAATCCAATCATGTGTTGGACTGAACCAGAAGAACAACCAATTATGGTAATGGACCATGCTGGTGTAAATTAAAATTAGGTAAAGGAACCCTTCGCCAAGAAAGCAAGGAGTTATGGCTTTTAAACTGAAGACCACATCCTGCCATGGGGCAAGAAGAAGAAAAAACCAAGAGGAAGATGCAAAAAATTGGTTTCCTGGTGGAGAGTTCCATTCGCCCGTCACCATTTTTGGGGACAAAATGTCTTCTTGTTGGTTTATCAAGATGGCACACTCTTTTCCCTGCCTCACAATGGGCAGCATCTGAAACACTTCAACTCTTGAAGTATCAGATCATTGTATCTATACATATGTATATTTATATAGTTTTTAATTCTATTTTGTTTTGTTTGTTTCCATTTTTGATGCCTTCCATTTCTAGGTAACATGACTCTGTAGCCTAATGGTACACATGAAGACACTGGAGATTCTGGATTCTACTCCCTTCAATTCTTTTTTACAATTGATAGAAGTTCCCCAACTAGAGCCAGCTGTTGTCCCCAAAAAATATCACTCATTTTTGGGACAACATTTGAACTATTTTGGTCCTCAGACCAAAATAATCTCTACCCTTCTCAAAATTTGTTCTAAGCATTAAAATTACTCATTTTTCAAGTTTCTCAGAAATTTATGGACTCTGCAGGCTTAAATCTACAGATTCTGTAGGCTTAAATCTACGAACTCTATAAGAAGAAAATATATGGACTCTATAGAAAGAAAATCTACGGACTCTGTAGGCCAAGTTCAATGGACTTCACAGGTTGATTTCTATGGACTCTGCATGAAAGAAGTAAGCTCTCAACACTTAGGTGATTTCAAAGTTGGTTCAATGACAAGGCTCAACCAAAAGAGTTCATCGGCAAGCTTCTAAGCAAGGATTGAACCATTGAACCATTGAATCATTGAACTAAAGTTGGTTCAACAATTTCAATAGGTTCAAAGGTTCAACATCAGCAGCAAGAGTTCAAGCACTTCAAGGTTCAAGGTTCAACATGTTCAAAGGTTCAACATCAGTAGCAAGAGTTCAACTGCTTCAAAGGTACAATGGTTCAACAAGTTCAACGACAAAATGGTTCAATGCGTTTGGTTCAAAAAGATCAAAAAGACAGCCAAATAAAAAGGATGAACTGATTGAACCAATGAAACATTGAACTACTTTGGTTCAAAGGTTCAATGAGTTCAAGGTTCAAGGTTCAACGAGGCTTGTTTCAAAGAATCTTGGTTCAATTGGTCAAAGGGAATGAACCATTAAACCATTGAACCAAAGTTGGTTCAATCAGTTGGTTCAATCGATAGGTTCAAGGGGTTTCCCCAAAGCCAAAGGATCAAACAGCCCTTACGGAGGGTGGTGAACCAAGGCCTAGAACCCTTGCAGAGGGTAGCGAGCAAAAACCTGACAGAACTCAGTGGATGCTACCAAGTGTCATCTTTCGAGCCTCATTTCACTTTGTTTCTAAGAGCAATGGATGCTGCCATGTGTCACAATTTGAGATTCACATAAAATTGACTAAGTCAAATTTCTAAGGGACAAATATCCCTTGAGGAGGACACTCAGAAGCTAAAATGAATCATTGCCAAAACCCGAAAGGCTAATTTGGAGCTCAAACAGCCCTTGCGAAGGGCAGAAAGGGGGCAAATGGACCAATTCAAAGGCCAAAAGAGCAAAGGGATTTCCTTCAAAAAAAATTCCTTGGCAAAATAGACAAAGTGAATTCCTTTGGGAAAATGAACAAGACAAAGAGACAATTCCTTCAAGGAAATTGTCTGAAAGAATTCCTTCAGACTTTTTCCTCTGAAAGAATTCCTCTGGAATTTTTCCTCCAAAATAAAAGATCAAAAAACCAAGCAAAGCCCGGTGAAAAGACAAGGCAAGGAAGATTTCCTTCAAACAAATTGCCTGAAGGATTTCCTTCAGACATTTTGTCTAAAGGAATAAAGGATAGAGCCTGCCTGAAGAATGAAGCCCGAAGGCCATCTGAAGACCACCTGAAGGGCAGATACCCTTGTGGGGGCTCTTCTCAACCCAAAGTGGACTATTTCTCAAGGTCTCGAAAGGCAAGTCCCCTTTAAGAAAGACCAAATGACAAAGCCAGAGGAATTATCGAGGAAAGTGACATGCCCACAGACGTCAAAGTTGTAACAATGAAATACCCATTGATCCTTCAAAGTTTAAGCATGGACCCGAATGCATTCAAAGGATTTAAGGCCAAGGCCAAAAGGAAGAACCGTTGAGAGGAGCATAAAGAGCAGGAACGACCAAAAACATTTGTGCATCTGATATGTTTCTAGAAGTAGACCGCCAGGTGGATATTGAAAGATGCAAACTTTTAATAGCGTGACCTATTTCTCTGCATTAAGAAAAGAAAATAGGTAAATGCCCCTAAATTCTAGCATGTCTTCTTAACAAAATTCAATGCAACATGATGTGTTACTATTCCCAAGTCCTTCTTGAAGAGGCTATATAAGGGACTCTCTTGTTATTGTGGATCTCTCTCTCTCTCTCTGATTGTTAGAAACTAAACTCTTCCCAAATTGAAAGGCATTACTGAGACTTTGAGCTCAGATTGTTGATCATATTTTGTTATTGGAATAAGAAAACAAGTGACTTTTCAGACTTTGTGTTGTGATATCTTTGTTGTTGGGGAAACTGTTCTTATGTCTTTTTCCTTAATATATTTTCTATTCTTTTAATTCAACAAGTAGAATTAGTGAAAGTAGTTAGGAAGGTGTCCTGAAGTCAACTATGGAGAGACTTTGTGCCCCCATAATTGCCTTTAGTGTGTTTTCTTTTTGTTTCTATGTAAAGGACCTTGGGACAACTTTGTGCCCTCATTGACCTTCGTATCTCAATTTGTTGGTTACTACTACCTTGGTTACATTTTGCAATTACTACCAGGAAGATTCTTGTGGTTTGTTGAATGGTACTTCTGAAAGAAAAGGAGTGCTTTCTATCATTATCCCTAAGATTACTCCTTTGATCCGCACGCATCATCTCTGAAAAAGAGAGATGGATGGTTTATCCTACCCTTGAGTATTATTTTCTATATATATATATATATATATATATACTCTCATCAAGGGGAGGTTCCCTATATATATATATATATATATATATATATATATATATATATATATATATATATATATAGGGAACCTCCCCTTGATGAGAGGAGAGATTAGTCCCCTTTTGATGTGGTGAACCTACACATTTGGATGACCAATCTTCCTACTTTGGCTGATCAGACCTATTTTGTTTATCAGTACATTGATCGACAAAATATTCAACCAACAATATTGATATTTGAATAGCATCTTTTTTTTTCTTTGTGGATTATTTTGAATTATCTTATCATTGTCTTATCATTTTTTGTCTTGTAGGAAGTGCTAGGGTAAATTTTAGTGGCGAATATTCAGTTTTCAGAAAATTGTACTTGGAGATTTTGGATGAGTAGCATATATGACCCAGTCGCCTAAAAAATTTGTATGTAAATTTTTTTATGGGTCAGCTTGCCAATTGTTTATAATAATTTCATGGGCAGCCATCTAATTTTCCTTATATATAGTAAATATGCTCACACAGGTTACCATCCAAGTCTCTTTCTTTACCTCATTACCAAGTTGAATCTTGAGGGTGCCTAACTACATCCAGTCGAGTACAACCTATTGTTGACCAGCTATAGCATGTAATTGAGTGCAACCTATTATCACCTAACCATATTACACATCCAGGTGGCACTTGTTATCATCTAACTACACCTTGAAACTGAGTGGCACTTTTTATTGCCCAGTGGCATCATGCAGTTGGGTGACAATAGATGTCGCCCGACTGCATGGTGAAACCAGGCAGAAATAGGTGTCATCCAGATGCATGATATAACTGGGTGACAACATGTTCCAACTGGACGACACCTGAGGTTGCCTGACTATATTGTGCAGAAGGGTGATTGTACACAAAACCTATAAACAAAAAATCATCTTCAGAACCTATATATTAATCAAGGTTGTGAATCAAATTTTCCTAAACAAACCTTAGGAGGTTTCATATATGGGTTCTTAAAATTTAACTTGGGAAGTGCAATAAAAAAATTTAACATCAACATTTAATATGAATTGTGCATTTGTATTTTCTTACCATAGTTGGGGAATTTTATTTGAAAAAATATTAGTCCATGCATGTGAAGGTTTTATTTTCAATATTGTTTTTGGTTGTTAAGCATGCTTTTAATTGCTTCTATGTATTGAGCCTCAGTCATTTTTAATTCTACCAAAAACATGTCAAACGTGATAGATAATTCAAAACGTCTACATTGTAAATTAGTAAAAATATGTTTTAAATTTGTTATTGCTTGGTCATTATTGTCATCAAATGGTTTGAGGATGATTGTTCTATTCATTACAGGGAAAGGTAAATTATGTCTACAATGAATTTTTTTATTTTTTCTAATAGCTCTTTATGTGGTGATGTTTGTGTAGTTTAGCTATATTTGAACTGAGCATGTCTACATCACAAGTTATATATTTATCTATGAATTTTTTAATGCCAACATTTGTGTTATTTACATAGATTCATTTTTATTTTATCCATAATATGAAATGTGTATGTTGGTTTTCTCAACTTTGGAAATCTGTATTTCAAAAGTGATCTTGAATTGGTGTAAAAAAAAACATCTTTGTATATCATTTTCAACATTTCATTGACTCTATGTCTATAGTATAGTGTACAAGTAATTGGATCTTTCCTTGCCATGTAACTATTGCTAATTATATGAAAATTATTAGTTTCCTTCGATTTTCATATTCTTTTGTGTTTGTTATGCAACTTGCATAAAATAGTTGTTAGTGGCTCCCAATTGTGTTGAGCACTTGAGAATGTATCAAAGAATGTTGGTAACCCCAATTGACAAATCATTGAAAATATTTTTTTTCTTAGGTGTTGTAAATAATCTAGGGATATTCATATTTTATTAAAATCAACATATCCAATGTTAGATTGAAGCAATTTGCCTAAATTTAGGTTGTCTTTGACATCTTTTTCTATGAGTTTTCTCACTTTTAATTGTCCTTTTCTAATTCTTAGATTATTGCAGTTACTTTGTCTACAATCATTTTCATTGCTTTGAAATAAGATATGCAAATGCAAAAAAAATATTTTTAATTCTCACTGTGCAATTTTGGTATAAGAAAATCATTTTATTATGTCCTCATTGCAAGGGTTTCCATAAAAATGTTGGAAAATTCATCTCTTCATCAAATTTGTCTTTGAATATTCCAAATGGTCATTGTCCTTTTGTTGGTGCAACTTGGATTATTTTATCTTAAAAATAATGAATACATGTTGAGTATGTGAATCCATGTACCATGGTCTCTCTTGGAATTTTTTCTTCTTCACTGGTTAATTCACTATTGTCTGAGGTTTGAATATTGGATGGATTTAATTGGTCATTATCATTAAAGAAATGTTTCTAATGATTTTTTATTTTGACATTTTTCGATTGATGCATCCTCCTCCTACATAATTTATTTAGAGCATGCATGATGATGTTTCCACACACTCTCCCTTCTTAGATGCATTCTTGTATTCTAAGTTACTTTTTAGTTAAATATCAATTATTAATTTTTCATCTAATGATAATGGCAGAATGCTCTATATTATGTCAATGTTGAATGGTATATTGATAATTTCACCAATTAAGCCAATTTGTGGTTTTTTATATCCCAATTCTCTAATTTGTATGAATAGAATTCATAGTGAAATAAGATGTTCTTCTAGGTCTGTGAGAATTTGTACATATGTCAAAGGTGTATTTAACTTAATGTAAGAAGGTGTTACAAATTTTGGAAGCAATCCATTTTGAAGTGCCTTATTGCATTTGGTGGATATCTTTTTTAAAAGTATTTGATTTCTTATTGTCAACTTTACATATGTGTCTTTCTCTGATTAATTTAAATTTGACACGTTATACATAAATTGTAGTTGCCCGCAAACTATGCACATATGTTTCAGTGTATATTGAATGTCTTTTAGGTATTTTTGCATTTTTGTAGGATGCATGCATTCATTTTTATTTCTAAGATTATTTGCATGATTTAGTACAATATGTTTATAAGTGCAAAGGGACTTTCTCAATGACATATTTAAGATTAGGTTTTTTTTGTCATGTGTAATTATAGTACTTTGATGTTGATGTTTGGTTTTCAATGCCTCATAGTGAATGTGAATTATGTTTTTTTCAAAATATATTATGTTAAAAGTGTTTTTCAGTCATAAACAATTACAATACATCTTTTGTATCAATTTTGTAGTTGTTGGCCTTAATTGGATTTTTATATTTAGCAATATGAATATCCATTCTAAGTAAAAATTATGTCCTTTATTTTCACCTTGTTTGAATGGCATGCCTAAGTTGACAATAAATGCTTGCCAATTTAAAACTTTACTTGTATTTTGTATTAAATTGTCTCCTAATTTTGTTTCTAAGTTAGAGAGTGCCTTATTATTTTGACATAGAATTTCATTACAAAAATATTATGCAAGATATCGATGAATACATTGTATATCAAACTAAAAATTTGTTAATTGACAAATAGAATCGAATAAGCTTTCACCACATTAAAATGTGTCTATGTTCAGCCTACACAAGTGATACATTTCTATTTATTATGAAATGTTTCCCTAATAAGATTAAATGTCTATGTAAGTACTTAATAGTCAAGTATGTGTCAGTGGGATAATGTACTCACTATTATTTTTTCCAATATAATGGTTCGTAATGTACACAAATAGGATTTGTGTTATAGAGCATGATTTAGTATGGAAGTTTTTGAAATTTTCTAGTTGAATTCAAGGTATTTATTTTTCCTTGTGAAGGACCAAATGCATATTTGTATAGTTAGCCATCTATAAATCCAATGTATGTAGAAGTGGTCAACCCATAGTCTAGTTTTATTTTCTAGTGAGGTATACGAAGCAAATTGTCTCATTATAAAATAATGTTCAATGTCAAGTATTCCATGTAATTTATGTAAATCATTTTTAGTGCATTTGGATCTCCTACATGTAAACAATTTAAGAAGTGGTCAATAATGTCATTTCTTATTTCTAAAAATGTATATTGAAAATGTAATAGTATGTAAAATGTAACAAATAGGCAATCTCTGACATTGTATTTGAATGATTTACCTCAAAAAAGATGGTGTCTGACTAAAGTATCATCAATATCGTTGTACTTTGGTTGTATTATTTGTTCATATTCCTCTACAATTATGAATTTAATTAATTTGTCATTATTATTTCTTCTACATTTTTTGATATTCAAATTCATTTCTATTATGATAAATAAAAACCAAAAATTTATCTTCATATATATACTTTTTGTTTAACAATGTAAGAATTTGATTTCTAATACAATATAATCTTGACAAAACTTACAATTAAAAAAATAATAAATTATTTCAATAACAAGAAAAAAATCAATATTTGCTTTACCTATGAGTAATGGCATTAGTAATATATTTTGCATAGATTGAAATACTAACACAATGAATTTTTAGAAAGCATTATAAACTAAGAAAAACTTTTCTAGAGTGTAGGTCTAAACAAAAATTTAGTGCAATTAAATATAAAAAATCTAATAACATTGTGCAGTCCTTGATTTGGACATCCTCTATTAAATTAATGACACCCTAAATAGTTTATTCCAGCCATATGACGAATGGACACAATTTTAATATCGTGCAAAATTTTGGTGATTGACCACCGCTATTTTACATATTTGAAATGAAAAAGCAATTCAAAATTTCTTGTAGCTATTGTAGATAAAAACAATATTTATTACGTCTTCATTTGGTTAATCCCACGTGTAATTAATTACCTTTACACCACATTGCTAAATAATATTATCACTACTACACACCAAAAATGGATATGAAAGCCCTCATTTATGAAGAGTAGTTATAATAAAAAGCACATGATGATCCCATAATGTTATAATTGTTTCAATTATAGTTTTTTTTCTCGAATTAAGTGTGGAATTTGGTCAATAATAAAGTTTAATATATTATAATAATAGATTCGATATTTTTTTTTTTTTTAATATTGAAGAAATGTAAAATATGAAATTAAAAAGTAGTAGGGTTACAATTACAAGCATATACAGAACAAGACATTCTAACCTAAAATGTCTAACAGCTAACTAAAAACTACTTGTAGGAACTACTTACACAGCTGAATAAGAACAATACGGAATGTTGAAAGAACCACTAATACAAACAGAAAATTAAAGAGAGAATAGTTACTCAGACCATCTCAAAAACTTTTCCAAATATTTGTTTTAAATTATCTAGCATTTGCATACTGCAAAAGTTGGGATTTAATTTGCTCACGCTGATAACCAGACATGACATTCTTCGTAGATAAGCCCTTCAAGTAAAAAAACAAGGAAGCAATATGCAAAAGTATATTAGAGTAAAGTCGAAGAAGCACTGATTCCAAATGAAAATAAGCACTAGAAAACACTGCTAAACATCTGGTTTTCTATAAATGAAATAAAATGTCCTGTCTAATAGAATCAATTGTCAAATTGATGTGTAATCCAAATCTCAATAAAACTTCCTTCCAAATTAATTTATGGTTAAAGATAACAGATAGATTTTTATATAAATTAAGATTCTTTTAAAAAAATGAAAAAACTCTATAAAATATGTATACTTATAACTTATTTCTTTATTCCATATTATCTACTTTATAAATGTACAATATAAAAAATACAAAATTATTAAAAATAGTAATCAAATAGTTTTGAAAGGGAACCAAAAAGTCACTAGAAACAAATATGAAATTTATCATGTTTAGAAGTGGAGTTAAATGAGCAAAGGTGGCTGCACAACTTTTTTTTTATTATTATTATTATTATTATTATTATTATTATTATTATTATTATTATTATTATTATTAGTTTGGGTCATATCTTTTAGATCGTTGAGATAATTTTGAAAGTAAAATATGTGATGGAAAGTTCAACATGTGAATTTATTTTTGGGCCATCAAAAAGTTATTTTTAAAACAATACAAAAAATTGATCAAAATTTTAGATTTAAATTCCATACAAAAGGTTCCTAAAAATTTATAATTTAAAAATATATCAAAACTTGAAATATATACTTTAAAAAAATCAACTTTATTAATATTAATCATAATCATAAATGTATAAACAATCCATCATATTATTATCACACTATATTTTTAATTTTATGTATAAATATTATATAAAAAATAACAATAATAACAAAATAACTATTGATTTACATGTTATTGAAACCTACATGAAGTGAAAGCCAATACAATTGGAACCTACATGAATATACACATATAAATCCCTAAATAAAACAGAAAAAAAAAAAAAAATTATTTAAAATGAAAGGAAAGAAGAAAAACATGATGTAAATATAAAAACTATATAATGTTAAATTTGAATTAGTACCAATATTAATATTTTATTGGAATCTCGAAAGTTATAGAAATGTGAAAATTTTCTTATGTAAGTTCTATATAAATATAAATTGGATTCATATGAGTTATCCTTTGAGATATAATCATGAATGAAATTTTTGGTACACGTTTCAATAAATTTAAATGAGATTTGAATTAAAAATTTAAACAAATTAATCAATACTTATAATATTTTATGAACCCACAAATATTATCTTGCATGGAAGAATACATTTTTCACAACATTATTATATCTTATACCTCTACCACTTAAAATACAAAATTGAGATAAATTCAATGAATGGTTGAATGATACTTTTTCTAACATGTCAAAAAGTCATATAAGAAATATATATATAGAGACAAATTAATATAAATTAAAAAAACAAAAGCAAGAAAACAATAATATATTTAAAAATACTTAAATTGTTGGATTGTTATAAATAAATGTATAACCACGGTGTAACTGATCAAATATAATTGAGTATATACAATATTTTCATCTGGAGGCATTACAAGATGTACAACAACATTACTAATCATCTTTGCAATAATAAATAATCTAAAATCAAAATGCAGTTACTGCAATATGTAAAGGATTTCTAATTTATTAATAATACTAATGGCATGGCATAGCATAACATTAAAAACACTATTTATAGTGGAAAAGTATATGTCAAATGTTTATGCAGTGTACTCTAAGTCATGCATGTGTGTTTCTCTTGTGCATAAGTATGGAGGTCAGCTTCGTATATGAGATTGAAGAAGTGAATCTATTAAGTGCATTGTTAGATCATATCTCCTTTAATTAAGCCGGAGGCAAAGCCCCAAGATTCGTTTCACAAGAGATAAAAAGACAGAATATGTTGTTTTGGACCATTTGCATGTTGACACTAAGATGGTTCTGCAGACTACTGGTAATATGATGAATGGTAAATATGTTGAATGCGGTAGAAATGTTTTGAGTTTGCATGGAGGACGCTGAAGAGGCCAGCTGTGAATAGAACTGTGGCAACCTTCGACTGCAACACCTATTAGGCTACTGCTACTCCGCCCTTCCCATGATTTAAGTTACTAATTTAGTTCATATGTACTTGAAACTCCTCTTCCATAAGTGAATAATCCATTTCTTGTTCTCCTTTGCCATTATTAGTATTATCGCTAACCCTTCCTGTTGCTTGTGTTGCTTTGGATCTGTTGTTGGGGAGTTCTGCAACGCCTCCAGTTGCATAGGTCCAGGAACCGTCGAGCCTTCTGTGATCGGTGGCACATGACTGAGAGGAGGATGGTGAGGAGGAGGAGGAAGCTCTGGCCCCATCACTGCTCCCTCCTATATGGAATTTTCTCAACAAGCTTTTCATGATAGCAAGGATAAAGCTCCTATGCACTTGCAGAGCCAAGATATATATTGGTTTGTTGTTTCGTTGATCCAGGGAATATAGGCTCCTTTGACCTTGCCCTTGCCCTTGCCCTTGTTAGAAGGCGTGTCACGCAAGGGACCTCCAGTTGTTGTTGCTACCCCAAGCTCGAAAACTCCGTGACATGTGCTTCCACACGAACGGCCCCTGGTCACATGTTGCTCTCACCATGCAGTTTCTACCATTCTATCTCGTAGATGGGCATAGTGTCGTACGGTGCAGTCCAGACGCCTCGTATGGAAATGCTGGGAACAATCACTTGCCATAGAGAAACGGTAAGGTAAGCTTTATAATCGCGCATCATACTATATATAAGAGCCATTTTTGTTCAATGAGAAAAATTGAGCAGCCAATAGAATGATGCAGGGGCCACCTCATCTCACTTACCTCATTAAATCAAATGATGCTTGAACGGGATTGTTGGAGCATATACGGAGGTTGCTGCTCATACAAAAGAACAGGGCGTAGACTTGGGCACGATATGTAGCTTTTGGAAGACTGCCACAAATTTGGGAAGAGTCCCCACTCCAAGAAGATCGTGAGAGAAGATATTATTTAACAGGAATTGAAATATATCCATCCTGGCTTGAAAATAATGACCTGGCTGTTGATGCCTCACGCCTGTGCATAATTTTTCTTTGTAAATTGCATTTGTTATTCACTATTTTGTGTTTATCCATCCCTTTGAGGAGTCCATGCATTTCAACAGTATCTGACCTACCCATGTGTACATACAAACTCGCACAGTGTTTTGTTGTTGTTTATGTAATGATCACAATCCAAATTCAGTAGACAGGGAGCATTTGTAAGCACAGCTGACACCTGAACGTGAAATAGTGACAAAACAGTGAGAATATCAAATTGTATGCTTAGCACTAACACCACATCCAAGTTTGTTTCAATATCAATTTGTCAGGGATGAGGCATCCAAATTTAAAACAGAAAAATTAACAGAATTAGGCGATACAGTACCTGTTAAGGTGACCGGGAAGTGTGGGGAGAGGCGCACCTATGGGCACCTATGGTTTTTCAGGTTTATGTGAAATTTTGCATTTCTGCAGATGACGAGGAGCATAATGAATTAGAAAATATCAGACTTGGAGTTTCTCGTACTCCACAAAAAAATACAACTTATTTGTTCTCTCCTAATCAAATATTTTCAGCAGGGTTTTGTCAAACAGGTATCAATTAATGCCTTCGTTCTTGCCATATGGTATACTCTCACAGTCAATCGAACAGTCATCTGGACGGAAAATCGAGCCCAGCTTGTGAACGGAAGGGATTCGCGTCTTGTTCTGAAAAATAATGGAAACCTAGTTCTTTCCGATGCGAATGGAAGCACCATTTGGGAAACCCACACGGCCGGCGGCAGTGTTAATGTGAAGGAGGCTCTGCTTCTGAAGCAGGAAAACTGGTTCTGCTCAATTGTACAGGACACAGCGTTTGGGAAAGTTTCGAGTATCCAACAGACACTCTTCTTCCGAATCAGCTCCTCGGAGGGAATTTTCAGTTAGAATCCAGATTGGGTAGGGGAGATCGTGGAGCTACAGAAAGGGGAGAAGGTGGCGTTGCAGGTTGTGAAGAGCACAGTTGTGTTCCAGATTATCTTCAATTAGCAGCTTCATGGCGGGTTACCTGCAACAAGGATCTCAAAAAGCCTGACCAAATAAAAAACACAGTAATAAACGAAACGGGTGGGCATGGATGGCACGTGGATAAGAGGCGTTACACACATAAAAGGGCTTCCAACGCATGATGCCCACTTGGCTTTGAATTATATGATTAAATATGCATTAATTACAATAATTTATATATAATATTTATAAATTTATATTATTATGTTATAATAATATTTATATATTATGATATGATTAAATATATTTATATTATATTATTATTTTTAATATATCAATATTTTAAATTGAGTTATTTATTTCTAATCCCACCTACATTCAAATTTCATTGGATATACGAAACTGATTATTATATGTATGTCTCCCATACATGATCATCTTGTCCTTGTATGTTCAGGTCAAATGACCTGCACAATATTTGAGCTAGGGCATCTACTGCTGTGAGAAATGAAGATTGAATTTTGGTTTCATTTAGATTTATATTGAATTACGGTTACTTTGGGCAGACTTTGCGACAGGGAAATTAAAATGGAGGAATTTTCAATATTTTAGATTAAGATATTTGACGTTAATTTCTCCAGTTGAGTCTGTAAGTTTCTTTGAAAAGGGGCAAAACTAAATAAATATATATAATTTATTTAAATTGAACTGGATTTTATCTTTTGAATATTTTGAATAGAGTGCAGCAAAAGTGGCAGGTATATCAGCAAATTTTTTAGCTATAGTTAATATCATAATGTTGTAGCTTCGACGCAGACCTATAATAATAGAATTTTATCTGCAATTGAAATCAGTTTTGGTAAATAAAGTTACAGAATTTAATGTGTTTCTTAGATTAATTGTGTGAGTTTTTCTTTCATAATTATTAAAAAAAAAATATTGAATTTAATATACACTGTGAAAGTATTAAATTTTTAATAAAGTTATAGAAGGTAAATTTGAGTTGTTTCAGATAATGGTACAGAGAATAGAGAATTTACAGTTTAATTGTGGACTGCAATAATATAGTGGGTGAGTGACAACTATTTCCATTTCTAAGGGACTAGATCTGACGAACCAGTAAAAATGAACAAAATCAGTCTTGATTACTTTGACATAAAATGGTGAAAATAAACTTGTGGAACAACAAAATGAAAGAAAAAAAAAAGGAAAAAGCAGAAAGAACGCAATATTATATTCGCTCTTCTAAACTATATATATAATGATTTCTAATATAAAAAACAAATTATTTAAACCGACTTCAATAAAAATCCTAAAGTACAACAAAATAAACATTTCCTTAATGCACTGATTCATTAAGAAAAAACAAAGTGGGTTGAAGATGCTACGGAGCCCACCAGTGGAAAATATCATTATAATTTTGATGGCAGACACTGCATTCGAATATCATTATAAATTTGCTTTAAAGACGAAGATTGCTTATGAGTGAAAGTAGGATCCATGCACTCATGCAATATGATTTGATTCTGTCATATCAACTCACGCTTCCCGTCTCCGTCATGTCAAATCTCATTCAATTATTGCCAAGCCAACCTCAGTCAAATAATTTTAGACTAAAGTTCCTAACATATGAAGAGTAATAATACAATCATAGTTTCAAATTCATCATGGCATTAATACCAAACCTGATTTATTATCACAACATAATCATATGCGAGCGAGGGAAAGCTCTCCAACAATCTTTGAGCACGACATAATCATACAAGAAGGATGATATAGGAGAAAGGTCTCCGTACCTCCACATTTTAATTTTGTACAGTAAATTAAGGCGTCATAATATCACATTAGATTTCAAAAAATTTACCTATTTTAAAGGCTAATACATTTTACAATATAATCGATTTTATCACCAGAGGTCATAAAATATATGTTTTAAACCTATGATCAAAACTTAACCTTTGAAGTACCAATCGTTGTGCATTAGAGTATCAATACTTTAGTCTTATTTGTGAAGATGTGATTGATTACTTTTAATTTTATAAAATAAATGTTGAACAAGTATTAGATATTACATGTTCAGCTTCTGGTGCACTTTAATATTTATACACATCAATATGTTTCATCGATGGAGCACATGTTAACAAAAAACCTGTTCACCAATTAGAACATGCACAGCGATTGGGACCTTTCCCCTACTTAGTATAAAGATATCCCTTTTACCGGTAAAATTATTTAAAATTTTGACAAAGATCCCTAAAATATGACATATTAACCAATAAAGATTCCCATCTCGTCTATAGTCAAGGGAAAAGTCGATCATCAAAAGTTAGTTACAAATTTGTAATTCCAAAAATGTTATAAAATCACAAAACTATTTTTTTTCATGTAAATAACGGGGAGCGTTTTGAAGGGAGCTTATAACCTAATATAACACTAAAAACAATTGATCATGAAGGCTAAAATAAAAGGCTACCAACATACAACAATTGATCGTGAAGGCTAAAATAAAAGGCTACCAACATACAACAATTGATCGTGAAGGCTAAAATAAAAGGCTACCAACATACCATCTAATAGACCAAATAAGGTTCAAGCTATTATAAAAATCAACATTAGTATCATCAGCAAAGATTTAACGTACAATTAGTAAAAAGATCACTAACATTTAGTAAGAAAAATAGCAAATCAATATTAGAAACTTTCAAGATAGTAAAAAAATAACTTATCACAAGGCAATTGTTTTAATCTTTTAGGACTTAGCAAGTGTAAATATTATGTTTATTAAAGCACTGAGTAGACTAAGTTAGGGAAATAATATATAATTTAATATGACCAATGATTTGTTATAGAATTGACTAGCTTTGACTTTTCTAAAAATAGTAATAAATAGTGCAAGTAATAACTTAGCTGGAAAATAATTGAGATGGATGATTTGGGTGTTGAATACTGAGATGGAAGTTGGTCTAAGTGTTGTAAGTTGGACCCTAGTTTTATAACCCCTCCTAGATAGTAGCGCCACATTTGGACAGTTGTGTCATTACTAGAAATGTGGCAATAGTGCCCTAATATTGGCAATAGTGTCCTCTAAGCAGGACTATCCCAAGCTTCTAGGTGCACCTATACCTAGATCTTTGAGGTCTATTCATGCGTGCATAAGTTCTGAAACCTTGTATCTTCACTTTAATGATTGATTTAGTGAGCAAACCCTAATCCTCCATATAGCTAGGGCATCCAGTTGACATGAGTTGAAAAGTGTGTTTGTTAGTAGGGTAGGTTGGACATCCTCAACACCCCATTGTGAAGAGAGTTGCCTACATACCAATACTCTAAGGAGGAATCAAACTCGATGTAGTTATCTCCACCTAAGTGCTAGTGCAAGTGCAAGTGAAGCTAATATGATAGTGACCTTGAGTGCCTTAAATGTGCTTGAGACTAAAAATTTGGGTAAACTGAGCTTAGGACTGTTGTAGATGGTAGTATGCAAAAGTAGAGCATAATAAAGATTGATAACCTTAAGTATGCACAACATGTTCCAAGTTTGAATGTGTATTTTGCATCTGATTTTTATCGAGTGGTTAGATGGTTAAAAGTCATGTATTTATATTCTTATGATGCTTATGTGGGTGCTAAAAGATGTTTAGGCTAACCCTAGGAGGTTCTAGATTTGAAAATATATATGTTTGTGAAAAAAAGAGAGAGAAAAGACATTAGCACCATTTTGGAACACTACTACCATGTGGAACTAGTGTATTTATTATGGCGTTAGTGTCTAGCTGGTAGAACACTAGCCACAAAGGACCAAGATCAAAAAATGAGGGTCTGGGACTACTTGGTGATTGCATTTGCCCCCCTTTTATTCTATAAATGCAACAAAGTGAAATGACTAGGATAAAGGAAAAAGAAGCATACCTGGACTTACCTAGGAAGTGAAACTTGTGAAGCTAGGTCTAGGTATGTGAAGCTAGGTCTAAGTATGTGAAGCATGCTCCAATGTGTGTCTTGCAAGCGAAACATGCATAAATCGGTCCTTACTTAAGGGATTTCAAAAGCAAAAAACTAAATTGAGTAAAGTAAGATTGGGTAAAGAGATAAGAGAGAAGAAAAGAATGAATATACCTCAATGGGTACATGAACCAATGCATGACCCTAATGACAACCTCTGTGTGTGCATGTATATAGTGATCAATCAATGAATAACTTGGACTAAGTTGATGGTTTGCTCAATCCTCATATGTGGATGGCTCAAGAACTCAATTTGGCTTTCACTCCATCATTGCCCACCCCTGTTTAATAGATCATGACCTATAAATAGCTTGGATTAAATAGATGGTATGTCCAATCCTCTCATGTAGGTGGCTCAAGAACTCAAGTAAGCTATGACTCCATTGTTGCCCACCCATGTGTAGTAGATGCATTTGAAACTAAAACTACGTGAAGTAACTATAAATGTCTAACTAGTTATATCTAACTAAGCATGTCGACTCTGCGACCACTCAAATACATTAGGCAACTCTAAGCCACTCGAGAATGCTAACCACTATAGATGGAGTAAGGCATGAAAATAGTGTGCAACTTGAAATATGATGTTAGATGTATACAGTGTAAATAATAACATCAAATTTGTCATTCCATCTGATCAATCGATGTGTGAGCGAACATACAAAAATAATGTGTCATGCACATGCCTCCAAATTTGATATTTGAGTGTATGGATTTTGGACTGATTTGTAATAAACTATATATGGGTATCTGAACTAAATATTGGAATGGTCATGCCATGCATGATGCCCCTAATCTAAGCAAACTGATATGAATCTGAGTTGATTTAGTATGAATCTGAGTTGAACTGGTATGAATCTGAGTAAAATTGATAAATATGTAACTTAACCTATGCAACATGTACTATACTTGTACTTTTCTAGCTAATCTATGTTTTTTTGAAACTAAGGATACTGGATAGTAACACCATGTCTTGGATGGTAGCACCATGTGGTGCTAGTGTCCCAATTTGGGTGTTAGTGTCTTTTTGGTCAAATTTTTGTGCAACTATACTACTTTTTGGGTTACTATTTTCCCACTATATTTACATGAGCCTAATTTTATGTAATTTGAGCCTATGTGCTGAAAACGTATTGTGAGTTAAATATAAGAACCTAATCTCTATGACAAACCCCTATGAATGATGCCTCTTTTGAGGGGATTTGTTGACCCTACACAAGAACTATCCTCAAAATAATTTTTTGTGCAAGATGTGTGTTATCAGGAGAATATATGATAGCTATGTATTAATCTAATATAATATGTATACATAACATTGGAATGTAAAATAATCTGAGCATAAATATGTAATGAAAGATGTATGCCATGTCTAAATTCACAAAGTTTTCAAGATAGTTATAATAATCTATGTAACAACAAATCCAAGTAATAATTGGGTAACAACCAAGGGGATGGGGCATGATGTCCATCACGACACCCAAGTAGGAAGGGGAGATGCATGAGGTCCCTCATGGCATCTAAAATTGGTGTGTGTAACAAGCAAAGACAAGTGTTATGGCCATGACACATACAATAAAACATACATAGAAAACACCTGAGGCATACAAAGTAGGCCAAGGGGACACAATACAAGGGACATGGGCATATGTCACTAAATCTAAGAAAACAAGACATACAAGGACATGTTTAAATGTTCACATACGCAAGCAACAAGCAAGTTAGCTTAAAGCCACATAAAAAGACATGTTCAAATGTTTGCATACACAATCAGGAAGACACACACAAAGACACAAGCATATGTCCAGAACATACATATTGTGAATAGAAGTGGTGTAGAGCCAAAGAGTAATGGCATATTCAAATGCCATCGAATAGAAGAAGCATAGAAACACAATCAATTCTAAACCAAGAAAGGTAGAAATGAAAGTATGCATGAACATGTAATACAAATATATGTAAGAGCTAGGATGTACATATGTTGAGTCTAAAGTAGTAATAGCCGGAAAAAAAATTGAGTAAGTGTAATATGATCAATATCAAGATATAACAATGTTAAAGCTATGTTGTAGGGTATAGAAGATAGAACCTGGTAATCAAAATTGTGTATAGGGTGCCCCCAAGTGAGTGAATATGTCAATTGAAGACCCATGTATCTATGTAGATGCCCCCAATGGGTAGATAATAGCAAGTATGGATTGATGTAGTGGACTTGAGTCCTGTAGCAATATTTAAACACGTGACAAGAACAATTGAAACATGTATGTATGATAAGATCAACTATACTAAGATAACAAGCATATGTAATGTCTATAAAATATAAGAAATGTAAACATAGAAATGCATACAATCTGTAATTTTATGTTTTTTGAGTAGATATTTAAATGTTTTTATGTTTTGGCATATTATATTGTTTTTGGATTTTATAGATATAATCTATGTACAAGCAACATGAAAATGAAACTATATACAAGGAACAAGAGAGAAAAAAGTATGTATAAGAAGGGAGAAACAATACTAATTGATGAGTCTCATGGGAGACTCACTATTAATGTGGCCTATGTCAAAAATAGGAATGGTAATCTCTCGTGTAGTGTGATTGTTATGTTGTAGTCGAATGTTGTTGTAGTAGGAACCTAAGTATTTTTCATCATTAGAATCATAATAGCTTGGAATGTTGAAGGGAATTGCCTCATATTGTGGAGTTGACTTTTTTGAATTGTGCCTTGGCATATTGATTATGATTTTTCCATTTGAAACTGTGAATATTATAGGCATATGGTGCTTTGGAAGCTCTTTTGAGAATGCTTGTTGGCTTACCATGATTTTGACTTTGCAACGGAAGTTCTTGCTCTTTTTGCAGCATGCCCTATATATCTAGATATTTTACCTTGATAAATTATATATGTGAATGATTTTCTTTACGATGTTGAATAAATACCAAACCTTGTTGGCCAACATTATCAATTGCTAGAATAGGAGTAGGGATGCCTTGGGCCTGCTTGCCCAAACCTTGATCGTGATAATCAAATTGTTGTAGATATTTTTGACCAAACCTACACTGCTTTGAAAGTTGAGCCTCATTTTTGAGAGGTAGATTTGTATCTTTTACTTGCTTTGCTTGTGCTTGTTATAGCATTTCTTCTTCTGATAGTGCTTTGTGAACCTTTTATTGTTCTGATTTATGCTTTGGTGACCACTTTTGTACTATTTCAAAGGTTGACCCTTTTTGAATTTGTAGATGTGTTATTGCATGGTGTTTAAATGATGTATCATTCTTTGAATCATCTATATCCATTATTTTTTATATTTTCATTTTCAATGTTAAACATGAATCGGTGTAGTGCCCATGCATTCTATGATATGCACAATAATATTTGGATCTCCTCGCTAGGTGTAGAGGGGGTACGTTGATCAACCTAGCTTTAATCATTTTCTTTAGTACCTCACTTGAACTCTTATTTTATCTTTGAATGCTTTTTGAACCACTAGTTGTACATGTACTTTTGTTATGATTTATGATTTGGATACGAAAGAGTGTTAGGCATAACTTTGCTAGGTGTAGATGCATATTATTTTAGAGAAATTTTGCTTATGTTCTTTAAAAGAAGGGAATGGTATAAAAACCTGATATGTTGTGCACCCATTGATCCAAACGAATATAGATATTCCTCTTTGGCTTGGGAGGAACGACCTGTAGATAAGAAAGCACACAAAGAAATGATTTGATTAGTTAGGCATTAAGGTGGATTGCCTAGCAAGCTAGATCCAAGAAGCATGAGCTTCCTTGGAGGCTATCAATCCACACTTTTAAATAATCAAGTTTTGAAAGATAAATTAATTTCATAAACAATAGAAGATACTAAAATTAAGTACAAGAAGTGCTTACTAAAAGAATATATGAAATTGACTAATTATAACAATAAGCAGATCAATACTAATGCTAGGGTGTGTTTCAAAAAATAGGGTAGGGTTATGTGATCAGGCAAAGGGTCTAAAAGTTGGATTTGGATGGGGTCTAGTAGGTGTAAATAGATTGTTGTTATTTTATCCCATAGTGACCATCGGCAGTTGGGGTGACCATCTGTGGTTAAGGTAACCATTGATGATTGAGGTAACAATCAGTGATTGGGATGGACCGTCGATGATCAAAGTGATCGTCGGTGGTTACTATGGGTTGGGTCTGGTCAAGAAAAGGTTGTTTGGATGAGGTCAAAAAATGGGGTTTTGAGAGATGGGTTTGGGTTGGGTTGATTGTGAAATAGAAACAAAGTAACTGAGTGACTGAAAATAGATACTTAGCTTGTTGGTTTTTGGTCTGATGAATGGTTGAGGTGATAGAGTCCAGAGTAATTTTGATAAAAGAATGGTACTTGTTTGTTGGATGATGGATGGCATCACTTCATATCTCTGTCACACTTATTGATTTATTGAATTGCTAGAAGCACACCTGCAAAAGAAAATAGTGATGCAAGAGGCTCTAGCTCTAGATGATGATCGCTTGATTATGGATCTAGATTCACCCTCTCCTCCTCTCTCTTTATAAGAAGGAAGGGGAGGTGTAATAATACATTAACAAGAGTTCTAACTTATTTTCTAAATTTAGTTCTCACATGCATGGGATCACACATGAATTAGATAGTCTAATTATAAAAAAGCAAGTTGAGTGATGTGGTAGTTTGGTGGTTTAGGTGATGAAAATTTGACTGTCGATGGTTAGGGGGACCATTGATGGTCGAGGGTTTAAGGCTAAAGTTGGTAAAAAGGCTAGTGGGCTAGTTTAACTAGTCAGCTAACTAACTCAGGGTTACAGTCAAATGGTTGGGGGATGGTCCCTAAGAGGTCCAAAGGTGGTCTAGGGGTATTTTAACATCTAGAACCATTGTGTATGGTTTTCTAGTGTCTACATTTTTCCCTTTTTTGTTATGTAGTTTGTATCATTAATCTGTAAAATAAAAATAGATTGTGGGTCGAAGGTTAGGGTGCCCTGAGAATGAGAAGAGGTGTTCCCCCTCAAATTGGGAGTCGATGGGATAAAACAAAATTAGGTGCTAGTTTGATAAGTGGTTAAGTTAGTGGTTTATAGGTTGGGTATTAAAGTGCAAACACACGCACAAAGTATGACTAAGTACGAGAGATGAGATCATGCATTGACTAGGTTATCATTGTTGGTAAAATTTAGGGTCGATACTAGAAGGACAAGTGACAAGTGGACCACGTGACTGTATGTGATGGTTGGGCTACACTCGTAAACTCAAGTCTTCCTGACAAGGTTATTACTAGAATGACAAGTGATAAGTAGACCACGTGATCGTATGTGATGGTTGGGAACACTCATAAACATAAGTCTCCTAGATAAGGTTAGTGTTATCGTGGGTATCCAAGGTAGAAAGTGCTCCCGTGAAAACACAAATTGGTCAGGTGTGTGTAAGGTAGCGCAAGTTCAAAAAATTGTTCAACTTAGAAATTAGTTGTTGTGGTCAAAAGGACCAAGGCAAGGTCATCATAAAACATGTGAGAGTCAGACCAAAATGGCTAGTGGCGAGGTAACATGGTGGTTGGCAAGGTTGGTGAAGAAGTCAATCTTTGATTGGTTGAGTGCTAGGAGTGTTTTGGTGAAAAAAGTTGCTTGAAAAGTTGTTAGGTTAGAGGAGGGGAAAAAAAACCTACTATTCTAACCATTTATGATCAAGCTTTCAGGGGTCGACCGTTGATGGTGAGGTGTTAGCCCTAAAAGGGTATGGCCAAAAAGACCATCGATGGTCTTATTTGGCTCATTTGAGCATGTGCCTATTGGCAAAAAGATTTTGGTGTTTTATGTGAAAAGAGCTCACAACTAAGGGTGAGTGAGTGGGTGAGGTTGATTGAGTGGGCCAAAGGTTGACTAATGAGGATACAGGGTGGGCATGGTATGACACAAGACCAGGCAGTGGGTCTCAGGATTCCTCCTCGATGATGATTGGGGAATGAGGTAGGGGTTGTTTTCAATCGATAAAAAGTAGACTGATTTTAGATTTGTGAATTTAAATTAGAATTTGTTTGCTTGTGGTAGATTTGGTTTGGAGTTAGTGTTGACCTCAGTTTAGGTTATGAGTGTTATGTGGGTAAATGTGAGGTTAAATTTGAAATTGGTGAGGGTGGGATAGTTAGGGTAGGGTAATATTTTTTTTTTGTTTATGGTCTTTGGGTGGGTCAAATGGGGAGGTAGCATTGTGAGGTTTCATCAGTGGTCACTCACAATGACCATCAATGGTCACCCCTGATAGTCAATGGTCGATAACTGATGGTTGAGGATGGACTGACCATTAGCAGTCGACTATGGGAATAGTCAACCATCGGTGATCAAGTTATTTCACAATGTTTTAATAGTTAAGGGTAAGTGTTTGTTAGGCTATAATGTTGGATAGGTGATGGGTGATAGGGTGAGGTGGTAGTGGTTAGGGTTGAATGTAAAGGTCAACTATCAAGGCAAATGTATAGGCGGTAATAGGTTCTGATTAATAGTTAAGGAAGAGAGATTGGATGCCCTAGGTAAATATCATAAGGGTGATAGTCAAGTAATAGTGAATGGTAAGGGTTAAGGGGAATAGGTCATGGTTAAGGGTATTTGTTTGTGTAAAGGTCAACTGATATAGGTTAATAGGTAAAGTGTGTTAGTGAACTAAGTTTGTTGTTATCAAACTTTGTGAGCACAGGACATGATCCAAATGCGAGATCAGGCACCTCAGATCTTTGTTGAGATTAATCAAGGGATGATTGCAGACGATTGGGGTTACATGGAGGAGGTGGGTCTTGGTACTATGTTGAATTACCAACACATGCCACTTGATGTGATGATGATCATGGCACTCATTGATAGATGGGATCTTACCATGAACACCTTTATGCTACCTATAAGTGAGATGACCATCTTACCTGAGGATGTCCATAGGATTACACGACTACCCATATGGGGTGAGTCAATTTATCATATTGAGAGGGAGGAGAGAAATGATTTTATGAAGCTATTGTATGAAGATGACCTCGACTTTGTGAGATGGTATGCAGGGGGGTTTGGATACACTCTATTATACAAGAGGGCTATATATGATAGATCGTTGATGGTGATGGTGGTGGTGGTGGTCTCATTCTTTATCATACTAGATTCAAGCAACAAGAGGTTCCCCTAGTTGTTGTTGGGGGTGTTGATTGAGATGCTATAGGGCTGAAAAATATTCATGTGTGTGCTTGTGCTATTGGTTTAGATTTACAAGGAGATGTGGGGATTTCAAGCCCATAAGACGTATGCTATCAGCGTGGGGTTTCTTCTGCATTATTAGGTGTATGAGCACATTCAAGTGCTAAAATCAATGGGGCTACTGTGGGAGGGGTATGCTTCGATGGAGTTTTGGGTAGGATTCATGTAGTGGAGATCTAATTTTGCCCTCTTAGGACCAAGTGGAGGGACTCATGATATTGACTAGTTCAAAGGTTTATTGGACACCTTGGTCATTAGAGATGTGATTTGGAGACCATACATTAGGTTTCCAAAGTGGGATCACTATAGGAGACATACACTATCCCGGTAGAGCTATAGATGGATTTTTGGCAAGAGAGAGGGTGAGACAGAGCTCATTCCTTTTGATAGGGTGCGGTAATGTTTGGTCTATTGTAGGGTATTATGGGTCCATTTTTGAGATATAGGTGGGAGGATGTAGAGGTAATAGTCCCTAAGAAATAGCTATTTTAGATTTTCTTTGATCATGAGGAGCTGTTGGCTAGGGCTAAGATAGATGATGCAAGTTTCATAGATGGGTACCTTGCGTGGTATTAGGCACTATATGCGGTGGCCGATTTTTGAGGTGATGATGGTGGTTGATAGGATATGGATGTCGATCTAACTGGTAGATGTGGACCTTAGTAGGTGTAGGTATAGGAGGTTACCCCAGATGTATAAGGAGTGACAGCACAAAGGGATCAGGCATGAGCATCATTAGCCATGACACAGGCTTCTGTGGTAGCACTACAAGGTCAATTAGTAGTGGCACAGGGTCAAGTGCCTATAGTTACAGGTGAGAGGGACTAGGATAGAGCTATGTTAGCCTTGGTCACCAAAAAGAGAGATTCCCTGCGATAGGCTAGAGGAGGAGTAATAGCACCTACAGGACCACTGGGCACTATCCACATGACATGATATGTATCCACAGTGGAGGAGCTCCATTATTATGAGGCAATAGTCTTTAAGCACTATTTATATGAGCCTCGATGGGGTGAGTATAGGGTAGGTATGGTAAGTGGTGCTATCATTGTGACACCAGGTCAATGGGTTGGTTTTGTAGGTGGTTAGGCAGGTACCTCAGGAGGATAGGCACTAGGAGGTAGTGGTGCTCTAGGAGATAGTGGTGTTCTTGGGGCATAGTCTGATATGAGACATTACATATATTGAAGTATATGATTTTAATATCAGCCTATGAGCCAATGCGGTGAGATGTATATTTGAGAGATAGATGTATATTTTTGTATACATGATAATGTTTATGGTTGATTATAGACTCGTGATTTATGGATGTGATCTTTGTTCATTACTTGTGGTGCATGGTTGTGATGCTCATGTTGATTATTGATGATGTGATTATTGATTATGGTTATGCTCATGTTGATTATTGATGATGTGATTATTGATTATGGTTATGCTCATGATGATATGGATACTGATGTTGATATAAACTCACCTAGCTAGGCATGTGATGAGATGGCCTTTTATTTATGTTCATGATGATATTGATATGATGGTTATGGTTGGTACGTCTGATATGATAATCATTTATATGATGAATAGACAATGTTATCGTGTTGATCACATGGATTATTGTTTATGGTGTGTTTTTATTGTTTATGGATGATTAGCATGAGGTTTATGACAATTATGACTATTATTCTTGATGATATTGTTTATGGATGGTTTTTGATATGATGTTGATATGCTAATATTGTTGTGGTGAAAGTGATTTATTGCTTTAATGAGTATATGCTTTCTCATTTAGATTTAGACATGTGTTGAAAGTGGTATATTGCATTATTGTTTATGGATGTTATGATGTTGATGGTAATGAGTATGTGCATGGATATGGTTTATGCTAATGATGTATGTTTTTATTTATGATATGATGATGATATGATGTGGTTATGATTATGGTCATTTTGTTTAAGGTGAAGCACATAAAGTAAATTAAATAACAAAACCATATGTGAGAAAGGGAAAATAATCAAGAGACAAATGACTCAGGGAATATATCAACCAATTATGATAGGATAAGAAGAGGGCACAATGCTTCTATTTTGGCAAGGACTAAAACAAAACCTATGTTGTATTGGCTTAAGGAACATAAGCCCATCGAATGCTTCGCATTAGCATTCTTTACATGGTTAAAAAGGTGTCTTGATCACATTATGTCAAGTGATCTCAAAAATCCCTTACCTATAGTGTATAGAGGGGAGAGGAATTAAAACGAAACCTTCTTTTGAGACTAGCATGCCTCTTTAGGAGGTTACCAACTCATGCGGCCTATGTTCATACCGACCTAGGCCAAATCCCTTCCAAGAACACTTGTAGAGGTATCTTTTGGTAAATTCTCATTTATCTAGATAAGAGAAACTAGAGGTGAATGGTTTAGGTGAAAAGGAGGTGGTAGAAGTGCTTAGGTGTTTATCAAGTCCCCCATAAATGAAATTAGTTTAACAAGATGAGGGTCTGAAAGGAATAATGGTGCCAATATTGGGGTCATAACTGGGTTGGTGGTCAAGTTTCTCATGCTCTTGGGGAGTAGGGAAAGCATCAAGGGTTAGAAGGTGATACTCCCCCAATGAAAGATGTTGGAAGGTTGATTCCAAAGGGTCTATTATGGGGATTTTGATGGAAGGGATGAAAGAGCAGGTGGATGTTTGGTCGGTAGAAGAAGATGGGGTTTCATCTATCATTGGTGAAATTTTTTTAGGTGGAGGAAGGAGAATGTCATTGGGTCATAAAGTCATGTTGCATGATGTGAAAGGGCTTGGGTCAACTTGTATGGTAATAACTTGACCATCGTGCTCAAATTTGATGCGCCAATGTCGAGTGGATGACACACAACCCATGGAATGGATCCAAGGGCATCCAAACAAGATGTTGTACTAGAATTAACCTTCCACTACATAGAAGAGTTTAGGAAGGGTGTGGGGTCCTAGGTGAATGTGAAGGATGACAGTTCCTAAATTCATGGCCATGGTATCATTGAATGATCAGAGTACTATCAAGGTTTTAGACATGACATTCTTTGGCAATTCAAGTTAGTTGTAGGCATGGGAGGAGATGATGTTAATGTTGGATCCCCCATCAATCATGACCCTTTTGATGTGGGTATGATTGATATAGGCAGTAATGCAAAGAGGAGGATCTAGGTCATCTAGATAGATGGAAGGTATTTCTAAATCCTTGAAGGTAACAAGGATGGAAATGTGAATGGCTTTGACAAAAATTGATAAAGGTTGTGGGTCTTTCAGCCTAACCTCTATAGACTGCAATGCTTCTATCATTGCTTGGAAATGGTGTGGTGAGGTGTTGATTAGTTCATACAAACTCATCTTCACCAGGGTTTGGTGAAGTTGTTTTAGAACTACTCATTGGATTGATTCAAATGGATTAGGGTGAGAGGTCCCAAGATAGATACTTTAGGTTTTGTTAAAGGTGAAGGTGCTTGGTGTTGGCTATGTGGTTGTGTGTTCAAGGAGGGATATGTCCATGGAATGAGCACCTTTGCCTTTCCCTTATATTTTGGTTGAGCTTGTGATCGCATGACCACATGGATGGTATGGATTGGGGAAAGAGTTAGGCTAGGTGATTGCTTTACTTCCTCTTCACTCTAAGGTGAGAGTTGAGGGGTAGGTAGGTGTTGGTCGATGATTTGTGGTTCTTAAGTCAATGATGGTCTTAGAGGAGGCTCATCAAATAATAAGTCATCTTTGTGATATAACTTATTGACTAATACTTGGAGATCCTTGTAATTTTTTGTATCATGCCCTGGTGTCCTATGGTATGAACATACTAGTTTGTCATTGTACCAAGATGGTTTAGGAATCTATGGGTTGAATGGCATGATGGGTGGTAAGGTTAAGTAGGAGGCTTGTAATAACCTCTAAAGGATGGTTGAGTAGGACTCAAGTATGGGAGTCTTAGGTTTGGTGCTTAGAGTAGGAGCCCTTTAGGAGTAGGCTTGATGGTGGGAGTTTTCAGTGAGAGAATTTTCTTGGTGGATACTTTGGGTGTGGATAACTTAGAGGTGGATGAATTAGAGGTAGAAGGTGTTGGGGTAGAGATATGAGGGATAGGTAGTTTGGTTATAGGAGTTGTGGCAAAAATGGGTGAGGATGAAAGTAGGAGTGATGGTGTAACCAAGAGTGGTGGTTGGGTTTGAGCTTTGCTTGGGGTGGTTGGGGTGGCTGGGGTGGTTGGCTTCTTTATTAAGGTGGAGGGGTGAGGTCTCAGAATAGAAGTCAAAGTGGAAATGGGAGGTGAATTTTTGGTTTGTGGTATCTTGTGTGGTTTTGCTTTCTTGGTTGATTTGGTTAGAGGTTTGTTGTGTCAGCTTGGTGGGTTTAAATCCACCTTTATTGATGGGTGAGTAAGGTTTTGAGTAGGGAACATACCAAGATCCATGGTAGGATTGGTTGGAATGATGAGGGGTGACTTAGTTACTTCATGTAGGGTAGATCAAGATGATTTGGAAATGGTTTAGTTGGTAGAGGTGTCTAATGGTTTGGGTATGATGGTGGCGGGTTTGCCAATAGAGATGATAGGTTGGTATGATAATGGTGTGATTGGGGGTTTTTGCCAAGTTGGGTAAGGAAGTCTGAGATAGTGATAAAATGTGGCATGATCCATGTCAGGTTGGGATAGGTATCCTAATTTTTATACCAACCAAGAAAAAGGTTTGTAGACAAGTTTGATCCCCTTAGTGTTGGTCTTAAAATATAAGTCTATGGGTGGAAAAAAGGGAGTGGGTAGCTCATCCTTTACATTGATCAAAGGTTCTAAGGCTTGGGAAGGTAGTTCATTGATGGAAGGAGTAGTTAGAATGATCTCTTCCTTAGGGATGATTTCCAAAGGGAGAGTGGACTATTGTGAGATGAAAGAAAAGGGTGTGGTCGGAATAGTTGTCTCCTCTAGTATGTCCTCCGAAGGGGTTGGTTGTTCCACTATCTCGACAAATGAAGGTAAAAAGTTATCTCTTTTGGTTTAGTTTTCAAAGGATAGGTTGGTGACTCCACTACCTCAATAATCAGAGGGGATGGTAGGGTCTCTTCAGTTGTGAGTTCACTAAGCACCACATTAAAAGTGTGTACCTTGTGGGAGGATTCTGTTTTATTTTCATTGTTGGTGGATGGAGCATGGTTGGGAAATGGTTGTTTGAAGATGTCAAGTGATTGGTTTTTGGGTGTGTTAGGGTTATCCTGTGTAAGATCCCCCTTGTCAATGAGATTTTGGACAACACTCTTGAAGGTGTTGTATCTACTAACATCGTGTCCAATGACATGGTGGAAGGCACATAATTTGTTTGCTTTATACCAAGCAGGTGTAGGATGAGAAGAGTTAAATTGTTGTGGAGGTTTGATCAAAAGAAGTTGGATAATGTTGGTTTTTAATAGTTTCTCCAAGACCAAAGCATATGACTCCCTTAGCGGAGTGAATTGTCTTTGATTATTTCGGTTTGGATTCCCAGAATTTTGATTGGAGGAATTGGAAGAATTAGATTGGTTAATAATGGGTGGAGGGTAGTCTTAAGGAAAACTACATTTATGGTTCCCTTATTCTTGGAATTAGTGTTGGTTTGGTTATTGGGTTTGGAGGATGAGGTCTCACTTGATTTGAAGTTAGAGTTCTTATTTCTCAATTTTAGTTTTCCCTCATCAACGACTCTGTTTATAATTTGTGAGCCATGGTAAAAGCCTCATCAAAGGTCCTAAAGCTCTAAACTCACAAAGTAGAGGAAATGTTTTTGGCACAAGCCTGAGCAAAGAGTTTGATCAACTTAGGTTGGGGTAGAGAGAAAGAGAGTTGGTTGATGAGACTTCTCCAACGGGCCACGAAGTCAGTAATAGACTCATCATCAAACTTTCAAATGGGGTAGAGATTGGTGATGGAGAATTTCTTAGAGATATTTATAGAAAAGTGATCTAAGTAAATATGAACTAGTTGGGCAAAAGAAAAGAGGGAGTGTTTTGTAAGAGCATTGTACTAATCTAGTGTTGGACCTGATAGAGACATGAAGAATGTATGAAGAAGAAGAACATCATCGTAAGTAATCATATAACATGAATGCCTAAATGCTCTTAAGTGTTATTGAGGGTCTTCCTTACTCTAAAACTTTGAAAACTTTAGAAGTTCCCATTGAGGAAGATATGGTTGAATGGGGATGAATGGGTGAATAGGCTCATTACAAATTTGGTCATACAATAAGAGATTATATGTACCAGAGATAGATGACTCTAAGATGGTCATTTTTTCCATTAGAAATTTGATAAGATCTATTTGTGGTTGTACACCTCCATAATTATAGGGTAGGTTTTGTTGGGTCTAGGTAGGTACAACGTAAAGATAACCAGCAAAAGGCTAAGAAGCTGGCACATATTGGTATGCGAATAGGAGTGGTTGAGAAGGTGTTGGGTATAGGTAAGTAGAAGTGGAAGGTTGGTTGGAGGATGGGGCCATATATCCTTGTGGGTTTGGGATATGGCTCAGGCTGGGTATAATAGATGCTTTTTGAGAAGCCATTATGGGTTGAATGGGAGGTATGGCTAAGTTGGTGGGTTGGGGATAAGTGGTGATTTTGGTGCTAATGGGTGCAAGGGTCGAAGGTAAAGGGACCACCAAGCTCTGGAGTGGAGTGGAGGTAGGTGGGTTGGAAATAAGAGGGAAAGTAGCAACATTGGTAGAAGGTACTCCCACTTTAAGAGGGGTATGGGTTGCCAAAGGTTGGGTGGCCTTTGTGTGAGAGGAGTTGTTAGTTGGGATAGAGGGTGTTTGGTTTTTGATTGGTTGGGAAGATTGGTTTTGGACAGTGGTGTCAGTAGGATGGTTGGTGGAAGATGAGGCCTGGGTAACCAAAGGTCTAGTGGAAGTGGGGGCACTAGAGGTGGTGCCTATAAGGAGGGAAGGCATCCAAAAGGGTAGAATTATAGGTGGAATCGAAGTAGGGGTACAAAGACAGATGGTGTTGAGGTAATGTTGAATAACTATAGGATTTTTATCTAAGAAGGCGATAAAATTTACATCTCCTTGGGTAACTATTCGAGGGATGCTAGGATTTTCATAAGGATGGGGGAAAACATCTACATCTGAGACATAATCCATGGATGAAGAGGAAGAGGGAGATGGATTATTAGGTGGATCCTAGATCGCTTGGTTCCTTATTTGTTGACTGGTCAGAATCATGCAAATAGGAAAAGAAGAAGATGCAAACAATCTCACAACTCAAACAAAGAGAAGACAAGAAAAAGTCACAGAAAAGAAACACACACTAAAGCACGTCAATTATAAGATTTATTTTAGTCTCTCTTTTGGATTATGCCTTAAGATTTAAGAACTATGTGATCCAAATTGGCTTGTAGATAGGGTACTAGAAAAGAAGTCTATGGTTGGTTTCCAGGTTGTGTTTAGGCTCTCAAAGGGATCTGTATTAGAATTTTTGCATGGCTTGATATTGGGGCCTAACCCCTCACTTCACATACCATAGCGATAAGGGTGTTGGGTGCTTGCCCAAGATATACTGATTGCTAGAGATTATACTCAACCAGAGAACTAAATTGGTTCTCCCTTTGGTGATGAAATACAAGTAGGATAGTTGGTAAAGGTGACCATTAGGTAATGAAATCCCAGTTGAGCCTTATGTCAATGTTTGAAGCTTGTTGAAATGTAAGTGGTTTGGTCCTATGTGTGTGACAAGAGTGAAGCTATAATTGAATTACTTTATTTTAATTAAGCTATGTGAGCTAAAAATAAGGAAATAAATAATGGATGTAGTCAATTTTAAGCCCAAAAAGAAATTTTTGATTTCATTGTATGAACAGAGAGGTAAGAAGAAGAAAGCACCTAGATGTAACTATGAACCCGATAAAAGACTCAAGGTTACCATCGAGTGTGCCAAAATGTTTCAGATAAATTTGACTTATGTTCTTGAAAGGAAGATAAAATAAACTCAAGAAGGGTATGGTATAAAAACTTGATATGTTTTGCACATGTTGATCTAGATGAATGTAGATACTCCTCTTTGGCTTGGGAGGAATGACCTACAGATAAGAAATCACTCAAATAAATGGTTTGATTAGTTAGGTAGTAGGATGGATTACCTAGCAAACTAGACCCAAGAAGCATGAGCTTCTTTGGAGGCTATCAATCCACACTTTTAAATAATCAAGTTTTGAAAGATAAATACTAGCGTAAATAACAGAAGATACTAAAATTAAGTACAAGTGTTTGTTAAAAGAATAGATGAAATTGACTAATTCTAGCAATAGGCGGGTCAATACTAATGCTAAATAGGTTGGGTGTGGTTCAAAAAATAGGGCAAGGTTTTGTGATCAGACAGAGGATCTAAAATTTGGATTTGGTTGGGGTCTGATAGGTGGAAATAAATTGATATTATTTTGTCCCACAATGACCGTCGATGATTGGGGTGATCGTCGATGGTTAAGGTAACTGTCAATGATTGATATAACCGTTGATGGTTGGGATGGACCATTAGTGGTTAGAATGACCATCGATGGTTATTATGGATTAGGTCTAGTCAAGAAAAGATTGTAAAGATGAGGTCACAAAATGGGGTTTTGAGAGATGGGTTTGGGTTGGGTTGAATGTGAAATAGAAACAAAGTAACTGAGTGATTGAAAATAGATACTTAGCTTGCTAGTTTTTGGTCTGATGAATGGTTGAGACGGTGGAGCTTGGAGCAATTTTGGAAGAGTAATGGTACTTGGTTTTTGTTCGATGGATGGCAACACTCCAGATCTTTGTCACACTTGTTAGTTTGTTAGATCACTAGAAGAACACTTGCAAAAGAAAATGTTGATGCAAAAGGCTCTGGCTTTGGATGATGATCACTTGATTATGGATCCAAATTCAACCTCTCCTCCTCTCTCTTTATAGGAAGGAAGGGGAGGTGCAATAATACATTAAAAAGAGGTCTAACTTGTCTAAATTTAGTTCTTTCATGCATAGGCTCACACACAAATTAGATAGTCTAATTATAAAAAACCAAGTTGACTGATGTGGAAGTTTGGTGGTTTAGGTGGTGCAAACTTGACCATCCGTGGTCAAGCTAACCATCAACGGTTAGGGTGACCATCAGCACTCGAGGGTCTAAGGCTAAAGTTGGTAAAAAGGCTAGTGGGCCAATTTAGCTAGTCAGCTATCTAACTCAGGGTTGTGGTCAAATGGTTGGGGGTTGTCCCTAGGAGGTCCTAAGGTGGTCTAGGGGTATTTTGACATCTAGAACCATTGTGTATGGTTTTCTAGTGTCTACACATATACATGGTTTATGCTAGCATATTCTAAAGATTATGTACATGTAATGTGATTTGTCAATAATTTGATATGTTTATTTAATAACTAATTTTATAAATCTGATATTAGCTTGATCATACTAATAATTTGATCCCTTAGAGTCTCATAAGTGCAAACCCTATTTACTTTTGATTGAACTTGTAGGCACACAACCTATAGGAAAGAGGTGTGTATAGGTTGAGTATGGGGATTAGTGACATTGGTATAGGTTGATTCATCTCATGGAGGAATGATAATATGGACCTGGTTAGAGGGAAAGTATTTATCACCCTCATGGAGATGTGGAGGAGAAGGAGATCCTTTCATGTGTATTGGATATGAACTTGAAACCTATTTGTTAGCTTATGTGTTTAATTCTCTATATGTGTAAGGGTTTGCTTATTAATGGAATTCCACATAAGAGAAAGATAACATGCTATGAAATATGACATATATTGTAATTGATATAAAGCATCACCTACACATGCGTTTATGCCTTTTCTGAGTTCATTCTAAATTAAAGGGAACAAACATGTAAATGAAAGTATTAAACTTTGAAACAAAAAGTGATACACTTATATCATTATTATCGTGATTATATCAAATAAAATTAGAAAATGTATGGATATGAAATTTGAATGCTAGAAATGTAAACCCTAGGGTTATCTAGGTTTAGGGTTTGTGAAATATTTGAAGTAAGTCAGGTTCAAATGTTTTAACCTTTTAGGACTTAACATGTATAAATCTTATATTTGTTAAAGGACTGAGTAGACTAAATCAAGAAACTAATATGCAATAAATATGACCACTAATTTATTACATAATTGATTAGCTTTGACTTTTCTAAAATAGTAATAAATAGTGGAAGTAATAACTTAGTTGGAAAACCACTAAGATAGATGATATGGGTGCTGAAAAATAAGGTGGAAGCTAGTCTGAGTGTTGTAAGATGGGTCCTGGTGTCAGTACTCCTAGACAGTAGTGCCAAATTTAGACAATAATGCCATTATTAGAAATGTGGTCGTAGTGTCCTCATATTAGCAGTAGTGTCCTCTATGTAAAAATACCTTGAGCTTCTAGGTGCACTTGTGTGTGGATCTCTGAGGTCTATTCCTATGTGCATGAGCTTTGAAACTCTGTATTTTTCCTATAATGATTAATTTAGTGAGCAAACCCTAATCCTCTATGTAGCTAGGGCATCTAGTTGACATGAGCTGAAAAGTGTGTTTGTTAGTAGGGTAGGTTGGACATCCTCAACACCCTATTGTAAAGAGAGTTGCATACATACCAATACTTTGAGGAAGAATCAATTTCGATGTAGTTCTCCCCACCTAAGTGCTAGTGCAAGTGCAACTAAAGCTAGTATGATAGTGGCCTTGAGTGCCTTGAATATACTTAAGACTAAAAATTTGGGTAATTTGAGCTTAGGACTGTTGTAGATGGTGGTATACAGAAGTAGGGCAAAATAGGGATTAATAACCTTAATTGTGCACAACTTATTCTAAGTTTGAATGTGCATTTTACATCTGATTTTCATCTAGTGACTAGAGGGCTAAAAGTCACGTATTTATATTTTTTTAATGCTTTTGTGGGTACTAAAAGAGGTTTAGGCCAATCCTAGGAGGCTCTAGATTTAAAAATATATTTATTTGTGGAAAATAGAGGGAAAGGACATTAGTGCCATTTTTGGGACATTATCACCATGTGGCGCTAGTGTCTAGCTAGTAGGAAACTAGGCATGAAGGGCCATGATCAGGGAATGAGAGTCTACGATTGTTTTAGGGCTAAGTAGGGACGTTTGTGTCTAGCACAAAGGATAGATAAGTGTGACAATAGGATCTAGTATAGGTTTAGGGATAAGATAGGGATAGGTGGTCTCAAGTAGCACTCTTGGCACTTAAATACCACTTTTAGGTGACTACATCAACCTTTGGAAAACCCTACCAATCATCGATCAAATTAGATGGGTATACA